>MU386635.1:0-600000 GCA_022496965.1 Annulohypoxylon nitens
GTTAACCTTCGGAGATGTAGCAATCGCTGCCCGTTTTCCTAATTAAAGCGCAGTGCCGTAGGCACGAGGAGGCGCCACAAGCCAGTGCTAGTACCAGGTACAGCCACAGCTCCTTATGACGTAGAACTTAGCTAATTTGGGTGTGTCCAGGACTCCAGGTACCTCAGTACTTACTACTAGGTAGACATCAGATAACCCGAACAGAACTTAGAATCTTCAAATACTACCTAGTAATAATAATTGCCATCATCTTTCTTGCAATCCTATTAATTGATATATTAGACGATGGCAGCCACGGGTATTCAAGTTTGTCGCCTGCAATTAAGCATCGCTTTAGATGAACTGAAGAAGACGTGAATAGAGAGTAACGCCGCACGTCGCTCGCTAACATCCAATAGAAGTCAAATCAGTTGCAGACGGCGAAGTCAACGAATTCAACTCGTAGCAAAAGCTCCGACAATGTTGTCATGAATACCTAATCTATTAACATTAACGGAGTACTGTCGCACATATGTCAACGCTATAGGTATATTCTAAGATAAGATCAAGATCCGAGATCTATATTGACATCATAGAAAGAGAGTTATCTCAGTAGTAAACAGATATATGGATATATGAAGCTCTTACGGTCGATTTCTTTTCCCCTCGTTCTCATTCTCATTCTCATTCTAATCTCACAGCTTGCATACTTACCTATAGTAAGTACGAGATCATTATAATAGAATCTTATCCTACCAACCTGTTACTGCTTCACATCATCCAATTCGTACAAGCTGTAATCGAAGTCTACAATGTCAGCAACACGCAATGCCGAATCCCTAGCCAACCAAGGCGAATTCCGCAGCCGCGTCCCACCCTCCGAACCCCTCACGACTACTGGCCATAAACCAGGTGTCAAGGTCGGCAACGATGCCGTCCCCGAATTCCACATGGAGAAGCATGCCCCCGGCACCGCGCCGCGTGAGAACACATTCCAACCGCGACCTGAGTGCGACACTCCCATTCCCGCTCGTACAGATGCAAAAAGCGAACATCTCGTTAACCCCACGGACACCCTTGGCGGCACCACATCCCAGGCGGTCCACACCGGTTTAGGGAAGCCCATCCAGGGCTAATCGGGGGCTGAGCTTCACGGCGACCTGTATGGCGACCATATTGGTCGACGAAAGAAAGAACGTGCTGGCCTGGAGGGCACTGGGGCCATCGTCGGCGATAGTTTGCGTCAGATCGGAGGAGACCTACCCAAAGGCGTGGATGAAAGCATGGGTGGCAAGGGAAGCGCCCAATATCCTTCCGCCTCAGAACGTATCCCGGCCAGTGCGGAGGAGGTGGCGGCTGAGAGGAAGGTACCCCAGCGTGCCTATGACTACACTCAATCTTGAAGCAATCGGGAAACTACGAGACCGAGGGCTCTTCGATCTGCCCATGGATCTATGACAAATGTAAAGTCTATGTTACCTAAGTATGTTAGTATCTACATCTAAGTACCTAGGTCGAATGCTATTCGCCTTGTTCAAGTCGACTACACTGTCATAACGCGATGATTTGGAATAATCAACCATTCAGTCTCATATAACAACTGTACTTACCTCTTTCCGTTTCTCGTAAGCCGGTTTGTTTCGACGGTTTCTGACTTCTAAGTAGTACGTTCTACGCTCTGGACGTCGGGCATTATCATGCAAGTGATGAATAAGAGAAGCTAAGAAGGAAGTCACTCGTCTCTTCCGAAAACCCACCTAGTCGCTATTTGATCCTTGAGATGTTGGTAGGTCGTGACACGAATGGATTGTGTATTAGCCACATATACAGCATTATGAACGCTGAGTTTCAATCCAACACCCGTACGTGCTTGGATACCTGGTATGATCGACGATGCCGAAGTTATCCTGAATATATGCTAAGCGGGAACCCAGAAGCTGGCACACTGTCATATTGTCATCCCTTCCAGCCTGCTAGGATAAGAGACATGATTAAATTACCTCAAGGATCCTACTCGGACATCTATATAACCATCTACGAGAAGCTCGGCGGTCGAAATCCTAGTATTTTGCCCACATATCACCTTGGATGTCAACCACCGGCTAAGAGGTTTCATTTATCAGCTAAATTTCAGGAGAAAGAGTACCTATCCACAGGCGGAGCAGGCGACAGCACACTTGATGACTGAGAAATCAAGTTTAAGCGTGATAGGACTTCCGCTGAGAGTAAATGAGGCTAAACGGTGGACGCGTATGTTGAAATTGGACGTAGATACCATCACTTGCTTTACTAGGTATGCGGGATGTATAAAGGAATAACTTACTCAAGGTCGCTTCAAGGTCGCTTCAAGGTTGCCTCGAGGTCTTGCTCCTCCATAATTTCTATATTTATCATATTTGCGCTATAGTTCCTAACCAGGTGGACGTGTTCCAGTGTGTCAGTTCAGAGGACAATGTCAGGTTGTTGACTATCTATGGGGATAGGTTTTTTCTCATGTTATTGACGCGATTTAATACCTAGTATGTTTCTATATATCGTTGTCGTTAGTAACAAATTACCGACGTGTTGTTATTCTCCAATCCACATCGTTCACTACCACCACCACGTCCTCGTCGACCTCACAACAACATAAAAAAGCATTTTCCATCACACCCATCACACCTACCATCTGCACCTTCTTCCGTACCTTCCTGCGTACCCACCTAATACCTAATAACCTACCTAGCACTTGCACTTGGAATCTTACGAGGTTTCTATCTAGGCACACCTACATGTGATCGGTAAGCATCTACGCAACTAATCACATCCACCTTCACAACTTCAGACAGGTACTCAGATCATCTCCAGGGCTACCACATCCATCGGATATCTACCAGGTACACAGTAATTACCAATACCTAGGTACCCCCCATATCCAACGTGGAACATTAGTTCACTCGACCACTCCCCTCATCATCACATACATTTCTATTTAATCCTACTACTTACAACCTAGTCGAGTCTCATCGGTACTCAACACTCTTACCTTCCACAACTCTGATCGGTTTTCACGCACGTAAGTAACATCAACTAACGTTGAGGCTTCTCAACTACCTCTTCTTCAAACCTATATTCGTGTCGCCTCTAACATACGACAGTGTCCATCTTTCGCGAACTGCATCTTCATACTCTAATCGCCTTATTCCCGCCCACCGATACCGTCACAATGGCCTCTGTGAGCAAGAACGAAATCACTGAAAGAGAAGCGAAGGTGCTGGCTCTAGCATGGCAATGTTTCAAGACCTCGCCCGAGGTAAGTTATTCCCATCTTCTTCATCTACTAAACATCTCGAGCGCATTCTCACTTTGGTTGATCAACAGATCGACTACGTCAAGCTAGCTAGACTTGCTGGCTACACCAATTACAAGAGCGTGATCAACGTCATCAGTGGTAAGTCCTACCGCCTTGTATTCTTCAACTGGACGTCTAGAACACACAGACAGATTCATATCCTTGATAATTCTAAAGTCCGTTCATGAGGCGTCCATCACCTCCCGTGGAATCCGAATCCTCTCCCTTCCTTCCTCGAGATTGAACTCAACTATTATCTAACATATTTAACCTAGCTGTCAAAAAAAAGGTCGCCCATAGTGACTCTGAGGAGAATACCGGCGGCGAGGGCCCTTCCACGTCAGTCAAGTCGACCCCGAAGGGCAAGGCTAAGGCCCCTCGCACTCCTGCCTCACGCAAGCGCAAAACCATGAGCGACGGCGAGGACGTTAGAGGCAGCCTCGCCACACCTTCCCGCGTTAAACGCTCTGGTGGCAAGAAGGGCATGCTTGCTAAGGCTCCTGCCTAGTCCGACCACTTAGACGATGAGAAAAACGGCGTAAAGATGGATTCTCAGGACAACGAGCGGGGAGTCCCCGAGGACGTCGTCGACTAAGCTCATAATCTTCGATGAAGCTAAGTTGGGAGAGACGGGTCAGTAGATATCATTTGCACAAGGATCTAGATCCATCCTGCGTCAACAGACGCCAAACAGCCTGTGATGGCTTGACATAGGGTATTTCGCAATGAACCAGTTTTCCCCACCCAACAACCGTCTTTTTGTTTCTTCGCGTGACTTTTAGGTTATATCTAATAATCACTGACTGCCCTTAATCACAACATTAAGGATTTTCCTCTGCCTACCTACCTACCTAGGTAGGTCCTCGTCAAGCAGTTTTTATCCGTACAGATCTACATTTTTCAGGCGAAACATGCATGCAATAGTGACTGCTGAGTATTATGTGAGGCATTGAAAGATAAATCCTTTCTAGTATATTATCGTACCATCGTAGGATACGGAATCAGAAGATTAAGGTATAGTCTCGAAGTATCCACAGACTAATCATGACTCTAACAACATTATGTGCAGCTCCGCATACGGTGCTCAGGATTAGGTCCTATTTACAAGGGCTTGAATAATAGAGATTCGGTCATCCAACTCATTACTCCGTGTAGAGGCAGCCGTTCGGGTTGGGGGCATTGACAGCGCGAGCTGAAATACCGAGGCAACCCTCGTTGCCAGCGGGCTTCTCGACACCAGCCGAAACCCAAATACTCCAGGCGCCATCGATGCTGTTAGGGCAGGCAAGGAAGCCAGCGCCATCCAGCGTCAGGTCATTGTTCTCGTCGAGCTGGAAACCAGTCCTCTCCCCGTTTCGGGGAGCGGGCTGTGCGCCAGTTGTGTAGCCGAGCTTGCCTTGACCTACAATTGAAAATGTGAGCAACACTTATGGCCACTATAAAGTTTATGAAATCCAACTTACCCATTCCGGAACGGTCGGCAAATAGCTGCTGAGGCGTCGCGGAGGCTGCGTATAGGTAGAGACCACCGTCTTGGAGGTAGAAAGTGGCGTATTCAGCCGGGCCGGCGTCGCAAGACGCGTTCTGGCTGGGCAGATGCAGGAAGATGCTGCTCTTGGCGGCCTCGAAGCTGGCAAAGTGAACCTCGCTGGCGGATCGGAGGGCCATCAGCGAGAACTTGGCATCAGGCGAAAGCGGTCCTTCCGTTGCTTGCGGCAAGGCGGTTGACACTCCCAGAAGGAGCGAGGCTGCGACGGCGAAGGTGTTGAAGAACATATTGTGCGGCTTTGCGTGTTGATCGTGACTGATGTAGTTGGATGGTGAGCGGGGATAAACCGAACATGTGAGGAAGAACGCTCAATATATATACTACTTGCCAGGATGTCGAACTCACATGATGTTTTCAGGTCAAGCCGTCGTGAGTGGCAATTTTACATAATCGGGCTCGATCCGAGCAGTCGGCAATGTCAATACGAGGCGGAGAACACGAGGAGGATATTTGGTTCTTGGCGATACCCCGTCGTAGGGCAGTTCATCATATACCCGATTGGTCGTCTCCATGGGATACCTGTAGATGTGGAACCGATGTGCTGGGGATGATCGACATCGCAGCCGGCGCATTAAACCCACAGTCACCTTAATCTCTTGACGTTTCATTATTTAGGCTCGTTACTTGCCTTCCACCGCCCAGTCTAGTCTCGCGGACGATATAAAAATGTGGAGGCGAGCGATGGATAACACTATTTTCTGACCACCGGTCAGCACTCTCATTCAACGTTACTTGAAACACGTCTATATATAATACGGCCCATATTTCCAGCGTTCAGAAAGGTCGATTTTCGTATGTAGGTATGTTTTCTGCATTCTAGAAAATACGATTCTAGAACTCGGTCTGGTATGGCCAGTTAACATATCCATAATCATTCGTATTCCCTCCTTAGGGTCACTTGGCTGATGTCAGGTAACCGCACGTCGTAGACAATAAAACGACCTTAGAATGAAAGTCGTGCCATTTACTATTCTCAAGTGTCTAAAATGCCGCTCTGGCTAGCTATATTTCTTGCGTGGAACTCAGCGGTCACGGCTTCACACGTGTTGGTACCTAACATTAGTAAATTAGTCACAGCGCATTCGCTTGCCCAAGTGTAAATCGAGTCTCCGTTCATACTTGGCTGATATAATCATTGCTTTGATTAACTATTCGGGCATTTTAATCATGTGATGATAGGTAGGTAGGTACTCAAGTATTGTAATGAAGCCGAGTTCTGCATGAGATACTGAAGGAAATGGAGAACATTTGGAGGTCCAAGGAGAAAAGGGGTTAGGTTACACACACCAAAACTAATTGTTGCTACCATAGCTTTCAATCAAACACAAATCTCAAACAGATTGTAGACACATATAAAAAAACTTACCTTGTACCTATTATGTTTATACTTACTTGAGATAGATACCTAGTAGATATTATCTAAATATCTAAAGAGAAGGTAAGGACCATCTAGATGCATGTGACATGCGAGTAGCAATTCTATGACGACGCAGACATATGACGTATATTATACGTCATTGTAATTCTCACTATGGACTAGTAAGAACTACTTAGGGGTCGCTCGGTGGATACAAATTTCTTGGGGCTACTACTGTTCCTATTCATCCTAGCTCTCAATTCCTACTATATACAGGCATCACTCATAATAAAACCTACTATACCTAAATTTCTCACTATTATTAATACCTCTAAAACATCAATCATGTCCAAGATAGTTGAAGACGTTAAGACTGGTCTAAAGGGCATTCGCGGAGCTGGTGATGCGATCCGGGGCGAATTCCTAGAGGCTACTGACCAAGCTTTCGACAACAAAAACCACACCCAGACTCAAGCTTCTCAGTCAAAAAACCGAGCAGTTGCCGATAAGGGAAAACGGGACCTTAAAAATGTGGATGAAATGTTTGCGCGACGAGAATGGGAGCGCAAGGGTGTGACTAGTTCCGAAGGGACCGAAGCCGCTTCGACGCTTCAATCCACCCGTCCTAGTGCCTCACATGTACCGGCCACTACTACTGAAAATACCAATGGGGTCAGTGGGGTACAAGACACAACCAGACAAACTTCAGTAAAGGAGAAGTGAAGGTTACACTTCGTGATTCTGGAGCCACGACCCCCTTTGCTGTTAGGGGAGGCTTGGCTGATAATTCCACTTCTCTCATTTGTATCATCTTGAGCGAACTCATTACCTGATGTAGACTTAAGAGAAAACTCAATCATCTCGGATTATCTCTTCGACATGAATTGTCGTGCTTTTCGCGTCAACATCTAGTCCACTGCTTCTTGCCAGGGCACTTTCGATGCCAAAGAGAGCAGACATTTCCTCGAGCGTTTTCCCTTTCGTTTCCACTATTATGACCATTAGCTTTCTCCTCAAGAATGTTACAGACCGAGCACTGAGCTTACCCATTGCATATCTCACGAATATGAACGCTACCACACAGATACAAGAATATATGATGTAAAGACCCCAGCCAATTGCAGTCGCTATAGGAGGGCTTGCTTGGGCAACCACGTAGCAGCTAAGCCATAGGCTCGCCGTCGATAGGGCGTTGCCCTTTGCCCTATACATAGCCGGGAATATTTCAGTTGCATAAGTCCAGCTTCCAACACCCCAACTTATGTTGAAAAATACGTAGAATAAGTACGGAAAAGCGACAATGGCGTAGTTCCCGTTGTCATTTGGGTTTCTCTCGGCGTGCCACTGTAAGACGGTGATTCCTATCATAGCGCAACACATTCCAACTAATCCAATTTGAAGCCAGGTCTTACGCCCAAGACGGTCAAAAATGAAGATTGGAACCCAAGCGAAGACAAATAGAACAATACCAACACCCCCTGTAGCGAGGTTCGCCGTTCTCGGGTCAGAGATTCCCCCTCGTTCAAAGAGCGATGGCTAATAATGTGTTAGTATCACGGGAAATGTCAAGGATAAAGAGATAGAGATACTGTTAGAAAAATAAAGAAAAACTCCACTGACAGTATAATATAGAATTGAATTGGTCCCTGTGATCTGCTGAAAGGCCTGTACACCCATAGCAAGTAGAGTAACCCGTAGTATAGGCCGTCTAAACATTTCACCCCACTATGTTAATAGCTAGAATTAGTAACTGTTTATCTAGTCAGAGGATTGGCCCATTTGGTATATGTCCTACTCTCAATCGAGTAGAATTTATACTAGGAAAGGACAAGGAGGGCACTGGATACCACATACTGTTGCTGTAGTCACCGCTTTCTCAAACGCGACCTCCTTAGCGATTTCGGCCATTTGAGTATCAGCCTCCTCATCGCCGTGAAGCCGAGCAAGGACTTCGCGGGCGCATTGGTGTCTATCCTGCTGGACTAGCCAGCGTGGGCTAGGAGGTACCCAAAACCAACAACCAAATCCCAGGACGGCCGCCGGCGCAACCTGAATGGCAAGAGGTATGCGCCACCAGTCGGGTGTCTCTAAAAAGTTGAACCCATAGTTTAACCAGAAAGCCACGAGTTCACCGAAGCAGAGAATCATCTGCTCTATCCCGATAATTCGACCTCTCAGCTTTGCAGGAGCGATTTCCGAGACGTAGAGTGGAACTCCACCAGCGCAACAGCCAACTCCGTATCCTAGGATGACTCTCCCTATGGTAATGGAAACGATATTATAGGATGCGGATTGGACGATAGCACCAACAATAAAGACTGCGCAGGCAACCGACAGAGTCCGCTCGCGACCGTAGTGGTCAGCAAGAAATCCTATAGACATGGCGCCGAGCAAGCATCCGATGTCATATAGAGAAACTACCGCTCCCGTAACCCAGCTATTGGCCGGGCGGAACTGACCTATCCACCTGGCATCCGCCACGATGACTCCCATTACGCCCTGATCTATATCACAACATTGTTTAGTTTCTTCAGTACATGGTCATACATTTTAATCCAATTACACTTACCATATCCAAAAAGTAACGCTCCAATTGAAACGAATGCAGTTAGGAGATACACATAACGAAGATTCGCCGGTCGCGTTTCGATTCTAGAAGTTGTCCGGCAGATGGGCTTCGTTTGCTTAATCGTGAACATTTTTCCTTGTCTTCTGAGAGCTGCTAATGATATCTACCAGACGGTGTGAATGGTAACTTCAAATTACGATACAAGTAGCTTTTTGATGCAGATAGACACCCAGAGGTGATAGTCTGCCGGTGCTTTAATGATTATATGTACTCCTTTCTGAGCAGGTCTCTTTGTGGCAGATATAATGGCGGAGGAATAAGAACCATATTATTAGGTAGGTACCTACCTATCTATCTAACACATGGTAGAATTGATAGTGGCCAAAAAAGAAGCCTTTTGCGGGGGGTCACGATGAGGGGGTCGACACCCGATTCCGCAGGCATCCCAGTTCAATGGATAGGATTGCTATTGGAGTAAGTATTTTCGCTATATCAAAGCACCGAAACTTGTATTGTAATCCTATAGTTGGAATTGAGGACCAATTATAAGTTTTCAGTATTGCCGACGATGGAGGATTAGAATTGAGATGACTGGCTGAATTATTCCGATATGCTGAGGGGAAGCCAAACTTGGTGTCAACGATATGTGGAGGCTCTGAGTTGATCCCATATATTTCCTGTGACATATCCATAGATTTATTTCATTATGTATACTACCTACCTATTCTTCAGGGCAGAGAATATCAATCAATGAAAGATTGTATTGTACATATTTTTCATACTTACCACTACTAATACTATATCTCCAACACAAACCATGCCGCATTCCACAGCACCATCTCTCCCGTCAGTTCCCCTATATGTCAATGATGGGCTCCTAAATTCAGATCAAGTTGGGTACCTTCAAGCATCATTCCCTCATGAGCCCCTAGTAGAACTTCGTCAACGGTTTGAACGTGATGGCTATCTTTTCCTTAAAGGTCTCCTTCCCCGTGACGATGTCCTTAAAGCTAGAGAGGATTACTTCACCTATCTAGCACCTAGTGGTGTCCTTTCCCCAGGGACGCTCCCAGTCGAGGGCATCTTCGACCAACAAAAGGATAAGCTAGATTATCCTGGCATGGTATGTGTATTTGTCGGGACTAGGCAATCTTTTAAGATGAAAGTTATATCGCTAATGAGTCTACGCTAGTATGTGAATAATTCGTAAATATTTAACACGGCTTAGGGAGTTCTGACAGACGACAGAGGTGCGGGTTTCGTTGACGCCAACGGACGCCCTCGCGGTGGCCTCTTCGTGGATCTTGCATTGAAAGCTCACTCAGAACCTTGGTATAAAGATGGGTTCTGTAAGCATCCGGCTCTCCACTCATTTATTGCGAAGATCACGGGATGGGGTGATGAGAATACTCTCGGTCTCACTAGATCGCTTCTTAGGAACAACACACCACACAACAAGGCGATTGGTGTACACTATGATCAGATATTCCTTCGGCATGGTGAAGATACTAGCATGACTGCTTGGGTCCCTATGGGAGATATAGCGTTGGACGGTGGTGGTCTCATCTACTTGGAAAATGGTCACACTCTAGGTCAAGAGATAGAGAAAGCCTTCTATGACAAGGCAAGGCAGACGGGATTGACTGAAGAGGAGGCCAAGAACGCGTTCAATAAGAACATGATGGGTGGCGGGTTACTTGCAGACGGCGCAAAAGAATTTGCTACAGCACACGGACGAAGGTGGCTCGTCACAGACTACCAGGCTGTAAGTAATTTCGAAAATTCTTTCTCTTTTAAATCTTACCCATCTCCTGCAAATGATGGCCCCCCCAAACTCTAGCTGCGAAGGAAATCACTAACCTCAACTGAAAAGGGAGACGTGGTGTTGCATACGCCGTACACGGTAAGTACCGGACGCAGTATTTGGGGGGACATGCTAGCTAATTGGCATGGAAGATTCACGCGTCGACGATCAATAAGGACCCGAAGAATGTTATCCGTCTCGGTACGGATTTGAGATTCGTGGACTCTTCGAGATCGTACGATAAGGTGAGGATCAGAAGACTTACGAAGAAACTCCAAGTTGAGCGTCGTGCTAACGCATCTTGCAGCGATGGACCAACGTCTACGAGTTTGGGGATGGAGTGTGAAGCTAACTTGAAGGAATGGGAATGGTGTAAATGGGGCAATGGGGATCTGAGCGACCCCGCCCCCTTTTAAATATCTACCCCACGTTACGTAAGATTAGTCAGAGCAACCTTGGAATTCATTTTCTCCAATTCGCAACTCAGAGTGAAATTTATCGACTTCGCAAATACAAGGTCAATTCCAATCAAGGCAGATAACGTCGACTCTTACTTCAGTTTTCATAAAACTTTTATATGACTAACAGGTACCTATTGATTTGAGATCTAAAACAGACAAGCTTCGTTGGCTATACTGAAACAAAGTTAGTAAGTATGGTGTGTTGCAGCCATTCTACCTATTTACATTATGTAATCAATGGATATTATGTAAATCTTCCATCTCGCCGCTTTGCTGGCGCCAGCTGACTCGTAATTCTAGCACCCCGAGGTCGATGACATAAGCACGCAAGAAGACCAGGATTCCAGATTCAACTGAAGGATATTCAAGTCTATGTATAACTAAAAGTAATCGAACAAAATAGGTGTCTAATATGGAATAATATCCTTTCTCCCAGAAGCTACTCAAGCTCTGCTCTATTAATTGACGAGTTCGTCTAGAACTTGCAAACATCAATGTTCACCGGGGACGACGCTTTGCCCCAGTTCCAGCTTGGGTTAAGAACGCTGACATGGCGTAGATTGTCAACAGCCTTAAACTGATAATCGGCGTTACGAAAGTCGTCGCCAGAAGTGGGAGGGCAAGTGTTCTTGAAAGTTGTAGTGTGCCAATCGGTGTGGGCAGAATGATGCCACTTGCCAAAGTACACCTTGGCGTGGTCACGGCTCTTCTGGCCCCAGTTTCCAAAGTCATCATTGCTAGATCATGAACAGTTAGAAGAATTGCATTTTCCTCCCTTCATCATGCAAGAGTACTCACCTATCGTAAGTATCATTGATCTTATCCCAGTCAATCCATGGATGTTTCCCGTCTACCGCAATACGTCAGCAAATCTCAGAGTAAAGAAAGAGGGCGAATAAACAGGCGATCTTTTAGTAGATACTCACCTTGTTCCATAGCCATGTTGGTTCGAGTCCAGCTGCCACCGCCCTGGTCATTGAAGGCAATCACAACACCCTCCCAATCACTCTTGTGGCCAGTATCCTTCTTGAAATACACATAGTAGATGATCTTCCACTGGTTGCCGCACTTTACGACGTTGTAGTATGTCGGAATATTGCTGAAAGGTTCTCCGGCAATGTTACCGTAAAAGGTGTTCGCACCCTGCCATGAAGGCTGTTGGGGGCAGCCATTCGACAGTTTGTTGATGTTGCAGTTGTCGGTATCAACGCCGTTCGTCTGATGACCTTGGCCATCTTCTGCAGCCGATGGCACTTAGAAATCAGATGTCAGTGGGTAATTATTCACGTGGAAAGACTAAAGACTTATATTCTCTGGTATAGCTGCTCTTATAATACCAAAGAAACGTTTTGGCCGTTTAGGTAGGCTGGCCACTTGGTTTTTTTTTTAATAGGGAGAACTTACTGCAGGTTCCAGAAGCCATGAACCAAGCAGGGGCAGCGGCCTGAGCGGCAGCTATTCCATTATTCTGCGAGAAAGCGCTATCTGGAATAGCGTTGTTTGCGAGAACGCTCTTTGCAGTTAATAGCAACGCTGAGCTGAAGAGAGTCTTAGTCTTCATGATGAATTAGGTAATGTCGATTGGCTTGCTTGCAGATAAATAAATATATTGAACGACTTTTGAATGCCTAGATATTGCTCTAATGTTCCGACATGGCTTTTAATGACTTCTTATATATACGAAAACTGTTTATATAAGACATTTGATTTGATGCTATGTACCTAAGTAGGTACAGAATCAGTATAGTCTACCTACCTAGATTTGGGTTGATATTGCGACTCCATCAATAAATGATCATCAGTTCAGGTCTATTACTTGCCACTAATCCAGTAATATTACGTAGAAACACAATATGTATTTGCTTACTTCCTATATCCTAATATAGGTCGGTATTTTCCGAGTAATGGATAAATACCTAGGTAGTTACCTTTTATTCTTCCTTCTATGTGTAAGCTGACGACATCACGCCGGCGGAGAGACACGGCTGTGTATGCGGTTGTTCGCAGCGTGAATATCTCTATTTTATATTGTCTATTTACAGAGTAGCTGAGTATCCAGTTATGTACTGGGTATAGCCACGCATCAGACCGATTATCACAACGAGAAACTCTTTACATGGTGCCAGCTTCAAGTTCCAGGTCGACTCGGTAAAGAGCTTGGCATATGATTGGGAGATATTATAAGGCTTCTCCACTAATCAAGCTAAATAAATCCCTTAGCCCGTTTAAAAGGCAATTTATCGTATATACAGATGGCGTCATCTTACAAATTTACCACCGAGCGTCTCCAGAGTAGATTAAAAGTTGGTTCTATGAAAAGACAAACATCGATATCTTCTAGAGTGCAGACTCCTAGTAAACCCAGATAGGTATATATTAGAATATCAAGTACTGAACTATGACGAGTTGTTTGACCGACTTCAGTACCTATCACGCTCCTTTTCATACCTGCCTGGGCGCGAAAACATATGATAGGTATGCTGGAGCCTGGGACCCAATGGTACCTAGTAGATCCTGCATTGTGAAGATGTCCTCTCACTTGGATAACCACTTCCAAGTTCCAACTTGCTCTTAGGCGTAGCTTTCCTACATAGAAGATTCAATATAGGTAAATGACAGTAAAACTCTCCCACAATGTTCATGAGGTTGCAGTGGCTAGCGGAACGGAATTAAAAGTTAGGTTCTTCGATGCAGTAACGAAAAATGGCATTGCTATTGAAATTATATGGATATTTCTACCTAGGTGTCACTAGTTTATAGGTATTTGCTTACCCACCTAGAACGGCATTACCTATCTTCAAAATGACTTTACAGTGAAACAACTAGGTAGGTATCTTCAAAAGGTGTTTCTTTACCTAGGTAACTTAGCCTTGAATTTCAAACGAGCATTATCTAAACAATAATCTTGTAAACAACATCTCCTCATCTTGAGTGAATGTCTCGGTAAGCACCTACCTAGGTAGTAATTAAGTGAATGAAGAGATCGGCGTCTGGCATGTGATTCTGAAGCCTTCTTTGGAAATAGGAATATAATATCCCAGCATTCAAGGTAGCGTGCCCAGAGAGTCTTTAGCTTATACCCTATCTACGGTCTCGGGTCTCCTAAAATGATCTTGGATCCTTGAAACCCTGAAGCGAGCGTTAGTGCTGCCACACCAAGTACTCTAGTAACCGACCAAGTGGACTCTCTAGCCTTACTACGACTACGGCTCAAATATATGATGCGTAAAATAAAAACACCCCCGGCTGCGATATATTTCATTGGCTTTATAAGATTAGGCCAGGGTCTCAGCATGGGCTGAATGCATGGATCGTCACTTGCATTGCAGTAGCTAAGTAGGGGAGGTAACCCCTAAAGAAAGAGCCTCATGAAGTCTTTTCTCACTTGTTACAGGGCAAAATTTATGTTCGTCCTGATTTCCGCCCCTTGTGGTTAGAATAAACTCAAGCCCAGAGACGCCGACAACTTGGAGAAGAACAAACGTGTGGTGCTCAGTGATCATGAAAGCAGACTTGGGCGACATGCCGAAGTAGCGAACAAGAGTACTATATTCCGACCATCCACTAGGTTCACCGAGATCATGGCCGAGGATACACTGGTGAGCCGGATCGGTATCTATGACAACCTCGATGACCCGATGCCGTCGTGGAATCGCTCGGAGGTGATCACCACGGTCTCAGCATCAATGACAGTGGGTGGGATAAGATTTTGATTTATGAAGGACGTCTTTAACTCATATAAACCAGTTCCTCTCGTCCATCTGTGTGGCGTACCGTCTCTACATCCGACTTTTTGTTGTACGGGCTAAGGGTTGGGACGACTTCTTCGTTCTCTTATATATTGTGAGATACTAACCCACTGTCTACTCTTCCTTATGTCATGGTAAGATCGCTATTCTAACAGCGCTCTAAAAAAGATCACTGGAATAGCTAGCGGCATAGGAGTATGTCTCGGTGAGCGAAAACGATTCTGAATGAATCTTTTTTGGAAAACGCTGACATTATGCAGCGCCTCGCTTCGGGCTAGGCCAGCATTTCGTCTTACTAGAATCGAACGATGTCAAATCGTATTTCACGGTATGGAAGCAATGATCAAGTTATCAAGGAGTCACCTGAGAATACAGTACTTACCAGGTACCCATTTAGACATTTTACGTCTCGAATGCTTGCTATAATATGTCGACGACATTTATTAAGATATCTCTCCTATTCCAATACCTGCGGGTGTTCCGCGGCGGCCACATTCGAACTATATGCATATTCATGATGGTGATTATCGGATTGTGGGGTGCTGCATATTCTTTAATGGCTTGGATTCCTTGTATTCCGGTCAGCGGGTATTGGGACCTGGGAATGGAGGCGAAATGCTACGGATTCGGTTCCAGGAATGCCAAGGACGTATACAACAGCTTTCTATCTCATACTGCGGTGAATACAGCGTTAGATATGGTAGTATTCACGATTCCGATTCCCCTTTACTTCCAGCGAGATACGATCCGACGGACGAAGTTGGGATTGGCTGGAGTGGTTTGCACAGGCGCAATGTTCGTGGTCCTATTTCGGGACTTATACCCAATTAAGGTGTTGAACTAATTGTCGACAGTGTGAACGGACTTTCTATATGGCGACTCGCAACAATCGTCGAGCACAAGGCTACGACGAGTCCAACTTTCGACCCAACGTGGTATGGACCCATAAGCATCATGCTTGGGACATTGGAGGCTATGATATCGAGGTCAGAGTCACCCTTTATGCTCTTCTACATATATAAATGCCTAATATTGACTTCTGAATCTGAAGTATTTGCGCGTCTTTCCCTATCTTCTGGCCCTCGTTAAAGGTCCGACTAGATGAAATATTCGTTACCAGAGAGGTGACCATTACATTGAACCGTCGATCGAACCGGTTTTCGGTCGACGCAGGCGATACGATCGAGCTTCAGCGTAAGGAAAGCGAGAACCGAGACAATAAGTGGAAGAGATGCCCAAGCATAGCAGGCAGCGAGTCAAGCCAGAGCAGGCTAGCCGAATTAGCGCCTGTGGAAAAGAGAGCGCAGCATTATAAGGATGATTTTATCTTGGACCAGATAGATCCCCTTAGAAAGAAAAGTGCTTTTGCTGTGGAGTCGGAGATAATATCTGAGAGTCTCAGCAGGCAAAAATCAAGACGTCCCTCAAGGGGCAAGAGATAAACGATTAATCAAATGACGTTGTTCAATTGTAACATGACTTGAAAGGGTCAGTAGTCATCTTTTCTGACTCTACTATGTAGTCTTCCAGTAACTACTCACCCTGTAAAATAGTGATCTCGAGTCATATGTTCCTGTTCGATAGTGTAAAAGATCAATTCGGGGACCCGTTCTTTGATTCTTTTACCTGTGCTAAAAAGGGGCTTGGGGTATTGATAACTGCATATGTATGGTTTCATACAACACTGCGATTACTGCATTCTCGCTTACCCGGCAGCCCGGATATCGGAAACAGCCGATCAGCCAAGCCGCTACCAAGTACAACGAGATACCTAGGACATGCATGTGGTTGTATATACATGGATGTATGTCTAGTCGAAGTTGTCTGGTACGTTCCTTTTTCCATCTGATAAGAGAGGTATTGAGGTATTTGTTACACTGCTTATAGCAAGGTTCCAAGTTGGGGATACACAAGATACACAATGATACACAATGTCAGCCACGACATTAGCATCGGTCTTGTGACAAGGTACCGGGTAGGAGCTGGGGAGCTGGAGAGCTGGAGAACTGGAGAGATGGAGAACTTATCCGTCGAATTGGATCGTTTTAACGTTTCTTAACGTTCCATCCCTCCTAAGTCCCCCTAAATTCCCCTAAATCCCCTGTATCCTGCTTTTTACATCTTGCATCCTGATTCTCTTCTCTACCTACTTACCTACATCCTAAAGCATGTCTTCGAGTATTCAACACCTCTCACTAGAATGAAGCGGCCCCAACCCCAGCCCCATACACTCCATGCTAACGGCCACATTCCGTCTTTATCGTCCGAAACATGGAGGATATCCAGATGGAAATTGATCGCGACCCTTGTTATCGGACTCCTCTATCTATTTTCTTTGCTTTACCGGCTGAATGGAACGAATCTTATAGTTAACCATATCTCAAATCCAAAAGAGGCAGGTGAAGATTCCACGGGCTGGAAATGGAGCTATATTGAGCCTAGCAGAACGCTCCGCTGGCACCGCTGCTACAATGACACCTACGACTGCGCAAGATTGGACGTCCCGATGGACTGGCTCAACCCCTCTGATGATCCATCAGGAAGGGTCGTGCTAGCAATTATACGACTTAAAGCTACCGAGCCTGACAATTACCGGGGAAGCATAATTTTCAACCCGGGAGGTCCGGGCGGGTCTGGGGTTTACGCGCTGAGGGATCGTGGCGCACTACTACAGACTATTGCTGGCAAAAACCATGACATTATATCGTTTGATCCTCGTGGCATCGGTGCGTCGGTCCCGCGTGTCGATTGCTGGGGCTCTGAGGAGAAGAGTCGGCTCTGGGCACTGCAGGATGTCGGTGTCGTTGATGCCCACCCCGGAGTCATCTACGACGCTTTCACGCGAGCGACCGCCTTCTCCCAGACCTGTGAAAAGAACATGATTAAATCGGGCTTACTGTCTCATATCAGCACTGCCTCACATGCACGCGATCTGCTCGAGATCATGAACCAAACTGGGCAAGATAAACTCAAATACTGGGGGTTTAGTTATGGGACAATTCTAGGCGGTGTAAGACCTTTTCATATTTGAGTTACTGACGTAGGCCAAAGCGAAGCCTTAGAAGAAGCACGGTCTCTATAATGAGGAGCTGCTAATATTAGGGTGGTATAGGTCTTCGCAGCTATGTATCCTGACAAAGTTGAAAGACTTGTTAGCGATGGTAAGGGCAATGAACATACTTCAATTGTCGACTGACGCTAAAATGAATATATTTAGGCAACGTAGACTATAGAGAATGGCACTGGCATTCTTACATAAACTTTCTACGCGATACCGACAAGGTCATGAAGGCTTTTTACGACTTTTGCTATGCGGCTGGCCCATCTACCTGCGATTTCTACGCTCCATCTCCCGCAGCAATAGAGAAACGGCTAACTGACTTGCTCGCGCGAATCCGAGAGCATCCAGTCATTGTACCGGCATCCGAGCTAGGCCCAGACATGCCTCAATTGGTAACATGGTCCAATTTAAAGCGGCTCGTCTCCGCTGCGTTATATCGGCCAATTTTCATGTTCAAAGACTTCGCCAAGGTCCTAAAATCCTTAGAAGACGGAGACGGCAGGCCCTTCTACCGACTTGTCATGTCAGACGACTCTACATCTATCTGTTCAATCGAAGCTATCCCACCTAACGTGCCAAGATTGGAAGAAGGAAACGCCGATGCCTTTCCTGCGATTCTCTGTGCCGATTCACCCCCTGTCGAAGATACGGTAGAAGAGTTTGCCGACTTTGTCGAGGAGCTCACACGAATTAGGTACGTCTCCTCTAACACGGAATACCACTCGTAAGTCTATGTGACCTTACAATATTCCTAGTTCCGCGGCAGGCGATGTCAATGCCCTCTTCAGGATGGCCTGCGTAGGCAGGAAAATTAGACCTAAGTGGAGGTACACCGGCCCTTTCGAAGGGAATACAAGCCATCCAATTCTATACGTAGCTAACATAGCCGATAATGTATCGCCCTTAGTTAGCGCCAGGAACAATTCCCAGGGATTTCCAGGGTCGGTTGTGTTGGTCCAGAACTCCTACGGGGTAAGAGTTCTCAACCACTTCGTCTCATATGTGGTAAAGACTAATATTATGACCTGACATATAGCACACTAGCTTATCGGCAGCCTCAACCTGCACGGCCGGATATATTCGTGCCTATTTTCAGAACGGCACACTCCCAAAGCCGGGGACAATGTGTGAGCCGGATTACACTCCCTTCGAGGATATGCATCCAAGATCCGAAAACGAACTGGCGATGGCATCTTGGAAATTGATGAACCTGCAGGGTGGCTTCGAACCAGGGTTTTGACATTTCATTATAATGAGCCAATGGCGTCCTAGCGTGATCTCTACCTATCCTGAGCCTTCATAACTACTAATGTATATCTAGTAGACAGGCATTGCTACCAGCTATCAAATAGGCAAACATATTATAGTATGGGCAATGCTGATTGACCGTAACCTGAAGGGTTATATATTAAATCTGACTTTTGATCCATTCATCTATCATTCTACGAGGTTATTTTTATCACTGGTGATTGGTTAGCGGACGTTGCCAAGGACACAAGAAGGCGGTACTAACGGCAGCTCAAAATTTGGCATGAAGAGTGATCCGATGAAAGCGGCAGCCGAAGATCCCACAGCCGCGTAGGTCATGTATTTCATAACTTCGGTGAACTATTCTAAAATGAGCGCGAATCGACAAGTAATTCTTGGGTCTAGGTACTCACAGCTAAGTTGACGGCTGTCCGCGCAGGCGTACCCCACTCAGGCACAATACCGGTGATGGAGTTTGCTAACGCCGCTACAGATTCTGCGGTTGCTCCGCTCCCCAGGTAGTGCCACAGTTCTGGTTCTATTGTACCGGTGTAGATGCCACCGGCAATACAAGCCCCCACGCTGCTCCCAACGAAGGCAAAGCAAACGACCAGCGCAGTCATCTGTGGCATTTCGGCATGGGATACGACAATCTGAGCAGGGATAAGCAGAGTTGAGCCGACCATGCCGCTACCAATGCCCTGGATTAGCTGGACGATAAAGATCTCCGCGATGCTATTCTGGGACCCTCGTAGACGCAGCATCACCCCATAGCCAATCAGACGGATAATTGCGCCCGATACACATACCCACTTATAACGCTTAGTCTTCGCCATGAATATGCCAATGATAATTGCAATTAAGCATTGCGTGACCCCGTTGGTATCTCGAACGAATTAGTGCTTGTAGGTGTCTCATACTAGATAGTCGATTTTATCCTAACTTACAGGTGAAAAAAGTTGCGTCGCGGGCGTTTAAACCACGAGCGACCGTAACCCAAGCATATATATATGTATCTAGAAGACCCAGGATTTAGCATTATACAAGAGAGGTACTTACGAAGACTAGACAATAATAAATATCTTACGAGTCGCAGAGAAGCCGACGCTGTCTAGAGCTATGAGCAGGCAGCAAAGAACAATTGTGAGGTTCGAGAAATAATGAGGGGGTACGACGGGATGTTTCGCGAAATAGTGTTCGTAAAAAGGTAGCACGATCAGCAATACGGCGCCAAGTACGATCAAGGCGATAATCCACGGCGTTCTCCAGGCTGATGGCGTAGTGGCGGCGAGAGTCATTGGTATGAGCAAGAGAGCTAGGCCACCGCTAAATAAGACGACACCACCCAGATCAATATGTGAACAGAACTCATAAAAGGAGACTTTAGCTTTAGGTGCAATTCCCTCCTTTTCCGCCTTTACCTGATAATACAATAACGTCGTGATGATGAAACTAGCACAGAATGGCATGATTATGGCAAGAATACCGATGCCCCAACGCCACCCGATACCGTTGGGGGCAGTCACGCTATCGACGATGAAAGCAGCGGTCCAGGGCGTGATTAGAAAGGGCCAGAAGGAGAGCGCAATGCCAAAAGCTCGATAGCGGGCTGTTGTCAAGTCAGCGATGACGATATCATTCATCAAATTGGTGGCGGATTGCCCGATGGAGTAGAAGACGGAGCCGGCGGCATAGGCATTGAACGTTCTGGCCGAGGCCATGATGATGTAAGCCAATATGTAGAATAAAATGGCGATGGAATAGGTTCCGCCGCGTCCGATGACATTCGATAGCTTGGCTACAGGAGGTTTTATGACGGCGAAGATGATTGTGCTGGCAGTGCTCAAGGTAGCCAGTTTAGACAGCTCCTGGAACTCAGACGAAGCATAGTTGCGATAGATATAGACTGTGCTGTTGTCTATTTCGTACACGATCATGATGAGACACAGTCTTAGTAGAGGCGTTAGCATTAGCGAATGCCAGCGGCAATTCTTAACCTGACTAATCTTACCCGGCGATGACCAGCCATCGACCTTTCTTGCCCCAGATGGCCTGGACGGCCTCGATAGTTGTTGTGCCCGTCTCGACGGGGGCGTTGGATATTATCTGCTTCTCAGCATCGATTTTATTTGGCTCCGCATTGACATCTTCATCTGCGGCCCGAGCATCGGGAGATGCTGTGACAACCGGTTGACATGTGGGAGGTTCGTCAAGGGGACCGGCGCCGATTGCCGTTAGAAAAAGATTAAAGACGCGCGACATAGCTTACTGATACTGAGATACGCACGTGCGATATCCAGAAGATGATAGTAATGATGATCGGGATAGATCCCATCTATTATATCTACCTACTTGGTATAGGTAGGTATATAAATACCTAGGATCCATTAAATACTTTAGATGTTGTTAGTTGTAACGTTCCAAGATCTTTCCTCTTCTTCTTTTTTTCTAGGTATGCACACCGCGTGCACCCCGTCCTCTCCAGCTTCCCAGGTAACTACAATCCTTGATCGGATTGGTGCGAACCTTCGTTGAGTCCCAGCATTCTTGTTGAAGCTTATCTTTGGAAACGTCGGGGTGCACAGATGGTGCCCAGACATCCATGGATCCATGTCATGGACCGTCGCTTCCACTGATATCTTTATGTAAAAGGAGGATTTCAAGGTTCAAGTGTTTGCTATCATATGCTCCGGATTGGAAGACGAAGTGGGATAATGTGGGGGCAGGTGCATCCAGCTGGGGTAGGGGTACCTATACCCGTGACTTTGGCATGATCGGGATCCGGGGAAAGATAAGGAACGATAACAACCTTGAAGTTCAACCACCTGATTATCTCGGATTCTCGGGTTAACTCTATTAATGCATCTCAAAACTCTGTATCGGGTGTGATCTTATTACGAAGAATATCGTTGTAGGAGATTCAGCCACTACCTAGTTTGCCAAGGCCAAGTTCCCCTCATGCCCCTTTTTCATCGACACATCAACACATCAACATTCACCTCGACTGGGTATCTCGCAGGTATAGGTATAACAAGTAGAAAACCCCACCCCTAAACAACTTTTCCTATTACCTATACTGTCTATACGTAGACTTATACCGTAGCTTCCAACTTAGCAACGTCGTCATCCCGGCCCCTTTTCTCCAAGGTGGGTTGTTCCTCATGGTGCACGACCACTTTCTTAACAGCATGTACAGCTTCGTCTGCAAGTGCCTTATCCTCAAACACTACAGGTTTATGTTAGCTCAATGTTTTATCCATTAGGTAGTCTTCGCGCTATTTCAACTTACAGAAGGCCAATTCTTCTAGAGTTCTACCGAATGTCTCTGGGAACATAAAATAGACAAACGCGATTTCAAACAACAGGAAGCAGCAGTAAGATATGAGATATCTCCAGCTCACATTCGCTAGGCCGATCGGATTGACAAATGTGGTGAAGAAATTAGCCAAGCGGCCGAAGAGCTGAAAGAACGCGATGCCTCGAGAACGCTCGGCGTACGGCCACAGCTCCACCAGATATGCTGTTTTTTTAATAAGTTAACAATTTTAGAGCACAGGGGGAAATTTAGCTCAATGAACGATAGTAACTTACTATAGGTCAAGGCATTATATCCGATGTTATAGCAGGGAGAATAAGCAAAGATCCAGAATATCGTCGCCACATTTGCCGCGTCATTGGGACGACCCGATTCTTTGCCGAAAATCGCCCTCTCCATACTGACCGTCCAAGCAATGTACACGCACAAAAGCGAGACAGTACAAACAAGGTACATCTGACGGCGCTTGAAGCGAGTGACCAAGAACGCCACGCATGTACCGCAGACCAGTTGCCAGCATGAACTAGCCACATTGATCTGCTGCTTGAAGACCGAGTCACTCTTCCCTATCATGGCCAGTAGATCACCGAGATAGTACGATATGAGCGTATTTCCCGACCACTGGGTAAAAAGACCGAGCATCTGTATGCCACCAGGAATTAGCGCGAACGGCGTTTTAGAGAGCCATGCTACAATTTACATCCTGACTTTGACACGGCTCGGAGTTCAACTAGTACACACTGAAAAAAGAAAAGAAAAGAAAAAAGAGGCGCTATCGGGTAAGCCCAGAAACAAGAAGGGTAATGGCACCTACGCAACTGATCAACATTCGGCGGCGCATGCCCGCCGTAGCCACCAAGTCAGCCCAGGATTTTTTAGAATTTTCCAACTCGATACTGATTGTCGTCTGGATCTGGGCAAACTCGGCTTTGGCAAATTCGGATTCATTGTCTCCTTCGGCGTGATATGTAACTAAGACTTCGTAGGCTTCCTCAACTCGGTCTTTTTGGACTAGCCAGCGCGGCGATTCCGGTAGGAAGCTTTCGAGGCGTGTTAAAGAGTGCCACAAAGTACATGGATGCGGTATGCACGAGATAGGTAGGTCTCAGACTTACAGCACTAAGGCCATTTGTACCAATGAAGGACACATCTGAAGCCAAGAGGGGATTTTCCATGCCATGTTCGTTGTAATGTTATTGGTTCCGAAACAGATGCCTGCAGCCGTAATCTGGCCCACGAAGTAGGCTACGTTGAAAAGCGAAGTGAGGACCGGCCGTTCTTTCGGATACGCTAGCTCGCCGATCAGGGAAGACGCAGAAACGATACAGACGGGAATTCCAAATCCTAAGATTAGACGAGCGACGATGTACATTCCAGCTAATTCTACAGTGAGAACAAAAGAATATCGAATATCAATTTGACATTGTTGACCACTTACCATTGACAGAGAATCCTTGTATCAGAGCTCCAATGACCATAATGGCGGAGCCTCCAAAGATTGACCAACGACGGCCATATTTATCGTTAACAACACCAATGAACGGGAGTGAAAGTATCGCGCCAAGTGAGTAGGCGGCTGCGATAATACCCTTTAGCGAGCCCTGGGGATTGCCGAAATCTTCAAATTGATATCAGCTTAACGGTCTCACCGGCTAGCCGTCGGATTTATCAGACGAAGACTCACATGAGACCCACGACGGCACAATCTGCAGGGCATTGATCATTTGAGAATCAAATCCAGAAGTAATCTCAATCCCCATGCATGTCGGGAAAAGGAGGAAGTATAGGTATCGCAGGTTCGGCTTCCGATACCATTTAACACTGTCTTCATTTGCAAGACGAGTGATAATAGGATCGGCGGCGCCCGACCCGGCAGCACCTGCACCACCCATCGTCGCTAGCTATCAAGTCGAGACGCCTTTCGGCCAAATAGTGGGAGAGGGGTGATGTTAGACCTGAGAGAAGACTCGAGTTGGAGGCGTTTGGGGCTTGATCCTTTCATCAATTTGCCTACTTATCACCTAGGTACCATTTCATAAGTTGTGAACAGCTTCCTATGAGACCTGGTCTAAATAAATTTAGCTGCGTCAACGACCAATATATCATAATTCGACATCTGATACCAACCCAAGCCTACTGGTTGCCTAGCACGTTTACGATCATCTAATACCTATAAGGATCCATACTCCGGGGTAAATCGACAGGGTCCATCTGAACAGTCTCCCGACTATCCCCAAAAACCTGGGGTTCTCCACGGATTATAGACCCTATCCCGCATTCTATCTCGAATCTAGCCCAGTCTGCTGATGCCAAGGCCACCATCGCGGACATAAGCCCGATTCCTTCGTTCTCATTTGCACCAATTGCGAGGTTTCCAGCACATGTCTAGCTCGCCAAGGCGGAATTGCGAGAAGAGCTTGCCGAAACATACACCAGTACCCATAACATACCTAGATCAAGTTTCGTGTCTAGCAAGCAAGCCATTTGACGTTAGATTAATAGTATCTTCGCTTACTTACCTACGCATTCAGAAGTGCTGTTAACTACCTAGGTAGTAACCAGGTGACCGGAGTTGCGATTCGGCTACCTAGCTATATTACACGTAGCATCCTGCAGAGCCCCGGTTCCCATATCCTGGTTCTGTTTAGGCTAAATTGAATGAGCCCAGGCATTTGGAATGCTGCAACTGAGGCTATCGACATGTGGTTGGTCCCGGTTAAATGACTTAATCGCATTTCGAGATGCTACATCGTTTATCCAGGGACATTTTGTATAGCAACATATGACGACGGCGTTAGTGTTGAGCTGGACCATTGAATGTGGCAGCTGGACTCGAACTGCCTGACCTAAGAAGTTGAAATTGTCAATTCCCTGTGTCATGGAATTGTGAGATCATATTAGAAAAGAAGCTGAGGGGGAAATATACAAAAGACCCCTTCAGATTGTGTTGGCTCCTATGCTCGAGTGAAAAGGATACATCGTAGATTACATAACCAACAATTCCTACAGTTTTTATACAATGGACTCCACGCTATGCAGCATCTATGATACACATCGGCCATTATCATTTTCGCCGCCTAGCCTTCTACCTGCCTGGCCTCGACAGATGCTGGACGGCATTCATCCATTTTTGTTCGTCGTTGCTTCACTCTCTGTTAGTTGGGATATTAGAAGTATCAGGTACTGGGTATATCACCTACCGATCAAACCGCAATAGCTTCCCCAACACGGGCACTAGCTGTGCTTGGGTCTTTTCATCCTTCATCTCGAGGAATTGTAGTAAAATAGCCTTCAAGTACATCGTGTCTGGACTGGGAGATCCGGCTCCTGCAGCGGCCGAGCCGTTCATGCCACTACGCGTAGAATCGGTGCTAGATCTTCCGCTGTTTGCGACGTTTGGTGAGCTGCCACCACCAACATTAAACCTTGCTTGTATACTCTTGAGTTCCTTGTTCGCTTTCTCGTAACGCCCTCTGGCCTCGTCCAAAAGCTTTCGTAGATCCGAGCGTTGCTTCTCGGCATCACGAACTTGTTGCTCGGACGCGTCTAGAGCGGATCGTAGGTTAGTGACCGCCGTACGCATATCCTCTACTTCAGCTGCAGATTTCTCTTCGATCTGCTCAATTTCTTCGCGGCGGCGACGCCACTCTCTCTCACGAGCTTCCAGCTCTTCCTTTTCGCTAGAGAGGGTTCTGACCTCGCGCTCAAGCTCGCGAACTTTGTTTTTGAGCTCTTCAGATTCACGGACGCGACGTCGAGCGAGAGTAGACAACTCATCTTCAATGCGATCGCGCTCTTCGACGGCCGCATCCATCCGGGTACGCATCTCTCGTACTTTCGCGTCTGCGCGGCCATCTACATCAGCAAGCATCCGCCGCATCGTTTCTCCCTCGCGTGTCCTCTCGGACAGGTGCTTTTGCACTTCTGCTAGTTCCTCCTCTAGGCTTTCTGTTTGACTTTGCGCTTCCTTAAGTTGAATTGATAACTCGGCCGTTTGATCGCGCATGGAACTGAGAAGACCTTGGGCATTGTTGTATTGCTGGGTCTTCAGCTCTGCTTCCTCCCTGATTGCGTTCTTCTCCTTCTTAAACTTAGCGACCTCGTCCTCGAGTTGCTTGACCTTAGGGCGAAGGGTAGAGAGTTCGGATTGTAAAGATTCCAATTCGCGACCAGCTTTTTCAGCTTTCGCAGATAGCTCGATCTTCTCAGCTTCAGCACGGCGGTAGTCTCTGCCAGCCACGCGTTTCTCGTCTTCGAGTCGAGCTCGGGATGTCTTTTCGGCAGTCAGTCGGTCATTGAGTAATTTAATCTCGGATTCACGATCAGATGCTAGACGCTGGGCTCGGGCGAGTTCATTCTTCAGATCTTTCTCGCGCTTCTCAAGATTGCGGAGCTCGCCATGCTTGGATGCCAACTCTTCCTTGGTTGTTTTTAGAGTTGCAGATTCCTGTCGCAAGCTCCTAAGCTCAGGTTGGGCCTTAGTTAGGACTTCACGCAAATCCGTAAGATCCTTGTAGCGACTCTGTGCTAGTTGCTGTGCAGCACCAAGATCCGACTGCAGGGTTTGGGATTTAATCGTTAGCTCGTCAAACTCGGCCTTCATGGAATCAAAATCAGCCTGCAGTTTTGAATTGGCCTCCGTACTAGAGGTAAAGGAGGCTGTCTCCTTTTCAAGCTCAGTGATTCGAGACTTAAGCGCCGTCTTTTCAGATTCAAGACTCTTGATTCTCTCCTTCGCCTCGACATGGTCATGACCAATGCTAACTAAGCTCTCATGCATATTTTCGATCTCATCCCGAAGGTCTTCCTCGGTCTTTCTCTGCTTAGACAACCGCTCAATTTGATTATCCTTCTCGGTGATTTCGTCCTTGAGTTTAGATACCTCGGCTTTGAGCGCCTCAGTCTCCGGGCTTTCGAGGGGTGATGGCTGAGGGGTCTCAGAGGCTTCGCTCGGGGTAGCTTCAATAGTATTAGCTATTGCGGTAGATGCGCCAGCACCGGCACCACCCTTCTTCTTCTTCTTGTTTTTCTTCTTAGTTCCGGCGGACGCAGGCGTAGATGTAGGAGTGGGAACTTCCAGTGACTCCCGATTTGTTGCTTGTGTAGGCTTCGCAGCAGATTGAATTTGTTTATTCAATTGTTCAATCTTCACTTCGTTCTCAGATTTTGACTTCTTCAGTGAGTCGATTTCAGTAGTCAGATCGCGTACTTTCGTTTCGAGCTTGGACTTGGCTTCACCGAGTTTCTTAAGCTCTATATCAAGCTCCGAATTCTTTGCACTTGTTGTTCCTAATTTAGATTCTTGTTCCTTTGCTGCCGACGAGGCCTTCGACTTTTCCTCCTCGAGGCTAGCTTCCAAGCTTCGTAGTTGTGACTGAGCCTGTCCCAACTTTTCGGTCAGTGACTGGATCTCAACATTTCTGGCATCCAGCTGTGTTTGCATCGAGTCTCGAACAGCAACATTATCTCGGCTTTCACTCAATTCTCTAGTCGCTTTCTCGAGACTCTCCACCAAACCAGCGCTATTCTCTTTAGCCACTGCTAGTTCGTCCTTCAAGACAGAAACTTCGGAAACGAGCTTGGAAATCTCTTCAGATTTGGACGCCACCTCGGCTTGAAGTTGGGGGATCTCGTCGTCATAAGAAAACATATTTTCACTCATGCCGTTGGGTTCGTCGGGAACTATAGGTTTTTGTTTGGGAGAGAAGACACCGAGAATAGATGAGACGGGAGATTTGGTCGCCGAAGGAGAGGTGGTCTGTTTTGCTTCTTCCTCCGGCTTCTTCTCCCCTGAATTGTCGTCTTTGTGGCCGTCGTTAGATGCCAGCGTTTCCTCGGCCTTGGCACTTTTGAGAGCAGAGAGTTCTTCTCTGAGAGCGATTAATTCCTTATCAGCTTCTTCAAACTTCTTTTTGAAGCTGTCCTTTTCGGTGGAGACTCGTTTGAATTCATCCATGACCATGTCTCCTTTCAGATTGAGCTGGTTCAAGTACTCGACGAGGGCGGAGGGGTCTTTGATCGTAGTCAGGGGTGTGTTCTCGCGCAAGGCTCTCTCAAACGGTTCGATCGACGTAGCTCTACCATGTGCGATTCGATATGAACGTAAAAGTTCTAATGGATTGGTTATATTGTTAGTTCGCATAGCATAAGGAACTATGCGGCAGAAGTAGCTTACCGGGATATGTAGCCTCCAGCTTTTCGAGCTTTCTCAACTTGGTCTTCACCTGAGGCGGGAGATCGGTCGGAGCGGTAGACGGGGCGGTAGATGAAGCGTCCTTAGGTTTCTCTTGTGTCCCAGCGCCAGCGCTAGCTTGGTCTTTAGCCCCTTCATTCTGCTCGTTTGACGCATCATTCTTTTCGTTATTTGCTGCGCCCTCCTTTATGGTTTTCTCAGACTGGGCGGGATCCGCGTCTTCGTCATCAAGCACGAAGGCGGCTTCGAAGACAGCAGGATCGGGGTTAGGAGCACCGTCGCCATTGGAAGTATCTTGACTAGGTTTCTTGGCCTTCCTCCTAGCAGAGGAGTTTGTACTATTTGTCCTAGAGACGGAGCGTGGGCGCTGGCCGGTAGCTGAAGGGGAACCGGCACTGGATCTTTGCTCGGCGAGAGCACGCTGGCGAGCTTGCTCTTCGGCAATGCTCCTATCGATGGCACCTTTTATTCTCTGCGAAAGTGATATGTTAAGATGGATAATTCTTTGGATTTGTATTGCGCTAGCTAGCCAGACATATGTAAATATGATAAAACATACAGATAACATGCTGAATTTAACGACTCAACGACTTGACAACTTGACAACTTGGAACAACTCGACAACTCAACGAACGGCCTTATTGAAAGGCGTCGACGAAAGATGCGGCAAATTGGATAAGACTGGGTGCTGTAGCCATGCGCAGCGTAGATGAACGGGGGGGAATCTGAAAAGCTTCTTAAGTCGAGGGAGCGTTGTAGGTGTTTAAGTGTTAGCGGTAGTGGAAATGTGTAGAATTAATGAAATAGCGAAATAGTGAAAAGCGAGATAATAGATAATAGTGAAATATTCAATGTCGAATCTCCAAGTCTCCAAAATTGCGACCACCGTACAAATGCGCAGGTGCCATCTGAGGTAATCAGGTATTAATATTTTGGCTTAAAGGTTGATCTGGCGTTCTGGTCGCACTTGGTCGCAAAATATTTAAAGTTGATCCAATCACATCTAGCAGCCAGATAGCCCTATCGCGATGGTGTATCTGACAAGTATCTGCTGCCAAAGGTAAGCGCAAGTGTCCAACCAAGAATATACAGCATATACCTAGATTGTACATGACAATCCCGGCATAATTAGCGTACATAAATTGTGGACTTAGCCACAACTAAATAGAATAATCGTCGACAGCCAATGATTTTATTTTATTGTTGTCCTTAATTGCTTCGACGCTTCGACGCTTCGATGCTTCGAATATTCACCTGTAATGTCGTCACAACTGTCATCAGGTCTTAATTCTTCTACTTGCCTAACTTAACCTTAGGCAGTACCCTTCTATCCTTAGCCTACTTACTTCCTTATTTATCTATTTACTGCCTAGGCATACTCGTTATTCACTTGTGTTGTTGCTCCTCTTCTTCCAACAGCTTCTCTTTCTTTTGCCTTTCCCTTTCCCCTTGCCTTACCTTCCTACCATTCCTACGGCTAGCCATGATCTTCCTACGGTAGACGTTTCTATAAATTTAAATTACAGAAATCATGGTGTCTTTCTGGCCCTGGAAGGCAAGTCACCCAGACACCCAGTTTTATAGTAGCCTTGGAGGTGGATTTATCTACGCCTCGTATAATCATGCAAGTTTGTGGTATAGCTAACATGATATGTATGATAATAGGGTCACGACTCTTCCCCGTCTTCGTTTGAGAAGACGCTCTCAACCCTGTCCGACAAGATCACAAAAACCACAGCAAATCTCGACAAAGCGCGATCCAACTCTCGCCGAATCAAAATCCTATGGACTCTATACCTCACATTTGCTTATCTCGTCTATGCTATCGTCTTGACCCTGGTGGTCGGGTGGCAGAATTTAGGTCCATGGGAATTTACTGGCATGGCCGGTGGCCCTGTGGTGTATGTTGCTACCCTGTCCAGCCTTCTGTGCGGTTCGTGAGGTTTGTACGGTGGCAAACTCGTTATTCTGACATCATATATAACCTAGTATTTACCTCGTGCGAACATTTACCAACGCATATTTCAGTTTTTGCATCGACAGCTTGGAGTCTCGCCTCAAAGATCACCAAGCCGAGCGCGCAAAGACGATACAGAAATTAAAGGATGCTACCAAATATGACTCAACCCTAGAATTACTAGAGAAATACGGAGGCACTGGAGAGAGGCGAAATCAGCCGAAGAAGCAAGAGGAAGGGGAGGATCAAGGAAAAGGACAGCAAAGAAAGGTTTCGGGCACGTCAAACGCTGGTTCTGTCCCTCCTAGCGCAAGGATCAACATACCTCCTCCACCGACAGCCAACATTCAAAGGCCCCCTCACGCTCCAGTCTTAGGCCCTATGCCACCCCGCCAAGATCCTTCTTTCATGCCACGTCCCCATACGCCTTTGGACCAGCAACCAACCGAGGAATTTGCGCCCAATGCCGGGCCACTTCCAGCTTCCTACGCCCAGTACGAAATGAGCCCGGGTCCGCCCCGCTGGTATGACCGAATTATGGATCTCATGCTCGGCGAGGATGAGACAGCCTCGAAGAACCGCATCGTGCTAATATGCAAGAACTGCCGATTGGTGAACGGACAAGCTCCTCCGGGAACCAAATCATTAGCTGAGCTGGGGACGTGGAGGTGTATGTCCTGTCGATCATTGAACGGTGAGATAGACGAAGGCAAGAAGATTATCCGAGAGGTCCTCGAATCAAAAAAGTCGAGCGTCGGCTTGAGGAGCGAGGACAGAGATAGTGACGTATCGAGCGACTTAGTCAAAATCGAGAACGATAGCGAAGGTACGGGCAACACTGACGGAGAAGCATCTAATACAGAACAACGAAACCTCAGGCATCGCAACAAGAAGTCTCAGATGGTCCCATAACGCATCTGGGATCTTAATCTCTCTAATATATCCGATATCATCTGTGTTTCATTTGTGCCTTAGCCGCTTCAGCACGTATTGTGTACCTTTGCTATGAGGAGAAGGGAAGACCGCGGAAATGCCTGCTTGAGCACGATTGGTGACGGTCTCATAATATCACATTTTCATCGTATATCTCCTCATTTGTTTCTCAACTTTTTCTCGGTCTTAAAAAAAAAGTACCCAGCCTAAGCTAAATGGATGTCAGCCTAACTTGAATTTTTGTTCTCTCATCTCTTTCAAATCTACCGCTCTAAGCTTCGAATGGTCACGAACAACTTCTATTAGCTGTGTCATCGAGACAGTCTCCACATGCTTGGGGCGATGACCAATAATTTGACGGGTTTTTCTAGCCTTAGATTCATATGGTGGTTTATTCGATTTCAGTGGCGGCTACTAAAACATCTGCCCTGTATAGAAGCACAGTCATCATATATACCCCTTTTCTCAACAGGCAAGAGCTTCTTCCAAATACATCGTCCTCAGAGACATCCTGTTTCATCTTTTCGTGATATGCACGACATGCATGAAGCACCTCCAGTCTTGATCTGTCTTTTTACAATGACCAGTTTACAACTTCGGTCAATATCGTACCCGTACTCGTGGACTATTCACGGGCCATCGACGATCAGCTGGATGCGGGGTTACGATGCTAGATGGTCCAAGAACTCCGCCCCCGCGTAGTACCCCGACGTTTCAACCGAGATGCATCGTAGCTCATAGCCCTATAAATCGCTAACTATCTAATACAACTCCGCATGCGGCTATGGCACCTGGTTTAGCAGGCTTAGCACCCTTGTACGCGTAATTTGGCGCCCAATAGACGGGTAGATCTATACTCCAGCGGGTTGTCCGGGGGCGGAAATCGGGCTCGATGCCATTTCCCTCGCTGAAACTCGCCGGATCTTGTTGCGACCTTCTATCTTGAGGATGGTCGTTTTATTCTTCCAAGACACCGTATTGTCGTCGCTATGATGCACGTGTTCGTCGACTAAGCCTCGTGAGGACGTGCTGAGATGTGCGCCACTCGGCGAACATATCCTTCTAGGAAGGTAACGGATGCATCTCGACGCAAAATGTCGTCGGTATAAAATGAATAGTAAGGCCCTTCCAAGACCGGACTAAGTCTGTGCGAAAGGTCAGGTCTATGCCGCTCAAGACGTCTTCTCGAGACATATAAAAGGCCGCTGCTAGGTGTGGCCCTTTGGAGAAGATGTCCCATCCGCCAAGCTTATTCAAGTCAAGTTCTGTGCACTGATTAGGCCTTGGACGCTTGAGAAGATGAGGTTGTCTCTTACGCTTCTCTCCGCCGCCTTGGCGGTCTCCACGACCGCTAGTCCCTTGACGCTAGACTATTCGGAGAGCACCATCGCAAAGGTCAAAGCGAGACAAACCGCGGGTGCAGCAGCAAGTATCCGCAGGCGTCAATCGGCTGGAACCACAGAAAACGAATTCCTCGATGGAGGCTGCCGAGACGTAATCTTCATTTTTGCTCGCGGCAGTACCCAGGATGGCAATATCGTATGTTTCGTCTTCTCATAATCTGTTCATCACTCGTTAACATACTCTTATAGGGAGATGACCCAGGTCCGCAGACTATCGACCAGCTAAAAGCCGCATTGGGCGCAGACACCGTAGCAGCTCAGGGCGTCGACTACCCTGCCCTGCTAATCGACAACCTCAGGGATGGGGGCTGCGATCCCGAAGACGCGGACAACATGCGAGCGCTCATCACGCAAGCCGCGACGCAGTGTCCTACAGCGAAGCTTGTGGTTTCTGGCTACAGCCAAGGGGCGGCGCTGGTACACCGGTCGGTTGAGGCCGCAGAGACCAGCGTCAAGGGCCGGATCTACGCGGCGGTCACTTACGGCGACACCCAAAAGGCGCAGGATGACGACCAGATCCCGAACTTCGATGCCAGCAAGACTTTGATTCTGTGTCATGACGGTGATAAGGTCTGCGAGGGTACTTTGATCGTGACAGATGCCCATCATGGGTACAGCGATCTTGCCCCTGAGGCGGTGGACTTCATCGTGAGCAAGGTTTAGAAGCTCGCTACGGTTGAGATAAGGTCGGGAACTGCGTTATATGAGTCTAAATTCATCCAAGAGTTAGATCATTGCAAAATTAATCGTATATTGACAATTTTAACTCTCATAACTAGAGTAGAAGAATCTACCTAACTAAGTAGCGGGTATGTTTTCAGGCTCATGTAAAACTCTCTTGAAGACTCCTACCTTCTATAGTTTCGGTATTCCTAAATTCGAATCTTGTCATAACCCCTCAGCTACTCGAGCATTCGCTGCATAGCAGTGTTGCCATATAAGTACAAGGGGGTCTCTAGACATTCGCCATGCCTCCTAGGATAGGAGCGAGGAGAGACTTGCCAGCCACTAACATTAAGTGTGACACAGCATGCTAGAGACGACATCGGAATTCGCACCATCTAACGTATCGAAATACCTATTTCTCTGTCATACCGGGCAGCTTGTCTAGCTCCAACATCAAGATAGGTGAATAAGAGTTACATTGAGCGATGTGGCAATGAACTGACTCCAGGTACCAATCTAAGATAGCGAAGATCTTGCATAGGGTTATGACGACTGCCGATAGATCAGAATGGAGGATCGATCCTTTATTTTAGTATTGTAGGGTAGACTTTGTTGGGGTTTTCAACAATAAGATCATACAAAGAATATCTGTTCAAAATCAGACTCGTAGATCATCGCCAAGTGTCACGGTATCATGGTAAGGACCTGTTGGAGGATCTAGGAATGCAGATTGTGACTTTATGAAGCGGCTCCAAAATCATACCGCGATCTATAGATTAGATTCCGGTGTTGGTCTTGACGTGACCGCCATTTTGTATTGGGTTGTTCCAGGTTTGAGAATAAATGGTGTCGTAAAACTGAGATGAGATGGCTTGTGGGATGCATAGAATGGTAGGTACCTGGCCTTTAGGTAAGTGTAGGGAATTTTTCACCTGGGGAACCCAGCAAGGTATGATTGAAGTCTTGAAAATATATCGGTATAACTAAGTAGGAGAATATCCATGGTGGTCATGCAATTCCTAAACGTATTGGACTTTGTTGTGCGTCCTATGTTCCATGAGAAGGATTCTTCACTATTTTGCAGACGAAGAAAAATACGACTACGACTGCATAACGACGATCGCAAATCCGTCATATAGCGGGAAACGAGGTTTTACAAGACGAGTTCTAGGAAATAACAGATTGATGACCGTTGTTTGGAAATCGATGATCTTGTCGTTTTTTTTCGCCAACTTTCTAAGTGTACAGCGACGCTCAACACGTTCGTTCAATTCATTGCAGTCTCATGACTGCAAATTGACTTAATTAGGTGCGACGTTAATTCCTATTAGGGTTGATTATTGAATATTATAGCGTTATTCTGCTATTTTCTCTCTCGCTAAAAAACTCATACTGTAGGTATGATAATTGAAGTTTGTGGATTGTCAGAAACTTACTTCCGCTCCAGCTATGATATGCCTACTCAAGAGCATCGTGAAAGAATTAATTAGGTACCTACTACCTAGGTAGGCGTGAAAGATGACGAGAATAAGCCAGCTTCGGCGCCAAATATTGGATATTTTCGCACTTGGCTCAATATGGGGAAACATATCCGATGTAAGTCAGCCGTTCTGATTAGCGTCATCGAAATATTGAACAATTAGGACCATATTGTACCTTAATTGATCGTCAGTCTTATTAACAAAACTTCAGTTTGGTCTTCGGATCTAGAATCGATATGTGACTAATGCGCATTTGATCACCACTCGTTGTCAATATAGCCTCAACCTCCAAGATGGAAATAAGCGAATTAAGTAAAAGTTCTCTGCACTCGTTCCGCCGTCCATCGACTGTCACGTTGATACATAATTATGTAACCTTTCAACTAATAAGCTTTTAGTTACCGTGATCCCACGTGTGGGAGGGGGGGAGGAGAGCATATATGTCAGGTCGTGTGCAATAGTAAGCGAGTCTGGGGGGTCTGACGCACGTGGATATGTGCCTGAGCCTGAACAAGGGGCTGGAAAACTCGCTGCATATTCCGGATCTCCCGTCAACAGCGCCATCCGGTAGTTGTGGGCTTAAGCGAGCCGTTAATTTAAAGTGTCACACTCCTGAGGCAGTGTCTTGGATCGAGTATCCGGGAGTTAGGGGGCTTGGAGGGGCTTGTTGCCCAAGTTTCCGGCACTTATTCATGATTATAACGTCACAGCTTGAATTGTGTGATGTGAGGGCTTTGGATTGCAGAATAGAAATCGATGGTTCATGGTGAGCTCTCAGGTTGTGTTCCAGAATTAAAGCCATCGATAGTCCACGTAAATAATCGCCTCTGAGTCAGAAAATCCCTCCTCCGCATCCATACCTGTCGACGATCGACAATCTTTACCTATTACCAACAAAATACCTTACATGGCATGAGAGTGTTGTTGTAGGGTGTTGTTTCTAGTGGGTGGGAAACAACGTGGGCAGGTGAACCAAAAGAGGAATCGGATGGGCTCGGATTTAACTTGGTCCTTGCACGATGAGGATAAGAATGTGCATTCTACCATACAAACTACCGCTTATGTTGCTAGTACTTACATTAGTAGTGCATCGTGGATTGGTTTCCCATGCCTATCTAGGAAAACAACAAATCTAGGACTAGGTATAATTTGGTAAGCTTAGCAACCTTCTAAGCCTGTCAGGGCTGACGCTCATAACGGAATTGAGCTTAGCAGTTGAGCTTAGCAGTTGAGCTTAGCAGTAGATCGAAAAAAAAACCATGGCTGATGTGACTTGTCACCGAGCACCCAAGCGTCAAGAGTCAAGGGGCATCATAGTTATTCCGAGCTCTTGGCTATCTGCACAGGGGGGTACGCGTCTTATGCACGACAAATCCTAGATTAACATCAATAATCCAGCTCCGGAACAGGGGTTAAGGGTTGTTCTATAATTTTTATACATCTTTCTCTCGCATTTATTTCCCATGTTATTTTACGGGATGACAATTCTTGGTAAGATCTACCGTCTCGACGCCAAATAAGGTGCGAACTCGTCCGAGTAATGTACTTACTCTATTCTATCCTTTTCAGCGGTGGAAACGGACTAGGACATAGGAAAATATGCTGTAGATCGTCGTGGCGGATCAGCTGCCCTGCTTTACCCGTCAGCCCCAACCCTGGAATCGGACAGGCCATGTTCGAGAAGGCAAAACGATGTAACTCTGGATTACCGATATGCATTTATCATTGCCGTTTGCAGCCAACGGCACCGCCTTAGCAAGCTTTTTGAAGTTTCACGACAACCTAGCACCTCGATGGGATTCTTGATACGCACACAAATCGACGTAATGAAAGAGAGAGACGCATTATTAGATGCTATGTAGTTACGACCAATATGGCAAGGTACGGTAGTATGGTAGTATTGTACTCGACATTAGTTGGTGTATCAATCCCTCCCCTCGGCATAACTTAATCGATGGGGTCGTATTATTCGTTAATTCCTGCATTCGGACTGATCAAAGTTACATAGTAGGGTCTTCAATCCGGGGCAACACTGTTTTTTCTCTCTTTTTTTTTTTTTGGAAGGATTCCATGGACGTTGGTGGATCTCACGCATGTATCAAATCCTATCACTGACATGACATATGTATGGAACATATGTATGGTATGTGTGGTATGGTAGGTAAGCCGTAATCCATAATACATGTATTGCCAAGCATTCGCATCCCTCGCCGTCACCTGTTTAATTTCTGTGCCCCTGACTTGCTTGCCTGTTGGCAGACCTCATCCCATATCTTCTGCGGTGAGGTGCACCTATTACATCTAGATCATCAAATCCATATTTGATAATCTGTGAAAACCCTCCAACTTTCACTGACTAGATGCCGTCTTTTTCACCGCGCCGTTTTCGACACCACGCGTGAGGTCTGGTAAATCGAGACTTCGCGGTCATTCGCTTGCTCCGTGGGTCGTCATAGAGGAGAATATGTCGGAGTTCCGCTACTCGACCGATAACTTCAATGAACCAGAACCCATATCCAACAGACCGGCAACGATATGGGGTGTTGTTATATCATGTCTGGTATGATACTCGCCACAAAAAGCTTGATCCATCCTTGTGAAAACCCATCCTCATACTTAAAGCAATAGGTCGTCTCGTGGATATGCGTAAGCCTTCGACTGTATGTTCGATTACTGATAGTCCGGGCTCCGGGATGGGATGATTTGTGTGTTTTGCTATACTTGGTAAGTGACGACTCCGTACATACGAGGATCGATAATCTCCCAAATTAACACTAATCGCATGACAAGCTTATGGTTACCGCTGGGTCGATAGCTGTATGTGTTGGCGTCACAACTGGTCTTGGCCAGCATTTTTTGCTGCTTCAGCCTTGGCAAACTAAAGGCTTCTTAAAGACATTTTATATCGGAAACGCCACTTACGTGACCGCGACCGCACTTATAAAAGAAGCACTTCTGCTTCAATACCTTCGAGTCTTCGAACGAGGCGTCTTCGTTCGCCGGTTTTTAATCTTTCTAATCATATTCACGGCGTTCTGGGGAGTGGCGTTTTCCTTCCTTGCCTGGGTACCCTGCGTGCCGGTATACACCTTCTGGGATAACGGAGGAGGTCCGAACTGTTTCGGCTATGGCTCATCATACGCGGCTCCTTTCATTGCTACTTTCCAGAGTCATGCTGCGATCAACATGGTACTTGACACTCTGGTGCTAATTATCCCGCTCCCACTATTTTTTAAAGACGGCGCGACAGCCTGCACTCGCATACGACTCGTTGGCCTGCTTTCTATGGGAATTTTGTAAGTTTACTATTCACCCCGTAATCCCATATAACCTATCGAACCTATCGAAGGGCCGTGGCACTCATCATAGATACAGCGTTCTCGTTTTCGCGACTTGGCGGTTAGTGACGATTATTGAGCATCAAGTCGCAACTTGGCCCACTAGGGATCCAACGTGGTACGGACCAATCAGTATCGTCCTAGCTGTCCTGGAGGTAGATGCTGCATCTATATGTGCTAGCGTCCCGATATTCTGGCCGGTTTTGCGGAGTTTGGAATGGGGTAAAATATTCGTGACGCAAGAGGTTAACATCACGCGAGAGACGCGATATATGGATGATGACGAGGATCGATTGACTCGAGACACGACTCACAGTAGGACCGGTAGCGATGCGGACTTAGGGGGTGAAGGCGGAAGAAAAGGCGTGAGGAATAAGGGGATGTACTACCAGGACTCGTATGTCTTAAGTCAGGTTGATCCCTTACACACTTCGATCGAACGAGTACACGCGACTGTGCGCAGTGACGGAGTGAAGGGCAATTCGAAAACATGGATGAAGATATAAGAGAAGGCAAAAAATTGAATTGAAAACCCGTTAATTCCTATCTTTCTCATATTCCCGACCAACGCACGATTAATCGTAACTAAACAAAGACACCTAGTCGATGACGGAACGATGTCAGTGTTATACTGCTGTAGGTACGAATGGTCTCGTTTACTTCTCGATCTGACCGGTTTGCTGTGTGTTTCGCGCCATCCAGATAGCCTTCATCTGTAACTCCTTTTCCGCGCCTTGCCACGTGCGACCCTGAAGATGCCGCAAGCACAACTTCTCGCCATTATCTGGGTAATATAACCAGGTAGCCCACTTTGTCCAGTTCCCCAGCTTCATCTGGTTCCTCGATCGCTGCCCGATGGTATCTTCGATAAAGGCGCCCCTCGACATCGAAAGACGTGTTGGGAAAACGCGGGATAAATAGTGTTCGGTAGATGCCAAATGAGGCTTGTCATGCCAGAAAAACATTGGCGTGAGAGGGATCCTGACTCCAGATTCCGCAACGAAATCGCGTTTAAGGGACGCGGTCAACTCTCTCAGCACGGGGAAATGCGTGACATGAGCGGAATCTGCATAAGATAACAAACGTACGGATGGAAGACAGATATATTTCACAGGAACATTCTCGTCAGATTCGGATATTCGCATAATGTCCAGCAGTGGCTCCAATGTTATATCAGAGACCAGAGGCCAATCGTGCTGCTGCACCCATACGAAGGGCGTCGTGGCTAGCCTCAGAGCAGAACGTATAGCCAGCCCAAACCCCAGGCGCTTGGTCGGTTCTATGAAAGTGAGTTGTTCGTCCGCCGTTTGCAAGGTCGAGAAAGGAACTATGTTGGTTTCAACGGCACTATGGCCAAATTCAGCCTGCCCTTGACCCCCTACTAAGTTTTCCTCCCTGTAATCGCGGTTGAATTCGTTTAAGATAGTTTCTCTAACGTTTTGTTTGTATTGATCATAGGTCCTGGCTCCATCGACAGTAACCTGGCCTTTCTTCAGTCTTGCATGGGCTGCAATACGATCGTATGTGTCAAATACAACGATCATCCGACATGACAATAGTGAAGCGCAGTGCTCGCGAAATGAAGACAATATCGCTGATATGAGTTCTGTTGATGGGGCAGAAGGCGTAGGAGATGTTGTGATGATCACTGTCAGTAGATCGGATACCGATTGACCCGATACGCCCACAGGAGACATCTCGCAGGGACAAGCGAGTGCAAGGTTACAAGCTCATTCTGGAAACCCCAATAAAATCCAGGTACTGTTCATCGTATATCGCTGGCTCTAACGGTTAGGGTGTAAAAAGCATGAATAGCAGGAAAAAAGGAAAGAAAAAGGGTACTAAGAATTGATTGTGAGGTGAAAGTTAAAGGATATCTCCACATTATATTACAGGTTTTCGCCAGCTGCCAACAGCTGTGCTTACTCCTATTTTCTAGTGACTACTACCTGAACTTCCTAATATTCGATAGTTGTTCATTTTCAGGGAAATACTAGATAGATATACTCAGGATATCAGGTTTAGCATAGTTTGGGCGAACATATTAGGTCACAATTCCTATCCTTCGAAGCAAGCAAAAATCTAACAGGATAATAGAAATCAACTGTGTTAGAACCTGGCGGTATTCTAGCAACTGCAACTATCTACTAATCGAGACTCAAAGGTCGTGGGCTGAGAAACCGCAAATGTTCCATCGAATCGAGTCCTGTTGTAACCTAGATGATTCATGTTTTAGCTTTGGCAACGACAAAAGATAGTTGCAGTCTTGCATTCGTACCTCAACGACTTCAATGAATGAATTGCGAAATTGCCCTTAAGAAAACTTTCCTTGCTTTTCGCGAAGTATGGAACCATCAAAACCCTCCGCAACTTCCTCGGTCTCGTCATTGGTCATTTACTGTCGAGCAAGATCGAAATTGGTAGGTAGATGGGGCTGGTTGGCGACGTCCAATCCTGGTAAAATTGATGCTCCGACGGCATTGCTTGGGGTGGAATTTCTTGGTAGTCCTGCCGATGCAGGGGAAACTTGGGGCGTTGTTCGTTGTGGTTGTGGGTTGCCATGGAACATGTACTGGTGATAGAACAAGCAGCGTTCTGCACTTTCCTTAGTAAACTTTGCGGTTTTACCACATGTAGGCCATGGACAGCTCCACCGGAACTTTTTGGCATTGACGTCAAAGAACTGAATCACTTGGTGAGTCTTTCGAATGTGTTCTCTGAGCTTCTTCTCGTCGTTCTCCACTATGCCACACACCGCTCCGGGTGTGAATTCCGTCGGAAACATACACTTGTTCCCGAAGTGGTTGTATTTTACATGCTCTAAAAGATTGCCCATCGGGTTCTTGGCTTTTCCTCTTGGCATATAATCGCAATTGTGATGCTGACACTTGAATTGCTGTCCTCCCTCATTGGCTTGAGATGTGCCTTGGAGTGTACCTATGCTAGTTGGCGTGGCCTGGAACTCATTTGCCTGAGAGTGTCCAAGAACAGGATTACCAATAATGGAGGGTCCTGATACGTTGCTGTTGAAACCGTCGCCAGGGCTAGTGGCCATAGCAGTATTGGAAAGGGGGGTGTTGTGATCGTAGTTAGATCCATCGAAGTTGCCCGGGGCGAAGCCAGCAGCGTGCGCACTTGGATCAAAAGCGGGTTGAACACTGGCGAAGTTATTGGGTACGGGAGTGGCATAGGCTGCTGTACCACGAATGTCAAGAAGACGCGGGTCTATGTCTGCAAGTAAATACATTTTTGTTAGCTTTATAGTACTTTATTCAATAGGGTTGGGTTCATATGGTTGGGGTATATCTGATAGACTTAGCGGGTTTAGATGTAACGAGAAGTTAAAGCACAGGAGAGAGGGAAAAGGGAGAGTCATATTCTGAATTTAATTCAGTTCCATTGAGATGGATAATATAATGGATACTCACACCGAGATTCGTCGGATACGGTCGAGTGACGATACTGATCGTCGCTTTCGGAATGATTAGCCATGGTGATGGCCAGCAATACTTTGCTGAAGAGGGAGTGTAGTTATTTGGAAAAACTGAGGTCTGTTTTGAAAAAGGTATAAGGGTGAGAAAGTGTGGGAGTGTTGGAATCTAAGAGAGGTGTAGAGAGGTGTAGAGAGCGTAGGAAGTGGTATGGTGCAATATCGGGACCCTAAACTTCTTTTGAAAACATGTGGGCGTAACTTATTGCATACTCTGCTGGAATTGATGCTTCCAACGGAAGGCATGCTTATGATTCAAGTGGTCTTTTCTTACTTTAAAATTTTCGTACTTACTAGATTTATACACCAGGTATGTACCTACCTGAGTACCTAGTAGGTACATGAACCCATAGATAGCAGGTACCTTACCTGAATTCGTATAGTGAATGATAACATACGAAACTATAACATGTATGAATAGAAACGAGGTCGGTATTCGTCGTAATATAGGTCTTCATTGAGTGGATGAATAAGCACAACTTACCTGCTAGTGAAAGGTCCCCAGATAAACATGGAGCGAGTGTAGAGTAACAATGTAGTCGTCTTATACTCAGCTACCTAGCAAGTGCCTAGCACGCCCACCGGAGGCCTACAGCGCCTTCCTCCGGCACTGGCCCCGATTGTTATTGACATTACCTACCTGAATGGGTAAGTACCCCCGATAGCCCGGACCCGGGACCGGGACCGGATTGGCAAAGTGGGTCGCCGACAGATAGGTTGGCATGCAGAATTTCCATGTAGTACAAAGGACAAGGCTCAAGGGACAAAAGTTGTCAAGGGCTACATATTTCTGCTGATCATGCAAAAACCTACCTAGGAGGTATGTATATACAATTTCCTAGGCAATACATCCCTGTAGCCTTCCAACACCAAGGTTGTATTCGTTTCTCCCGTGACTACTGAAAGAAAATTATTATGGGTTAGAATATTGAATGAAGTAGTCAATTATCTAATTCACTAAACAGTTGAAGTGACAATTTCAAGATTAGTACAGTATGCGTACTATCTTTGTTAGTGATTCGTGATACCTAGAGCACGATTAAACGTAACTTCCAGAAACAGAAAGCACACATCAAGATTTCTCTACGAAAAGCATTCCCGGTACTTTGTTGAGTCTAAATTCGTACCCTCAGCGTTACTAGGACAACATAGAAACGAGTATCACCAAGGCAAAGATACACACGCAAATATGATTACTCAGCACAAGGTTGTCTATCGTGACCCCAGCAGACCCGAAATGTTGACGACTATAATGTACGTTGATTGATATATCGATATCCTACGTCCAGGGCTATCTACGGAATTTACATGAATAATAGTTAGAAAGAATTCTAAGAGCAATGTGGCAATTACTGGGACACTGAATCGCTTATGCGGATAAGTTTAAAAAAGGGGGATCTTCTGGGATAAAAATAGCTAAGCACTACAGCCTGAATATCCCTATCTGTTAGGTTATCCTCGTCGGCGATGTGGGGAATATTGGAGCACCCGTAGAAAAATCGAGAGTAAATCTCCAAATCTGGGGTCATGGAGTAACGGCCCATGGCTATTACTTGGCACTGTTGAATATGTCCTAGACTCTTCGGCACTTGCAGGGTTCCTCTCATTTCGCGCGTACGTAAATACCGGACTATGCCATTGGCATACCTGGACAGGTGCAGCATCCATGACTAACTATCCTTTATTTCCTAGAGCGTTCGCGATTATCTATTTTGCTACGCGTCGAAGAGAAAGATATGGGGATTAAAGATGACGAAACTATGCGCGCCCATTGGCGATGCTTCGTGGCGTGTGGTTTAATGGTTCTATCGCCTTTTCAGTATGGAATAGACTTTGGTTTAATAGGAGGCCTTCAAGCTATGCCTGGATTTCTCAAGGTACGTCAAATCCGCAATTCTATATCGTACTACGGTGTATACATAGAAGAAAAGTATGCTGACTTTAGCTATACAGATATATGGACATCCAGCCCCAGATACAGCGATCGGGTGGAATATCTCGACTGTGAGACAGCAACTTATCACATCCTTGATGACACTCGGCGCTTTCGTTAGCTCTGCTACTGCTGGCTTGATAGCTGCTAAGCTGGGTCGAAAAGCTTGTTTGAGGATGGCTTGCTTAGGTTGCGTCGTTTCTAACATTATCATGATGACTACAACCGACATAAACGCTCTTTATATTGGACGCCTACTCAACGGACTGGCCAATGGCTACTTCATGACCTTTTCTCAGCTGTATATCCAAGAGAGTAGTCCAGCTAAGTATCGTGGACTCTTCTTAACCGCCTTCCAGTTTTGCACCTCCCTTGTAAGTCGATGACGTAGGCGACTACTCTCCAAAGTGCTAACATTATCCATTGCTTAGGGTACCCTCATTGGCACAATTGTCGACTGGGCAACTGCATCACGGACCGACCGATCGGCTTACTTAATCCCACTGGGACTCATTTATATCGTGCCCCTTATCTTAAGTGTCGGACTTTTTTTCATACCTGAGTCGCCGCGCTGGCTGATTTTGCAAGACCGGATCGAAGACGGCCAGAAATCGCTGGAATGGCTGAGGCCAACTGGCTTACAAGTCGACATCGAGGTTGCAGAGATAAAAGCAGCGATCGATATAGAGCGAGAAATGGGAAGTCAAGTCAGCCTTCTAGACATGTTCAAGAACCCGATAGACAGGAGACGTACAATACTTGCCGTCTGCGGAGTTACGCTGCAGGCCTCCACCGGCTCCATGTTCATTATCTGTAAGACCATCTATATCGTAAGGAGTTTTTGATTTACTGATATTATAAACAGCGTACAAGGCCTATTTTTTCACCATGGCTAAGGTTTCTAATCCCTTCGCGATGGGATGCGTTCTTAGCGCGATTGGTTTGCTTGCTATTGTCATCAACCTGTTGATTGTAGTGCGATACGGTCGTCGCCGAGTGCTTCTAATGACAGGTCTTAGTACCTGTGGTATCCTCCAGTTGATCGTCGCAGTCGTCTACGACAAAAATCCTGGCGCAAAAGCTACAGGAGTAGTGCTCGTAGCTCTATCTTGTTTATACATGATGAGTTATAACGTGAGTATTACATGGTGTCACGTATCTTGATAATACTAACAATGGACTCTAGGGGATGGTCGCAACTTATTCGTGGTTGTGTGGCGGTGAACTCCCGTCACAACGGCTACGAAGCTACACCTTTGGATTAGGTGCGGCATCTGGATTTCTTGCCGCGTGGATTACCACTTTTACTGCTCCATGTAAGCGGTCTTACAACGACATGCATTGTTTTCGGAGCCTAAAAAGCTGATTAAACTCCTCTAGACTTTATCAACCCCGATTCTCTAAACTGGGGGCCGAGATACGGATACATTTGGTTCCCAAGCTCTCTTGTAGCAGCAGTATGGGTGTATTTCTTTCTCCCTGAAGTTCAAGGTAAGCTTCAATGTCCACAATGTGTCGAAACTATGGCCAACTTCGCCGTCTCAATAATCTCTAACATCCATTCTCCAAGGTCGCACGCTAGAGGAAATCGACGAAATGGTAAGCAATCACCTAAGCACTAAGGTCTAGGATATATTCGCTTATACTATCTTCTTACAGTTCGAAGCAAAGCTTCCCGCACGAAAGTTCCGAGGATACAAATGCGTTCGAAGATTGGCTATGAATGAGAAACCAGCCACACAACACGAGGACTGAGGAAACGCTTTGAGAAAAAACACGAGGTCGGCAAATATCCCAAGCACCCTTTTAGCTAGGTAGGTAGTTATCAAGGACAAGATTAGAGCTGAACGATAGAATAATAAATACGTGAGAATCAATCGGTTAGGTACCTGTCCATTAAGATCGTAGTGAAGATATTGGAAGCTCGTATGATCCATCGCTTGATCCTTCACGAAGACTCTACCCCTCAAGTAAAGACTGTGAGTTTAGTGGGTTATTATATGCCGAAAATCCTATTAGTTCCTATTTCAAGATTCGTACCTTAGGCGTCGCAAGACGCAAAATCATTTTTACACCGTGTAGCTACCTGATATTGTGGACTTCTAAGTCCCCTATGGTTATATCCTTAGTGAATTCTAGGGGAGTTTTGGGCGCTAGGGCTATAGGGAGTTTAACGCATTATTTCCAGTTATTCCGGGCGTTTCTACCTAGATATTGTATTATCTGCACTGTATTTTCGCTACCAACCCGCCCGTAACTACTGGGCAACGGGTTGGCAACGGGACAGACTCAAGTTAGAGCGGGTTGAATGAAGATTTGAATGATACAAATACTTACAGTATGAATATTAGAATAAGTAGGTAGGTAGGTACCTAAATCTAATATAATGTTAACTGTTGCCGAGCCGTTGAATAGAAATTTTACCCCTAAATCCTTAGCGCTTGGAAGTCCTAAAGTCCGCCGTAGTTATAGCTGGAGGGTAGGTAGGCCCCGGTAGGGAGCTTAGGACGACGGTTAGAATCCAATGATATCATGTGGGGCAACGGTTTAACAGCGACATACCTAAAACGAAACTCTTTAGTCTTACCTACCTATGTACATTGTATCTCAAGTAATAGAACTTAGGTATGATTGAAACGCCTCGAATATGAAATTGAATAATATAATTCTTATTGATCTGGAATAACGATTTATAGCTACCACTCAGTATTTTTTTTTTTAGCTGTCGTCGTGAAGTTTCTCGTTTGTGGCTGGACCGTTACTGGGAAAAGTGCGCTAAACGACGCTAACTCCCCTGTATTTATTCAGGGTTTAGTGGTAAACCTTTATACAATATCAGTGCCAATACTGCGTCTAACAATTTGGCGGGCAAGGAGGAATAACGGATCTTGTCTAAGGGACTGTCTTTAGCAAAAATATTGGGAATATAGCGGGTAACTCTCTTTGACTTCCAATAGTCCTGAGTAGCAAAATACCTATATTCCAAGGATGACGAGAAATATGCCTCATAATTCTCCCTCCTCTTAGAAGAAACGCGACGACAGAGGATTACAAAGCAAGAATATACGATTATGAGATCCGTCTATTTATAGTTGAAGCAGGTTCTTCATACCAAGGCTTTTAACAGAATTTACAGTAAGCGCTTTTTGGAATCAAATCGTGCTTAATGCTAGCATACAAATGCTAACCCCTCAGTCAAGCATCGTGAGATAGATAGTACGAAGGTGTCTAATATGCCTCTAGGCAACACATAAATGCAAATTATTATTCATTAACAGCCACTGCTAGATATTCCAAGACACCTAGACACCTTGGTGAGATATTACAGGTATAACTGTATGCAACGCTGATGCCATATGTTCATATGCCCCACCATTAAAATTACTAATAGTATGTTCCATATTTGGAATTCTTGTTCACGATATTCACGAACTCGGTAGCTATATACTCGTCTGTGGGTGGAGTCAGCAACTTGCAAGTGGAAGCCATGCAGTGAGGAACTCAAGGATACTTACGGACTTTAGGCGACATGTGTAGCTCATCGTACCTGCATCATGTCAGCGTATTCTTCCTCGGCCTAACTATCATTATCGTCTTACGCACCATAGAAAGCTCGACAGAGGATGAGAGGAGATATTGCAGCCGGTGGTCCCGAGCTGCAACGTGCTCGGACACTCTGCGTAGAAACCCGTGGCGTTGGCCGGCGCATCTAGGTAATCAGAAGGTGAGTTATAGATATCTGAGATGAGCTGGTGAACGTCGAATATGCTGAAGGACGCATCGGGCCACCTTTTCTTCACCAAGAGCTGGAACGGGGACCCGTAATCGAATATGGTGTTGGTGAGAGTAACGTATTCGAGCACCTTTTGCTCATACTCGGTAGTATTGTATGACTCCTTGTCAGGCCAGCGGGGTACGTTGCCGGCTCCTCCATTCTGAAGCGATCTATATAATGGCGTGTAGTTGAGTGGCCCCTCATTGAAAAGGATGAATTTACGTCCCCCAGCACTATAGATGCCGTCGAAGGTCGGCCATATACAATCGATAAATGCGTCCAGGGTCTGCCCCGTTGGCTGGGAATCTGTAAGGAATGCATTCAGGCCAAGGTCGTTAGCACCTATCCAGAGGGAGTACACAGTATTGTCAGGCGTTCGGTTGGTGTAGAGCGTGTTGGTGCCAGTCGTGGAATTGACATAGGCCACGTCGGCCAAGAAGGCCGGGACCTCATAGTCATCCACAGCCGGGAGAATGCCCGGGAAGATGTTGGTACATACCGCGCCACGCACTAGTCTCGATGTCAGTCTACGATATATGGATCTATGATAAATATATGGACTCGATGAATGGGCAATACGAATTAAAAGAATATTGGCTTCATTTGTGTGCAATGCGGGTACCGTAACCTGCTTACCGGCGTAGTTGTACGTCGTCGCGCCAAGTTTCTTCGAGGCAAACTGAGGCCAGCTTGGTCCGCCGCTCGATGTCAAATTCGACTCTGGTATGTAGAGACCTGCTGGAGGAGGGTTGTAGTCGTGGGTGAGGAAGTAGGTCAATCGGCCCTCGTCAGTGTAGCTATCGCCGAACACGATCAAATTGTCGATCTCTGACGTGCTGGAGCCGCAGCACCAGGTTGGCACGCAGCTCATAAATATCGCAAGCAACGCTAGGGGCCGCATTGTGAGGTGAATACCCGGAATTTATCTGACAATGGGCAGCGAAGCATCGGGACATCGACCGAGGAACGGGTAGATGCGTTGAGCGACATCCGGGCGTAACACACAGGCGCATCGCCATACATATATGCGCGTGGGCGTAGGATTCCTTCGGGTACCTAGCAATTGGCCGTAGATATTTCCGATCTGCTAATCTCGACTAAACGGTCACCCCGTCTACCCGCCTGGAGCCAGCATCTCGGATTATGATGCCAGGAGCCTCCGCGGCACGAATTCTACCCTTACTCTGAAACGAGAATGGCAGTGTTAGCCCTTCACTAACATCGTTAGCTCCTCGTCTGCAAGACAAGGTTATCAATCGAGGCTTTCACCACGTGGTGAATATGTAAGGTTGCAAGTAGTGCTTATGACTTGCTGGAGGTTTAGCGAATGAGGGAGGACGAAAGCAGCGAAACTCCGCATCTCAGTGCTAGATTGTACCATCGTGCCATGTGGTCATTGCATAGAACGGTGACTAGCATGCGTACCCTGTGCCTTAGGTGCATAGGGGGATTCGTCGGTTCCCATATCGCTTTCGGATCGAAAAGAAATAGTTTTCCGGTGAATGTGCTGTGCCGGGCAGCTGCATAGGTATCTTCAAAAGTTCCTAGGTTCTGGAAACGGATTGAATCCTTCTGGGTACGTCAGCAACCACACCCCTTCGTCTACCTATGCAGAAGAGAAGCAGAGGAGGTGAAAGTTGGAGGGGAGAGGGATGTGGGTAATATCGAGTTGCCTTTTCGGGACACTGTCCGTAACCTCGCGTGATGCGAAGCAACCCACCGTACAACCCCTGTTAGCCATCTAGCCAAGACTTTTTTCGATTCACACTTTCTAGATTCACATCTGCAGCGATGGATCCGTCGTCAGCTGAGCACAGAGAGGAGAGTAAGTACAGTACGCTGTACCTCAGCTGAATGCTCAGCTCTCGTCGGTTCGAGACTAAGCTACTGCCGGATGATCGAATTGGGAATGACCGGACCTGCGCGCTCTATATGATATCTTGCGTAGTGATTTTTGACGAGCTAAGGGGTTTTGTTGACTATTAGGAAGTACGAAAACTTAGCATCTATCATACTTTTGCTTATATGTATGTAGAGTTAAGTTGACTGAGACGGGGAGGGAGCGAATGCATCTTCGATTGCGCGACAAGAACCAAAAATAAAGAAAAGAAACTAGACTCCGGAAAGTAGCAAAATAGGATACGGTCCGCTGTAGGTAACGACAGGGGTACAGAGCAAGGCACCAAACACAAATATCTCTCTCTTGCTACAAGGCCGTCCCTTAAGCGAGCTTGTTGTATCCAGACTATTGTATAATAGCCATGTAGAAATGGTGTTATCGTCTCTCGAGAAAGGAATGGGAAGAGTTAGGCGTTGCTATCGGCGCTTATCTCTTAATGTTGCAACTTGTTGAGAAGCCTACCAGGGAGCGAGACGTTAAGAGAATTTCTTCAGCAGAGTCATTGTCGAGTATGTCTAATTCTAAGCCACAGATGTTCTAACGCAGACAGCACTGGCAGTTTCATGACGATCGACGTCTTCAAGTGGTCTTGGAAAGTGACTTCTGAGTCTACTTGATATGAGCCAAGCTGAAATTGAAGTCCAGTGCGTCGGATAATTCATCCTTGGAACCGCGATAGGCGTATCATATGATATGACTTGGGAATAAGTAGCTCTCTCGGGAGAGCTGTCAGGGCCACGGCAGCGATGATGATGATTTGTTGTTGTTGAGAATAGAGTTTGGAAGTGTCGTTTGCGTTTCGTAGCTTCAGGCTTAGGGGTTGTTTAGGTGATATCCACAGGGCTGTTGCTACCCGTATCTACCCCACCTCCAGCTGCCCACCAAGACCTTTAGCATGCACCTGTCTCCAACTGTTGAACTCTCTGTTTATCTTTTGTACTTCAATATTGCTACTAATTACCTCGGATTCTCTTAGGAATCCACTAGGTGGTTACCTAGATGAAGCCAACTTCTCCTTGACAAAACAAAGCACCGGTTGGAAATCAATCGCCAGCATCATGTCCAATTGGCCGCCGTGGGCATCTTTCAACCCCGCGTCAGTGGCTTGGGCTACACCCACACTCCTAATTCCAGCAGCTACGCTCTATTTTGCCTGGCGTTATGTTTCGCCTATCTCACCTAAAAGGCAGAAATGCATACGGCTGATCGACGAGCGGGTTGTCATCATAGGTGCCTCGAGTGGGTTAGGTCGTGTCGTAGCCAAGCGCTACGCAGCACGCGGTGCGAATATATGTATCGTTGCGCGCCGAGCGGAGCAGCTGTCAGAGCTGGCTAAGGAGTGCGGGGAGAAGTGTTTTTGGGTCGCCGCCGACTTCAGCGATGTTGGGGACATGGTACGGGTGAGAGGGGAGCTTCTTACTAAATGGGGTGGTCTGGATACCCTTTACGTGTGCGCCGGCGTCTCGGCCGTGCAGCCTGTCATGAGTTTGGCTGGCGTGAAACCTGGGGAAACAGACGATGCCGATGAGGCTGGCATACGGCATGCGACTGACATTACGGCTCGCGCAACCCAAGGAAATGTCTACGGGCCTCTCGTTGCGGCGTTGACGTTCATTCCTATGTTACTACGTACCTCGGTGTCGCCATCTATCCTATTAATCTCTTCGGTCGCTGCCGTGATTCCGGCGCCGACTCGTGCGTTGTACGGAGCTACCAAGGCCTCGTCTTTGCTCTTATTCCAGTCACTCGCGATTGAGCATCCCAAGATTGCCTTCACTTTCGTCCTGCCAGCAACCATCCAGGGGAATTTTCGTGCCTCTGCTGTCGATGCTGACGAGACGACACGGGAGGCAGGACCGAATCAGCGAGGGCTCCAACTGGACTACGTTGCGGATAGGTGCGTTGGCGCAGTGGATCAGCAGGTGAGAGGCAGTGTGGTGATTCCTAAGTTTCCCTACGCAATTGCTCATCATCTATACTATATATGGCCGTCTTTGATCGAGAAGCAGGCGAGGAAGAAGTATAACTTTGAATAACAGTTTGTTGATATTTGACTGAATGTTTCATCACGACTGATAAATGAACATGACTATTTAGTGTGAGTTGAATGATCTGTGACGTTTTCACAAAATTATACCGTCATTGGCATCAAATATTGCACTGTATTTCGTAGCCATGTGAGGAAACCCCAACATTGAATTGGGAAGAATTGAAAGCCGCGATCACTTCTTAGCCCGTGGTACCTGACGCATCCATGGATGTGCCACTCACAGTAATTGTTTCTCTGCATTTTGATTGGCCTTGACAAAAGCAGAAAATCGGAAATTGCTCAGTGGTGGGTGAATCGACCTTACTGTGTGTAAGAAGTACCTAAGTACATTTTGGCCATTGCCCCACTTGGCAGAATTTTCGGCTGATTAGGCAGTCGGCCCTGACCGCTTTGGAGTCTACTTAAGAATTCTTCTGCCGCCCGCAACTTTTAAAACTTTCTCTTCTCTTTTTTCCTCATCTTAGTGCACGGGCTTTACGCGTCACAGTGAGGAGCAATCCGAGTGCGTGTTTTTGCTAGTTGAAAACTATTTACTGACCGCTCCATCTCGGTTTAGGCCGGGATGGGAATTTTTGGAACCCCTTCTCAATCGAGAATTCAACGTCGTTTTCATCACCGTCGGTCCCTAGAGGAGCGAGGCGAAGAGGACTTGGGACGTGCCAGTTGTCGATATGATTTTATCTAAGCTGCGTGGAGGGATAAATGAGGATGTCAAGCGAACGATGGCTACTGTTTGGGAAGGGACTATTGATTTTAGCATGATTTAATACGAGGCATAATATCTAACGTTTACGTAGCTTGCCTAAAATCTTCACTATTCCGTGACCACTCTGCCGTAGCTTCAGAACTCAGTTACCAAGCCTACCTACCAGGAATCTTCGACCGAGACTACTATTGCGACGCGTGCCGACCGTAAAGCTGTGTCCTACTACTACATCGGTATCTTCGACGCGACGCGTAGCTGTAGATCCTGATCTTCCTAAGCAAATCCGAGATCTGAGGATGCATAGATCCTGACAGCCCCTACCCGCTATATCGTCTGGTGTGTCTATGTAAATACTGCCTACGATTCTACGAGTGCTTATTTCAATCTGTCGGAAAACGTGGGTTGTAGACTTCATATCCCTCGTCATCGGTGTCGCTCTCGGCATTTAGATCCCTCGGTATGACCTTCTCTTCTTTGTTGTTGGTGTTGCTCGTGTCAGCTTCCTTTGGCTTGCTGCTCTTTTCGTCGTCGGCCGACGCGCCGTCTATCGGTGTGAAGGCGGTCTTGAAACCAGACTTCTTGAATCCTCCTTTTTTAAATCCTCCGCCTCCAGCGCTGCCTGTGTTGGAATCGCCGAGCTTGATGCTGATGAGCCCATCCGCTTTTGCTTCCGCCTTCCTAGCGCGTGCACCTGCTGTGGGATCCTTGACCATCTGCTTCATATCCTTCATGCGCTGGCGATGACTATGGTCGTAGCTGCCTAAGTGGGCCTCGTAGTCGTTCATGCGCGAATAGCCTTTCGAACAGAGCTCGCAGTAAAAGGATTGGAGGGCGGCGCGAGCGGAGGAGGTCTGGGCCGGCGGAAGGGTCTGGTGTCTCTATATTCATTCGAAAAGGTTAGCGAGCTGTGCGATTAGAGATTTGTGGTTGGGGTTAGGGCAGTGATGATGAGGTTACCGACTGGAGGCATCTTGATTGGTATTCAGGTCAACGGTATCTGTCAGATTCTATGCAGAATGCCAATGTAGTATTTATGTATATAGAAAATATATAAAACAAGAACAAAGGCGTAGAGCTTAATAGAATTCGGCACTCTGACCTAGAAAGTCCAACTCTTTTGTCGGTGTTGTAAATGTGAAGATGGGAAGTTCCAACCCATCGCGGGGCAATTGCGCAGCGGTGGGTAGCGCCTCATAAAATTGAAGCATTGACGTCAAACCTTGACAGTTGTACTTTCCTACTAAAAAAATTGTGTGACATCGCCAGCATTTTAAGATTCTTTTATTTCTATTTTTAATATTAATTTGAACTTTTTCTATCTCAACCTCGATATTGACATTCTTCTGATATTCAAAAACGCCGAACGAGGCGGCTCGATAGTTCATGGCGGTCGATCCTCGTGCCATAAATCCGTGGGCTTCGCAAGAGACGTTAATATCCTTGCTCCATTTAGATCCTACGCCGATAGATAATGCATCTGTCTACGACAAGGAACTTCCTCCTCTACCTGAAGAAGCATCGCATTCAGATCCAAGTTCAAAATCTTCTCCTCCAGGTTCAACTTCGACTTTGGGTCTAAGCGGTAGCGGGCGAGGTCCAATATATTATTGTATATTCCCAACTCTTCCGCTACAGCCAATGAGATCGTAGCTTTTACTAACCACCACCACCATTCGCAGTATCACGAATCCAACGCTACTCGTCATATACCTTCTCCTTCTTCGCCGGTCTCCATGTCGCCAATACGTCGATTTTCCCTCTCGTATATCAATCCGTTCCCTACTCCGAACCCTTTCTTCTCATGGCGCGTGAGCTTTACCAGACCCCCGTAACCGAAACTCTACTTGTTGGTCTCCCTGTCGTTGCGCACATCACTTCCGGCGTCGCAATAAGGCTACTTCGCCGACGACAAAACATAAAGCGTTATGGCGGAGCGACACCCGGAGTCTGGGCACTTCACCACTCAAAGCCATCGTCAAATCGCAAGAACACCATTAGCGCATGGCCACCTCTAAACTACATCTCCGTATCCGGCTACGCCTTCGTCGGGCTACTCGCCTCGCACGTGGGTATAAACCGCATATTACCTCTAGTCGTAGACGGCGACAGCTCCAACATTGGCCTACAGTTTGTGTCACACGGCTTCGCCCGGCAACCGCTGCCGCCGTGGATCGCTTACACGCTGCTGCTCTCTGTCGGCGTGGGACATATGGTCTGGGGATGGGCTAAGTGGCTCGACCTTGCACCCCCTGCTAACTGGAAGAAGATAACGGTAGATAGGCAGATGCGAAAGAAAAGGCGGCGGGCCTGGTGGGGTGTCCAAACCGTCGCCGTCGGGCTCGCTGCGTTATGGGCAGCCGGCGGACTGGGGATCGTGGCGACGGCCGGCCCCGCCGAAGGTTGGCTTGCTACAGTCTACGATAATATCTACAGTGCCGTGGGGCACTAGAATAAGACCCTCAGGTGTGTAAGTGTGTATATACTCTTGCATAGGTACGTGATAGCATTCCGGATCAGCATTAGCGATTATCTACGTTCAAATAGATGGTTAGGATTGAAGTCCTCCAACCTCGAAATATAAAAAAAATAGAAATTTCAACTCAACTATCATAATGACCAATCAGAGAAATATAATCGGTATACTTATTTACAATGTGCAGGGAAATCTGTTTGAATGTGAACACTAGTACCAATGAGTCGCGACGTTGACCGCGATTGTTCTACAGTGATAGGTTTATCGTCAGTGTTGTCGCTGCGGCACCATGAAGGTTCACCTGGTAACACGACACGACCTGTGCTTTCAAATGTTTGCTTCTCAAATTTCATTCAGTGTTCTGTTATCGAGTTGCATTCAAAACAGGACAATTGAAGATCTACACATACCACCGTTATTAACAATCCTCTCCAAGTCCTCATATAGCCATACACGAGTATCCTCAATTTCAGTTCATCTCTATTGCGCATCAACCTCGATCGAATGCCCTCGCACGAGGGTCTACAGGAGAAAACATTTTGAGATCGTATCTCGCAAAATCCACACTGAACCGAGCCTCTAGCCTTTCGAGTCTTATGAAGCAGCGCATCGCTGGCGCATAGCAAGGTCAGACACCCTCGGTATCCTCAATCGCAAACACCACCACATATCCCAACCTCACTTTTCACATAGCCTTCCCTCCCTCCCTCCCTCCCTCACTCACCCACTCACACATCCACAGCGCTAACCTCCCAATCCAGGTCCCCCAAAACCCCCATAGCGCCGAAGAAAAGGAAAGGAAATGTGCACCGACCTAACAATCCAGACGATCTGCCCGGTGTGTCAGACGCCGCAGCACACGCGAGTCGTGTACCGCCGCGGGTGCGCGCAGGCGACGGCGCTAGGGCGCGCGGCGAACGACTTCGTGCGGACGTTCGGGGCTTGCGGCGGCGGGCTCGCGCGAGAGCGCCGCACGCGTGCCGCGGACCGGCCGTGCGGCGTGTGTCGCTGGAAGGCGTGGGTCCGAGCCCGGCAGCAGCTCAGGGGCGTGGACTTTTGGCAGCGCGGGGAGGGCGGGAAGAGGAGTGGTGGTGTTGTGATGATGACGACGGGTGGGTGGAGGGTTATTGGGTGAGTGGGTGTTGGGTGGAGGAAAAGGGGGAGGGGGTGGACGTTTGATCGGGTCTTGCGATAGGAGCTGGTGTCTTTCTAGGCGCCTAGACATAAGCTCTATAGGCTCCTAGGAAGTGACGGCTACGTTCTGCGTACGGCCCGCCTGGCATTATCAATCATTAGTCTTCCGATGATATACTAGATGTTTCATCGGTGGATTCATATTCGGAGATTTCCTCGTCTTCAGATAGGTAGCCTTCTTCCGAATCCGACGTCATATCCAGCCGTGCTTGAGATAGTTTAAATCCAGATAACTTTTCAATCAGGTCTTTACAACCGGAGTGGCCGTTCTTTTTAGCCAGTTTCATTGCCACAATGCAGTGCTCCTTTTCGAACCCGGTTTTACCTCCGCAATAAACAATTTCCTGGTTTGCTTTCCATAAAAATTCCACCATGTCGAGGCGACCGTGCTCTGCTGCCCCCTCGAGAGGCCATCGGCCGTCAATCTTTGACGGCGGCATATACAGCAGTGCCCCCGCGCTCAGAAGCTTTGCAGCAACATTGCAATTCCCACTGATTGCAGCCATCTGGAGGGCTGTGCCACCGCCTTGGAAGGCTGGCTCGCCGTTAACGTCTGCTCCGCGGCTAATGAGTAATTGAACCAATTCAAGACTTCCAATTTCCGAGGCTTTCTGTAAAGGGGTTCTCTTGATTGCGAAAACTGCAGGTTCGTTGACTTTGGCTCCACGGTCTAGCAAAGCTTGAACTATGCCTCGGTCCATCGTTTCAATGCTTTTGAGAAGTGCCGTTTGGTTGACATTGGGTATATAACTATCCACAAACCCCCATTCGACGATGTCGTTTGGGTTGTGTCCGGCTTTCAGGAGTAGCATTATTATCTCTATGCTGAGCCTTGAGTTCTTGTTGCCAAGGGAAATTGCCTCTCCTAATGGATTCAATAATGGATTCATTTTGGATCGAAAACCACGATCAGTATCACCGGTATCAAATATGTCAATTAGCCCACTGTCGATCAAAGTCCCAATGAAAGAAGCATTGTGGCCCACTCGAACTGCTTGCTTGAGAACCTTAGTTCTTAGCCCTCGAGTTATAATTGTTTTGTTCTGAGTCTCTCGAGTTAGGAGAAGGTGTAACATGTTCGGGCAGGACTTCACTGCAAACTCCAAGACATCACTATCTAGCGGATCAGCTCCTTGATCAATGAGAAGTCTTATGAAGTCGCGATCGTTTTTAAACAACGCGCACTTCAGACAACCGTTGAGAGCTTCCCTGGTAGCCAGTTTAGTGCCGAGGAGGAAATCAAACACGTCATTTCCTCCGGCGTATTTCGCGAAGACTAGCGGTGGTAGAGATGAAGGTGATTCCTTTATGTTCTCCAGCGTGCACGAAATCATATCGACGCCACCCCGTAAGGTCGAGAAACGGATGGGATATACAAAGATTGACAACAATTGTGTGATTAGTGATCTATCGCCCCATTTGATGGCTCTGCGAAGCGTCCTCCAGGATCCTGGGCTATTTATGCCTGCATTCAATATTTTCTGTACGATAGGGCCTTTCCTCTGTTTAACTGCAACGTACAGAATGTCGTCATCAACTTGAGTATCTGTATCTAGCAGTTCTGTAGATATTGCATCCCAGCTATTTTCGATTGAGAGAAGCAGCGCTCTGCCTCGTTCCTTCTTCCCAATAGAGCCATGCTGAATGAGCTTCTTGAAATAGCTATAATCTTTTATCTCAGCAGCTGCGCGGATTGCAGCCTTGAAGCGCATGCCGGAAAGATGGTCGAGGACCCCAGAAAACTCGAGGATTCGCGTGAGCTGTGCATTTCTAGTTCTCAGTGCCTCTGCCAAAGCTGAAGTTAATATATACTGTTTCACACGGTTATCAATACCGCCATAGTGTTCAATGCAATGAACCTTATTGATATCTGGTTGTTGATCCATGACTAGATTTATCAGGTTTACATTGCCACTCCGTATTGCAGCACTGAAGACCCTTGAGAGTGAGCGACATAGGGGAAGCTGTAGACGAACAAGATCATAACATCCTCTTTTCGCAGCTTCTACAACCCCCCAGTCAAATTGTCTCTGACACTGACGTATGCATTTACTGCCATGCATCTCATGGCAAAAGGATATAAATTGCTGTATAAGCTCAATCGCTGCCACTTCGTGTAGTGTCGTGGCCACGAAGAAGAACCAGTGTGCACCTACGTATTTCGCATGCTGAGAGTGGTCCATGGTAGAAGCAATTGAACAACACAACTCTGTGCGGCAAAGTAAATTGATATTACTGTGGGAGACATACGTAAGGTCTTCCAAAGTTAGTGTCACACCCGCGTCCAAAAGGCGTTGCACAAATGGTGTCCATTCTAGGGGAAATTCCATGACATCTCGGAGAAGGCATCTTACGCGATCGCTATGAATTAGGTTTCCATTTTTTGATTTAGCCGAACCCAATATTGCATCAAGGATGACCTTCGACACTTCTAACTTTCTATAATGGACCGCTTCGCCTAGAAAGCGAAGTTTCGTAGTATCGTCTAGAAGTTTTGTTGCAAGTATCTCAACCACGGCTGATACTCTGTTCTGGCGTACTGCTGGTAGAAGGAGACTCTCGACAAACGCCTTTGTAGTATGCCTCTCGCTTAAACGAAGGAATTGCGAGACTAGTAGGTTCATATTCTGAAATCGATCGAGAAATTCCACGATGCTCTCGATAGGCACTTTGCCTAGGCTCGCTAGCCCATTTATCATTGAGTAAATGATTAAACGAAACAGGTTGGTATTGGACATTTCCTCCCCTGTAACTAAGGTCTGGTCATTGTCTGGAATTCTGTCAATTCGGGCGCTTGTTCCATGTTCAGGTAGATATGACATCCCCATTCGTATGAGACGTAGTAAAGTAGGATGCGATAATGGGGGTTCGCCATGCCACCGTGTTGGGTCCGTGTTGGAAATTTCTTCAACAAAGCACCAGATCCCAAGATTATTAGACAGTGCAAGTCCTTCTTCGAAAACATCGAATTCTCGCTGGTTTACTGTCTTCCAAGTGTTCTCGAATTGTTGGAATGGTAACCTTGCAAGCCACTCCCATTCTGTAGGAGGACGGAGCATGGAAGAACCTGCATATCCGCCATTTGAACGAACATAATTAAATGCATCTGGTAACGATAGTTGCCAGGCACTTGATGCGTCCGCCTCGTCAAGGGACATCGTCAGTTCAATCTGAGAGTCTAGAAATATCGAAGAAAATCTAAAGGCTTCATCCTCTTCCCACCCAAAAGAGACATTATCACTCCCATCAAAGAAAGGCTGTGTTGAAGGCTGAGGTAGAGAAGTGTGGCTTGTCAGTCTAGTGGTGCTGACTTGGCTGAGTGTAGATATATTTTCTGTAGGTTGGATGGGGGAGCTACTAGAGGGCTCGTTGATACGACTCGCGTCTCCAAATCCTGCCAAGTCGCAAAAGAAATCATCGACCGAAGGTCTGGCAAGTTCTTGCAGTGTTTGGATTGGCATGGCTATGCTGTGGTGTTGTGCATCGTCTGTATCTGGGAATGGCGGTGATCCTCCGGTTACGTCTGGGTCGGCGACCCATGTACCATCTGGCTTTTGCATCTGAATGCAAACCTGGCCATCATTCAGGATCTCGTTCAGAGCAGTGTTATCCAATCTTGATAATGGCCTGATAGCTCTTTTTTGGCAATGCAGTCGCGCTCTGTCAATCCTATGCTTGGGGACCACGCGACCGGATATGCAGACCCTTGTCTGAGTCCCCAAAGGAGCTCTGTCAAGTTTTGCTAGCACCGGCTTCCACTCATGCGACTTCAAATTTTTACGCACGCGCCAGGACTTTAGTTGAAACTCCAATTGCGAGGTACTATGATGGATCTTAGTGAAAATAATGAAGAATTGTATTTGGACTGAAAATCTTACGTTGCGTGGAATCCATGGTCGGTCGCCAGTCTTTGGGCCAGATCTTTCAAGCTGAGATCTTTATCTAGGTATAGCTGGATGATTGTTCCTTTGTGGAGAGACCAGTCAGCCTTAGGGAGTTTTGCCCGTCGAGTAGGGTCATTCATTATTGCTAGAGTTTAGAAATATACGACGGAATTTAGTAGTCTTGGAAATGATATAGAAAGATGTGGGTTTATCCTTGATTTTACTATGTGGCGATGGTGGATTTAAGATAGAAAACCGCAAGGCTCTATGTCTAGCAGGTACCTTATGTAGGTATCTACCACGCCCAGGGAGGTATATGTACCTAGGTACGAATACAAAACCGAAAATGCTGTACTACACACCTAAAATACGAGTGGCTGTCTGATTTTGCCATTATTAGATCTCTCAGATTTTGTCTTCTGATTATATCTCCAAGGCTCTGGGTCTAACAGATTTTATTCAGATTTTGTAAATCCGATTTGAGTTAAGATCTACGTCGGTCTGCTTCGTCGGCGTGATTCCTATTTCCTTTTCCTATTGGATATAGCAAAGCCTCGTCTAGCAAATCAGTATGCCAGCGGTAAATATTAGCTACGAGATAGGTAGGTACCTAGGCAACCACTCAGCCACTGGGTAAGGCTCTCCACTTACTACCTAATTTAACTGTTAGACCCTCCAGGGCTATATTCACTTATCCTATCGCCCCTGAAACTGACATGGAGTCAAAATCTGAATGGAGCTCAACGACGCATCAGATTTTATTCTGATTCCGTCCATGACTTTAGCAACCATGATAAACCGCGTAATAACACTGACTTTCGAAAAGGTCTGAGAAGTGTATATAGGGAGGATAGGACGCGATGAATCTGATCCAATTCTAAATAGACTATCACAGTAGATCAATCTCAAAGACTAGTCTCATCAATATCAATATCACCAAATTCTAAATTGTATAAGGTTATTTGCTTTCAAGTGCTCTTGCATCGCAACCCTCGAGTTCAATATGCCTTCCTCCAACGAGACCCAGTCTTCCACCTCTGACATGAGCAACACGTATATAACCTTCGTTGAAGTTGTTATGCTTCTGGTTAGCTAAATTTATATATAGTTATTCGGCCTCCAACCAGTCTTACGCGCTTCAGAAATACCTCCGTTCTGACGCAACCGAGACCGAGCGATGCGCCGGCCTAGTAGATCTAGGACACGCAAATGGCGGCGCGAGTAGCCGCCTCGATATCGTAAAAGATCGTATTAAAGATTTCGACAGTATATTCGCAAAGAACGACAAAGATGGAAAATAGCTGGGCGTCTTGCAAATCTAGTGGGACCTCAGGAACCGCTGGCTCCAAGGATGGTCAATAAGGGTATACTGAAGGCGGAGGCTCTGAGGGAAACATGGTGGTTGTGCTGGGTTCAGTTCAAGGACGTTCCTTTGGTGGTCTGTGGCGCTATTTTCCTTATGTTTCTATTTATGTATGATGTTTGGTAATATGGTTGAAGGCAGCCCTGGAGGCGCCAGGATTAGGAGTTGCGCGTACGATGAGAGGATGTACATCTCATTAACTATCATTTGAGACTTAATCACCTGCCATGCTTTCGTTTCTTAAAACCCAACAATATGCATATGGACCTATCAGTATTAAATTAAGTTGACGTTCAGTTCTAACAACACGATATCTAGAATGGTAACCTTGGATACTTCCATCTCTATTAATAGCCCTCTCTTGACGTGATAATTCTTCCTATTACGACCTTAACCTTGGACTTTCTCTCTTTCAGCCCTTTCCGTCTCCCTCCTCCATTTCGGAGCAAACTTCCATTGGATGGCCACACCTAACAATGCAACAGCCTGGACAACCACACAAATGGTGAACGCAAGTCCAACTCCGATACCATTGACCATAGGCATAATGAAGCTGGTGCCACCAGCGGCAAATAGGCATCGGGCGAGATTTAGACTAGCGCTAGCCGCCGCGCTCCGATCGCAGAAGATGTCGACGAGGTAGGTCATGACGACAGATTGAGTGGAGACGGCGGTCCAACCCGTGATGAACGTAGACACGATCGGGACGGCGATATGAACTCGCTCAGGATATTGAATCGTCCAGCCGAAAAGGATGATGGACAAGCACTGTACAAAGGAGAAGACCGGGACGAGACGAAGACGCGCCTTTTCCAATGGAAAAGAATCCTCGGAGTTGGTCGCCGAACGGGCTAGGCTGTTAGACTGTTCGATGTCTGTCGGGTTGGAGCGAGCCTCGTGTTGCGCTTTGACGCGGCGGTAGTCGATATCGAGGACCCTGCCAGTAATTAGTGTGCCAATCATGGATCCCGCACCGTTCGCGATGAATGTTAGGCCGATCTGAGTTTCGGTAAGACCATATCGCTCCTCGAAAAGAGACGACATAGCTGTGATGCTCATCTGCCAGACAGCGTAGTAGATAGCAAGGAACACGATAATAGGGGTTGCGTGTTTGCTGATGAGAATGCGAAGAGGCCCTGTCACATCGATGCGTTTTCTCGCGGCGGGTTGCGAGTTAGGCGCTTCCAGATTCCATTCGACTTTGGTGGTTTTCTGATAAATTTGGAGAGGAAATTTGGCGATTGGATTAGAGGGCGTCCTGCATCCATTGGCCACGATGGACCTCAGAGTCTCTGGGAGGAGAATAATCAAGCATATCAAAAAGGCACCGCTGTAAATCGCTAAGAACCAGAAGATAGATCTCCATCCCAATGATCCTGCCAGAGCACCGCCAATCACCGGACCAACAGCCACGGGCACAAGTAGTCCAGCTTGAAATATGCCCATGAAGCCTCCGCGTTCAGCGCGAGTGGTGATATCGCCGATCACCCCAGACCCAATCGCGATCGTACTCGCGCTCCCGGTACTCTGCAGACATCGTAGTACGATGAGGGTGGCATAATTCTTTGCCTCTGCTAAACCGATGCAGGCGGCAAGAAAGACCAAAAAGGTGCAGCAGTAAGCAACCCGGCGACCCCTAACATCAGAGATCGGACCCCAAAGACTAGGCGCTAAACCTTGGAAAACAAGGTATGATGTTACGGTAAGGTTGACAAGCTCTACCGATATGTCCAAATCATGGGCAATCGTAGGGAGCGCAGGGAAATAGATGTTGGATGCGAAACCAGAGACTATGGGTATTATATGTGAGCTGATTCAGAGAGTGTAGAGAGTTCTGGAATGTAAACTTACAAGTTGCCGCCGTTGATACAACAAGAATGATTAGAGCTTTTTGTCGTTTGTCAAATATGCTGTAGGGTTCTTCCGGGGCTGGCGATGGCGCCGGCGATGGCACTCGCGACGAAGTTGGCGGCGTGTTCTGATTTTCTTCAGGTTTATCTGCCATCGTGGGTTTCTGAGGTCATTGTTTTACGAGTCGAAAAAAAACTTCAAAAGATGATCTGAATCAATCCATATATAAACATTTCAAGACTCGAGTCGCATGTATCTCCGGGCGGAGTTGACGGGAAACGGAGTTGAGCTGGCGGAGCTGAGGAAGCATGAGTCAATCATAGCGGGGTTAGCGTAGTGGGGCTAAATAGGGGTTACGAGTCATTCTCGGGGCTCAGACAACTTTCTTTCCTCTTCAATATTATACATAGTAGGTATTATATACACACTTTACAGATCATTCGCTCTACACTCCGTAACATTGTTACATTTTTCCAAATAAGTTTATTATAATAATAGTCAAATTTCCATCTGGGAATATTAGGAATGACAGGTAGGCGGTAAGTATGCTGTTACAGTCTGGAAGTGCATGAGCTAGATATCGTCTGCTAATTGGCATTGTTTCAGTAGGTCTTTGCTGCCGGACGCAGCTGGACCTTCAAGGGCTTTTTAAGCCATGTTGAGTACACTTCTTGCTTATTCCATTCTTCCAACTCAGGTTCTAACATGATATCAAACTCTAGGAGAACATGAGCTAAAATAAGGCGCATCTCAATGAAAGCGAGACTTGCTATTGTTAGCTCCCATGGTCACCTGATTAAACTTATAGTTATGAGGACTTACCTTCGACCTATGCAGTTGCGTGGTCCGACGTGGAAGGGCTGTATAGCCTCTCGTTTATCATGGGCGTAACGCGCGTCTTCGTTGAGCGAGCGTTCAGGGATGAACTCCTCGGGGTCGGCGAAATTGTACGGTGATCGAAAGCAGCCGTAGTGAGGAATACCGACCAGAGTACCACCTAGTACATATCGTCCACAGATGGTAGCACCTTGCGGGGGAAGAACACGAGGGTGGTTACTATTGGCCGGCGGATATAGGCGTATTCCCTCATCGATAACTGCGTGCAGATACTTGAGTTCACTAATCCTGGCTGAATTGATCTCACTATGGTCTCGGATATTGGTCCGAATCTCCCCCACAAGACGTGCATATACTCGAGGGTGCGTCAGGACATAGAAAGTAATGCCAGATAGCGCGGTCGCCGTGGTTTCACTTCCAGCAACTACAAGTACTGGGAGATTGCTCATTAAGTCCTGCGTGTCGATAATGCCTTTCTGCTCCGCATTAAGCAGGTTCGCCGCGAAGTCGATATATTCAACACTTCTTTCCTTCCGTCGTAGCAGCTTCTCTTCGGTCATATCCCGGGTGGCGTTGCGTTCGCGCATGGTGCGTTTCGGGATTAAGCGTAGGAGGAGATTCACGTAGCCGGGAGCTGCTCGGCCTAGCACGCGCGTCCAGGTTAAAAATTTAAGAGTGCTGAAAATCATATCGACCCAGCGATGGTATGATGAGCTCTCGAGACAATCAAAGGACTCGGCAAATACTAAGTGACCGATCACATCGAAAGTCGTGAACTTGTCACATATTAGCAGTTTTGCATCACGCTATCCACGGTGAACTACTCACATTGTACCATTTTACTAGGTCAACTGGCTCACAGATCCTAGACCTAAGGGCATTGATCAACTTCATCGCATAGGTATTGAGAACACCTTCTTGTTCACGTAGGGCCTTCTCAGAAAAGCCATGAGACAGTAGCTTCCTTAGTTTCGAATGTTGTTCGCGGGGCGCAGCGATGATGTGTGGGTGCGCGGGGTCGTCCGTGAAAGTCTGCGAGGAATCTTTGGGAAATTCTGGGATGCCTTGACGGTGTCCGTAGATATCTTTCCATGCGCGCGCTTCTGTGAATGACAATTCGTCTGGTGCGATGCGAACGACCGGACCGTACTTTAGATGAAGTTCGTGGACGGCTGACCAATGATCTCCTTTATAACCATGATACACAAACCATGCAATGCTGGACTTCGTATACCAAGGCCCCGGGAAGGATCGCAGGGGATGTAGGTATAGGTTATAACAGACATGAAGAATAACAAACAGAGATACCACACCAGCTGCTAAAAGCAGGCGGTCTAAGTAGAAGCCGAACATAGTTCTATCTCTAAAAACTATTTTAAATCCCCAAGAGGTGATTGTCGAGGATTCTTCAACTCGATATATCATAGGTATTCTCTCTATATATACGTAAAATAGCCCGGGACTTACAACTCTATGATCCGGTAATAATTTCATATGCAACCACTATAACTCTGTATAATTCTGTGTATTATTTCACATTTTCAGCTGTACTACCCAATCCTAGCATAAGAAGGACCCACATAGAGCACCGGAAAGCCAAGCAACCGCGTACAAGTCGTGCATTACTACCTAGTAGGTATGCAGCATGGTTACAATTCAAGATATGCGATGGCGATGGGATTGTAGTGGGCACTATTCAAGACACGGAAGCCTTCCTTGTTAACATACGAGCCATCGCTTTGCCGGTCGTCTATAATGCCTATCATAAAAGGGCACGTAGATGCTGGGAGCATGACATCGTTTCATGCTAGCGTAGCCTAAATACCTCGAATTAGTTGTTGTTTTGCACGGTGTCATTGTAAGTTTTCACATTTGTACAAGTTGAGGAACTGGCACGTGTACATCTCCAAGGTGCAACGAATTCAAGACTATGGCTGAACACACTCGATCGGATTTGGAAAATACCTATGTAGCAGTACTTAGCTGCTTGGTAGGATCATCCGCCATGTGTACAGCTAGTTACTGCGTAGATCATGGTTCCAAATTCGTCGACGTTCTCCAGCCAGGTATCCACTCGGTTGCGCCTTTCAAGGCGACCGGACTCATCCAGATCTGCCGGCATTGGCCAAAGTTCGTCAATACGGAGACCTTCTGCTAACCAATCTGCTAGATAGATGTTGTAGGATGTCTCCCATTCTTGTCGTGTCTGTGCCTTCCATAGAGACTTGCTTGTCGGGGCTGGCAGACCTTGGAGCTCCGTGCCGAGGAATGTTTGAAGACCATCTTGAGCCGAAAGCACGCTGTCAAAAAGATACATCGCGTACAGGGTCCGTCGCTTTGCCTCGGCGACAATCCATGCTTCCCATTTGGGGCGGGTATGTTGCTGCTCCGCTATGCACATAAGTCCTCCTCGACCGCTGGAGCAAGCAAGTTGTTGGAGATTCATCATCGCTTGTCGCAAGAATGGACCAGATATCTGACCAAGTTTAAAGAATAAAACCATCGAGTAAATCAAATATGCCTGAAAAGCCGCAAGCTGGGTGACATTATCGTATGTCGCACATTGCTCATACAGATTATTCATTTCTCGCCCTAGAACGTCCGCAGCCACCCCTTCGCTGCCGGGCAGGGGGTTTTCGCAGATGCGAATCAGGCTCAGGCAAGCTGAGAGCGGGGGGCTTGCTGATGTGCTCATCACCTGCGATGGGTGTACAAACGGCGGGGCTCCGCGGCCGCGGATGGCTACAGCGACATAAGACTTGAGGATCCTATAAATAAGGGACGTGATAGTTGGAGGATAGTTCTTGACCTTCTGGCCGGAGACGGGAATATAAGTATGCAACCAACGATTGCTAATGTCGTCCACATTAATAGGGCTGAAGAGTTCCAATTCCGAAAAGTCAAGCGTCTCTAATTTTTTCGGTGGACGAATTGGAGCCTCTAACCTTGGCTCTCTTGGAGCATAATTTCCCGTAAATGTCCCCGTTGAAGAATTGGTAGGAATGGTAGGGCTAGTGTCACCTATGACGAGCGTTGATTCGGTTGTTGAGCTTTGAGCATCTGTGGCAGCGGAGACTTCGCACTCGGGGCTTGGAAGTAAATTCCCAGGTGCGGAGAGAGCGTTTGGTGGTGAAGTAGAATCATAGACCCCTACATCAGCATTTCCGCTGGTGCTGGTGCTATCTGGAGAGCCACCGGACAGCGGGAGCTGAGGATAGGAACAAGACAGGCCTTTCAGGGCACACCGAGTACAACGCCCTGCCTTGCGATCGCATTTTGCCTTCGCAGTTGAACAACTGTTGCAAGCCTTTTGACGCGAAGTAGAATACCTCGCAGCCTTCATGATGGCATCGGGAAGTTAATTGGAGAGTGCATTTGCTGATCGTTGCCATGCGCACACACGGGATCAAATTCTTGATAATTCCAAGTTTGAGCCTTGCAGCGATTTACGGCGACTTACAGTGGAATTACAGTAAAATTATGAGCGTGTGCCCAGTGGGCTCTGAGGTACATTACTGGGTACATCCAGGTACACCGATAGCGCCACTCCCGATACTTGGGTACATCCATGATCGGGACTAGTTCCAAAGTCAGATACCCCTTTTGCTTTTTCAAGGTCTTAGTTATCAGTCAATATTCTTGATCGTATTTTGACAATTTCATCTTTCAAATCGTCCAACTGTTAAATCATGGTATCTCAATGAGACGCCAGTCCTACCTAAACTGCCTTTCCGGAACCCCGCAAATCGCGAGCGACCTCCAAGGATCCAGGGGCGCGCCCTTTAGTCAACTACGTCACCCATGCGAAACCCCGCGATGGAAGCAATTCACAATTGCAGCAATGGTAAGCAAAGGGCCATGTCCTTAAGGTAGGATAACTATTATATATGAGGTAGGTAAGTATGTCTAAGATATCATGGACATATATAATTGACGGTGTCTATTACTCCCACCTCAAATTCAACTAGTCGTATATCTCACATCCTAAGTTTTCACAATGGCTAATCTCAAAGATTTTCGCCTTCTCTCCTTTGATGTCTACGGTACATTGATAGATTATGAAACCGGCATGCTATCGGCCCTAGAACCCCTCCTCCGCGCCAACAATCGCACGGACATCACTCGTCTGCAATTGTTGGAGACCTACCATGAATTTGAGGTTAAGCAACAACGGGAAACACCAGACATGCCCTATTCTCAGCTCTTGACCACCATACTTAAGAGGATAACGGACAAGCTACGTTTGGCGCCACCTACAATCGAAGAGTCACGGGCCTTCGGCAATTCAGTAGCTAGCTGGCCGGCTTTTCCAGATACCGTCGCTGCGCTGCGTCGTTTGGCGACACAGTATAAACTAGTAGTGTTATCAAATATCGACCGTGTCTCCTTTGGTCTAACCAATTCCGGTCCTCTCCAAGGATTTCCTTTCGATCTGGTCATCACGGCTCAGGATATTGGCTCATACAAACCAAATCCCAAAAATTTCGAACACATGCTCAGAGAGGTGAAAGACAAATTCGACGTCGATAAGAACCAGGTTCTTCAAACAGCGCAGAGCCAATTTCACGATCACCACCCGGCTCGGGAGATGGGAATCAAGTCAGTTTGGATCGTCAGACCTGGCGCGATCATGGGCAACAGGGAGCAGGAGATCTACGACTGGAAATTTAACACGTTGGGAGATATGGCCGACGCACTCGATGCTGAATCGAATGCCTCGTAATTACGTACCTATGATGAATGGCCGCTCCTTCAGAAACACGAATGGCTTTAATAGCATATAACTCGTTTTCACAGATTTTCAATCTTATCTTGCCTTTCCTCCGGTCTATTCTGTCCAACTATGATCGCGTATGACCGAAAACCCTAGGCCTGCATGATCTTCTCAAACACCTTCACCCGACTGGTCCAACTCCTGCATCTCTTTCCGTAGATGTACATCGGGATCGCGCAAATGCAGATAAAGACGTGTACGCCTCCGATTATGCAAAACACTTCCTTAGGGCCTTGACTACTGATCCAATCGGATATAAAATAGTTCATGCCAAAAGAGTAAATATTCCTCAAATTGATCGCCGCAAATGCCTCCGGAGCCTTGTCGCGATGGCAGTCCGTCAGATAGCCGTAAACAGCAATGGTCATGAACCCCACACCGAAATACTGCAACCCATAGAATACCACAGGGACAATCCATGCGTCTTGCCTTTGCAGTGACCACCCAAAGCCGAAAAAAGACATGCCTCCTAGAATTAGGCTGATTATAATGAGGACGAGTCGAAATTCGGGTTCGTATATGCCACCATTTCTTCTTGACATGGCTTTGATGATCCAATCAGCGATCGGCCCCGAGATAAAAGCTCCCACAATAGCGCCGATAAGAGAAGCGATGGAGACGAGCCCAACTCCGGAAACACTGAAATTATATGGCGGAGCTGTGAACAGTTGAGCTAATACGGAGCCCACCACCACCAACCAAGAGGTCGTGAGTCCGTATGCGAGGAATGAGAATAAGACTTGCGGGAACAAGAGCATCATCAATGGTCTGGTGAGGACTTTCCAGAATGGATCATCTGATACTCTCCCGTTATAGATCTTCAAGTCGTGCCAGTAACTGTGCTTCTTCTCCGACCACGAAATATTGGTCGCGGCATGTTCTACAACTTCGACGTCAACATTTCCGGCTCCGAGCGATGCGCTCTCAGCCTTTTCCTTCGAGCTGTCGTGCCGAGCTAGCTCTCCATTGTTGTGCCGCCCTGTCCCAAGATCCGTATTTAATGAATCATTTCGTCTATATGCAGTTTCGGGGCAGAATAGGAAGAGTACGATTATCCATACTCCAAATATAATTGCGCAGATGCCGTAAGTCCAGTTCCAGCCCAGGTCTTGGATGATATAGCCAGAGATGATGGTGCCTCCCCCAACTCCGATCGAAAGGCACAAACCCCAAGCCGCCAACCTCACTCCACGTTGGTGTACGAAATAAATATCTGCAATTGTCGTTGTCACCAAACTTCAGCAAGTCAGCTAAGACCCATAATCGTTTTTCGGGAGATAGAAAAAGATAACTCACACTTCAAACGGGGACATCCCTATGCATCCCACTAACCGAAAGCCAAGTAGGCTATTGAAAGTATGCGAATAGTATCCCCCAATGCTGCTAATAAATAGCAAAAGATTGCCGAGGAGGAATACCGGTCTACGCCCCCAGACGACGGCCATGGAGTTGGTGAAGAAGCATGACAATCCAATCATGAGTATACCATATCCAAGATCGCCATTGAGCTTGTTATAGGAAATACCGAACTGAGAGGTCATTTCGACGAAACCGGGAGTGATCATTGGGCCCTATCAATAAGAGTACATTGTTAACCTTGGTCCGCTTTCGAGCAAGCATCAGCATTGAGAGGGGGAACCTACCCAAGCGCCCACAACGGCTGTGTCAATACATATGAAGAACAGTATAAGGTCCTTTTTCCACAGAGGCCAGTTCAATGGGTCATTTGGGCTGTTGCTAGGTTGTGGTACTAACACAACGTCCGAGTCCTTGCCCTTTCCATGGCGTAGAGCCGAAGCGAGTTCTCCATGACGATGAAGATTGTCAGAACCGATGACATCAGTCAGGAGGGCTGTGCCAGGCACATGAGGAAGGTGCTTATCCTCGAGAACTCCAAGGCCCATGATGGAAGTGTTCTCTTTGAATCTGTTAAAGTTGGATGTGACAGAAGATACCCAGCAAATTCTTCCCAGGGCGGTTAATATGACTTATAGCCACGACTCAACAAGGGTATCTCCAACTCTTGACAATAACCCCTTCAATTATTGGAGCACGTTTAAATTGATCAACACGGGAGATGGTGGAGCATCAAGTTCCATCTTGCAGTCAATTCACATCGATTGCGGGGAACCTTGCTCGAGACCAGTTGAAGTCATCACGGCACTGGTGAAATTTCAGCTAATGAGGCATAGACATTAACTAATCCGGTATTCCATGAGGGGAAAGACGGTTAGCTTGTCGAATCCCGGGTTCCTGGTGTTTCTAGACTTGTGAACTCCCCCCTGTTGCTAAACTTCATGATCAAGATCGCGTTCCTCTAATTCGGCAGATTCCACCTATGCAATTCTGATATGTAGCACCAATCAACGGCCGTCTTTACTAGAGGCTACTCTGGGGTACACCGAGGTTACTCGGCGTAACTATAATATATGGTGACTAAATAAGAGGCTTAAGTCTGGTACTACTAAATAACTGCCTGGGGAAGCACAACATGAAGCTCCCGAAAAGAACGTGGGACCCGGGGCCTCCCATCTTTCCCGAATGAGTTCCAGGTTCCTGCCATTGGTACCTACCATTAGCACTTTATATTAGGATGGTGAGGAATCAGAATGGATCGCCGACCGGGCAGCCCCAAGTGCAAGTCCGTAAAATAGACTGCAACCTTGAGGGCCAACCTTTGAAAACCTCAGGCTGCAATTTCCTATAGATTGACTAGGAAATCAAGTAATTGGAGTCATGGCAATCCATTTTCAATTAAAAGGGCGTAAATGAGACTATCAACAGAAGTAGACAGAAAATAATGGCCATAAACGAGCCGGCGATGCTCCAAATGAAGACTCGTACACCCCAGGCGTTTGGGGCCTGCTCAAATGCACCTCTGATCTGATTCAATGCATGCAATAGGCATATAACCTGCAATAGCTCGCCTCTATTCATATCCGGGTCTCCTTATTGGAGGCACTGGCACTGGTTTTACTTGGCGGAGCGCCAATTATTCAAGTTCCCAGCTAACCAGACGCCACTTGGATGAAGTATGGTGACGGATCTCAGGGCCCCAGACCAGCAGCGGCACCACGAAAGCCATCAAGCCACCAAAAATACCACCCAAGGTCCCAAAGGCCTGTCGGTTGTTAGTCGTCGAAACCTTACAACAAGTCTCATAGACATTTTGCTCACCTTGGCATATCCCATGTTAGTAACCCAAGGTACCACCCCATGAATTAATCCAAACGCGACAACGTTTTTGATGCCATTAATCATCTCTAAGCATTCGGCCGAAACGGGGAAGTAGCAATCGCAGACGTATGTCATAGTTATACTCGCAGATCCAGTCAAGCCGACGCTCATAAGCCCGTACGCAACGAAAATTACCGGCCAGCTCATCTGTTGTTCCACAGAAAATCCGAAAAGCACTATTCCGACGAACACTATGATCGTAGGAATGAAAAAGAGGAAGAGACGCGTTTCGGGGACGAAGACACCGTTGTTGCGCTTGGCACAGTATTCTGACCATTTGTCTATGCAAACACCACCGATGACTGCGCCGATTGCTTGCCCAACTGGAAGTAAATATTAGCATTTAGTTAATTGCAGCAAGTCAGTAATAAATTGAAGCTATCCGAATAAGAGATCGAAGCTTTCGGGAAGGGCAGTAGAGACTGGGGGATCAGGGATGTGACATACTCATTCCCGGAATGTTAATCAAACCCACCGCACCGACCGAGAAATTATAAGGCGGAGGGATCAGGACACTTGAGCTGACGGTGTTTACCATGACAGTCGGTGCCAGTGATAGAGAGTCTTCACTAAAGTTAGCATCATTTATATATATGGATAGATGGGGAGCATGTACAGGTAAGAGTTGCAAAAAAGCATGCTGGGTAAGCTAATAAAGGTATGGGACGAAACACCAAGCTCCAGTACGACGCAGATTTATCAACCCCAGACCAAGGGTTGAGAGATTCCCAATAAGTCTTGCGATGAATTGTGTTGTTTGGCTGATTCGATTGCAAATTCCTGTTTTCAACCTCCAGATGTTCATATCTGTTGCCGGCAATCTTTTCGCTCGGGCTCTCGGAGATTGCGCTTGAATCTGATCTCACCACTGGATTAGGCGACCGTTTGTATCTAGTCTCAGGGGCAAAGAATATTATCAACAACAAGTTGACACCAAGCAGAATGGCACTCAGCCATTTCCCCCATGCCCAGCCCTTGTCTGTCGGAATAGTTAGCTTCCAGTGTATTCATATAAATGTTTCGATATTAAGGGTGAATGCGTACATTCAATTAGATAACCACCGCATAGTGGCCCTAAACTACTACCAAATGCTATGAAGATGATATACCATGACATCTTGGTGCCCCTTTCATGCATGAAATAGATATCCTGGAGAAAATCTTGTTAGCGGCTGGGAAGTTGCAAGTTGAACCAGTTGTTCAGAAAGGGGTAGTTACATTAACGATTGCAGCACCTAAGGCTTCGGATGCTCCGCCGCCAAAAGACCCGAAGATACACCCCCCAAGCAGACTTCCATAGCTGGTCGAAGCGGCAGCCCATATTGCGCCAACAAAGCAAATCGCGCAAGAAAGTATGAACACTGGACGTTTTCCAAGGTAAATGGCCGTGGGGACCCAGAATAAGTTCTGGTGAGCCGAAGATGAGATTAGTAAAGTTACTGCTGTCGAATACTAGGAGTATATCTTACAGCTACGCCCTGGGTAAGAATTCCCCAGGAGATAAGACCCGCGGCATCCTCCAAAGAGATACCGAGATCTTCAGAGATGGGAAAGAAGCTATCAGAGAGCACAGTTCCGCTAAAGTTGTTCAAGCACGAAAAGAGACAGATAGAGAAGAAAACGACGTGTTTGCGCCATTTTGGCCATCTCAAAGGATCATTGGGATCTAAGGAAGGCTGTGGAAAGAGAACAGTTTCATTACTCTCCAAATGATTCTTAGAGAAGTTCCCTGTAGTTTTTTCTTGATTAGACTCTAAGTTATAAAATTATTATCACATTCATGAAATGACATACCAGTATACAATTGAACGGTACCTTCACTTGGGTCCAGCTCTCTTAGAGACTTGAATGGCATCCTATCGAGTATCGACTTCGGTTATTGGAGCTATTATGGGATTAGTCTCTAAGAAAGCATGAAGGTGTGGGTTTTGATCAAGACGGAGAGAACAAGCTCCAGGACTGGCTGTTGAGAAGATAATAAGGAGTGGTGGCTGTCGTGTGCTGCAAGTCGGAATAGCCACGATGATCCGTGTAGCCCTGGTCTCAGACCACGAACTCTTTCACCAGATCTTCAGCAAGATCGTTGCGTAAGCTTACCTGTATGGTATGTACATCATTTCTAACATACCTCATACCTAGTCTGTCCTCCCTACCTTGCAGTATGTTTGTCCGAATCAATAGACTTTCACATTCCGGACCCCCACCGGCCTCCACCGGTCCGAAGTGGATCCGGAAGTAGCACTGCACATGTGGACAGGGCACTTGATAGGGAAGGGATGAACATTTTGAGGGATCCATGGATAAGGAACTGCAGATACCCGATTATGGGCTTGGTAACATTTGATCCATTGAAGTGGCACTGTGGCACAGCGGCAGTGACTGTAGCGTAGTACCGTAGTACCGTAGTATTGCGGTACCTCAGTACTCGACTATTGAGGATAAATCCTGCCAAGTGCCATGTGCCATGTGCGTGCGTACGTATATCCTGCTCAAATGCCTGTGCTACCTGCCTCCATAGGACAAAACTAACTTTTAACCATTTTAACCATTCCCCGCAAAACGCTAAATTAGTTGTTCCACAGGTTATAGTGTCTTTCGATCTTTCTAACTATATACCTACTAGGTAGGTAGCTAGTAGGCTTTACCCTTGTTGTTGCTTTGTTTTGGATTCCTATTGCTACCAATGTGGTGTTATGATTGGCCATTCACATACCGACATGTCTGTCAGGGACCTGATAGCGTGCGTAGCATGTAGATATGTACCTACCTGGGCTGATAGTACACGTACTTCGTGGGGCAAGCGCCCAGAACATAATCAGAACATACCCAGAGCGTACCCAGCTAATACCCAGGTCCCAGGTAGTAGCTGGGGTCTTTTTTTCTAGGGTCTTTTGGACAAGCCCCTTCTTGTGTCTTTCAGCTCTTGACAACTAACAACTGAAATTCAAAGACCCATGACCATCTTCAATCTTCATCATTCTCCAATCAACACCATGGGATTACTCGTCTTTGTATGCCACTCCCCGGATGTTCCGACTCAACTCTACAGTCAAGGGTGAAGGGCTTGGTGTGACGGTGTAACAGTCAGACAGCGTCGACAATCGCGCAGACCTCATTTTTGTCCATTGTCCTATTATTTTTATTATCGTTTTCGGGGCTCTCGCTTACATCAGACTATATTCCATATCTGACCAACCAATGTCAACCGGGTTGTTATTTGCTGGGCGGTGAGGTCAAGATGGCATTCTGCACGTATTGCGGCAGGAGTTTCCAACGCAACGAGCATCTAGAACGTCATTTGGTGACTCGTAAGTGATCTCAGCTTGTTGGGAACAATGATAGCCCCAGAGATCAACCAACACCTAACATTCTCGCAGACACCAATATCAAACGTTTTAAGTGTTCCATATGTCATATATCATTTTCTCGAGGGTTCGCTGACCCCGTACTTATTTTTTTAACGGCAATATTAATGCGATCGATAAGTTACTAATTTTCCTAGGGATGTGCTTCAAAAGCACCTAGCAATCCACGGAGATGTTGATACAGACTCGCCCCCAGGCGTTGTTAGAGTCAGAGCTCGGACTCAGACAGCATGTCGCAATTGTGCCAAGATGAAGGCTAAATGTGATTCAAATTCGCCATGCAACAGATGCCGATCTAAGAAATTGACCTGTGATCGCCAATCAAAAAAGGTACGAGGAGCAACTGTCTCGGACCAGTCGCATAGTGTACGCGTCGATGGCGATGATAACTCTCCGGGGCTCACAAATAGTCATGAGAACGATGATATCACTGAACCGGTATCTCGCAATCAAGATGGTCATAGTGTAGACCATCTCGAAGTGCAGTTCGATGCCGAACCGCATCCACAATCACAGTCTCAGAAGGGACTAGGAGGATTCTTGAGTAATCGTTCTTTCGTGGATTGCGCGGCCGAAACGGTATCTGGCCCAGAAAGTCTGATGGCGTCTGGAACTGGCTTGGATCAAAATGTTCCATCCTTAGTAGAATGGCCAGCCACAGATGGTTGCCAGCAAATTGATACCCCAAATCTGAGGCACTTTGTTCCTAGCAATTCCACGAGTGACTTGACGACTAATGTACAAGATCTCATCAGAGGGCAAAGCGATCCATCTGGTGTCAACTTGCAAGTCTCACCTCAAAACAGCCACGACGGTCCCTGGGATTCATCTATCCAACCTATGGCTGAGGCTCTAGAGCATCCAGCTGTTCTCGAAGGTCGGGACTACTGGACGTCCTTCCGGTGCAATCCTAACAAGGACCCTGTTACCTGTCCTAGAACAGCGGGAATCTTCCTGGAAAGTCTCAGTCAGATGCCAAAGTACGATAGGCTTTGGAGTTGGTTCGATCTCGATTTCTCCAGTTCAACTTTTACGGACAAGATAATCAGTATGCCATTGTTGGAAAATACGCGGGACACTTTGTCGGCTATCTCTCAATCGTTCCTCCAAAAAGCACTCGAAGTTCACAAATTAGATCCTGCAGCGGCCTCTGTTGACGCAGCATCCCCAAATAGTGATGTATCCCGCGGTTTTCTCGTCCTACCTCCTGCCGCGACTCTCGATCACTTCCTCGGAGAATACATGCGTCTATTTGAACCTTTTTACAAACTCATACCGGGAGGAGTTCTGGATGCGAACCTGCTCCTTGGGGGAAGTTATAACCGTGCAGGGACACTGTTAATATTACTCATGATTGCTCAGGCGGCTAGTTCAGACCCTGCAACCGAGGGTCGTCGCCTTTCGGCGGGACTGACAGAAGTTTGTAGGATATCTCTCTTCGATTTGATAGAGAAGGATGTTTCTACATGTCACCACTCGTTTCCTGTGCACTCAGCTTTGTTATTCATTACTCAAGCCATTTGGAGTGGCGACAAGTGGTTAATGGATATTGGTTCTGGTCAACGAGGCATCTATATTGCTGTATGATTCCATGAAATGGCCCCTCCATCGTGAAGAACGACTTCATCCAATTACTAATAACTACTACCTACAGATGGTTCGAAACGGCGGCCTTTTCGATGTCCGGGACAACTATGCGGACTCTGGTGGCGACTGTGATTTGGCCAGGACCCGGTGGTTAGAGCGCGAGAGAATTATTAGGTATGTCTTAGCTTCTTACGTGATTTAAATGTTAAGTAGGATGCTTTTTTTTTTTTTTTGCTTACTTCTGGATCACAGACTAGCATACGCATGGGTCCTATTGGATTTAGAAATGAGCTTGTACCAGGACTCGAATCTTCATATACCAGTTTCGGCCTTGAACTCGTCGCTTCCTAGTAGTGAAGAGCTGTGGTTAGCTCCCGATGTCACCACATGGCAGCAGCTCTTCACGCGCGACGATGACTCAGGTGTTGGATCTTACTCTACACAACCCTTGCCACAACCGTCTCTACGTACGCTTTTCCAGTGGTTCCTAAATGACAACCTCACACCACAAAAACAGCAATATCTAAATCCCCTAACTCTACGATTGCTTCTACAACCACTACATGGGCTAGTATATAGTTGTCGACAACTACTCGACTGTCTTGGGGAAGTTACTTGCTCTCGATCCTTCTCTCCCATCACAAAAGCTTCTACGCACGTTCGAATGCACGAAATAAGATCATTGCTGAACCGTTGGCTTGACTTATACAAGCTAAGCCTGTCAGGATCGTGGGGGTCAACAACGACAGATAATAATCAGACCAACAATGCATTGATCACAGCAACTCTAATAACTTATCATATTATCAACCTGAATACAGTCGCTAGTATCCCGGATATCGAGGAACTGGCTCGACGAGAATTATCGGATAGGGAACTTCGTCAGTTCTCCCAAGAGGCAGGTTCCTTCGTACACAGTCCTAAAGAAGCCGTGTTTCACGCAGGTCGGATCTTACATCTCCTCCGCACTCTCGACCGAAAAACCAGACCACCTTGGTGGCCAGCAGCTTTGTATCGTTCAACGCTATGTTTGTGGGCATGCAGCATTTTCTACGGGCCGCTATGGACTTCAGCTTCGGCGACGTTTCTCTTAATCGATGGACAAGAAGGAGACAGCCTTGACCCCTATAGCTGGAATTTAGTAAGAGGAACTAGCAAAGAAGATATCGTTGGCTTACCATGGGATTCTCGATCGCCGTCCCTCGTTCCGGCGCTAAAAAATCCAACTGGAACAGGAAGACCAGTCACGCTAGAATATCCTTGTCTTGTCTTGGAAACATGTTTATTAGTCTTTGATACAGGGGTTGCGACAAGGGTCTGCGAAGGGATTCGGGGCAAGTTAAATCAACTCTTGCGCCGTAGGAATGCCTTTAACAGTAAATGAGCGAGTCGCTTCTGTCTGCAACTCGTTAGGTATTTCCCTCCACAATTTCATGAAAAAAAGACGCCCTATTTTCAACATAAGATGATATTTGTACATATCTTAAGATTTTGCATACTCTCCCTTTTACTCTAGGCGTCTTTAAGAGACTTGCCGACGAGGCTCCACATGTCTGTCCTCCAGCCATTATATAGCGGGGCATTAATGCTCTCTAGCTCTTTTGGATCACCTCTTCGCAGGGCCTGAAAGTACCAATCTTCCCTTGCTGTATCTTCGGGGTCCGCACTGTGGAGTCGTGTCTTGTTTGCGCTGCTGTAAGGATGAATGATGTTCTGGAAAACGCGTCGGCGCTCTGATGAGTACCGCGAGAAAAGAGCCTGAGGATTAATGGTTTGACGACTGCCATAGCCTGAGCTCCTTGCTCCGTTCGTATTCGGAGCATAGCGTTTCTCCTCTCCCAAAGAGAAGACAATTTGAAGCGTCTGATGTAACGCGTCCGCATCGAGGAGACCCGTACACAGGCCTAACCCTCCGATAGGATTGTTGATATGGGCGGCATCGCCCGCGAGAAAACACCGACCCCGGTGCATGGTGCTCGCGAGTAATTGGTGCATCTTATACAAGCTTTTCCGAATGACGACATGATCGCTTGGCCGAGGGCCATCTAATTGTCGCAGGAGGAGTGAATTGACGTATTTTGGCTCAAGGACTTGTTCATCAGTGAGAAATATGTGACTGCCATCTTCAGCTTCCTCATACGCTGGAACGGCCATGCTGTACCGCCATAGTCCCTTCACACCCGGCTTGACGTGCTCTAACGGCGTCACAACTCCCCAGTACCTTGGATCCACAGTGAAATGCACTGGTGGATCTGCAACGACAGGGGCGACGCGTAGAACGTCGGTGGCGATGAAACGCTCTGGCCAGCTATGTCCCGCGAGGCGAATCCCGAGCAATTTTCTGATATCCGACTTGCCGCCATCACAACCAGCGAGATACAAGCCCCGGAGGCTCTTCGACTCCCCTTTCTCTGAGACGGCAGTGATGGTAACTCCGCTATCATCCTGAGAGAGTTCTGTTACGCGGTGGCCCCAAAGAACTTCACATAGTCCCGTCTTCGTCACTTCTTCTAACATGATCTCTGCAAGGCGGCACTGAGCGAGTTGTATAGAATACGTGCAGATCTTGTACTTCCGATCCGAGTCTGGACGACTCATTATGTTTCGACATAGCACCGACCCCAAGGTCTTCGTCCCCTCTTCGTCCTCGGTCGGGAGTGTCCGCCACACGTACCCCCCAGACGGCATGCCTTCCCTAGAGACTTGTTCGTAGATTCCGGCCTCTTTGAAGACATTGTGTACCGGGCCATAGTAACCTATCGCACGTGGTGCTGCGCCGAGGGTTGTTTCTTGTTCGAGGATGACGGAGCGGATGTTACTCTGTGCGAGTCGGAGCGCGAGAAGGAGGCCGACCGGCCCTGCGCCGACAATTATGACGGGAACGATGTCACCTTGCTGTGACGCGTACGCTTCGGAGTCGCCATTCCTTTCGCCGTTCGTTTTAGATGCGGAATTTCCGTTTGGGATATTGTATAGAGAACCCATCGTATAAATTTGAAATTTCCTTTGACCTCTAAATGCAGGTGATAAGTTCTTGGGGGCGGTCTCAATCCTGGAAGCGCCAATGCTTCTTAATGCTTGGTAATTATGCTGTCTATAGAGGCGGATTCTTTCTTTATGTCTATAACACCAATGACAGATGTCATACGAGAATAAATCCATTCATTTCCCCCTAGCGCCGGACGACTCCTCCATTCCGTTACTATACCCGACCAAGTTGCCGGTGGAGTGCCGGCATGGGAGACAGGCATCGAAAAGTCGTAGTCCGAACTCACGATCTGGGGAATTTAGGGAAATATGTGGAAATCTACGAAGGGGCGCATCTAGATCTCGGGTAGACTCGTTCGTGGGGGAAGAGAGGAGCATACCGACAAGCAAGATAACTTCAATTTATCTGACTGCCTATACCTATGGTGACTAATCATACTGCGGGGTTCCTAGGTGGGCTTCAAATATTGGCATTCCTTGCTGAAGACAGGTCTGAATTTCCGACCTTCTCTGCCAAACCACATTGTACAACCTCAGTGATAGGAATATCTGCTAATCGCTTGACTATATGATGCAGAGTAGGGAGGCTCTGCCAGTCTAACGGATGCCACTTAAATTCTCCGGATGTTCCGACGTAACGTCGGATGGTTGTTGCGGATTGAATCTTCCGTTCCTCAACATGTGAAACGAAAATCGGATAATCGACCTCCTTGACACCCGGCTGACCTGGTGCCGGCATGTGACGCCACAGCAGAGTTCCGTCATCGACGCCTGCTTCTTTGGGCGCGAGCGGCGCCGCGTAACTCTCTACTTCGCGGAGGCCTTCCAATTTAAAATCAACAAAACGGGACCCCATCCAGGAGGCTGACATTTGATACTCTCCCTGGGTCTCGTTGATCGAGATATCGGCAAACAACTTCGGAAATCCCAGTTCCTCTCGTCCGCTGATGATCGGATCGGCAAGATCCTCCCACAGCACGGGAAGGTATGTACCTTTGCGCACTACACCATCTGGTGACGTATACTGAACCCCGTGGATGAAGAAACTGAAGAGATTATATCCGCGATATCCCAGCCATTCGAGATTGTCCAGACGCTTTGGTGCGATAGTCACATACGCACATACTGTAGTCGCCGAAGTGTCTTGAAATGAGAAGCCCGGCGGAAGCAAGCTGAGAAGTTTAGACTTTGGCGTTGTGAAAGTTAGGAACGCTTCCCTATTCGTTGAAGCGGATCCATCTCGCCGATGTCCGTCAAATGATTGTCTCGGACCTGGGAAGGGGCCGAAGACTATCGGCATTCGATGATGCAAAGCTGGAGGCGTACTGGTGGTATCCATGGTTGGCTTCGCTTTGACGAATGGGATTATTCATGATCCGAGCACTCGGAAACCCGCTACATCGAAATTAAGCCATGTATTTATCATCAAAAGCCTCCTCTCTCGTATTTGAAATCGGGTTTCTTTTCTTGTCAGATGTCAGATTTCCGGGGGCGGGGTCAGACATTCTAGATGCGCCAAAAAACGCCATACGCACTAGAAACATCTATCAACTGCCGAGTGGAAGACGTCACAATATCAACTAGTAGCTAAATCCGATGTCCGGTGGAGGGTTTTGAATGTCGCTGAAGAGACAAAGACGATGCCGGTGGGGATCCCGTAATTTACTTGTATATCGGGACATGCTGACAAGTCTATTGTTAAGCCGTTCGACAAATAGTAATCCGATATAAATGAACATCTTCATTAGAAAATTAACATAAACACACTGCTATAGAATACATCAACATTCAATTCATCTAGAAACTTACATGGAGAGAGATACTACCCAGACTTAGCAACTTCGCATTCATAATATCCACCATGACTGCCAACGGCTCCGCTTCTGTTAATCAGATACCCAATTCTATATCCCCTGTCGCATTATGCCATGTAGTCCTTCGAACAACCCCTGAGGGTTACGAGAAGCTGGTTAACTTCTACCTAACACTTCTGGGTGCCAAGATCACACACAAGTCCCACCGCTTGGCATTCTTGAGCTATGACTACGAACATCACCGACTCGCCATCATCTCTGATCCTACCTCGCACAGGCGTGGGCCTGAAGGACCCCAAGTCGGTCTTCATCATGTAGCATTTGGGTTCGAGACGTTGAGTGATCTCGCAACGGTGTACGAGCAGAGAAAAGCTGTTGGGATTGTACCGGCGTGGTGCGTGAACCACGGCATGAGCACCAGTATATACTACCAGGACCCCGACGGGAACGAGATAGAGTTCCAGGTGGACAACTTCGATACCGTTCAGGAGGCCGTGGACTTTATGGCTTCCAAAGACTTTGAAGAGAACCCGGTGGGCGTGGATTTCAATGCGGATGATTTCGTTAAAAGAGTAAGGAGCGGCGAGGATGAGAAGAGCATTAAAGCTAGACCAAACATTGGGAAGCGTGATAGGAAGTGATCGATGGCTAGGACTGAGAAAATTGGCAGTTCTAGGTAGCAAAGGCACCAAAAGAGTAGTTGTATTGGTATATGTGTATTATTTAGTGAGCACTCATTACACTCATTAGACAACGAGCAGGTAGTTTCTAGAATAACATCACATAATGATAATGATCAAAAAGATATTTGCTAGCCATCTTGGAATCGTCTAGTCTAGAAAGGAGTATAGTAAGAAATGCCAAGCCAGACCCCAACCGCACAGTCATTTCCTGAGTACCTAGGTATCTTAGCGATTACCTACCTAGGTCCTGAAGTTAATAGAACAGGATTTAAAACCTGGATGATCTAGATGACTAAGAATTTCATTCTAGGCGAGAAGGGGTATAGTGTAAACTATTATTCGTATTTCCTATCTACGTAGGTGGATATATCTTGGACATAAGACGCATGCCCAGCCCCTATCATGACTAATCAGTAACCTCCACTTCCCCCTAAAGCACAACGCTTACTAGCACAAATGATATATAGAGCGTCACTACTGAGAGGAACCACCGGAACATAGGATCGTTTGGCCCGTAATCCAACCGGCGTCATCACTTCCCAACCAAGCCACTATCTTGCCTATGTCCTCGGGCAGACACACACGCCCAAGAGGACACGCAGAAGCCAGGGCACCCTCGATCCTTTCAGGAGTCCACGTCGCCCTGTCGGCTCCAGGGATATAATTGATGGCAGCTTCAGCGAACATGTCCGTCTTCACACCACCGGGAGCAATCGCGTTGACCGTGATCCCATTTGGTCCAAAGTCAGTAGCGAGCGAGCGCGTGATGCCCTCCACGGCGCTCTTAGACCCAGCATAAAGAGCATGATCTCTAACACCCATAATCCTAGCAGCGATACTAGACGTGAGGATGATGCGTCCGTTAGTTTTCTCTGAGGATCGCGTCATGTATTTGTACGCGGTAACAGCGACGAAGAGCTGCCCGCGAGTGTTGATGTGGAAAACATGGTCGAATCTTTCAGGTGTTATGTCCACGGCACGCTCGAAAGATTCTATGCCGCTGTTGCTGACGACGATGTCGATGCGACCAAATGCCGCGATGGTCTTGTCGAAGAGGGCGTCAAGATCAGATTGGTTGCACACGTCAGCTTTAACGGCGATGGCTTTCACGCCGAACGCCTCTAATTCTTTGACAGTGGCTTCAGCTGCAGCTGCAGATGAAGCATAGTTAACAGTGACACTTGCGCCGCGGCGAGCTAGTTCTATGGCGATGCCCTTGCCGATACCCCTGCTAGAGCCAGTGACAATGGCGATTTTGCCCTGGAGAGTTTGTGGCGTTGTAGAGGACATTGTGAAATTGCTTCTGATCTGTTTTTGATTTTCAGTTAAGAAGGTACAAGATACGAGTAATAGTGAAGATACGAGTTAATTGGGGTTGCAGAAAGAATATTGGATGTAACACGAGCGCTTTTCTATAAAGCGTTCACGGGGATGACCCCCTGTAATTCTGACACCCCTTAAAGCGCGAAGGCGCGAGGTTACTCTGATTTGTGATATCCTACAATGTCGCCGGTTTGGAAAGAGCGAAACCGCGGGGTCATTCGTAACACCAATATGTACATCATAATTATGACGTCCCGAGATGGAGGCTAACTTCGACCGGAGCTCCAATTATAGGGTCCCGAGAGTACCCATCCCGGGCAATGCCGATAAGAGCGAAAAATGTGGGTTACTTTCGGCTTCCGTTGGAGTTCCGGTCTAAAGGAGTTTCCTACCTTCCTACCTTTCTACTAATTTTCCTTCCTAAGGTCATTGAAACCTCATACGGACTCCATATTATCACACTAAATCCGAGCCTCAATTTTAAAATGCTTTGTTAGAAAAGACGGCACTCCACATCATATCTAGGTAGGTACCCCAGTAGGCAGGTACTTATGGGGTTAAATGACCCCTTGCATTCTGCATTCATAGCTGAAAACTAGCCCAAAATAGGGGCAATAGCGCAGAAGCCACACCATAATTAATTAAAAACACGCGGGTAGATCCGTTCAAAGACGGCATCAACGATGTTTCACTTAATTATGAGATGAATTCATTCAGAGTAGTATGCACCGGGTACTGATACCGTGTAGATCAATATGTGAGCCGCTAGCGAGAATTATTGTTTGAAGCCGTCGACTCCATCCACCTCAACCCGTCATTAAAAGCTTCTGCAAACATATCCTTCTCCAGATCATTCCCAAGATCCGATCGACTTGCAAATCCATGTTTCGTTCCTCCGTAAACTAGCAACTTGTACCTCGTTCCAGAATTTGGCATTGTAGATAACATAGTGCTGCCAAGCTCCGGCGTGAAGACATCTGTCTCAGCCAGTCCCATAAAAACAGGTTTCTCTAAGCCACCCGTGTCTGAGGCGTCCAGAAATGACTGACGTTGGCGAATTGTTCAGATAAAATAATCATACATGGGTAGGTAATTGGAGGCTGGATTCACTCACAGGATGAAATACAACGACCGATGTCACATCCGACTCGTTCCGGGCGAGATTGAGGGCATGCTTGCCCCCGAAGCAGTGACCAACTATGTAAAGATCAGTGGCGCCGAGACTGTCTTTGCCGTGTTGTCTTGTGGCTGTCTTGAAGTACTCTGGTAGGAAACCGCTTAAGAGTGACGCGATATGACTCGGAGGATGACGTTCCAACCAACTTGGCATGTGGATTTTACGAATGATTTCTTTTTCCTGCCATGACGATTCAGTAAAGATGTTGTGAGCGAAAAATTTGGTTAAAATAAAATTACCTCTGGGGTCAAGTTATCGTAAGAATCTAGGTCAGTTCCGGGTAGATACTTCATGAAGAAATCGGGTAAGGCATCCCCTTCGAAATAATCGACAATTGTGGTCTCATACCCTAGAAAGTCGGTTAACTTGTTATCACAGAGAATGAAAAGAGCAGCTAGATTTCTACTTCTATCTTTTTCTACCATATTCTTGGCATTTCTCGTCCCATTCGATAAGTAGGTAGGTACTTACCATGTTCAGCATACATGTCTGCAAGGCGCTGATTGTGCCTTGCAAGACCGAAGCCATCAGGGAAGTAGAGAATGCTTCCTTTGGAATTCGACCCTGAGTTGCGAGGTGTCGATTTGTATATTTTCAAACCAGCCATAGTCGAAAAGGAACCCGATGGCTCGAAATCAACTAGTTATTTGAATTCAGTCTTTGAATCTTCTAGCAATCACATCGAGATATCTTGCTGTTACTTACCATCAGCTGGCACACCACTGAAACAATGACAGGTAGACATGGTGCACGCTTGGGTTAAGATCTCATTGGCAAAAAGGAAACGAAGTTACAAGTAGGTATGAGTGACATCAACTAAAATCAATCACATGAAAAATACTAGATCTTGAATTCATTACCTACTAGGTAGATATTAAAACTCAGCTCAATTTGCTATAGACGTTTTCCTGAGTCGAGTCCTACGCCAGTCCGGAACTCCACCGGATCTGAGTAAGGGGACACGATTTTTAGTACGAAACGTGACCTGAAAGGAACTTACGAGATGCATCCCTATTCACCTAGAGAATTTATTGTTCCGTTTCGAAAATGAGCTTATTCTTGAGACAACCAATTTGGCTGATTTCAACCTCCACCACGTCGCCGTGTTTGAGCCAAGGCTGTCCCGGCATCTTGCCCGCGATGCCCGCGGGGGTTCCAGTCATGATGACAGTTCCTTTCCGCAACGTTGTGCCTCTACTCACGTGCGCTATGATTTGCTTGACAGTAAAGATCATTTCTTTGGTGCTCGCATTCTGTCTCACCTCCCCGTTGACTCGCGTTTGAATCTGCAGATCCTCGGTTGCGAAGCTCGGATGGAGGATAGTCGGCCCTAGCGGCGCAAACCCATCAAAGGACTTCGCGAAGCAGTATTGGCCGCCTGATCGTGGAGCGCGCTGCCAGAATCGCGATGACAAGTCGTTGCCTGCTGTAAATCCTAGGACATAGGAGAGCGCATCATCCTCAGAGATATTCTTCCCTGTCTTCGAGATAATCACGCATAACTCCGCCTTGAAGAGATGTTAATCACAAGAGACTAACAGTTGGGTATCAGATCGATGACAAACCTCGTAGTCCATCATTTTGGCCTCAGCGGGCACGATGATTTCGGACGTCGGGCCTGCTAATGCATCTGAGGGTTTGGTGAAGATCACCGGGTTAGGTGGAATGTCAAGCTAACAGACGAGTTTTAGAACATATTCCTTCAAGAATTAATTGAGTTTACTCACTCCAGCTTCTTTCGCATGATCCTTATAATTGAGCCCGATGCAAACGAAAATGGGCGTAGAGGCGATTGGCGGCAGCAGCTATCAAAATCTTCAGCGGACTATACGAAATATTCGATCCGGATATAACGAACCTCGCGAACAACTGCTTTCTTTCCCGTTTGAGTCAAGTTGTCGATATCATGGAGGAGCTCTACTTCTGAGCCTATGATGCTGTTTAAGGAGCTATCTCCGACGTCGCCGTAGTGCTCTACCCGCGATTCGTCGAGGAAACGAATTAGATTACGGAATTGTGGATTGGTTGACATAGTGGCTTAATGGAGAATTAGGCGTTTACAGAGATACCGCCAAGTGCTTTTCCTCAGGCGTTCAGGTGCTCACTTGCTCCCTCTTATTGCTAACCCAGGAGATGATAGGCCCCCTTTCTTCGGCTCCCCACCGGAAGTGGAGGTTTCTGTTAGCATCTGGACCAGTGTATTGAGCGGCTCGTTTGGAGTAATAAAAGTCGAAGACGAGTACACTTGTAACTCCACCAAAGAATTACCCGGTTTTCGGCGATCCGATATTCGCAGCTTCATACTTCATAGGCCTTTGAATTGAGAGCGCACTCGCTTATTTTATACAAGATGAAATCCCGCGCCAATGGACTTCACCTGACAGTATCCACACCGATAGGAGTGATCGATTCTCCAGCACACCGTCATTCTTCTTCCGGATATTTCTTCTTTCGACATCGATCCTTGTCACATTCACCTCAGCTATACCTTGAAATCTTCCGAAAATGTCGACTCCGGCCATACGGACCCAAGCTACTGATAAGCAGCTCCCTACAACTACGGAAAGCTTTCCAACGTCGCATGAGAAGGTCACCAACGTCACTGACACTCTGCAATTCCTTGACAATAAATTTGTAGCATCCGAGACTTCGGAATTCATTGAACTTCATGACCCAGCTACGAATAACCTCGTAACGCGAGTTCCCTGCAGCACCGATGCGGAGTTACAAGCTAGCGTGCAGTCCGCACAGCGGGCATTTCCGAAATGGCGGGCAACCAGCATAATGGCCAAGCAGCAGATAATGTTCAAATTTGTCGCCTTAATCCGCCAGAACATGGATAGACTCGCTGCAGTTATCACCCAGGAAGGCGGCAAGACTCTTGCAGATGCTAAAGGTGATGTGTTGCGCGGTCTTCAGGTTGCTGAGGCCGCGTGCGCTGCGCCGGAGCTCCTCAAGGGCGAGGTACTCGAAGTCGCCAAGGATATGGAGACAAGGACATATCGAGAACCATTAGGAGTGGTTGCTGCTATTTGCCCTTTCAGTAAGCATCACATTTGACCAGCTATTTCCACTTACAGAGCTTCAACCTGCTAATAACCCTAGACTTCCCCTCTATGATTCCGCTGTGGACACTCCCTGTCGCTACCATCGTTGGAAACACCTTAATCATTAAACCTTCTGAAAGAGTTCCTGGTGCAGCAATGATTCTCGCAGAACTCTCGCGTGCCGCAGGCTTCCCAGACGGTGTCATTAACATCATACATGGTTCGAAGAGAGCAGTCAACTTCATCCTACACGAACCGGCAATCAAAGCCGTCAGCTTCGTCGGTAGCAATCAAGCTGGCGAGTATGTTTACACGACGGGCTCTGCCAACGGTAAGCGCGTCATGGCGAACTTAGGAGCAAAGAATCACGCAATAGTGCTTCCCGACAGCGGAAAGGACCACTTCATAAAGAGTGTGATAGGAGCAGCCTTCGGTGCATCAGGGCAACGATGCATGGCACTTAGTGCATTAGTATTGGTTGGAAAGGCTAAAGAATGGTTACCTGAACTTGTCGAACGTTCCAAAGCAGTCCGGACCGACGGAGGCTTCGAGCCAGGCTCAGATCTAGGACCTGTGATCTCACCACAAAGCAAGGAGCGAATTGAATCCCTCATAGAGTCGGCAAAGCAAGAAGGTGCTAACATTCTCCTCGACGGCCGCGGGTATGCGCCCAATAAATATCCAAATGGCAATTGGGTGGCTCCCACTATCATCGATAATGTAACCCCAAGCATGCGCTGTTATCGCGAAGAAATCTTCGGGCCCGTACTGGTCTGTCTAAGTGCCGAAACCCTTGATGAGGCAATTGATATCATCAACGACAACGATTACGGAAATGGTGCCGTTATATTCACCCAATCCGGCTCAGCTGCGGAAAGCTTTCGCCGGCGGATCGAGGCTGGCCAAGTTGGGATTAACGTCCCACTACCTGTGCCGCTTCCTATGTTCTCCTTTACCGGAAATAAGAAGAGTATTGCTGGTGGTGGTGCCAATACTTTTTACGGGCGCCCAGGAATCAATTTCTTTTCCCAGCTACAAACCGTCACAGCGAGATGGTCGCGGGATGATGTCCCGACACAACAAGAAATGGCGATGCCAACTATAAATTGAGTCATCTACAGCATCCATGTATTTATCAACAGGTAGATATAACCCCTCCATGAACTAGAATATACCTATAAGTCATGGGTATCGTCACTGTCAGATTTTAGCTTCATATCGCCGCTTAAATATAGTGTGGAAAATCACATGTTCCAAGAATCCTTCATTTCGAAGCTGCATTATCTATCAAGCAAGAAAATACTACTAGCCCAGCTGAGAAATCCAAACCCACGCCTTCATCCATCCTTATCCCTTATATCGGTACCGAGGTGTGTAGATAGGTAGTCAAGTATCCCTGATGACTAAGCTCCACTTCCATCGCCAGGGAGCTGCTCGAGCCCTGCTTAGTTGTTAGGATCCATCCATGATGAACTTGATATAATAGTTGAACTCACATCCTTCGGTGACCTCATCGACCGTGTTTGGCACAGAGCATTTGTTGGCTTCGGTAAATTCCTGCGTCTTGACCCCCGTGCAGGTGTTACCAAAGCAGGCGTTGTCCATCAACCTCTGTAGCGCATCATCTTTCCATCCGAAAACGTAATCAGCGTGTTGCCCATACCCAGTGCTATTTCGCAGTCAGTATGATGATGTACAGTGGCGTTACTAATATTCCCATACTTGTCTCCTGTGCTTAGAACAAATGGTTGAGAACCATCCTCGGGCCAATCATCCGGATTGTTAAATGCGGTCGTATCCCAAACAATCTAGGCATGGATGGTATTAGTAAATGGCATGTGAATTTTTATGGGATGCTATTGTATGGATTCCAAGTGTTTAGTTGAATCTAACTTCGGGGCCGAGATCCCCTGTATATGAGAGTTGTAGAGGCAACACCGAAAAGGGGCAGGATCAGTACGTACCTCCAGCATGAGTTGCGGGACCTTGATCGGATGAGTCGACGGGCAATCGCCAGTGGTAGCGAACGATGATGGGCCGCCGACTGGATATGCTACGTGATCCTGGTGGTTCGGAGTATCCAATCGTTCTCCATCCCAGCACCTAAATTCGCCATTAGTAACCACTTCCGGTATCCAAAACGCGGTGCTCGTAGTCTTACGTGGGAAAGTGAATGTTCGATCGTATACCGCCCAAGCAAGGTCCGTGGGGGAATTCTTCGGTATCAAGCTTGGGGTCGGCGCAAGGGGAATAATCGTCCCCTTTGAAGTTCGGGCCAGTAAAGCAGCGGAAGCAACTTTGAGACTTCAGCCCCGAACCCAGTTTCTCGCGTCGCATAGAATCACCAAACAGCATACGGAACCCCTGAAAAGTGATGTCAATAACTTCCGACGCGAGTCAAAGATACTATTGGCCATACAGGTTTAAAGGCAGTGACCGTGTTCTTGCCAGGGGATAGGTAGTACACGGTAACGCCACCCTGCTCTCCTTCGAAAAACCTGTTCGGAATTTGAGGGACTCTCTTATAGGTTCCATTCCTAGCCTTGAAGTAAAGGTTCGCCGTCCAGTAGTTAGAAAAGTCGTCGCTGAAAGTGCATGTTGTACACGAAGCAAGACTAGAAACGTCGGTAGACGGTATCGAAGCGTTGAAGGCATTCTATGACAGTCAGTCATTATGAACTATATATCTAAGCTAGACTTGCTGAGTTGATACATACTCCTCCGACAATTTGGTGTAAGTGCGGAGATGGGTTTACCCCTGGATTAACGAGGCTGTGGTATCATGAATCAGGCATGATGTCAGAAACTGATCTTCGGGATTAATGAGCTTACGGGTCGAGTCGCTCGATGACGACCTGGCTACATCCAAAGCGAATGAGGCTGTTGCTTCCAGGTCCCTTTATCGGAGTAGTTTGCGGCGCCGCAGCAACGGACGCCACGAAGGATAGGATAGCAGACCAAAGCATCGTGTTTAGCACCAGCAGGGGACGATGAAACGCGTACTGTGAGAAATAACATATGCAAATCGAATTCGAGTCAATTTCATGACATACTCCGACTCATAATAAGTGAACTCCTTTTCAACATGGTCAAACCATGTGCCGGGTACTACTCGTAGTTCTATTTATGTAGTAACAATCAATTTTAATTATTAATTATGCTATAGCCACTCATATCAATACCTAGAGGGCCTATGTTCTGTTGTATAGACTGTGAAAGACAGTTATTGGTCGGCGAGCTATTTTGCCATAATTACCGGATACACAGATGCATGGCCATAGATCAGAAACGGGGATCTCATCGGGGAATCTGATTTGGGAGATCGCTCAGGCACTTGCTCAGCGCTGATAACATATTAACTAATCGTCGAAATTTCAAATATTCGTTGTTACCTAGCTTGAAAATACCTACTTGCTACCTATGTAGTATGCATATACTTAAATTCAATGAGCGAAGAAACCTTTCCCACGCATACGCCCCAGCCCAAGCCAACCTGAATCGCTATGCTTGATAGTCCATAGGAGGAAGATAGAGTATTCTCCTATCCCTCAAAAAAATTCCCATGATCGCCTAATCCGAGGACCTAGAAACCCTATATATAGAACAATTTGAGAAAATACAAGATTGGAGATGCAAGGAAACCTGGTTGAGAAGTGGAGGGGCGCGAATCTGCCTTAAGATGACCACGATGGCCCAGCTGCTAGTAACTGATCCATAATCAGGCTAGCAGTAGCTCTATGAGTATTGCTATCCCCATCCATCATAAAATCGAACTTATTCCGCATGTGTTGTTGTAACAAATCCGCATCGGTCCCAACGCCTGGGTATCGTCCCGTAACAAGGAGCCCTATCTCACCACTAGACCTAGCAGCGCGTTCGGCTCGTGGTCGACAGACTTGGTCGTATGCCTGCAGGGCTGCCGAGATTGCGGCTTTCGTGGGTAAACGACTAAGCAGTGTGGTTAGTACTAACGCCTCTTCGATGGCAATGCCGACGTTGGCGCCTTGGAAAGGCGGCATGCTATGCGCGGTGTCGCCGATCAGACATATGTTCTTCGTAACGAAAGTTGGTGCTGGTCGGTGTTCTAGTTGACATATAGCTGCTACCTGAACAGTGTAGACGCTTTGGATAAGCTGTATGATACATGTTAATGCCATCGTTTCCTCGGAGAAAAAAGGGTTGCTAGTATGAAAGGAGACGGAAAGGGGCACTCACATCCACCATGCCCTGGCATACGGGCAGTTGGTTTCTAACAAATAACTCCTGGAACTCATCAGGAGTGAAAAGTTTAGCCCATTGAGCCCCGCTCTGCCCATTCTCTTCCTCAACTTCGTCGGTCTTTCCGCTGACGACGATCTCGACTTCGCTGCCACCGTCCAAGATGTTATATATCATACTAAAGCCGTCTCCGATAAATCCTCCTTGTCGTGGGTTCATAGGGTCTAAGTGCTGAGCGCCCATGGCCTGCTGTGCTCTCAACAGAGGGACCTTGACCGGCAAGCTCCAGAATCCTGTAGGACGAGGCTTCACTAAAGATTCGTCGGAGCCAAAGATCAACTGTCGCGTAAATCCGTGAGTCCCGTCAGCACCAATGACAATATCATACATGATTTGCGTCCCGTCGGCGAATGTCAACAGTAACCCTTGCCCAGAGGGCACCTCGGTAACGGAAGTTATCCGCATACCCGGGTGCACCATCCGACGTGGTACACCATTGAGCATCTCGGTCAAGAAAGCTTGACGGCTGACATTCTTCTTGCACCCTGGCCCGTGGCCGTTGACTTTTATCTCCCTTCCTGCATGGGGACCTGCAGCTACTCGTATTTCAGGCGTGGCGAGGACCGCGCCGGCGCGGTTGAGGCACTGTTCTAACTCTGGTTCGATAGCAGCCAACATGGCTTGCATCGTAGTCGTTAAAGAGAGTCCTGGACCTTCATCTCGGAATGTAGGACGTGAGTCGTATATGTCAACGGCAAGATGAGGATACCGTAGAAGGCCACGCAGGAGAGCGGCGCTGGCTAGGCCGCCGCCAATTATGGCGATCCTTATTGTGGATGGCGGACCGGACATCCTTCTTGACGTAAGTGTGCAGCGCTAGAATATCACTGAGGCAGAGGTGTGACGTCAGTGAGTTCGGTGTGGTATGCGATCTAATGTTCCATTGCAGAGTAGGACTCGTCGAGGAGAGAGGCTCTTTATGTAGGTTCGGCATCGTCTAGACGGGACCGTCAAGCTACCAGCATGATCCACGGCAGCCATGGATTGTCCCGCTCGTCATATCACCTTCTAGTCTATATCGGACTGTGAACTCCATACCTAGTCTCGTTTTCGCTCTCAATATACTTCCAAATCCGACTCGAGTTTCATCCTTGCCGTGATATTCCTGATGATAAATCCGAGATTGGCTTTTCAACATAGAGCATAAGGAGGTGGACATCATTCTGCGCCGCATGTAGGGCTGAAGGGTCATAGATCCAGGATGTAGGATCGGTGAAGGGCTGATCCGCAAAATCACATTGCGTATTCAAGTGTATCGCAGAATAGCTTTTAGCCCCCGAGCAGGGGTTTCGAGTGTCAAAGTCAGGAATGCCTCTCCTGATTTATGAGTAGATCGCGAACATCAAGGTCCGGAATTTCAGATATTGTCCGGTAGCTGCCCGGTAAGGCGGATCATCCTTAGCCTCACGTTTATCTTTTGATCTGACAGCATTGGTAAAACAAGGCGAGAGTCGTATCCCATACCCCTTTTGGCAACTGCCGCGAATTCCATGGCGTGAACGCCCATTAACGCACTGGTGCAGCTGTAGCCAATCAGAGAGCTTCAAAATTCAGCTCTCACCCCTGAGCGGACGGTGGCCAGGGTGTCTTAATTGCCATTGGCGGGCTCACCTAGCCCAAATGCCACTAAACAGTGGGCAGTGATGATCCCTTCCAGGCATCGAAATAAAAAGAGTTTTGTGACTCGTCATGGCCCTACCCAGCGACACGGCAATGGGCGAGAGAAAAAAGTTCGGAAGAAATGAGCGTGCTGCCGAAAAGTTCGGCGTTCCCGTGGGAATCAGTATTATAGCACCCTTTCTGAATCCTTCACGTCCGAGCGTATGTTAACACATAAGCATATTCCGACTCGGACACGGGCCGATCTTTTGTGAGCATTTACTCAAAAGAGAAGATGGAGAAAAGAGCGACACATACATTGTATTCATCCGACTTCATCCTCAGCGGGGATCGAACTCCCCAGCCCCCTTGCCCTCCCCTTGCTCGCCCACTTCACCCCATCTCGCGGCTCCCCGGAAGTTTAATTCTATTCCTGGTCATTCTTGGCTTCATATCCCATCTAACCGGGTTAGCTTCTCCTTCTCAATCCTACCAATCGTTCAATGACCTATGAATAAAGAATTGGGGTCAGTGGGATTTCATAACCGTCAGGCACCGGAGTTATGTCACTGAGAATAGCTTCAAATTTACAAAGTCCCTAATCCATTTCCTCGATAGTTAGTCTTGTTTCCAAATCAGATCCAATTCGTCCGATGCAGCTGTGGCTGTACATCTCGGGTCACTATCCTGGTCAACAGATCTGTTACCAGATCTACAATTGATTGCTTCAATTGACCAATGGTATGATAATTCGGCTTTGTCACTTACCACAAAACGACTTAGTTGGCGATTTAGTTCAGGCAACTACGTTTCTGCGACATTTATATATTGGGGCATCGTTTATATGATGCTAAAGTTGAGTCTGATGATTAGAATCGCGGTGGCATGCTAGCGCTAGCAAGTCTCGATACTTTGACTAAATTGCGGCGGATTTCTCAGGGAATGGAGACGTCCTTTGGAAGACGAGTACTCGGCGCACTCCTCGGAATGTGGGTTTCCGACCCCTCACTGCGATCAAAACGATGATATTGATAATAGAGGGGTGGTTCAAAATTAACAGCTAAGTTCAAGACAAACGCGTTCAAATGCTGGGGTATCATCTAATTGCGTCTCCACGAATCTCACATGGTGAGTTTTATCAACAATACACCGCAACCGCCCTGGTTTTTCCGTGCCGTCACTTATTTTCTCGTTCCCTCTTAGCTCTTATGCTCATGGTTTTCGTATTAAACATCTAAGTTTAGCAGCAGGTTGAGAACCATGATTGGGCATGTAGCAAACGGGTGCTAACGGCGACTCCCGATACCAAAGTTCGATGGCAGAGGTGTTTTCTTCCATCAAACAGCAATGACCACTCTAAACGTTTCCGCATCTGTGAAGACCCAATTTCCGAAATTTTGGAATCGGGGTGGCGGCCGTCCAAATCCGACCGGGTTTGATAAATCTACAAGGGACGAAATCCGGCTTCCTCGAGTTGCTTACCCTCCGGTAACATGGGTCGCCCCTGCATAGGAAATGGCCAAAATAATGGATTCTCTAGGCTTTGCGCAGTATGCGCCATCGGTCCCGTACCGGTCCTTGGTCTAAAGCTGGGCGATGGATCTTGTTCTGCCCTTTCTTTCGATCGACCCCCTTCAATGACGCCCTCCATTTTCTCGCCGCGGTTACTTTGAGTCTGTGAAGTAGATAAAGAATATCTTCTCTGCGCACCCCCGGCCCCGCCAATGTCTCGCGTCCCCCACGCACAGAGAAAGTCTTCCTCGTTGACATTTGGCGCAAAGAAATTGAGGCTGCTCGTCGTAGGCCTGACTGAGTTATCTATCTCTTCCGATACGCCGCTGCTAGGCGGGATATCTACTTCGATATTCCATTTCTTGGCGAGATACTGGAGGATATTTAATGCTTGGTGGGCGAAGTGATGACAAGGCGCCATTTCCGTTAGATGCGCAATTCCCTGATTCAAAGCTTCGGCTACTCTTGGATTTAATTTTGCGGTGATTGTACTGGACGGCGACGTTGGCTCGGGCTCATCCCGCATACTCGACGATGATCGTCCATGACTATGATCGGCTTCGGCGTCTTCGGGTTTTGCAGTTGAAGGATTTGATATTTCTGCTGGTGAGGTATACTGTCCTTTAGATGCTTCCGCACCTACGGCAAGATGCATTATAGAAGATGTAAGCACAAAATATGGCACAAACGACGGCGTACGTCGAAGGGTATATAATTGAGAATATGACCGAAGAAGACCTTGGATGGCATCCGCCGCTTGAGAGCAGACATCACGAGGAAGTATACCAGAGCCAATTATTCTCAATTTTATGAGTGGTCGAAAGAGTAATAAGATAGCGAAGTGATAGTACATGCTATTTGGCAAATGAGCTGAGATGGCCATCGGAAATGTTCTAGGTGGCGATACTCACTGAGCAAAAAGGACAGCCGGAGTAAAATTGTGCCCCAATCGTAGAACTTCAGGAATTCTATCGTACCAATTCAAGTACTGCGTATATATGGCGAGTAGATCTCGGCTTGTCACCGGCTTTCCAGGTGAATGGAGGACATATAGTGATTGGTGCACGAGTTCACTAAGCTCACAAAAGCATTTGTAAACGGATCTAACGTTAGACGGCTGCTCGCATGATCGTTGAAGAGGAGCCCCTTTTTGACAGATTAGACATGTCTGATGTCTTCATAGCGATAAATCAAATTAAACAAGGTAGGTAGGCATTTGTTAGACTCACCATCATCGGTATAAGGTACCCATAAAGATGCTTCTATGTCGTCGATAATTGCGGGTTTGGGTGGCAAGTGCGGAAAGCAAGAACATTGGGGCAAAGAGCCAGTGGCAAGGGACCACGCGCTTTAATACGTCAGCCGAAGTACCTCAAGATAACCGGTGGCACGCTTACTGATCCAAGGCAAAAGCACCCCAGAATGTCGCGGCCTGGACGGCGACTTCATCTTCATCGCCATCATTCTGTAAGCGGTGTAGGCCCATCTCAATAGCCAGCCGTATACTCTGCCCTGCATAATACCAAGACTCTGAATCCCTTCCACAACTCGCTTCCCGAATGGACATTATCCCTAAGGCTTGAATGGTGGTCAAAGTGTGATGGTTATTTTCTCGGTAAAACAACCTTAGCGACTCCTTGAAAAAGTGGTCGCCTGCTGTACGAGAATCGTTTGGATTTGCTCGCGTGTTTGGCTGGGTTGAAAATCGACACCCAAGAGCTAGCAACGCGTTTACTAGAATAGGTGAGCAGTACCGATTCCTTCCACTGAGGAAATCCTTCATAAAATGTTCTTTACTAAGAGAGGCAAACGTCGGATATTCCCAGCAGAAATACAGCGCTAGGAGGTGTGATACTAAGCCACTGTCCGCAGAAACCGTCGTCCACGTTCCAGGCGGGACCTTCATCTCATGCGAATCGAACGGCGCGAGAACTTGATCTACACCACGATATCGAGGGCCTTCTCTTACCGACGACTGATCTTGAAGCCATAAACCGACGCGCGAACGTGGAGGAGCCTCGGCCGTCCATTGCATAATGTCGGGATGCGAATCACTCCGGGTCGATACGGTCTGACTCTGCGATGAGAAGTTCCACGGGCTGTTGGGATCAAAGTCTTGATTCATTCCGTGTGCCTGAGCTGTCGCAGGGCTCACTCCCATGGCACTATAGGCCCCAGCACCAGCTATGGCGCCTCCATATGTCGAAAGAGGAGGTAGTGTGACCCCGCCTCGAGCTTCGCCCGGTCTTGGGAAACCTGACAAGGCGTTTCCCGGGGTAGGTAAAGTAGGGCCGCCACCGCCTGCACTGCCAAGCCATTCCGAAATACCTTCAACAGACTGTCCTTGTCGTAACCTTTGCAAAACTTCCTCTACTAGGTCAGGGCGGACGAGGGCGGAGAAGACGGAATCGCTTTGTCGTTGCTGACGTCGCAGAGCTTCGATTTCGTGGCGCAGATTTTCTTTCGATTGTCGCACGGGAATTTCATATATACACTCAACATCTTTCTGGGATTTGCAACGACCGCATGGCTTTTGTCCGTCACACTTAGCCCGTTTCTTCCGACACTCGGTACACGCATTAGGCGTGACTACGCCGAGACCACGTCTCCGCTTGGAAAGCTGCGGATTGGGAGTACCGCCAGCTCCAGACGCGCCAGAAGTCGCAGATGCTTCGTGCTTCGGAGTAGGTTTTGATGACGAGGAGGCCTGGCTGGTGGAGGGCCCGCTACCCGGATCCCCCTCCATTGTAGCGTCTTAGGGCACCTTAGATCATACTCGGAGAGAAGAGAGAGGCGCGCCCTCAAAGACACGCCTTCTACCAACACCGGCTGATTATAACAACCACAAACTGCGACCGAACTGCACCAGCCGCGCGATTTTGTTTAGAAGAAGGCTTGTCTTGAACAGTTCGTTATTGTGAGCAATTGACAATCGACTGAATCAGAGCTCTTCGCCTAAAATCCAATCAGGAAAATGCGCGGGGCAGTTTAGCTGTGTCTTTTTTTCTTTTTCCGAAATTTAGGAATGTACTAAGGTCCTGTACTATGCGGAACACGCGGATATTTCATATCCTACTTGAATGAATGGCGCATTAGACAACTGCTAGACAAGTATATCGTGGGATTGTGCATGTGAAAAGTTAAAGAGAGGGTGATTTACAAATTTCGAGCTTTCGAGGTCGGGTTTCAAGGATTCAAGGATAGAAGCTTTTGCGCTAGTTGGCTTGCCATAGCACTTACCTAGGCTGCCCCAGGCTCGTTCTTTACGTACACATGTGCATGCAGTAGGCCTAGATATATGTATGTACAAGGTCGGTACATCCATCATCCCGACCATTGTTGTGTAACGGACGGGGAGGGTCAAGGTTCAAGGTTCTTTTGGTAGTATAATTTGATAGTTGTACCTATATGCGTACTTGGTATTCACAGGTATGACATTGGAATAGTGCCTTCAATTTTATATTGAATAATGGACTTTGACCTACCAACCTATATCATCCATTACATACAAACAAGCATATCGACAATTGTGACTATTCAGACCATGACGATTTAGCGAATAAGTGGGAGGTGATAGGACAATGAGAAATTACAAGAAATTCTAGGGTGCCCATTCAACTATCAGCGCAGCTCTATTCCGATATTAGATATTTGATGTGCAATAAGTCCACGGTACTTCCAATCTACCTACCTATGTACAGTACAATAGTATCCTCTAGGGCTGCGAGGAGGCAAAAAGAAAGTGGAGGGGCTGGTGGGGGTTTCCATGAGCGAATGCCACACAGTTCAGTTGAGTTAATTCCGCCAAGCATCTGTGCAGCTAAGAGCCAAATATTTGTACCGCCAAGTACCTAAACCACTTAAGCCACCAAAACTGGCCTCAAAAACGCCATTATTACCAAACTAGAGCACGGACGGTACATGTTAGGAAGAGAGCGGAGTGGATCTCGAGATACGCCTACCGACTCCGCTCTAGCCTCTTAGGTCCCGTCTACTTGTGCTAGTGAAGTGGGAAGCCATATTAGGGTTAGCGGGTTTTGCTTATGGACCCTTTCAAGTAAGGAAGAAAGGGAAGAAATGCTCCCCTTTTCAAAATCCCATCTGGCAAGCAATGCATATTTGATAGCTTCGGCTATGTGAATCCAATTTTGAAATGTTTCACGTTTCGACTTGCTTCAAGGTCGTTCTGATGTATTCAAGTACCTCGTAGGCACACCATGATAAGATCATCGAGTTAGCTTAGTCTTGGGGATGCAATTGAAGGGGTGGTAACTTATAATAGATAGGTACAACTCACAGAGATTCAGGAATTATATGTAGGGATGAGAATTGAATTGTCTGCGATAAAAAAACAATCATCTCCGAATCTCTTCGATAGCCGAACCCGAACCATTCATGCGTCATAATTCTATAGCAAATCGTCTATGGCTCATATTTTAGGTCCTAGGGGGAGTCCCTAGCGGTCAATCTGGAAAGGCACGAGATTCTAACCAATCATAACTAGTTCTCAAGAATATTACTTACAGGGGAGAATGTCGATATGAACCAATCAAAAGTGATCTGACTCTTAGTATCGCCCCTCTAGTCCTCGACGAGATGGCGAACTCACAATTCTAGCAAATCAAGACGATATAACTTAATACATAATTGTACTTGGTTGATATTATATATGGTACTACGGATTGCCACCGGCCAATCACCACGGAGAAAACGACTCTCCGAAATATACTCCGAATATAAAGATATGCTTCGGTGAGGGTCTAGATCTCATCAGTCTTGACACTTGTACGACTGGTACGATTATGATGGAAAGCAAGTGGCGAAGGACGTAGTAAATACTTGTTTTCTATGTAGTTTTAGGGTTTATACGACAGCCTGTTGATTCTTTTCGTAGCCGGCTACACGTCAGCGTCAATTACCTGGTGGCGTTGAGTTCAAGAGGCCAGATATCCGTGGATGTTTACCATCATGACAGCGTGGATGGAGTAGCCTATTCAATTCTTTCAAACTTATTCGCCACTTCAGGTCGGGCAGCGTTAGAATAGGTATAGTCCAGACCTTGCACGTATATACTAAGACAGCTATTCCCTTAACTAATAAACCACACCCCTCCGCCTTAAAAACATGCTGATTACATAAGACGCAGGCTACTGATGCGCTCAACACTAGACTCCGAATGTACACACGGTGCGCCTGCTCTGGCGTCGTCCTGCTGAGGGCACGGGAAGATCTCAGTCAGTTCAAGAAGGGTGGATATATAAGTTGTAGAAATTATGGTATAGGTGAATATTAGATATAATATATCAACTTAGGTGGGCAGGGGGTATCGGGATAGCATAGAATTTCGAAGCATGTTTCATGACATAAGACGCGACTATAAAAATACTCGGTAATTAGCGGAATTTGATTATTCGCTATACCTAACGCCTACAATATGCAAATCGCCCACGTTTGCCTCATGCTAACTCCTGCTTATTTATTCGATCCAAGCGTGCCTGCCTATGCGAGATCGTCAATGAGAAAAGGAATGGTATCCGCCCTCTCTAACCATATCATACACCCAGTCTCTCATCCAAGTTTAATATCTCTTTGTAGGACTCCTGCTCTTGGTGGGGCTCCGACCTCTCTCGCCTTTAGACGGGCTTCTCCTTCGTGACATTGGTGTTTCCGGAGGTGGAAGAGACTGGAATCTTGGCATTTCGTCCGTGTCCGGAGTATCGTCATTCGCCAGTAGGTGCCGACTCTTTGAGCGATGCGGAGTCTGGGGTATGGCTTGCCAATATACTTGCTGTGACGAAGGTCTTACGTGGTGCTGATCTCCCATGTGATGAGAGGGAAAGGGTGCTGACGGATGTGGCTGAAGATCTGTAAAAGCATTTGTACTTTTGTACAGTGATCTTCCGCTGAAGACGAAGATCACGAACAAAAGAATAAGTATGGCCTAGTCTATGATTAACTTAATGGATTTCTAGATGAGATATAGGATTGGAGTAGAGATACTTACAATTGTCTTGTGGGACATAGTCTCGACGATCTCATCCAGAATTCTGGCCATCTCCTTAGCACTGCTCGAGATATGCCTTACTTGATCCGGATTCTGAGTCATGCAATCATACCACTCCTCGCATATTTTATGCATTGCCGGCAATCGCTTCTCTATCGGAGCACACAGATTTGTCTTATAGTCGGAAAAGCACTTGTTGATTTTGGCTAGCATTTCAGCCTTTCGCGTTTCTTTCTCGGTCGCGAAATCCTGGCGCAAACCAGCAACGACAGCCCATCCGATCCAAGAGGCGCCTAGCACGCAGACAAGGTTGAATGCGAAGGTCAACCAGTAGCCTAATATACTGGGGGCGTATGGATGTCGTTGGACAGTGGCTAGGAAAGATCCTAACCAGCTGTCATTGTTGGGCTTGGTCTCGTTTTTACGGGGCTTCCCCGGCTGAAAGGTACTCTCGTCAGACTCATAATCGGACTCGTCGCATTCATCCTGCTGGAGATATGGTAGGCGAAAACCGCTGATGTCTCGATCGGCATTATAGCGCTTCCTCTTACGCACCTTGTCCCGCGACGGGAAGATCGTTCTGGGCAGCTCTCCTTTCCCGGACATCTTCACAGATCTGTGCTTGTTCAACGTGGATGGTGTCATAGTCATGCGCCCGGTGTTGTACGAGTTGTCATTCTCGGGTGTCTCTGGGAATTCCGAGGCATCAGTACCAGCAGGACTAGATTCAGCAGGCGAGAATTCGGATAGCGCATCTGCGTCGAAGGGTTTTCTCGGTGTTGTGAAAGAGGGATTGCGGAACGGTGTCGCTGTATTCGTCCTCTGGAACGATGAGGTAGAGAAGATGGATGGTTGATTCGACGGCGTAGGAGGTAGGGGTTTAGTGGGAGAGGGTGTGCTGTTCTGTGTGCGCTGGAATGGGTTCTGAGCGAATGAATTGTTGGTGTTGATATTCGACCCAAAGATGTCTAGATTGCCCGCAACGTTAGAGGTTAGCGATGTATTTGTGATGTTCCTACAATTCTATAGCTGTAGAAATAGAAATCGAAATAGGAAAAAAAAAACCCCATGAAAAAATAAGGATGGACTCACGCTTCGCTTGGGGTTTCTTTGCAGACTGCGCAAATGGGCTGGACGGATCCATGGGACCGTTATTTTGGTATTCCCAGTCCATGGGAGACTCATAAGTTCGCCTATCCATCTGACCTCAATTGTACATTTGTCCACTTCAAGATATACAATGTTGCAGTATTTAGGTTGAGAAAGAAAGAATTAATTAACGATTGACAGGATGAAAAATGTAAAGGGTAAAGAGTAAAAGGAAAGAAAAGTGTGTGGAGCTTTGCAGCCAGGTGTGTAGGTGTGTACACTAACTGTGTACTTGTTGACTTTTTCAATTAATCTTTGGTTGAGGCTGATAAGAATTGAAAAGCGATGGCAACTGGAAGTTGCAAGGTGCAGTGCAAGGGTTCCTGTTGGCAACCGTCAGTGACAAAGTAAACAAAAACTGCAAGCTAGCTGACTGGTGTTACATAAGCATCACTTGGCACCTTCCAATTGTTGCCAGACACGGCGCCACACTTAGTACGAGAACGTATCCATGTACAAAGGTACTTTATGCACGAGCCACGCCAGAAGGAGGCAGGGAATGATTACATACACGGGTGTTTCTGCTGCTTCCACTGCTAACAATTATTTCGATAGTTTCAATATCCAATAATTCTTATTTCGTCAACTAAATTTATTCCACTTCATCACGTTAATCATCGCCTGCTCACTTACATATCCAGCAGTAAAAGGTTCCTATATCCATCCCACTTCGCAAGTTATCTAGATTTCCCGAGGACGTCACCGGAAATCTCTTTCAATTTATACACTTTTTTCCCTATTCCTTCTTCGGACAATCAGACATCAAGAGATTAGGAAAAATCGTTGCAGCCTTCCCATCTATTCGATTCATCTAGCAACTTCCTCTCCTTTGACGCGAAATGTCGGATGTAGAATCGGCTCCTCGGAGCCACCACGAGGAGGAAGAGAATGACCAGAACGATGCCCGTGCCGATAACTCAGACAAAGATTCCGATGCCTTATCCGACATCGACGAAGACCAGTTCGATGACTACGATCCGAATACCGCGCGCATTGATGAGAAGCGCCCAGAACCTCAGATCATCGACGATGTTGCCGCACGCACATTAAAGGCCGGAAAGAGAAAGGGCACGGCCGCCAAGAAGCCTAAGGAAGGACGACGCGCTAAAAAGCGATCGCGCGACAACGACAACGATGGAGCAGATGGTGAAATCCTTAACACCAAGCGAGCACGCAAAGCCCCTGGTGCCGATGCTCCTGAGCAAGAATCGGAGGTCGAGGAAGAAAACCTGACACCTGAGGAGCGGCGGCGACGGGCTATTGAGCGCGCGGCTAGAAACCAACCAAAGCCCAAAGGTGTCAGGCGAAAGAAGAAGGACGAAGTGGTATGTGATAAACTAGATAGCTCTATCCCGCTCAATGGGATAGTAAGAGTGCTAACGCGTCGACCCAGGATTTGGAAGACGAATTAGATGAGCGAATCGCGGATCTCAAAGTCCGTATGGAAAATGCCTGCCAAGCAGACAACCAAGCTCGTGAGGCGGGCAAGCCGGCTCTGCACAAATTGAAGCTTCTGCCCGAGGTCATGGCTATTCTTAACCTTAACAACAACCAAGCAGCGGTACTTGATCCAGATACCAACTTCCTCCAGCATCTTAAGTTCTTCCTCGAACCTCTGAACGACGGCTCGTTGCCCGCCTACAATATCCAGCGCGATATCTTCTCAGCTTTGACTCGTCTCCCGATAGAGAAGGAGACCCTACGGTCGAGCGGCATTGGCAAAGTAGTCTTGTTCTACACGAAGAGCAAGAAACCCGAGATCGGTATCAAGCGTATGGCCGAACGCCTGTTAGGTGAATGGAGTAGGCCTATCCTGAACCGCAGCGATAATTACAAGAAGCGTCACATTGAGACCCGAGACTTGGATTACCAGTATGTTTTGTTTGATTTGCTCTAATCTCCTTTGATCTGAATGACCTTTTGCTAACTGAGTTGAAACAGAAAAATGAAGATGAGCCAGCTTAATGGTGGCAGCAGCCAACTTACCCTCAACCAACGCCCCACCGCTCAGAGCCTTGCCGACGAGGAGCGGGCACGTATACTTGCCCCTGCGAGGGAGATCAGTCACGCGCGTGTGACTGGCTTACCGTCGACCTACACTATTGCTCCTCGCAGCACCTTTGATCCTAACCGCGCGCCCGATTATAAGCCGATCGGCGCCAGTGGAATTGAAGCGTTCCGCAAGATGACTCAAAAGGGAAGGAAGAAGAACTAAGCCTCTCTTCGCTTTGGGGGGTGTAGGATTGTAATTGTGTTTGGTCGACGGTACGTGCTATCACGCATATTCGGAGTTCGGGTTCAGAAGTTCCAGGTATTCAAACACAACAGCAGAGCAATATTTGAAAATCTGCCTCCTAATGACACAGATAGCCTGTTTAGCAGAGCTGTTTATCTACTAGGAAGGTCGGGTAATCTGAGGCAAGGGCTATCATATAGTAGCCACCTTAGATCACGGTCTCATTGCCATAGGATTGATCAGGTCTATGAATACACCGGTGTTTTATTTGATTCTCTGACTGCAGTATCATTGCTATGCTATTTGTAGTTTTTAATCCACGTAATCGTCACCGACTCCTCTTGGCCTTTGAGATCCCCCTCATCACCATACGCTTTCTAGTCCCCGAATCATATTCGGTGTCTCCTCATGACACAGTCGTCCATATATATAGACCAACCCTCTATGCCGTCCATTCCCATATGTTTAAGTATAACTATTAGAGCAAATGTCCAAAGACCCTTCGGTATATATTTATATTGCTTTCAAGCTTTTACCTGCTGATCTTGAACCACTCTTTTGTAAACTGTTTATATGAAGAGTAACAGCGTAGGTACGAAATAAACAAATTTAGCCACTGCTCTAAAAATGTAGTATATGATAGACGAGTTAGTCCTATCGACGTAAACTACTAAGATTGAAATTACAGCTAAAAAATTACCTGTCACAGAATGAGGACCTCAACCACTGCCCCTTTATCTCCTAGAGACAAGATTCGATCACAGAACAGTCCACTAAGCCGACGATTTCCAATCTAGTACCTTCAAAAAATACCTAGATATAAAAAGAAGTAAAATGCCATTCCATACAGTCCGTAGTGCTACCAGAACAACCTATTCAACTCGCTTCCGCATTTCTACTCTGACGGCCAGTGCAGATATGATAACAAAGTTAACAGGTACGAGTAGAAGCCATCAGGCAAATATCCTCGTTTTATCTAGGTAGGTACTGCCTAAGGCTTATGACCTATTGCCTATTGCCTATACCTACACGCCGTGATAACCAACTCATTGGCTCAACACTCAGAAAAGGGGAGAGGATTGCGAGAAGGGGAAGAAGGAATGGGGAGGGCCCCGGGGACTTATTCTACTATTATAAAAAAACATATCATCACTCCGATTGGTCTCTTTTCTTTTTTTTTCGTCAACGTGGTTGTTTTCATCATTGATTTTTATCACATGATTCTCTTGATCTGTTTGGCCTCCACGATCGAAATCGTAAATCATGGATCGAAGCCCGTTCTATGTTAGATTCTTCTCTCTGTTTCTTTCTTTCATTCCTCAGCAACTCAGCAAAAAGGAAGGACCGGTCTTATTCGTCATCTTCTCCAATAGTTCAGATAGACTATCTCCATACCTCTAATCTTGCGGGTTGTTATTATCATCATCATCCTCGATAGCTACCGATAGGCTCGAGCGCCCCTATCGCTTCTTCACCTCGCCAGCCCAACCTTCGATTCCCTCGCCACGGCTTCCAGGTACGAGCCCTTCTAATTTTATGTCTTCCATGCCCGGGGTGCCGTCCAACCACGGGTGATTCGACATGCCGCCGGCATTTGCTCGCTTTTCGGGCAGGAGCTCTAGCATAGGTAGGAGGAATTCGGAGACTTCGATAGGCTGATATTCTAGAGTCGTTTCCTCCTCGGGGAAGAGGTCCTCCACAGCATCCTCATCCTCACTATTTTTCCTTGCCTCCATCTTAGCCTTGGCCTTAGCCTCGGCACGCTCTCTTCGGGCCTTTTCCTTTTCTTCCCGCTGATTCGGAGGCAAGTCCTTCAAATCCTTGAAGTGGTACTTCTCACGGAGGACGTCAGGTAACGCCCAGTGTCGTAGGCGGTGAATGTTGCGGAGTTCACCTCTCTTGTTGAAGATCTCTTGGGACCAACGACCAGGTTTCCAGAGTTCTTTAGGGAACGGGCCCAGAAGCTCGATGATTTGTGCAATGTGATCGTCGTCCTTCCCGTACTTGGTCCCGGACTGAGGGTCGAAAAGATAGTCACCGGTGATTAACTCGAAAACCTAGTAAACCATTCATTAGCTCCCGTCTCACATTATCATGTGGCGAGTTGTTAGGAATAATGTACCATCGCCGCCATACTCCACACGTCCGTACTAGCACCCCATTTTGCGCCTAGAATAACTTCGGGTGATCGGTACTGTCGCGTCTGAATGTCGTTTGTGAAGTGATGAGACACCCAACAGGCGTTCCCTAAATCCGCAATCTTGACGTTGATAATTGGTCCTCTTCGTTTTCTTTTCCTCTTCTCACCGCTTGACGCTCCGCCGGCCGTTGTGGACTTGTCTAACGAGATGCCAGACACCTCTTTGGTAAGGAGGTCACTGTTAAGAAACGCATATCAGTACTAAAGTAAGCCACCACCAATAACCGATGAAACCAACTCACGCTGTCTTTTCTCGCTGGCCTTGCTTGTCGCTGGTAGAGGAACTAGACGCGGTCGCCGCTGTAATACGATTACTTATTAGCATTATACACCGATAGAGGATCGCCGAGAAAGCAGTGGGCATGTGAATGTGGGGGCGGGGATTTAAAGTAGTGGGGGGTATGAATATTGCCTTTTACCGAGATGAGGCGGGAGGTAGTAAGATGGTAGTGCGGCACTAGTAGATATAGATGATGCGAAGGATCGAGTCTTATGTAGGTACATACCATCGTGTAACACGGCATTGAGACTGCTGTGTGATTTGGGCGAAGGGAATAGGTTATCGCGATTGAAGTTGGCGTTTAATGGAGAAGGTAAGGGTTGACTGCCGGTAATGAGAGTCCGTCTTCGTCGTCGCCCGTTCCTGTTATTCTCCTTATCCGAATTCTCGCTCTTGACCACCTTCTTCACAACTTGCTCGACGTCGCCGATCTCTATCAATACGTTTTCCGGCTTAAGATCTGTGTGGATGATACCGCATTCTCTGTGGAGGTAATCCAAGCCCATTAATACCTGCTTCGTGATCTGCATGACGAGATCCCGAGGGATACCCCGATGTTGCCACTTCTTTATTAATCCGAGAAGATTCTCTCCAAGAACCTCGAACACCATGCATACGTGTACCCCATTTGGACCCTTATGTTCGAACGAATCGAGCAGACTAACGACGTACTTTCGGCCGGGGTGGTTGGGATTAGCTTGGACGATTCGCTGAAGAAGCTTGATCTCATCGATGGCGGTCTCGGTGTAATGGCTGGCGGATCGCACGACCTTCAACGCAACGTGCTTACCGTTCGTGTTGTCTCGCGATAACCAGACAGTCGAGAAGTGACCCCATCCTAATTTTCGCACGACCGTATATTTCCCATCCTTGAACTTCTCGCCAATCTGAACAGGGTGATATCCTCCCTTGCAATAATCTTCGGAATCTTCCTCGTCGGCAGTGTTATCAGCGGCATCTTCAGGCCCGGAGGACGACGTGGGGGAATGTTGGTTCATGGTGCCTGATAAGTGCGGTGGTCTGCAATGAAGAAATAAATGTCAGTGAACATACCCAACAAAAATAGGCATGAAATAAATAAAAACAAGAGTGTTGCTATTGTAGTTATGAGGCGTGCATCAGAGATTTAAGGTTAATAGCATCCAGCGCAAGCAAGCAAGCGAAGCTGAAGTGAGGGTGAGTAAGTTATGGTGGCTGGCCGCAGGTTCGTGGCCCTGACTGGCTATGTGTTACCCTGACGGTCCGAAATCAGGATCACCAATAAAAGGTGGACTTGGGTTGAAAGCAGGTCGAAGACGCCTTGCCCACACTGCCCAGGTAAGGTAGATACTAGATAGACCCAAGGTACCTAGGTAGTTTGCCGTGCTTCGTTTTTTTTAGCTGGTGGCGGTGGGGTGAAAATAGCAAAAAACTAGTGGGGTGTTTGTTCCATGTCAAGTCCCAAGTCCCAAGTCCCAAATCCCAAATCAGAGTCATCAGTAAAAAATGTGTAGTAACCTTTTCTTCATGGTAGCCATCGTGTCCAACGTTGTCGCGCAATCCTATGGGCCAGAGGAGGAATGTTAAATGTTGGTAATCAGATGCGAGCAGCGGTAGGCAAAGGAAGAGGCAAGTCGTGGCGCGGACGTAACCGTAGTCTCCAAGTGTACCCAAGGAAGCGTCTAAGAAAATGCCAAGGGATGGATGGATGGATGGACAGACGGGAGAGTGAGTGCGGGATAAGCGAATGGTTGAAATGAGGGACAAACGAGAGGGAACGAGGTGACCACCAAGAATCGCAAACGGATCAGATAAAGTAGAACAAATGGAAATTTGTTTAGGTGGCCAGCGACTATAAGAGAATAGGAATAGGATCGGGTAGTCGGGGGAGTAAGAGAGTGAGTTGAGCCGAGTAAACAATAGAATGAGAGTTAGGTTGATACAGTTGATAGACGGGATCGGGACTGGAGTATGGAAGTGTACAGTGTAGAGTGGGCAAAGATGAAGCTAGTGAGCGATAAATCGCAACACACAACAACATTCAACATGCAACACAACACGATACAACCCGACCTGACTCAACTCAACTCAACTAAAAAACTCAACCCTGGAGTTAAGGGCAAATATAAAAAAAAATAAAAATAAAAATAAAGACAAAAACATAAATCAAGATAGGATAGGATGTGAATAAGAGGGGAAAGGTGGGTAAGACAAAAATGCTACCTAGGTACCAGAGACTGGTGCGCTTGCCAGGTGCTTGCTTGCTTGCTTCTTCCTGTTGTGAGAGGCGGCAATAATTACTAGGTAGGTACCTAGTAAGTATTCAATCCCCTCTCTGATGTCTCCCTTTTCGTGGTTCCAGTCGACCTCCCCAGTCAAGTTAAGGTTAGCTTAGCTTAGCTCAGCTCAACTTGGCTGTATACCGCGGGTAGATGTATGCATGTAGGTAGGTATAGGTAGGAAGGTTATAGTGATGGTTATGATTAGACATGTATGTGATTCCATAGACAGCATGCCGTGTTATAGCGCGTGTGTAGTAGGTAATGTAATGTAATGTCAGATGGGCGATAGATGGGTGCACGGTGAAAGATGAGAAGCTGTGGGCGCTAAAGATCCGTGGATAGCACCAGAGCACGTTGCGTTGGAAGAGGGGGAGGGGAGACGGGTTGGGAGACAGGGAGACCTGGGCGACCTGGGCGACCTAGTAGTAGGCGACCTAGGAGGAGCAGTCCCGAGCTTTTCTTTTCGGTCGAGCCCTCCGATCCTGACAGGGCAGAAAGTAACTAAACCAGGGACCATACAGTCTGTACAAGCGCCAATGCACAGGGGAGACCAACCCAAAATAGTCCAGGGCTTTTTTGGCGTACCTGGGTACAAAATAGACGAGATAGATGAAATGGGCAAAATAGTAATTCGTCGTTGTGTCCCCTCTAACCCCTCAGCGCTCTGTGCTGGGTGTGCTCTGTGCTCTGTGCTATCAACAGTCAACAACGCTCCGCAGTTGGTTGCAGCGCTTGACCGTTTCCAGGGGTGTTCTAGGGGGGGTCAGAGGGGTCGAGACTAGGTGGACGATGAGTGGACGAACGAGAGTGGCAGAAGTGGATGGTAGAACGGTCGGCTCGGCTCAGCCCCGCCACTCCCAGAGCCACTCCCAGAGCCACTCGAGGAGCAGATGATGTCGGAACTTGGACCTCTTGATTTATCATATAAGCCCGCTAATACGACACAAAACCAGTCGTGGGATATATCGTCCGTGTCGCTCCATCATCGCAGATTGGCTAATAAGTGCGAGTGCGTATCAAATATGGAATAAATAGAGGGCATATGACCGCGAAGGGAGGGAAAGGGATAGGACGCGCGCAACGTCAAATATGTGCTGAATATGTGCCAAATGTGCGTATCACTGCCTCAGTAATAGGGAGCGCGGGCGACGAAGAGCCTCGTTACTCCCGTTCCTATCCGATCCGATACTGGCTTGGTTTGGTCTGGCCTGGCCTGGCCTGGTCTGATCCGGTTGGGTTGGGGTTGGCCTGATTCCTTTTGGTACTGTCGCGAAAAGCCCGCTCTCCCGCATAGCTTCATTTCGCGAACACATGGTTTTCCTTTTTTCCTCTTCTGCTAGATAATTCCAAAAGTATTTGGTTTAGAACTTGCTCGCTAGGCCTTGCTGCCTTGCCTTGTCTTGTTTTGCTTGCTTGCTTGCTTGCTTGCGCTGGCTGCGACACGTTAAGAACCTACATTTCTTCGCACCCAAGATGCTCATGCAACCTAACAATGAGATTGTGCGCTGCAAGGTGGTGTGCATATGCAGTAGGTAGGGGGAAATAGGTAGATAGAAGACATCCATGGAGTGATCAGGCACACTCGAAGAATTGGAAACGGGGATAATCACGACATGAATTACTAGCAGAAAACAATAGAAAAATAGAGATTATCTTACCCAGGTACTGGTCCCTCCGTAGTGATGATAGGTTTCAGCCCGTCCTTCTTCCTCTTCTTGTTTAATAATGTAGGGCTTCCGAGGTTTCCTGTCGTCGAGTTTGTGCCGTTGCCGTTCGCACCCGTCATTAAAGGGATTGTGGTCGAAGGAGAGGTAAGGTCTTCGGTGTTAGAAACAACAGAAGGATCTGTCGCGTCCTTCGCGCCGTTCATTGTCTCGCTTCGTTGATATCAGAGAGAATGGCGCACTGTCGCAAACTAAGATACGCCTCGCGGTCTTGGTGGGCTTGGTGGTGGGCTTGGTACTCGGTATACAAAGTTTTTGGAGTTAGAAGTTGGTTGCGGCTAGTTGCGCTTTCGGATGAGGATTAGGTCGAGTAATTAAAATGTGCGATGAATCTCGATCCGTTTAAGATTGCGAGAAGAAGAAATGAATAGTGAACATATATCAGTGGGCGGATATAGATTCGATTGGTGGTTATCGAAGTTGAAGTGGCTGTGGTCGCATTCGAAGAGGTAGGGAGAAAAGAGGGAGAAGAAGAACAAGAAGAATTAAAGAATGCGAAACAATGCGATGATGCGATGCGGTTTGATGCCAATGGCGAATGGTAAATGCGATCGATGCGATACAACACAATATACAGATAATAATATATGAACTGCAGCCCTTGCGCCTTAACTCTTAATGCCCCTCTAATTCTCTTCTCTCTTTTTCTTTTTTTTTTTTTTTAATAATTCTCTCTCGGTCTCTTTCCGTCTTGCTGCGTTAAAATTATCAATATTCGGAATCAATGGAATTTTGTCGTTGTTGGTGGTGTGATTCTCGAGAGACCGAGAAAATGTTAAAAGGGGGGCAAATGGGGGAAATGAAACAGCTTCAGTGCACCAAGGCCACTGGCTACCTATGAATGGACATAAAACTGAGTTTTTGAATTACATGAGGCATAACAACTTGAGACTAAGGTGCGATCGACGAGAGGGAAAGAGAGAGAGAAGCGGGCTTTCCTTTTTTCAAGCTGGGTTAGAATTTATTATTAGGTTTGCATTTGTTGATACTAGATTAGATTAGACTAGTCTCTTAAGGAATTAGTTTAAAAATTGAAAATATGGGAATATGTAGTGGAAAAAAAAAAGTAGAGTTGTTTTTTTTTATCTTCTTCCTGTTTTGTCGCAAAATCTTGGATTCGCAACGTCATATGGGAATGGGTTCAAGGGTTAGCTGCCGGAAGTCGCGCCTCTTAGTCGTCAACGTGCGTCGGCAGCACAGGAATTAACGGAATAAGGGGGCTACTAACTCAAAAATAAATTGGGGATCGATTGTACCTAGGACTTAGGTCTTAGATACCTCTTTATGATACAAGTTGCGGTAGAAGAACAGGACGATGACAATACGAAATGCCTTTTACAATGTAGAAGTTAATTCGAAGGACCAATATTGATAGGTCTGTCATATGCCAATGCAAACGCAGATGCAATTAGGATTGGACAACTCCGATGCCGTGGTTGAAGGACGGGAAGATACATAATCTAGAGCTTAAAAAAGATAAGGTACTAATCTCATCGTATGGAGATGTGCCAATATTCATGTACTGTTTCATCTTTTGGAGTGAAACAATGTACCTCTTATCAATCTTCAAGTCAACACCGCAGTTTACCTGGACATTAGGTAATTATGAACCTAAAGCTAAAGACTCGACTCGAAACAGTGAACTACTCTAAAACCTACCTGTTGTACTACTAGAGCTTATAGTAGCTTCAATCTCGAACAACTTCAAATATTCTTCTAATATTTATTAAACCATCTTTCAAGATACCCAAGAACGGTATATGATGATTGAGCAACAGCACGAAATTACGCGTCAAGGGTCGCCCCTCCGTGGGACAAGAATTAAATCATTATCTCAAATCAGTGACCAAGGCCCAGGGCCCAAGGTCCCAGTTTGAAAGCCAAAGTCAACGCCGTATGACTTCAGTTAGCTACACAAGAGCGAGATGAGGGTTTCGAACAATGTCATCTAGGTATTGTACTTAGTATGTAATAGTCGATCGTCGAATCGTTACCTACACACGTCCTCGAAGGCGATATAACCACGTTCGTATATCCCTCATTCGATGTCATTCTATCCCGAGAGCTCAGCGTATAGATATGGCCATATATACCTATATATACATAGGTATGTATATGCAGCTCAGATCCAGATGATTTACGGCTATTTTCATCAAATACAATAAGTAGACGACACATCGTTCGCATATGCGGCAGTCCTATTTGTCGATCCTGCCCCGCGTTGGGTATCTACAAGCGCTCGGCAACCTCTAATTGGGCAACCCGATAGGATAACAAGAACCAAGACCTGATCTGGATTTTGTCAGGGGCTCAAACACACCTCCCGAGTCCTCCTCCTGTCCGACGCCTCTCTCCCCTCTAGTATTCTAGTACTAACGGGACCCTTATAGATCGCACCTATGAAACGACCTCTTTACCTGTGGTCCCTTATCCGCGCATCGACGTTATTACTGCTACCTGCTCTGATCATGGGAGAGCGACGATTTCGTCATCATGGATCATCCTCCCTTCGAAGATCGGACGACGCAGACTGGACGTAGAGTGTCTTGTAATAATATTATTTCAGGTTTCGCATATAGCCACGTGCTTCAAGCACCCAACTGCATTAACTAGTCGGAGCCAGAGACCATCGCAGAACTAGCAAAAATGTGTTCTTGTATCACACTGATGGAGAGGCTCGTCGATAGCTTCACACCGTAGTCTAGAGCCCGCAGTCGTAAATTCAGCGGATTACATTGGTCGTTCCAGGCTAGGACCGAGTCTCGGAAGCTCGTGTTTTCTCTCCTTTCTGACCTGCAGCGAAGCGGGAATCCTGCACTTCCACTTTCGTCTAACGAAAGCGGGATTGCATCATCAACCGCCATCCACACCATTGATTCGGCTACTCTACAAGCCACCTGCTCCCTCATTGGACGAGGACCTGGGGCTTGAGAAGAGCCAAGCTTTTACCATCCCTTAGTCACGTAAGTGGCTTTTCACCTGAGCCGTTCACCGGCGTGGCTGCAGCAATAGCGGACATAAGAATTGCCGGAGTCCCCATCCAGCGGGTTTCCGGATTGCTTCGGACAGCTCGGCGTTCATTGCTCAATTTCGGATTATGTAATACACGATATATATTCCAGTTATATCTACCCAAATCAGTTTCTACTTAGACATAAGTCAACAAGTACCCAATTATGCAAGAATAATGGTTTTCTCAAAGTTCTGATAGTGTATCTTCAGCGGGTGTCTTGATTAACAATAGCTGCTCCTGTCTTCCATATACCCACTCCCAGCTGTTCGACACGTCGTCCCAGTATACGTCTTCTTCCTGAGGGAAGACTATTGTTCTATTCCTCTCGGGGACGAAATGTTCTGCGAAAAGCTCAATACTGTAAAAAGTATTCTTCAGCAGCGGTAAGTCTCCAAGAACCGGAACCTCATCTTGAAGATTAGTCATACCTGTGGAAAGTTAGCGAATGATGGTGGCACAGAGTGTAGGATGGGATAGGAGACGTACCAATTACTGTCCCTGCTGAATGTCCCCATTCTCCAGTAGCATGGCAGTAGATCTTACCTTCAATACCTTCGCTATGTGCTTGCTCTAGAGCTACCTTTAGGATCTCATTACCCGTCATTCCAATTTTCATGTTGCTTTTCACAATATCCTGCAACCTGTTAACTTTCTTTAGGCCATCGACGAAGCCCTTCGGTACATCAGCTTCCGTCTCTCCGGGATAAAGCACGTAGCCTATATGCTGAGTATCCGTGTTCAAGCCAAGAGCCGTCACGCCAAAGTCCGTATGAATCAAATCCCCATACGCGATTGGTCGATCTGGCGCGCGAGGGTCATCCATAGCAGAAGGGTCCTCAGCAGCTGGGAATCCCGATCCGGTCAGGATGAACACGCTAGGTTGAAACCAGGTGGTGTAGTTGAGAGACTGAATTCTTTCTCGCATCCACCATTCGATATCCTGCGAGGTAGAATTTGTTAGCCTAGCCTCACTGCGTTTGCTCGGATCTCGGAACACTCTAAGTAACTTACCCAACTGGTAGATTTTCCGGGAACGATAGTCTTCTCGCTGAAACCCTCCTCGATGATAGCCCACGCCGTCTCCATCATCTTGCGATACCACGGCAACCTGCCCTTCACCATTGTTGCGATAACCTCAACGCCTAGCATAGGTTCTAGCACAAATTTATCCTTCCATTCTTCGCCAATACCCTTCACCACGGCGTCGAGCTCGCCGGCGTGAAGGCCGCCAGCAAAGGCGATCTCGGGGTGCGTGTTGAGCGCGATCGAACGCGGCTGCTGCGCCGCCAAGATCTGCTGCAGGTCTGTCCACACGGCGTTCGTGTTCTCGATCCACGAGTAACTCGACGGCGCCCCGTTGAGAGGGTCCGCGAGAAACAGGTGCGTGGTTCGCCGCCTAGCGGAGAACTGCGTGGCTTCTTTGAGCGCCCAGAAGACCGTGTCTTCGGCGTACTCTCGTTGGCTCATCTACTTCCATTGTCAGAAATTGCTTCTCGAGCGACGGGCAATGAGGTGGGATGAGGCACTGACCAGCCAGGCATCGATGCCGTATTTCCGTAGCAGCCCCGGGATAAGCGCCTTGCGTTCCTCGGTCCACCCATCAACTAAATTTGCTTGCTCTCGTAAAGAGGGGAGGGCTTGGAAGTGCGGTGTTTTCCCTGGCGCGGTTCCTACGTATGCGGATACTTCAGTCAGGACAGTCACGCTATTAACGAGGTAAGCGAGGAGTATCGTGGGACCCCTCATTGTCGCAATTGGTGAGTTTAAGTCCTATACAAGATGACCAGGTTCAGAAATCTCCTTGTGAGCAAATACGTCCTAGGTCTAAAATGCTGACCACGAACAGATAATTGAGAATAATTGAGGAAGCTTAATTGAGTGACTTGGAAGATATCTCATTCTCGGGTGGATCCGCGCCGACGTCTCGTATCTCGGTACCATGGTGTTATCATTCAACCTGCCCCCCTTGTCGGTTGGAGTAGATCTGGATTCTGGATCGAGCCGTCGCTTGGCGAACCCACTAGCCCGATACGCCTACCATTTTAGGCAAGTAAGTAAATAACCTCATGGAACCGATTTGAACCGAAAGAAATCCATGAGTGGGTAGATGGAGAAAGCCCTACCGACAGTGAGGTACTGTTAGGGGAAAATAAAGAAGCAGTCATCTATTGCATGGATAACGAAATAGACTTTATCGGACAAGACTTATCACTGCCTTTTCTTCTGGCGATGACTTTGAGAGTGTTAGATATTTTCCTTGCTTAGAGAGAAGAGAGTTTTCAAAAGGTGTTTGTGAAGCGTTGGATATATTAGAGCTCAACAGTTTCAAGAAATGAATGGCTACGTAGCTGAGTCATGTAGCTTCATGGTGTTATGACGTTGACAAGATGAAGTATAGCGATGGGCACACTAACGACATTTTCCCATCCAGACGGGTCTTTCTTCTTCACAACACTGGTCAAGCCAATGATTGAGATGAAAAAAAAAGTAAAAAAAAAAAAAAGAATCAGCAGAGCTGAGAAGGTTCCAAAAATTGGAGCAAGTAAAGGCTAAAAAGCGCCGATACTGCGTGTGACAAAGTCACGAAAGACCTGGAGATCAGTAACAAACAGAGGAGGGGAAGGGGAAGGGGAAGGGGAAGTGGGGGCCCGTCTCGGAAACTTATACCCAGGAACTGCTCGAGCCGGACACCAGAGGACGACCACCCAGTTGGACAGCTCCCAGTTACCTGACCTTTATTACCGTCGAAGGCGCAACATCTTTCGCGGCTGGACCGTCATCCCCCGTAGAGAACAATGGCCATTAGGGGCTTATCTCCCCTACCACAGTGCTTTGTCGATTCTCCGCCAGGTGCCCTTCCCGCATCACCAGTACTACAGGCTACCAGTCGGCACACCGTGGCTACCGCTGCAATGGGGGTGGGTGCGTAACGTTGGTCAGTGTTCCCTCCTCAAAAAAAAACCCTCGGGAACACCGCCGGAACCCCCTTGCCCTCTGAGGATCGCCACCAACCCTGGGCCCGCTCCCCAAGGATGGCGGACACGGTCAGTAACCCGGACCCCCGGTCTCAGGTTACATCATCCCGATAAGGCCAGCGTTAACGCTCCCAGTACTAGAAAACTAGTATAAGGTGGATTGGCCTCGACCCGCTAGGACTAGCTAGACGACACGAGGTAGGGCTACAGGTAACGCTTCCTGATCATCGCTTCCCTGCTATTATCACTCTGCCTTCTCTGACAGAGGTCCAGGGACCGCCGGTGGTATGATTGTAGCTAGGGGGGTATGTCGAGTATTTCCGAGACGAGGTACCCCTTCCGTCCAAATCCATGAAAGAAGTTGGGAGAAGCCGGATCGCGGACCAGGTCCCCGCACAGGAATGCAGTAAACAAGACCCAGTGCCGCATCCGTGGAAGGGGCAACTTGTGCATGGTCCCTGGTTATGGCTGCTGGAGAAAGTGCCACCATAACCAGGACAGTGAGGATGGTTAGGATCGGGCCCTTGTAATCTTTGGCTCTCGGTTCTTGTTCTCGTTTCTTGTTCTCGTCCTAAGTGAGGATGTTGTTAGCTTGGGTAGGAGGGATGGCTATCTTGTTCCATGTGGGAAGATAGATGGATAGTGCTGGAGAAGGGTGACGATTATGGAATGATAAAGTTGTTGCTGAAGAGTGATGGATGTGTTGAAGAGATAGCAAGGTATTGAGGTTAAGTGTGTGAAAGGATAGATGTGTAGATGGATGTATTGATTGATGGATGGATAGATGGATAGATGGATAGAATGGATAGAATGGATAGAATGGAAGGATGGATTGATGACAATGGAATGAATGTACTTACTCGATGCTCGAATATGGCGTGATGATCTTAAACCTCGATGTGATGGAAAGCTGTTGAGTGTTAGATGATGGAATAGGATGAGGAAAGGTTGGGAAGATGGAATGGAGAAGGCTTGGAATTATAGTAATGTATAAAAGTAATGACGGGAGATTAAGCGGTAGGGTAGAGGAAGACGATAAGAAGTGGGTGATGGAAGATGGAAGATGAATTGGATGGGGGTGATGGCAGGTTTGATGGAAGAAGTACCTAAAGTTGTTGAAGAAGTAGGGAAGAAGGGAAAGAAAGTAGGTAAGATGTTGATTAGAAAGTAGGATGAAGAGGAAAGGATGAAGAGGAAGTATGGCAGAGAAGTTAAGTGGAATGGGTAGAGGGGTAGGTGACGAGTGGGGCACTGTGCTGGTAGGATGGCAGAAAAGTTGCTACAGTACGTACCCTAGGCGGTAAGTGGGTAGACCTGCGATGGATCGAGGATAAGGAAATAGGCGGAGTGGTGACGAGATGAGGTGGGAGGGAGAATTGAGGTAGGTAGGTATCTTGATGGTGGAATTGATGATGGAATTGATGATAATAGGATTATTATCATCTGGAGGACAGGATGCTTTATGTATGTAGGAAACGTAGATGGGAGAGGTGGTAGATATACACGTACCCGGAATGATTGATGGATGGATGGGAGATGGTGATGGAATGACAATGGAAAGAGAGGTAAGGTGGATGGTGAGATGGATAATGGTAAAAGTAGAAAGGAAATAAAGATGATGTTGATGGGAGATGATGGAGATGATGGATGAATTGGATGATGGAACAGTAGGAGAGATTATATGACTTACCTCGCCCTAGATTGTTAGCAGTTCGGTGAAGAAAAAAAGATGAAAGGAAGAGGAAAAGAATAGGAAACAGGTTGGGTATTTATAAAATTCGGAGAGGTGGGAGATCAGTTACTGATTTACTGATTTACTGATTGCAGGTACGTATGTGTGGGGTCAACTATTTTAAATATTGTGTGAAGGTGCAAAATCAGTACGAATTTACGATTAATACTTACAATTTTGTACCTGGTTGCCTGGGAAATACCTTAATCAGCCCGTCAGGTTGCAATATTGTACGATTTCGTAGGCAACGACCAAGTACTAGACAGTCTGATTAGCCAAATACAAGCACTAGCGCCATTTATAATAGGGAAAGAACGTTCCAAACCCGTACCTGATCTAAATATTCAGCAATTCCTGGCCAATTAAAAAAAGATGAAGTTATTTTGCGGCTCAACTGGATTATGTAATCCGTGATCCCCTATTTACACCACCCCACACAATACACAGTGCACGGAGCACGGAGCACAACTTGATTTTGATTGGCTGATCAACGCACCGGTGTCAAAAAATGGCAGGTGCCTACCCGTCCTTTTTATTTTTGATTGGCCACTTCCGTGCACAGTACACTGTGTATAGCACCTGCCCCAGTAGCGTCCGAGATCACTAGATCAACGGGAACTTCGATTATTCCTCGTGGAAGGACCCACCGTACACCTAAATTTACCACCCGCAACTTCCCCGGAAACCAGGTACGCACAAAAATTGGATTAATTTTTTTTCTGATTGGTCTGATTTAATTTATGGTTGATTATACCGAAGTACCTAAGTACCTAAGTACCCATTTTGACCTTGCGCACCGTCCACTGTACGACCCCTCAACTCCTACCAACTCCCACCAACGCCCCACCAAGGACGTCCGTCTATTCATCCATCGGATGTGCCCTACAGCTTTTTGGGCGGTCGGGATCAGTATTTAGCAAGCAAAGATAGATCTATTTTCAACAAGTTACGGTGATTGATTGATACTACGTGATAGTCTCATAATTGACCATGTTACTCGGGACGAAGAACCATCACGCACTCCGATGACGGTTCAGTATACTGATGCTCTAATATGATACCCATCCATGGATGTGGATGTATCACAACGACGCCGTCAACATGCTAATAGAGGGCTCCTCCACGATTAACCCATGCCTACAGTTCGGAACGATACCTTAATTACGACAAACAGACTGATAACTCTGCAAGGATGTCATTAGGTAATGGGTATCTACTTTCTCTTATAAATCTAGAAAGTTCCAATTCATACTATGTGGAATCTTTGCAAATTATTATCTATCTAATATACTTCAATGCTGACCCATCACGATCAATATTAGAAAACAACGCCTATTCCGTCATTCCAACCCATCAGATCCCATACAACTTCCCTGGTCCCTCATCTAAGATCTCTAGACCAACTGAAATTATTCGGTCAAGACAAGGAGAGTATATCGATGGTGATGATGATGGTTGTTTTCATGTATTGGCAATGACGACACTAACACGGAGAGATTTCTTAGCAAATTGATAAAAGTCGTCCCCGTAATCCCCCGACAGCGTGAGGGTCGTCAAGCTTTGACCCAGCGACTCGAGAAAGTCCATCAGTACAGGTTGGAAGGCGTCATTCCGCATCGTCGGTATCTTGGAAGATCTCCAGCACAAGTGCAAACATCGCGGTCGCCCGGCCTGGCCGAGCAGCTCTTTCAGAAGCTGTATGGCTGGGTCACACGAGGAGACGTCCATGTCAAGGCGGAGGTATTGAATTGCGGCTGGCACGATAGGTCCGCACCCACGCACTGTTAGAATGCTCCCACAGTCTTGAACGAATCGGAGATAGACCTCGGATCGGAGAATCGGAGCAGCCTCCCTGTAGATCTGCCGACAGGTCAAGAGCAGCGATGGGGTCTCGAGAGAACGGCGAGGGTCGTAGTGATAACCTCGGAAGGCCCCGACGAAGGTTACTTCGGTAGCATAATTGACCCTGGCATACTGGTAGATCAAGTTTCTTATCTCAGCCGGTAAATCGACGAGGCGGCAAGGATTAGTAACAGACATGGCTGCGGACTTTTGGGTTGAGACAGAAGAGATTGAAATATAGGCAGCGCTCTCCTACATTGGGGGATATGTACCTTTGTGGGAACCAAAGTGGTTGGGGCTGGGCTGAGCAATTAGACCCAGGAAAGATTACGCAGCGGCTGTACTCCTTGCATCATCGCTTCACTTTGAGCTACGTGTATCTGGTATGAAACTGGTCCTTTCAAACTATCTCTTAGCCCTCGTACCCCGAGCCTATCATTTGTCTTATGCGGCCAGGGTTCCAGACGCTGTTAGCATGCTGAGCTCACCAGTATCCACACACACTTTCTCTCCACCAACCTTTTATACTAGGTGCTTTATTTGCTTGCATTCAACAGTTTGTATGTAGTCGGTCATCGCAGTATTATTTGATCGCGGATAGAATTGGTGTACTTGCTCAATGAGGTCTACTCTACTCTACTAATCACTGTGTATTCATTCTCACTGGCGCTGAGTGGGATCGACTAGAGGGTTACAATATCCGAATCTGTTTTCTGGGTCCCATTTTTCCTTCAACTTCAAGAGTCGCGGTAGCTTATCCCGGCCAAACTTCTGTTCGAGCGATTCATCTCCATATGCGTAGCTCACATACGTTGTCAGGCCCGAATAGCCAGACGTAGCTGCGAGATCGGCGCGGATTTCCCTCGCAAACGCATTCGCGGTCTCTTCGAACGGGTTGTCTAGGCCTGTCCAACGGAACTGAAGCATCCTACACACGGTCAAGTTTAGCTTAAGATCTTGGACGACAACTTCAAGAGTGAAAATATCGGGGCAGAGATAACTCACATATAGCCTGTGGCGTCCCGCCAGGGGTATGCTGTCCGATCATCTGGCACGGATAATGCAGCCTTATTAGAGAAGAATTCGTAGATGAAGACGGAGGTTCGAGTGTCGGGATACTGTTTCATATAGGCATCAAACTTGTCATAGACGGACGAGTACGTCTCAGCTGAGTATCGGCGAACGTTGAGTGAATGGATACTGGCGAGTCCGTTCTTTGTGTTCCTGCACGAAGCCTCCACAACTCCCATGAGGATCGACTTTGGAATATCGGTTACTGGTATTGTTTTCGAAGCAACAATGACTGGGTTAAGATCGAAAAATGGTGCTAGAGATTGACGGGCTTCGTCCTCTGGTCCCACCCAGATCAGTGTAGTAAGAATACACGTCTGAGGTATAAATGTCAGCTATTAAGGCGTCGGGAAGAGAAAAATGCACCTACCTGATTTGCCTGGTCGTTCCAGAATATGGAGCTAGAAAATCCTAGCTGGCTGGGATAATTTGTGTTGAACTTCTCCATCAGTTCGAAGTAAGCTGATTTTTGGTCTGGGCCATACATAACATCGGCGTAGTATATTTCTCCATTGTTCATCTTCTTGGTAACCTTGAAAACGGCCGAAGCGATAATTCCGAAATTCGTACCGGCACCTCGAATCGCCCAAAATAGATTAGAGTTCGATTTCTCGGACACTTCGACGATGTCACCGGAGGCAGTGACTAGGTTAGCCGAGATCAAAGCATCAATAACCAAGCCTAGAGTCCCTTGCAGATAGCCTACGCCGGCGCCAATTCCAGCGCCAATATAACCAGCACAACTACAGGAACCGGAGGCTGAATAATAATTAGCTAGAAGCACGGAGACACAGCAGGGATCGACGTACGTATCATGAAGCCAGCCTCGGAGACTGCATCAAGAACTTGCTGCACGTTAGCGCCACCGCCAACAGTCACAGTAGCAGTCTCTGTGTCAACAGTAACGGTATCCAATAGTTTAAGATCGATCGCGAGTCCATTTTGTAGTTTTTTTAGAGTGGTGCCATAATGATGACGGCCTCCGGTGGCAAGGAATGGGATCTTAGTAGCATTGGCAGCTTTTACCTACAAGAAGAGGCGACAAATCTACTCAGCCGATGTTTCTTAGAAACGATGCGAGCACTAGGACACTCACTATAGAGGCTACTTCTTCTTCGGTGGCGGGAGAGACAGCAGCGCAATAACTCGGTCCACCATAGGCATTCCAACGCACGGTCGCATTTGTGAAAGCGTCACTGGGGGAATACAATATGGTGGTGCCAGGAGGCCAATTGGCATCTCGACATGCTGCCTCAGCGGGGTTAGTTATTTCATTTGACATGACGGTGTTAGCAAAAAAAAAAGGGAAAACAGAATGGAATGTCAATCGTATCTCGAATTCTTAGTGTTTGACCTGATCGATACTTCTGCGAACGAGAATTGAAGGACGAATGAGTCAAAGAACAGCGCTCACGCGTAGAACAATTTAGGCACAGATGTTCTTTGTTCTATTCGTCTCGATTCTACCAAACGTAATAAATACTCGCCAATTTCTATCGACGCGGCCATTTCGGATCCATAGATGCAAGGGCGTGATGAATATTGACCTGACACCGAGTATCCATAAGCTGCATCCCCGCCGGGGCGTTGTTGAGCCGACTCATGCTATCCGACAAAGAAATATGCTAGTATGCAGACGTTGGTTCCCTGAGAGCCGAATTATATATGATACATAGATATTATTAGGCCAGAGGATGTGGGTTTTAAAGATGTTGTATTGTAGAGGGTTGAAAGCTCAGCACGAAGTTTCCAAGGTTACTAGCCCTGGAGGTACCTGTGGCAGTGCATCCATGCCACTGCAGTACCCCTCATAGTGCGTGTCACGCTTTCCTTCCAACGAGCTCTTGGCTAGGTAGGTACCCACTTAGGCTACCTAATTGCTCACTTGTAGGGCTGCTAGGGTCAGCCGTCATCGCTGCAGCACTATGTCACACACTGTAAATACTACCTATAATCCAGGTGGTATCGTGCTGACATCTTCCTTCATTTCTTACCAACGTCATTACAACAACAACAACAACAACAACAACAACAACAACAACAACAACAACAACAACAACAACAACAACTACCCACTACACGGGTCTTGAAAGTGAGTCAGAAGGCTCATCATAACTTAAAGTCAACTATTAGATAAGTACCAGTATAAAATAAATTAGCAAGACCTTTTCCAAGCCAAGAAAAATTGCTAAAGTCGACATTAGGAAACATCAAGGGTGTAAACCAAGACAGGAAATACGCCCGTATAATACTTAACATCACCCTGAGTAGAGATGTTTTGATTTGAAAAGGCAAAGAGTGATTAAATGACATCCATTGCGAAGTAGAACCCTAGTGCTTGTACGCTGTCTTATTGCATAAATCGGGTATTAAATCCACGTTGATGTTGATAATCGTTTCCTGGCACCCAGAGGTCTTCGACCTCTTCGATATTATTAAGAATTTGAGGAAAATCGTTGTCCGGCAGTGACATAGTATCGCGAAGCGGTAGAGAGCTCCGCCCACGACTGTGGTATCCATATGTCCACGGTGTCAATTCAGGGGCTGCAATATTCCCGTAAGAGTTGTCCGCCCTAAGAAAATACCCGCTATCAAATGGCTCCTCAATCTGGGATATGTTGTTCCCTTCCACTGAGCGTGGCTCAAACATCTCCATTGCGTCCTGAGAGGTTGAGCTGGATGAGAATCCGACAAACTGGGAACTATCAATAGGCCCTCTCAGTGTCTCACCTTGACTGTTTCGCGGAGTCAAGTATTGCGGAGTGTTGAATGTGTCAACCTGACCGATTGAATGTGACGATTCATTGAGGATGTAGTTTCCTTCTGCCATGATGTGGACAAACTCACTGTCCGGAGAGTGGAATTCTTGCGTCCCTGGACTGGAATGACTGTGCCGCTCTTGCACGATTTCGATGATACGCATGGGTCTCTCATACATGCGATCGCATTTTTCGACAAAAACAATGAATCCTGCACGATAGCCATTGTCTGGCAATGATACTAGGTGGTCTCCGGATATATGTTCCGGGATATCCCGATCTAATGCCCGCCTTGCCCGTTGGTACTCTACAGCCATTTCATAATTCTCAACAACGGGTTCAAAACCTGGATTCGTGTTAGTCCTTTATGTACAATTCTTGAAAGAGAGAGGCATATACTAGATTCAGGTATGAGTTCGTCATTTGGGAATAGAGCCCTGTATAATCCTTCCCACTCGGTAATCTTGCCGAGTCCCCTAGTGATCAATCGGCTCTCGATATCTTCACCAAATCCGTCTTCGGGATCTGTATTTTGAATGATTGGAGATTGTTGAGGTGGGTGAGGGCATCTCAGTAGATGATTAAGCATATATTGCCCTCGTGGTATCGATTCGTGGCATCTAGGACATATATTTGGAGATTTGAAATGGCAGGACGTTAGGTGCTTTCTGCTCAAAGTTAGGATTGTAAGATCGGGTTTTCTTTATTGCCTATGCGTGGAGGTAATTGAACGGCATGAATATAAAAATTACTAATATGTCGAGCCACGCAACATTCTAAGAGCGACGAGGAAATTATTCAAGGAGAAGAGATACTTACTTCAACTGAGACATATCTTGGTAAGATGTGTTTGCACACTTTTCATGATCGCGAACATTGAATCGTAGGGGATTGCGCTTCCTGTAGGGGCAGGCGAGTTCTCCTTCGACTCGATGCTTCTTATTCTTCCCCCTAACCTTAGTTAAACTCTTAGGCGATGATCCCGATTGAACCGAGCTATCAATTGACGATATTTTTCCATTTGATAGATAGCCACTGCTTTTGTCCACGGAGATTCCACCGGCACAGATAGGTCCACTGCTATCCCCAGCATCGTATGGGTCCATGGGAACATCTTCGGCGCCATCACTCTCTTGATCTTCGGTGATATCCTGAAGCTGGTATCCCTCATCTTGCAAAATGACGGCACATTGCTTTTTCGTCTCCTCAAAAGCGGAAATAATTCGAAAAGGTCGTATTAATCGGTTAATACTTATGCCAAACCAATCTGATAGCGCATTATCTGCAGACTTTTCTAGGTCTAAATCTTCTTCCGAAACCCGATCCGAATTATCAGAACCTTCATAAGCGCTGAACCCACGCGGTGACAGGTTCACTAGACATCCATCGATAGTACTTGTGCCTGGACTGTGACCTGAGGACCATAGCTCGTTGTGCATGATGGGCGGGCTGTCATGGGTGCCCATTTGAATATCAGATTTTTCAGGATTCCAGTCATCTATTGGGGTCGGAACGATTGTAAAATCTTCAGAAAGATTAAGGTTGACGTTGCTGTCTGACTGAAAGCGTTGACTCTGTCTGGCAGAATCTGGCATTTTAGCTTTAAGGCAGTTTGAATTGGATGAACTCCCTGTGTTACCAATACCACGAAGGTCAGTTTCCATTCTATCTCCTTGACAACGAACCGGGCTTGTAGGGCGTGAGTGAGAAGGCGTGGTATGGCATGGTGAATGACAAGATAAGTGAGTCTGTGAGAAGATCGTGTCGTACGACTTGCTATCTGATGTTGACATGGTTCCCATTGAATGGAGATCCTCGGCAATACTCTGCCTTTCTTTAAAGCTGTTAATTGATCGAGGCATATTTCTCATTGTCATTTCCATACTTATATGGTTGGTGTGTACGGAAGGTAAGGTTCGGTGTGAATCGTTGGGTAGTGTGCCCGACCCTTTAGGTCTGACTTAATCAATTATGAGTCGTGGTATAGTGGTTCTAACAGATACCGAAACGTGTAAAAATATAGAGTGGATGGTATGTTTTTTTCGTCAAACAACTTGAACGAGCCGAATTATTACCAAAATATCCGAAAGGGAATACGAGGGGTATGCCTTTCCGATTCCTTGCGTTACTCTAAGATAATGCGTACAGAAGAGGGGGATGATAATGCAATATAATTGGTTCAGTCAAACTAGATTGAGTTTACATCCTCTAAGCCAATCCCCAGTTGCAACACACAGTGCACAGCAGCAGCTTATGCATCCTTCCTGTGGCCTAAAAAGATATCAAGCACGTATGTTTCAAATGTTTACCCCTCTGCCTGAATAGGCAGAAGATCTTACATAGGTGACGCACGTGGTTGCGCCTCTGATAGCACCTGTGTCTTACTTTACATTGATTGGTTTAAACAAATTGATTTTAGGTCAGATATTTCTAGGACTGATTTCATCTGGGCATGATTTTATCTGACTTTATGAAGCAAGACGCGAATTTCCTGGCCTACAAGTGCCGAATGGATCTCAAATGGTAAGAGCACGGTGATGGTACCTATAATACATATGGTAGTCATCTGTTATGTTGTATTTTCTTGAGTGCAATACAAAGTGAGGCTCTGCGCCTAGTATTCCAAGTACCTACCTTCTCCAAACTACCCAGTCGGAAAAATAACCAAGTACAATAAGACAGCATGATCATTTCAGTACCTCGGTACTTTCGCGCTCTCGCCACAATGCAGCTATACTTCTTTCTGCCTCTGAGATTCATACTCAGGGAAAATATCTTGAGTTGAAATCGTCTGGCTGTAGAGTAAATTGCGGCCTCAGCACACTTTCTTCTCAATTCATTGGAAATCGAACGTGAACCTGAAATTCGAATTGGTTTGAACTAAGAGAATTGTTTGAACAACTTTGTTCTTTCTAGCCACTACCATGTCGGTGAATATCATGAAACCCTCGATTTTAAACCTCATACTTATATTGCAACACCCGATAATGAGGAACGATGACAATACTTCCCGCTACTCTAATTGTGTGTCTCATGGTATGAACAAAATTTAGGGATTCTCTCAGTCTGTGAAGCTTAAATTCAAAAACAGGAGAAACAATCCCGACTCTCGAGACACTGTTCATCATCAATTCCTATAATCACGTGTGGTCCGTTGTAACCTTCCCGATGTCTTCTACGTCGCGTACACCCAAAACTAAAACCGAGAACAAAGACAAGTATGACCCAAAGTTTCTCAACAAGTTGCCAATTTCGTTAAAATGTAACTAATTCAATAGCCAGCACCGGAAATCGTCTTGATAGTATGCCTTTTCAGGCCCAATTTGTGGACACAAATTCTATACAATATCGGTTATCTCAGAGGAGCATAGGCGCTTGGGGTCCCAAAGACGACAGAGCTCGATGTTCGGAGATCTATAGCCAGGTTCAAACGTATAAGGAAAAGTACGAGTCGGGTGATAACAGGAACGTAACACAGATGGGGAGTACAAGTAGTGGTTAGATTTTTGATGAATTCCCACACGACGCGGGTCTACTGGATGAGAAATAACGCGGTTGCGATCAAGGGGTATGATCTCATTTTGGAAAATAGTATTTATAATATAGGTCATCTACAGCGTTACAATATCTTTCAAAGTGAAAAGAACACATGGTTGTATGATGATGGGAGTCTCAGATCAGTTCAATTTAGCGAAAATTACCTATATAAAGACTATCTTTATTAGAAACTATCGATTATTACTTTGGTCGTCTGTCGTAAGATCCACGATCCACTGCCAAATCTTCAGAATAGCGTATATTTAGTTGCATAAGGCGTTGGCGTGCGTTTCTAACAGTAGCTCAACAACAAGCTTGAAAATGGCTACCTATTAGGTACGTATCTCAATTATATATTAGTACAATAGGTATTATTCAGTTTGTATACAATGTATTTTAAATCCTAGGTTTGATTTCGTCAACTACTCTGTATGTTGTCTGTATTATTGTAACGCCCAGGTTTGACGTCACGGAGTTGTTGATGAACTATTATAAGACTATTGTTCAACATTCTAAGGAGAATGTGCCAGAACCCTTGCAGAGCTTCAGCGTCCGAAATTCCCCAAGTCTTCTATAATTAGAGGGGCTTCGATGGCAGGTCTTAAGATTATTGTCTAAAATTTGGGGGGGGGCAAGAACAAACCTTTCATCAGATAATTGGTAGACACTGGATTGGTTGCATAATCGTGAAGATATTATAAGACAGCATCGAAAAAAAGAAGCAGCTATTGGAAATTGAACTCATAACCACCAATTGGCCAAAGAGAACCAGCTATTGTGTAATCCTAAATCTCCTCTTATCCACCAGCGCACTATGGTTTAAAGCTCTGATCTGTTCCGACCAGAATCTGACCTCGATTCCAAATTCCGTGGTTTCAGGCACTATGAACGCGTGTGTCTTGTTCGTCCAATCATTGAGAATGATGTTCTCTTCGCCGCCATACCAGAGAATCTCGTACTCCTCTTCGTGCGAGTTTTCTACATTCCTGTATTTCCCAAGAGGAAGTAGGTCAATCTTGACAAGGAGCTCTCCGGAGGGGTATGGGTCCACAGTCTCTGTCATATTCTCGATCAAGTTGACCGAGCCTAGAAGAGAGAGCCATAGGCCCTCGATGCAAGCCTCGCAAAAGTCTACCGAGTAGACGCTGCGCATGAGGCACAGGTCATTGGTGGGGCGGAATGTAGTTTCGTTCACATCGGAAAATCTGCCAAAATTGATGCGTTAACAAAATTCCAGAGTCAAAATAGTTGCAACGATCGAGTACTACTTACGTGGGGTATAAACCATAGTATCCTGTATCGAAGTCGAACCTGTACACAAGTGAGAAACAAATCCAGTAACTTTCATGTTAGGTTGGGGATAGCTCACTCTTCTCCATACTCAATTACCTCAAGGTTGCAAAGTTGCGCGTTTCCCTCAATCTGCTCGTTTAGAAGCGTGACTTTTATCTCGTGTTCCCCTGGAGTTAGAGCTTCGTTGACTTTCATATTGTAGATGTACCGGTCTACTCCAACCTCGGGATTTATTTCCCAGCCGATGTTGTTGCCGTCAATCTCCACAATCAAGTCGGTGCTAGCCGTCATGCCGCTCAAGCTGACCTGAACCAAATGCGTGTTGTATGATCCTGATGAAGTGAAATTCTGACTCCAACTCTGCGTTGTGTTTAGCAACGTCCAAGGATATGCTTGAATCGGCATATTAGAACGCTGGACTTTGGGCTCCATCGATGAATCCGTGTACCACTGCGACCAGGGCACCGAGGTCGCGTTTCGAGCCGCATTGACACCCTCGTATACCTGTCCTCCATCATACTCTTCGCCGACTCCGATGATCGAGTGTCCTAACTCGTGGCGGAGGATAGCAGGCCCGTTAATGGGGGAAGATGTTATCACACTGCGATATTTAGCGGGGCTGCAGGAGAAGGAGGGAGAGCAATATCTTACGTGAATGTACCACCCAGTCCCCCATAGAGCGGATCATTTCCGAGTAGGATGGGATAATCGCAAGCGTCTGTCGATTGACAGGCAGCACGCGCTATTTCGGGCTTATCATAGTATACACCCCGTAGCTCGGTGCCATCACGGTAAAGCCCGTAAACGGTGCTGTTTTGATGCTTCGTTAGCACCTAGCATATAGATAGGAGTGAGGACACATATCAGGAGGAAATGGATGACCTACTTCTTGGGTACTCCACCGGTGCCGATGCCGCTCTTATGAGGAGTTAGACTTGGAAAATCCCACCTTAGTCACATCGTGGTGTATGCTACTTACATCAGCACTGGGCGTATACCCGGCCCAGAAGTTCAATAAAGGCAACACATCGTAAAAGGTGTGTCCGTCCGTGATGTTATCTGCGAGGAATTGGGCGTCGGCGAAGAACTTTTCTTTCTCCTCTAGAGTGTCTGCTCATACCCAGCATTATGTCAGCTAACCTCGACGTTATTAATTCTATAGTCAATACTGCGCACGTACATCCATCGCTGAAGAAAATAAGATCGATACGGTTTCTCGAAGGGCCATTCACGATGAGGGGTCTGATGTCTAGCTCAGGGGGATCAATGGAGTCCCTCACTTGGAGATACGGAAGGCCGTCCACTTTTCGATCTGCCCACTCCCCATCCCACTGATGCTCACAGAACTGAGCAAGTGCTACCGGAATAGTCACAGCAGTGACAAGCAATGCCTTGAATACATTCATGGTTTTGATATCAGAACCGAGAGAGCCTAAATCCGCAGCGGTTTTGTCGAAACACAGCTTAGCAGCTGGACACTCCTAATCATAATCATCACGGCATCGGGGCGGGATATATAAGTGCGAACAGACCTTCCAGAAATGGGGTAAGGTTAATCTTTATGGTTTTCTCCAATCATTAATGTAGACTCTCTATATGAGTCTACCAACCTTCCCGCGTGTTGCCAAGTCTCGTATCTACCTGCCAAGCAGATAAGGGACACCTATCAACGGGTCGTTCCATTCTATGCATTCCGTGTGAAGGCAATGTATATTACTAGAACAATTAGTCCCGGTCAATAGGGGATGATGGGTCCAAAATTCATATGTTGCGCCCGATTGAATCTAAGTTGGGTATAGTGGCTGAGTGACAGACGAAAAAGGGGTATGGTGCGAAGCTTATTTTAACGTGAATATTACGAGAGATCGTCTGAGTATAAAAGATCTATAAGCTATCCAAATGCCAGGCAACCTTAAAACTTTTAGCCTACCTACTACACGTGGAATAAATTCATGGCATTACCTGTTAGAGAACGCGAGTAGAGCAGGATATTGTCATTGTGATAAGTCAAGGAATATGGACTCTAACTAGAAGTTCTCTTCAAGAAAAAGATATAATTAATTTTACCAGAATATTAGATAGGTAGATACTAGATAGATTGGCAGTGTACGAACGTGGAATGTAAGATACGTTGTGTAGAATTTTATAGTTGTATGATTTTAGGGGTTAGGGTTAGGGTTGCCGTATTACACTGAACTATGGATGTCTATCCCCAGTATTACATCAGCAGCACTAATCTTTACCAGGTGGGATAGAAATTACCTATATAAGCTAGCAGGGGATATTTGATGAAAAGTTTAACATTAGAGAATCTACATGAGGCGAACTCTTCCTAAAGTCAGTATGCAGCTTAGGCTGAAATTCCGAAAGATAGATATTTGTTGAACTTATTTGATAGGTTGCGGACGAAAAGGCACAATGCTTCTGGTCAATATTCACATATTGTTGTTACTGTGACAAAGCTTACATGAATAAAATGCGACATTTTGATACCTACCTCTAGGTAAACATGGATTTATTGAACTGCACAGCAACCCCCAATGCACCATCAAACACCCTTTATTAGGAATCTACACATCTATCAATGGACTTTCCAAGTACAGTTAACAAACCTTCCTTAGTTGTTTTTTTTTTCTCCTCGACCGCCTAATAGACATCCAAACAAATATCCCGAGCGCAGCTCAAGCTTAGGTATTTAAACCATTCATCTCGTATCTGGCACTTAGCGCTTTGAGCATGGCCGATCATCCGGTCCTTCGGGTAGGTGATCAGCTAGACAATTTCCTAATACCTACCTAATCCAGCTGGTTACCTAATCAGATTTTTATCGTAAGGCATTGATGAACCGTACTAAAAATTAGACGGTTCGCGACCCTTGTCGATGTCGATGGTACTATAATGCGCAGAACTGATGTCAAAAGATCGAAGGAATGCGGGCTTTAATAACTGGGTAAAGATCTAACTTGTCAAGATCCAACTATTTGAGAAAACATTGTCACATCGTTAATAAGCAGGAATAGAAGACGAGGAACTAGGTACCTGAAATCCGGCATGAGCATGGGCATGTTTGTTTATTCTAGCCCATTGATTGGCCTAAATAACTTATTGGATGTCATGTCTCTCAATACGCGACGGCTTTGCCCAATACGGAAGGATGGCTAAGACTCTTGCTATTGGTTTATCTTCGTGCGGATCATCGGCAGAAAAGGGAAGGTCACTACGATAATCGAGCACGCGATGATATGCGCGTGTCCGGGGTTTAGCTGCAGTAGGTAGGTATTGTTATCTATCTAGCCGGGGCAGCGCGCAATATATAATCGACTGCGTCGCTACAGTCGAAGGGCAGACTTCGTCTGTTACCTTGCTTGTGCATGTAGGTGCTCGAAACCGTTGTCGAGATGAAGTCAATTACAGCAGTTGTCCAGCTACTGCTGGCGTCCGGCGCCTCTGCCAGTTTCAGGAGACATACTGCTGGTATGCAAGTTGGTCCGATTGATGATACCATTCTCGTGGCTGGAAACGGCACGACTGGCTGGGGTACCTTTGAGCAGCTACTCGATCACTCCAATCCTGACCTCGGTACATTTTCGCAGAGATATTGGTACGGGGCGCAATATTGGAAAGGTCCTGGTTCGCCGGTGATTCTTGTAAATCCCGGCGAGCAAGCTGCGGATGGCTTCAATATAACCTACACCACGAACCAACGTTTGACAGGACTTTTCGCAGAGAAGCTTGGCGCTGCAGTCGTCGTCTTGGAGCATCGGTATTGGGGCGAATCATCCCCTTTTGACAGCTTAACCGTTGCCAACCTCCAGTACCTTACTCTCGAGAACTCTATCAAAGACAACACCTATTTTGCCAATAATTTCGACACGCCATTTGACAAGACCGGGAAAAGCAGTGCGACAGACGCCCCATGGATCTTTACAGGTGGATCTTATCCGGGCGCATTAGCTGGTTGGATCGCTAGTAAAGACCCCGGCACGTTTTGGGCGTATTATGGCACTAGCGGTGTGGTCGAGGCCATCGGAGATTTTTGGCAATACTTCGCCCCCGTCCAAGAAGCGACTCCCCAGAACTGCAGCACAGATTTATCTGCAGTTATCGACTACGTCGATTCTGTTCTCTTACACGGAAGTCCCAAGGAGAAGACCCAGCTGAAGGCCAAGTTTCAGCTTACTAACCTAGAAGATGCCGACTTTGCTGCAGCTTTAGAGAATGGACCCTGGACCTGGCAATCTGGTCAATTTTACTCGAGCACTTCCTTGGGATACACTCCTTACTACCAATTCTGCGATTATATCGAGAATCAGTTTCCGAATACTACCAACCCCGTACCTGGCCCAGAGGGAGTAGGGTTGGCTAAGGCACTAGACGGTTATGCCAAGTGGTTTACCACCCTTGAGCTTCCCGGATACTGTGAGGGCTATGGTTACTTCAACGGCACTTACAACACCGACTGCTTCCAATCACTCAACGCCTCCAACCCGATCTACCACGACCTCACGCCTGGCAATGCGGGCAACCGACAATGGAACTGGATGTTGTGCAACGAGCCCTTTGAGTTCTGGCAGGACGGTGCGCCTAAGAACCAGTCTACTATCGTCTCGCGTCTCGTCAACCAGGAATACTGGCGCTCTCAATGCCCTCTCTGGTTCCCTGAACCGGAGTACGGTATTGCCAAGGGCAAGTCTGCCGAAGATGTGAACAAGTACACGGGCGGCTGGTTTGAGGCTAACACAACCCGCCTGATGATGGCTAACGGCCAGTGGGATCCGTGGAGAGACGCGACGCTTAGCTCCAAGTTCCGCCCCGACGGCCCGAAGGAGAGCACCGCTGAGCTACCCATCCGAGTCATTGAGCACGGCACACATTGCTCTGATCTATATGGTCAGAACTGGGCTGTCAACCCTGGTGTCAAGGCCGTCGCCGATGACCAAGTTGCCAACATGGCAGCTTGGGTACAAGAATTTTATGACCAAAAGAAATAAGTCATATTTGTACATGTACTATAGTCATAATTATCCATGTAGATTTAAATATATATGGACCATTTGAATATAATAATTTATCTCCAACACTAGGTACGTAGTGCTTTTTAGGTGTACACTCCTAGCACTACGGTATAGGATCATATGCCTATTAAAGTTCTACTCCCCGCGCCGCTCTTGTTTAATACATCAGTCCACACTCCAGTGTCAAATGTCGAGGGACTCTGAATATCTGATCATAATGCGTGTAAAGTTTATCCTTTGGAGTCACTTGTATACCTAAGTAGGTACCCAGGCTTTTCTGCCCCTTAAGTACCTGGTCATTGAGAATAGGTGCCCTAGGTATAAAGCGATCCATTGATAGGAGTATAGAATATTATTTATGATTAACAAAGAGGCTTAAGAATCGTTAATTCTTGGGATGACTTTCTAAGCAAGCTACCTAGGTACCCAGCAGATTTCAGATATCCACCTAGTCAATAGTTCCACACAGCTCCATACACCGTCAGTATAACAAATGTTAACGCCGAGGCAGTAATGCCACATTATCCAGTTGGTACCCACGTAATTATTCTTCTGATTATTTCCTTCCAAATGATATTGCCATGGATCTGAGTCTAATTGTACCTTCTACCTAAACGTCCAATGGACCTGAGGAATACGGAGCTCTACCCACAACATACCTCGTCAGATGCCTGATTAGTCGTAACCGCGCGTAACTTCTCGTAACGTTTGCTTTACAAAAGAAACAGCTCACGGTGTAAACATTTCCTCTTGTGTAAATTATCTTTTCTTAGATATTCTGCGAGCAACCCTACCTAGTTTCCTGCCTTTCCTTCTTCCTTCACCTCCGAACCCTACACTTACACATCATCCTCCACAGTCCTCGTAAGCAATAACATTGAGAACTCAACTATTTCCCACTGCCAAAAGATCAGTATCATACTTGTTCTTTGCAAACCTGGGCTTTCCATCAAGATTTCCAAAAGTATGTGTTTCCTAGGATTTGTTTGCTGCCAGATGAACTAAACAATTCACTGAAGCCCAAGATACTATACTTTGACCCCAGCCTCTCACGCAAAGGAAGAGTAGCAAAGATATAGGTAACCTCGATAATAACGCCATCATCACCCAGGTACGTATAGAATGTCTATTGAAAATTTTGTTTCTTCAGATTTATCTATTTCTCTTCTCACCTATGTTTCCATCCGTTGATTTATCCTCATACACTATTCATTCCATTATATCCAATACCCAAACTCATTAACACAATCTCTATCCCCAATTTCATTTCCTCACGGCTCAAATCAATCCGACTACAACATCCCATCGTGAACTGTTTGCGCCACTAGTATGAAACTAACTTATTACGACGAAGTGATAGAAGTCACAACCATTCCTCGTTCCCTCCAAATCCTAGCCGTATAGCTAGGTGTCGACATCATGGCATCAATCAACACGTGTTCCGAGGAGATTTTAATGATGTTCGTAGACTACGTTTACCATCAGTCTCCCAAGTCCCTGGACAACCTCTCGCTTGTGAACAAGCGTTTCTGTAAACTCGTAGCGGAGCGCCGACTTCGATCATGGACGTTTCGCCATGGAAATTTGAGCGAGGATCTGGACATCATCGAGGATGAAAACGCCTATAATAAGATCCGACGTGTGAGTCTTATGGACTACATGGCTGTGAAGCCTCAGTTTCTCGCCGCGGCGGCGAAAATGGAGATGCTGCGAGATATCGAGATGGTCTCTGGCTTTTGCCACAAGGATCTTCAGAATACCTTCATTAAATTTCTTCAGGGGCGACCCGAGATTCGCCTACATCTGAAAGTCGTCAGCGAACGCCGTCGACACGCGTCCGAGACCGAAAACGTCGTGCTTCTTCAAAGATTCGCGGGATGTACGAACCTTCATTCGTTGAGCGTCGAACACACATATTGCAATCCTCCGCAATGTGATGCGATGACTCGTCCTTTGAAGACCGTGCTTCTTACATGCACCAACCTCCGCCATCTCAAGATTAATATCAACAAGGTTCACCCCGTAGAGAACTTTTATTGCGGCTTTGGATTTGTGAACGGCGAGCGAATCGCAGCAGCTCTAGAGACGTTACAGATCATATCCTATCCCTTTGGGAAACAGGACTCAGCGAGTCCCCACCTCTATCAGCCGAACACACCAGGTTACCCATCGGTAGGGTATGAGCAGTTCTATTGGACTAGAAACTTCGACTGGTCCAATTTGACCCAGCTCAACATCCGAGATACATGGGCCTGGATCCCTCATGTGAAAAAGCTGACGTCTTTGAAGGAAGTGGATCTTTCTAATGACCCTTGCACGGTGAATCCTAAATTCTTCCTCGCAAACGTCAGACCCGAGCTGGAGGTTATCAAGGTGCATCAGATGAAGCGTCCAGGATGGGAGAGTATTGCGCGACACGGAAAGACATTGCGCGTACTTCACTTTACCGGGGAAGGTCGACAGAATATACGTGCGCTCATGCAGATATGCCAAGAATCCTCTGAACTGGAGTCTATCAGGGACAATTGCCCACATATCGAGGACCTGGGCGTCTGCATAGACAGATTTGACCATTATCCAATCGAGTATCTGCACCTTATCGCTGAGTTCAAGAAGGTGACCAAAGTGACGTTGTACTTCGACTACACCAAGCGCAACTTTACGAGTCGCAAACTTCAGCCCGCTGTCACGTTCGAAGGAGCCTCACGGGTTTTCAGCGACCTCCGAGGTTTCAAGTGGTGCAAAAACAAGTACTACCCCATCCGAGAAGTTCGTCTTGTCTCTGGCCTATTTCACCCTCCGAAGAACCTCGAAATCACCGATACATCAGAGCAACATTCTTGGACAGAAGACAGCCTCATCTCCATTGTTGTCAAGGCTGACGAGGAGGAAACTCGGCGACATCGAGGGCCGTGTATACCATCATGCTCTGAACTCACAGAGCACGAGAACGTGTATCTCCGGGTGTATGACTGGATGGAGCACGGTCTTTGCAAAGCCGTTTTGAGTACGATCCCTCGATCCACGACCGAGCCTCGTCTGAAGAAGGTATCTCCGAAGTTCAAGGTTGCATGTAATGGGCCGATGACTTTCAGGAAGTGGCTCGATGCAAAGCACTGGATATACGACAGAAAGGGGACGGCATTCTTCAAAGACAACGACGGTATGGATTGGGTTATCGAGGACGAGGACGATTGGCACGAACTGAAACGATCTCGTTACCCTTCCCAGATCCGATCCTAGAGGTAGCAATTAGCTCCTCGAAAATCCGATTGACGATGATCAATTATGATTCCACTGAGATACGGCGTTTTGCGACTGAATGATGCTCTTCTATGGCATGGATCATTTGATCCTATAGATGGTTTTCATGGACTGGCCTTGAATTCCACAACACTTAGTTCTTTGATTTCAGTTCACTCATTTCTCGCGAATTTCCTATGTTTTCTCGACCATTGACGAAGGTTAGTCTCTACTCCTGCTTGCATTTAGGGACTCAACTTTACTGACTATCATTACTCTTAGATGCTTCCCTGCGGCACAACCCGTGTTGCTTTAAGCCGCAATCGGTCGTTTTAATTTCCCATTTCCATTCTTTCGATTTTCATTCCGTTCAGTTAGATTCGCAACTTCTAGCCGTCTACTTGATTGCATTTCACCCTATCCTATTCAGCAAGGACTACGGTCTTGTTAATGAAGTCTACACGAACATGGGCACCAGTGAAGACGGTACTTGAATAGGGGGCGGAGAGGCGAGGGTACATACCATGGGCTGGAAGGGTTTTTACAGTCACCCAGGGGCATTATTTCATTTTCGTTTTCCTTTGATTTTCTAATACCCTCATCTGTATCTTCCAAACCTAAGATTCACGGCAACGGTGGCGCTACTGACCTGAGGAGTTGGCTGGCAAAGAAGCTGGCGGGGTTAGTCATCAGATAGCAGGTTAATTGAGTTCGCTTTGCATTCCGAAACGAGAGCTTGTTGCTAAACGCTGTTGAATGATCAAGTGTTAGTGACTATATTCTTTCGTAGTGTTCCAAATGAAGGGGCATCTTAAATGAGGAACATCTATGTGTCCTGTAGTGAATTGGTATTTCATCTATCTCTAACCTAAGCTTATACCTAAGCTTGTAACGCCGGCTGATGTCTCACACCTACGCAAAGAACTTGGCTTCGCCCTCCTTTAGTTTGCCAGCTGAAACAAGTCGTTTGGCCTCTTCGCTCCAAACAGCCTTGATCTCGTCCGCAACCTTGAGACCGTTCAACTTGCCGGCTAGAGCCGCGACCTCGTCGGGGTCGATCTTGCCTTGGATCAGCTCTACATCGCCTAGCACGGAGTCGATCTGGGCCGGGGTGGCGTCGCCGGCGCCAGCGAAGTAGTTTGCATCTTTGACAGAACCACGGAGTACACGTTTGTTCTTCTTGACCGCGTTCTTGGCAGCTTCTTTAGCCTTCTTGTTGGCGTCACGCTCTGCCTTCGCCTTCTCCTCTGCGTCCTTAGCAGCTTTCTCTTCAGCTTCCTTCTTCAATCGGGCATCTTCCTTAGCCTTCTTCTCGGCGGCTTCCTTGTCGAGTCGCTTCTTGTTCTTGGCGGCATTGGCCTCCTGGCGGAACTTCTTGATGCGCTCATCGCTGGCAGAGCAGTCATCTAATAGCTTGCGTAGACGAGCGTTGTCCTCGGCCTTCTTCTTCTTGCGGGCGTTGGCATTCTTGCGCTCCATGTGACGCTTCTGGTCACGGTTCTCATTGTCATCGGGTACGTCCTCGTCCAAGTACTCGAAAGATCGCCACGAGTCAAAGTTGTACCAGAAGTTGTAGAAGTTCTCGACGTCCTCTTTAGTGGAGTTTTCGTCACCGAAGACTGGTACGGGCTGCTGCTTGGAGAAGCGGGCTTCGGACTTGAAAACGCGACCCCAGAGTTTGTACGGGTTGCCCTTGGAGAGCTCCTTCTTGGTGGGCTGGTCGACATCAGCCTTCTCGTCTACCGAGTCGAACTGTCTGCGCTTGACAGGATCGAGCAAGACCTCGGTGGCCTTTTGGATGCACTTGAAGAAGTTGTCATCCTCGGTGCTGCCCTGGGCTGCTTTCTTGTCGGGGTGATGTTTTAAGACCTTCTTGCGGTGGGCTCGCTTGATCTGGTCTTCGGTAGCCTTGTAGCGATACTTGGATAGACCAAGAACTTGGTAGTGATCTTGCGACTTTATATATAGGGTTAGTTATGAATAAAAGACGCTTGAAATCAATGGATTACTTACCTTCCAGTCTTTGGCCTCCCGCTGCAGCATCATAGGATCCTCAGGCTCGCTGACATCACTCTCATCATCCTTCTCAATTTTCTTTGCACTCTCTTGGGCTTGAATGCGGTCATCTTCGGAAAAGGTGCGCTTATGGCGTGCACGACGGGCATGGGCGAGGAAGTGAGGACCGACAGGCTCAATCGTGCGTTGAGTGGACGCCGTGATAGAACCAATAGGTTTGAAATCCTTCTCTGCCGACCAGCCGTCCGGAAGGACAGGCAGTGGTCGTATGACTGTGGTTGCTGTAGCCATTTTCACGACGGTGTGAATGGCTTCGTTTTTTGGTTGAAGAAAGGAAAAGTTAAAATGTGGGGGTTTAACTCTTTTTTTTTTCTTATTATTCTTGTCGAACATAAAATTATTGCAGGGGTTTCATGCATTGGCTTTGTATTATGTAATCTACCTATGCAAGCATTATCGAACCCAGAGAATCGGATCCAATCCCACCAGGCACTAGCCACGATTAGGTAATAATTCATGGTCCGTCTCCCGTCAATTGGAAAGCCACTAATTTTTTTGCGATTTACAAGCTCCAGACAAGAAACTTCAACGTTTGATCTTGCACCTATGAAAGCTTCAAGTTTAGCCGTGCATATTTAACCTCTTTATTAGGTAGCTATCTAATCTGATCGTCGTATTATTTTTCAAGTATACCAATTTCTTACTAAGAATCCTGGAGGTCCGAGGACAACCATGACGATGGCTTTGCCTGCTTACAGAGGTTTGCTACGAGCTGCGAGGATCGCTTTTCAAGGCACGATTTAACCAATTCGGCTCAACTCTTGTCAAATTGCTGACTGTATATTTAGGCGATGAACGTGTATTAAGCGCTGCGCGATCCTCAATACGTGAAGGTTTCAGAGCCAATGCATCACTAGCACCGACAAGTCCCGAGGTACCAAACGCTATAAAACATGCCGAAGAAGTCGCGGCTATATTGCGACAAAATATAGTTCAGGGCAAGAAGGAGGGCGAAAGATACAGTACGTTAGATATCTAAAGAATCAGCTGTTAGTCCACCGTCTAATGCCATGTGTAGAGCTACGAATACACGAAGAGACCGAACGCGGGGATAACGATACAGTTAAATTCCCGGGCGGACAGACAGTCAAGATCGACGGCAAAAAATGCAGCGATAGGTGACATGGACCGAAACGATCGAGCCCATGAAGCATTGTATTATATCATGATACCCACTGTGTACCAACAAATATCATCGCCACTCATTGGGTGGCTACGTGTAATGACGATTGATATCTCTGAAACCCTTTCGTACTCATAATGCCTAAACGCCGCCCATATGCAATGCATCTCCCTTCCTGCTTTAATCCCCGGCCAAGCTAGCATAGTTGACGTCTTCTGCTCCTGGCGGTGCTGCAAGTAAAGACATGCTATCGAGATCCTGCTGCGAAGCTCCGGCTTGTCCTGATCCACCTTGACCTGGCGCACCTTGAATCGCCTTGGGACCGTTCTGTCGTCGCTGGTCTGGAAACGCTGAGCGCCCATCCCTAGCCATTGTTGCTCTCTCCTCCTTGTTCATCGTTCCGATCGCCTTGGGTAAGCTCCATCGCACTCGTAGAGGGCATCCCGCAATCACAGCGCGGCCTTGACAAGCCGCCGCAGCTTTCTCGGCCGCCTCTCTTGTCTCGTAGTTGATAAATGCACAATGTGACATGTGACTGCAGATTAACGACTTGATCTTTCCGTGCTCTTTGAAGAAGTCACGGAGCTTATATTCAGGAAGATCGTCTTCGACACCTGTTACGAACAGACTCATTATGGATTTGTCGGTAGGTGGCATCCAGTCCTTGGGACCGGGTGGTAGTTGCGACGCGCTTGGGAATGGTCGGCCTCCTCTTCCTTGTCTTCCGCCGGGCCTCGCGCCTGTCGCCGCCGCTGCTCTAGAGTCACGGGTTCGTATGGGCCCTGGCCCACCAATACCAGCGCCGACTACTGGATCGCCTCCGTTCGAACTACCGCTGGGTTTTGCCTCGGTCGCACTTCCATCCTCGATCGCCCTGCCTTTGCGGAAATATGGCTTGCTATTTGCTAGTTTTCGTAGAAGCTCGCGCGCTTTCTCGTCGGTCTTTTCATACTCCTCGGTGCCTCGACCTTCTTCTAAAGCCTTCTCGTTATTCTGAGCAAAGTACTCGCGGTTGACCTCGCTTTGGGGACCGGGCGCAACCATCTTCAGAGCGGCATCACGTAGTTGAATGGGCAAGCCGAATTGCAAGTCGAGCATGCAACATTGACAGCAATTCTTCATACGAGCGCAGGTAAGGCAGACGTTTGTGCGCTTCTTGCGGCCGTGAGCTCGGTCGGCGGCCCAGGAAAACACGGTGTAGGGTCGCGTGCAGATCTTGCATTCGGCGCCGTAATCTTCCTTTAACATCTTGACGTATGGATTCGGTGGTAGACAGTTTTCGCATACCGACGGGAAGTCTGTTGACTCCCAGCCGGAACGGTTGAGATCTTGTTTTATTTGGGGCGGCATGATGCTGCTCGAAGTGTTGTCGATGGGCAAAAGATGATTTTATGATAATAGTACTAGTAGAAATATACTACTAGGTATGAAGATTGGAGATTTAGTAATCGAATGATAAAGTGGGCCAATATTTCATCTAATGTGGCTAGTGCTGTGGCAAGACAGTGGCGTTATCTACTTTCCCTGCTTTCCCCAGGGGCGTGGATGCTGCTTATGTAATAAGCCGTGGGTTAAACCATTTTCCCCTTTTCCCATTTTCCCCACGGGGTCCTTTCATCCTTCATTCTTCACCCATCATCTCTCATCAAATCAATCATTCCGTCGCATTTCGATGTCGGAAATCTAATAGAATAGGTACCAAATAGAACATGAATTTATCTTGTTAAATTTTAGGTTCAAGTCTAAAGTTTCGACTTTTGCGCTAATGGTCACGAGAGCATAAGATAGTTCATCTATGGATGAATGCCTCAACAATTCCAAACTCTCGTGAGTTCTCCTTTTCTTCCTCCGCACTATGTATTTCTCAACCTTCCATATTCCTACTTACATACTACTTATATATTACATCACCTTATATTCATCTATCTTGTACCAATGAATTCTAATGATCCTAGGTATGATGTTAAACATTGAATATATAAAGATCTCACGTTATCGGATCTGTGCTTTTCGCTAGATGTCAATATGACTTGACTGCTACAGTTTCTCACGATGCCTTCACCATACAGTTCTTACACTATGATCCCACATTTGGCTTTTACTACGGCCCGGTCGGCTTGTGTACTCCTGTTGAGGTAAAGCATTGCTGCATTGGAATCAATACACCGAGTGCTTCCCCGCAACTGAGGTCCGAGTTGGGAAGAACTGTAGAATTAGTCCCTTGTACCATGTTATTCTCGTATCATGTCACAAGCACGCTCCATTTCCACATGGTACATGTTGGACGGCTGCACAGACTTTTGATATTCTATGTAAGCACTTCTTCGAGGACGAGATAGCGCGACTGTAGGTTTGAAGCAGCTCACGAGATCAAATTCCACCAACAATACCCGCGGACCGGAGCCTCAAGTGGCGCTTTTTTTTCTTATATGCTAATAAAATAGTATGCCAAATCTTAAATAGGGTGAATCTATTCCCCGTGCCCTTTAAGTCAGAGGGTCCAGAGGGTGATTATATATACCCCTTCCCCATCTTTTGTCTTTCATGGAAGCACCTGGATTTCCTCTACCCTTTCTGTCTTTCAAACGCAGATTATTCGTTTATGGATCTACTTTCGGACAACCATGGCTATCACCGACAATCAATCAGACGGACCTTCTGAGAAGGCTGGTCTGCCACCCCCCACCGCTGATGACTTGACAACTCAGATAACAGTGACGTCGCTTTCTTCGGTCTCGCAACGTAGCGTACCTAAACACACCGTATCTCATGATGAAGCAACTTTGGTGCAAGGAAATGTGAACGCTGGATCACTTCCCGTCATCCTTACAGAGCACGACTGTCCGGAGGCCCTAGCAACCGCATGGCCTAGATGGTTGAAATGGTCGACCTTGCTTTGCACTTTCCTCGTCCAGATTTCTAGTACGTGAACTTCGAAGTTGTCTCATTTATGTTCCGCGGCCATTCCTCCGGCTCGTAATGATTTACATTACTTCAATCTTGAGAGGATTGCTGATAGTGGGCCCCCTCTATGTTTCTGTTAATTCTAACAATTTTTCAATAGTGAACTTGAACGCCTCCCTGTACGCAAATGCGCAGAGTGGTATCCAGAAGGAATTTGGTGTTAGCTTCATGGCCGCCGTCAGTGGCTCTGCCATCTTTTTGGTCACCTACGCCTTCGGATGCGAACTGTACGGCTCCCCCTTCCTACTCGCATTGATCTTTGCACGATGTAGCTAATATTTCCTCCTAGTTGGGCTCCCTGGTCAGAAGAGTTTGGTAGAAAACCCGTTCTTCAAATTTCGCTTTTTCTTGTCAACTTGATGTGTATTCCCGTCGCCATGGCCAAAAATTCTGGATATTTCCCCGCCATCCTTATAGGTCGTGCCTTCGGCGGCCTCTTTTCCGCCGGCGGCAGTGTAACTCTCGGAGTTGTTGCCGATATGTACACTCTACGTCGCCAAGAATACCCCCTCGCATTCATTGTGCTTTCTTCCGTGGGTGGCTCCATCATCGGACCCATCATCGGTGGATTCATCGAAGCATACCTAGATTGGACGTGGTGTATCTGGATTCAGCTCATAGTCGGGGTCCTTGTTCAACTCCTGCATTTCTGTTTCGTCCCGGAAACTCGATCTAGTGTGCGTGTTTATAAGCATGTCCGCCAACTACGGAAAGATAGGTTAAAGGAAACTGGTGTGGAACCAAACATCACTAGTCTCTATGGAACAACGTCCTGGAGAGATGTTTTGCTTCCAAAGCAACTCTGGGCATTGTGGACACGCCCTTTCTACATGTTTAAATCTGAAAGGATCGTAATGATACTATCACTGCTTTCCGGATTTAGCGACGCCTTGATTTTCATGCAAATCCAATCTCTTCATCGTGTCTTCCAAATCTGGGGATTTAGCACCATTCAAATTGGCCTTGTAAGTACCCATGTCTCCGTCGTAAAGCGTTTAAATACTTCAAAACTAATGCATTATACAGGCTTTCATCCCTATCGGCATAGGTTACTTTATCGCCTACTTTACCTATATTCCCGTCATTGCCCGTAATCGAGCTCTCCGAGCGAGGAAGCCTCATTCCGAACGCGCCCAATACGAATCACGACTATGGTGGCTCCTCTATACTTCACCGTTACTTCCTATCGGACTATTGATCTTCGCCTGGTCCAGTACCCCTACAGCACACTGGAGTGGCCCGATGGCTGGCTGTATATGTATCGGTATCGCCAACTACAATATTTATATGACTACAATCGACTATATGGTGGCCGCCTATGGCCCCTATTCAGCCTCTGCTACTGGCGGTAACGGCTTCGCTCGTGATTTCCTGGCTGGTGGCTTAACCTGGGCTGCAGCACCTTACTACGATTCATTCAAGTGTCACTACAGTCTTCAGGTCGCGAATTCCGTTCTTGCTGCAATTAGCTTGATACTCGTCACAGCGACATATTTCATTTACTTCAAAGGAGCCTCCATGCGCAAGAACTCGCCCTTCGCCCAGTCTCTCACCCAGGGTATCGCGGAGGCCGATGAGGAGCCTTCTACTGCGACTATCTAAAAATTTGACACAGCAGAGATGTCAAACGCATTCATATGTCAGATGATTTACTACCACCGAATCGGTGGTACAATTATAGGGCTGTGAATGCCCATCTCAGATCTGTTTTATAAATTTATGAGCTCATTTATTAGCCATCACGGTTCTATATGTCACATCAATGGGAGGAATTGATCGACACATCCCTCGATCTATGCAGGTGGACCCTTTACCTCGCATGTACCTCGAAACCGATACCTTATTACAGAAAAGTCTAAGTCGCACATGAATCCCTGGAAACTGGATTCTAACAAAATATAGGGGCATAGGTAAATACATAGATGGCCAGAAATAGTTCTATTGATCGAATAAAATGACTCATTGCGATTGAACATAATAACTTCTATTGACCCTCTTCAAACCCTCGAGCTACAGAACATAAGTGAATAAAGTGACATCTATAATTACCTTGTATCTAGTTGGGTTAAGTATGCAGTTGAATGTTGATCTAGCAGTAAAATCACTTTCAATTCCTCAACAACACGGGCAAGCTCGTAGGACATAGTACGTTATATAGCGTGTTATACCATAACCCAATAACTTTTCATCCTAGGCGGCTCTATCAACTGAGAATTACCTACTTAGATGCCACTATCATTTATTTTGTGCCCCTCTGGTAATTGGCCATATTCTTCGTCATCCTCAATCGCCGTTGAGTCGGAACCCCTGAGCCTGACCCTAATTCGATTCAAGTACAGACTCCATTGCTTCTCAACACCCCTAGCATTAGAATCTAGGATGATCTTTTTTGTCCTTTTATCCCAACCATAGCGTGAACCCATGATCCACTTAGCAATGCATCGAGTGAACTTGTCATCATTTACCCATCGAAATGCCCGTCGCTGCCAAACGAATTCATGCTCCTCATCGATGAGAATATTTGGGTCGGACTGCGTGAACTTGAGTTGCCTTAGATTCTTCAGTGCTGGGCCACGGAATACCTTAACACATTTCGGTTCCGTAAGAAAAATTGCGTCTAGTTCTAGCTCACTCAGAAATGGGAGGCTTCGCAACTGTCTCCATAATTTGGCTAAACCAAGCCTTCCGCTAACCGGGATCCTCGCGCTTTCGAATTCCTCTACCGCATTTTGCTGTAAATATACTGATCTCAAATGGAGGAGGCTCATTTTCGTAACAAATGGCATCCATTTCGGATTCAAGTTATCCAGGAACATGATACACTAGAAAAGTTAGTCATTAGTATTGTGATAAGACCCACGTACCGTATAGTGGCACCGATGAACTGTCTAGGTAGATACAAATCGTGAGAACTCGAAAGCAGCTACTTACCTCGGAAATATGGGAGAACGATAAAATATTCCTCGTATAAAAGACTCTGCCAGCCTCCTCATACCATCTTTTACACACCAACAGCGTTTGTAGATGTTCTCGACGAGCACAGAGACATGGCAAGGAATGTGTTACAGGAGTTGGTAGAAGACGGTGTTGCGAATCCCAACATTGGGTACAGAGATACGGGTTTGTCCGAGGAGGTGCCCATATGCTTCGCCAGGGATCTACATAAATAGGAAGTTCCTCCCCATTTCGACGGCGCCAAGATCTTGTAGTAACGTAGTTATGTGCGCATGTCCCAATGTACTCAGGAAACGTGTATGGTTGGGAGAAACACCCAGCGGGAATATTCTTCCACAGGTTGCAGGACTGCCTATGTTTTATATCCCACTTGGGCGGCCGCACTAAGACGAAGGCAAATATCTTATCTCGTATTTCTTGAGGACAGGTGTGACAAGGCTAGTATGGCTTGGAATAGTATCAATTTCAACTAATAATTCTCAATGGTCCTAAGGTCCTTGATTCCTCCCTCTTCTCGAGTGAGGGTCACCTTGGCCTACTTATGCTTGAGTGCCTAGGTACGATATACTTTCTAAGCGCCTTAAGCTTCCGTATTCGGATGCTGTTGGTTCTATATCATTCTGGGCATCTGACCAACAGTACCCAATAATAAGTGGTAATAGCCTCCTTGCATGATTTCTACCTGACCTTTCTTGCGACCATGTTGCCAACTGTAACTTAATGCCTAATCCCCGTGTGACAACAGGAATAGAAATAATAACCTAGAGTTCCCGGGGGAGGGTTGTTCTCAATGGGCTGCGGACTGTGAGACATCACTGAGTCTCCTTTGAGGTTGTTGCGCTCTCTAAACGGCCTTTTAGGTTGTGTAGTACGTTCCCCCTTTCGGGTCTTCTTGGCCATGACCTTGCGATGCTAATAACTCCGACATTCAATACGAGATTCAAATATTTTTTCTAGTACGACGATTAGATGGCTTGGTAGGATGGTGGGTATAATAAAAGAAGCAAGTACCGAATATGTTGCCGGATTTTGATGGAAGCAAATGTTTATATGGTAATTTGGAAGTTTTCGACGTACAACCCTGCTAACGTAGTAGGTATTTCTTAATATTCATTCCATCTCTGTGACTGGATAATTTCTCAGGCAATATGCCGCTTGTCCTTATCACGGTGGTTAGTAATACAAGCAAGGATTGCTCGTAGGAGAAGGTGCTTGCTCTCAAATGAATGAGAATCCTGTCCTCGGTGGGCTGACATATAGTCAGTTACAGTCAGTATCTTGCATACACCATTATATTGCTTAGGAAAAAGTCACAGTTGAATCAGCTTAAGAGTTAGTATACGAGGCACGTACTTATTAATAGATAAATTTCATTGAATAGCAGCCTGTCTTTCACACTTCTGATACACCTTGACGTCTCAAACAGTCATGAGTTGGGCGAAAATTGGAATTATGATATTTTAAATATATATATTTGCTCACTTATCAGTCGGACCAGTCCTAAGGATTTTAGTTGAAGAGATTACGAATTTCTGGCACGCTTTACAGGGCAGTAATGCTATTTAAAAAATACCTATGTGTCATAGCGAAAGTGATTAACGGGCAAAAAATCAAGATATTACTTTTCGCGAGTATTTAGGTAAGCACTTGATATGATATTCAATTCACAACCACTATTGCTATTATTTTCCTCTTCATTGTTTGGATGCTCAGCTTCCTTCTGAAGGTTACCGAAGATTTGCTACTGTTCAGCGAGTCGTTTAATAACGTCCCGTTCCCAACAGAATCATGACCATAGTCAAAATCAAATCACAGCATTTAGACTCAAAAGAGCCAAATTAAAGCATTTTTATAGGTGGTTGAATGATATGTAGAATAGTATATTGTTTCATATTGCCTAAATGCTGTGTTATTCGATGTCCGGGTGCTAGCTGCGTGTTATAGGTACCTATCTATAGAATTATTCTTCTTACATTCTTTACAGGCGGTACTAGGATCTCGTAGATAACAAATATAAAACAAAGTCTTCCATTATTTATGCTAGATAGACATGCTCATCGTTTGACCCTACTTACTAGTAAGGTTGGGCGTTTGGGCGAATGACTCGTGGGAGCTTAGGGGCGGGGGGCTAGCGAAATTTTGAAGTAAGATTACGGTCAGAGTGATGAGGTACGGAATTATGAATGGATTTATTGTAATCATGAAATAAAGCAATGACAGAATGGGTTTCTAGAACCGCTTGAAAGTTATATGATGTGAAAGAATAGCTGCGAATAAGCTATCTACCTAGCCAGTATTTAGATGTATTCGCTGTCCTCAAATCGAAATAATAGATGAATTCGTTACACTACCTTCCCAGATCGTTGTCAGCAACTCGCTTTTGACATTGGGAAAAAATATTGATCAGTTGGTTCGTCTATCAGAATGAAGTTTTCCACAGCAGTAATCCAAACCCTTGTGGCGGGAGTCACGGCTTCACCAGCGATTGACCCACGTCAAGGAATTGATACGTCGCTCGTTAATTCCGCGCCAGCGCCAACTAATGCTTCAATACCTATCGGACCAACTGCTGATTCCACCACGTATAATTTAACCAAAGCCACAGCGTCTGCAACTGCAAGTCCCTTGCCTGTAGGAACCGCACCAATTAAACGTCGATATATAACTGCGCGCCAGACAGCCTGTGAACCTCTTCCGAGTGGTGCTGGACCAGTTCCAACTCCTGATACTGATAGTAGCTTTCTGAATTATAGTATCTTTTCCACCAACGCCAGTAATGCATCTACGCCCTCAGGCTATAACGAAACTTACATTGACCTGCATGCGAGAAGCGAGTCCTACGGATATCTTGGATTCAATACTATCGACTCATACGACACCCAATACTGCGCCACACAGTGTAGCACAGTCTGGCGCGGATGTCAAGGTTTCAATATATTCTTTGAGAGGGATCCTTCAGTCCAGCCAGGGCCAAATTGCACAAATCCCCCTTCAACCACCACGATTAAATGTATATTCTGGGGTGGGCTAGTCTCGGCAGAGACTGCCAGCAATGACGGACAGTACATTGCAGATTTCCACGTTGTTATTGCGGGATCAAATGGCTATATGACAAACACTGTTCCTCCAATACCAGGATACGATGGTATAGGAACCGGAAATAACACGATTGATGTACCGGGGTCAGACACTGGCGAACCATCTAACACCACAACTATCACCACATCCACCAGTAGCGGAACTAGTACTTCGTCTACGGGTAGTACGACCTCCGGTTCGTCTACAATAACTTCTACTTCAACGTCTGGTTCGACTGCCACGTCTACTGGAAGCGTAACAACAACCGTTTCCTCGAGCAGCACTACGTCTTCTACCCCTACCACAAGCAGCACAGCCCCCCCGGGTGCAGGACCTGGGAGAGGTACATACATTGGATCTAAGATATTTACGAACACCTATTTCGATCCTGCCTTGTGTGCTGCAGCTTGTGATGCCCAAAATCAAAATAACCTGTCTCATCCTCCCAACCGAGGCCGGCCCCAGATTTGCCGTTTTTTCACGACCTATCTGCTATATAAGAATGGCCAACCTATCGGGCAGTACTGTGCTCTTTACACTCAGTATTATGATAGTTCCTATGCTACCAACAGCGTAAGTATTCAACTAGTCCTTTCTAGGTTCGATACTGTATTGCTAATCTATGTTAATAGGGCACTCGGAGTGGAGGGAACACCTGGGATGTTCGCCATGCCTACTCGTACAGAAACACCCAGTTATAGGTATTTATATCCTTTATCTATTTAAATGAGTCCTGATTTGGAACTATTTCACTTAAATATCATACAACGAAAAGTTATAACGCCGGTCGAGTTGGTGGACTTGCTTACGTCATCCAATTATTAGCCCCTTTACCCTTTATCTAACCTTTAGGTGTCTGTTAGCTTAGTAAGCACGTGTAACACGTTTCGAGAAAGGGGTTCATACACGTACGTTAGGCGAAAGGGAACTCTATACTAGCAACAAGAATCTTGCGTATAATTGATTTCCTATTTGATAATACTCGGAAAATCGACGGTAAATAATCGATTGCATGGTTACGTCTGAACGTGGCTGATGCTGATGTATCGGTGAAGTCGTTCGATAGTTCACCTTGTCTTGAACATTGGATATTGACGCATATCGGATATAGCGCGTTTAAAACTGCTATATATGCTGAAGGATCTTGCGCTAGCGATGGATATAAGGAATCGTATTGAGGCGAGACAGAAATGGGGATACCGCTAGTTCACATGTTAATTGATTTCCCCCTACGAGGTGCTGAGATATCAAGCAACGTTTCGTCAATTCTTATTCGCCCACGACTTGTATAATTTAGCAGCCTAGAGGAAAGCGAGGCAGTGTAATAAAAGCCAAGAGCTACGCGTCATGGAATAGGGTCGTAAGGCTGATTTATACGGAGACTGAGACCGGGGTTTCGGTTTGTTAGCGCTTTGGCCCTCTGGGTACGCTTATGCAATGAATAATGCCAGGGTGATACTCCGCCTCTTGCGTCGTATTTTTGGCCTATTCTCTTTGGCGGGGTTAGCCTATCGTGACCTATGCCCGGAACATGAGAGATTATGAGTCGGGTTTTTTGCTCCCTTTACTAAAAGCCGACCGACATCATAGTGATCCTGTCATTGGATTACTTATTTCGTCAACTTCCTAACAATACAACCCCTGATAGGAGGACCTGGAGCTCGTATATAGCGAATCAGAGCTCAACCGAATCCACTCTTGGCATCCATATGTAGTCTGTATTTCCAATTGACGTCTTATTAATACTTTACTCTATCAACCGCCAATCGCCCAACTGCCATCGATCAACTACCGATCATCGTGCATCCGAATGTGATCTATCTGATTTTTATGGGAGGTAATCTGGATTGCGAAGATATCTGATTGAGGAGGAGAACATACGTACAAGTATATTCATATACAGCAATCAAATGCCTGTTCTCGATGGCGTCAAGCGCACCGAGTTGGCCCGGCGTGCGTCCGGTCAAGACGTGTACGGAATGCAAACAGTCAAAGGTGAGGATTTCCGCTTTTCGCATATCGTAGCCCCGCACATAGACTAATCTATGGATAGCTTCGGTGCGATTCCAAGGACATGTTCCCGAACCCTTGTTCCAGGTGTCAGACAAGGAAACTAACCTGCACGGTTGACCCGTCCTTTCGAAGGACACCAGCTCGAAAGTGCGTATTAGGACATCCGCTCTGCGAAATTTATTGCGCGAGATAGGTGCTCGTACTGATGACTAATTGGGGAGAGCAGACGTCTCGAGGCCATGTCGAGAGAACTACGAGAACTTCGTGATCAAAAACTGTCAAGTTCTCGTGCAGGCTCCACCACGAGTCCAGACCCAGATTCTACCCGTTCGCAAGATTCGTCCTGCAACACATCACAGCCATCTGCTGCTATTCTATTAGAGGACTTCGAATTACTTGGCCTAGAAACTTTTGATCTTGGGGGTGTCACGATTGACAAGCAATCGGTAGTTGAGATGTTCAAGATGTGAGTACTAGCTATTTACCCCCCTACTTAAGGAACAAAGCCGTTCAGCTAACTGAACTCCCATGGTGAAAGATTTACCACAACCTTCCACCCGCACCTTCCAATATTAGGACCAATATCACTGAAGAATATCCATCATTCTCATCATTTTCTTTTCTGGACGATTATTATCGTCGTTGCGTTACGCGCACCCTTGCCAACAAACGAAAACCTCTTTGACCGCCTCTATGAACCTTATATGGCGATGCTAAGGAGTGAAATTCTATTAGCACCAACGCCTCTGAGTAAAATCCAGGCTCTATTATTCCTTTGCATGTGGCCAATGCCTGTACCACACCAACGAGATGATCCAAGTTGGCTGTATTGTGGAATCGCCGTCAATGCTGCCCTATATATGAGCCTCCATCGATCAAGTCCAAGATCGGGGATTTTCCCCTCATTTTATAGTGTTGGCGTCCTATCCGGTAACCCTCGGGATCGAATAAATACGTGGCTTGGATGCTTTTATGTCAGCACATCGTAAGTTATTCTGTCTATCAATTGTACTATATCACTCACTAAAAGTCTTTCTTAGTCTCAGTATGCACCTCGGCCTCCCCCCAATGATTAGCGCGCCCTCCGATCTTGCGTCTGTTCGCACCATTCTCAGCGAGCACAGCATACCAAGGGAATTTGCGCTTCAGATCAGAGTACTACTAGTTATGGCTGGTTTCGGAAATGTTCTCGCTTATAATTCAAATGATGGTGTCGTCGACTCTTCTGTCACTCAGCTTCTTGATGGCGAACTTGAGACCCTTAAAATTACATATCCTGACGGATGGACAACTATGACCGAATATGCAGTTATGGTTGTCAAGATGCACGTTTACACATTAGTTATAACGCGATCAAAGTCCGGTGCCAGCTCCAAGGATATTTACGTTAAATTAGGCCTAGCCGCCTCTCTCAGGATTGTTCACTTGGCAAATTTGCGATTTCAAGAGAGGCCGGATAAGTGCCAAACAATGACTACAATAGAGCGCGAACGGACTCTACCGAAAGACTACTTCAGGGCCCTTGGTTTTGCGACAATATTCCTTCTCAGATACTTTTGTCTGAATAGTGGACATAGTAGTCCCGAGGAGCAACAGCTAGCCGCGAACCATGTGATCATGGCGCACACTATTTTTAAATCCGCATCCAAGCACTCCCGGGATGAGTACGACAGGGCTGCAAGCCTCTTCGAAACGCTTTGTAAACAAGCGCCCGCTCCTCCAGATACGGGCAAACAAAATGCCACAGGAAGAATGGGGGTATCTATTTTGCTAGATGCAATAAGTACTGCACGTGAAATAAGAGGTTTTCCTGTTGAAATGCCGGATCCGGAGGCACCAAATATGCCTGAAAATCTACCAGGACCTAGCAATATTCCACAGGCGGAGATCTTCGACCCAGGTTCTCAAATAATAGAGCCATGGCAGTCAGATATCGCCTTTGCGAACATGTTTTGGGGCGACCCTACATGGGATGTCTACAATATGGCTACGGATACTCCTCAATACCATTCTGGCCAAGGGTTATAATGATTTCCGAAAGTATATAGAACATAAATCATGGGCATAAAGAGAAAATCATAATCTGTTGTCATCACCTATTTTGGGAGTACCCCTTTTCGCAGTGCCCCACTTAATACGACGTTAAGACTTCAAGATGAACTACAACAAGTTCATATATATCTTTGTAATGACTATAAGCTAATGATATATGAAACAGAATAACTACTAGAAAGAGCCAACCTTCGCAAGTTTAGAAATACAAGAACCCCATTACCTCGTACAATGTAGGCCTAGACAAGTATCGCTACCAATTCTTCCGGTAATTTCAAATTCACAAGGGGAAGATGTTGCTGGGAGCCGTGGACATCATTTTCCATAAAGCTTCCACCTGGCGTGCGTTTACCGGCACGGATGCGCGGAATTGTGGCCTTAAACGCCTGTGCTGGGTCAAAGAACCCGGACCAGACGATATCGCTCTCAGGCAATTTATATGCGCTTGCTACTGCCTTCGCAGATAGAAGCCCCGATTCTTTTACTTTTAAATAAGTATCCCTCGACTCAAATATGAGGTCGAAGGTGATCTCATACGGGCCTGCGTTCTTCGACCGTACCACTTTGGCTAGATCACCAAGAGAAACGGGCTTGGTGTGCCCATTCATCTTTGTGCCATTGGTGGTAGTAGTGATAGACGAACTCCGGGTCCCATTAGTTATCACACCGTTAACATTTCCGTTGACCTTAGGCAAGGGAGGTGTCGATAAGGAACCATCTCCTTTGCCTATCATGGAGACAGATTGTGTAAACAGCGACTTTCGTTGCTTAGCGACGCCGTTGCCGTTAACTCGTCCAGAGGTAGAGGGTCCAAGGTCGCGACCTAGAGACAAGCCTTCCTCACCATCTATGAGGTCCATAAGATGGTACATAGAGAACTTTGAACACGGTCCTAGTTCAATGACAGGTTTTCCGCCGATACCGAATGCAAAGTTGCCTGACGTAGCCTTCTGTCCTGGGTAACTTCCGTGCTTCGAAATGTTAGTAACAAATCGTCGTGATTTTCCTTTGAACTTACAATGACTGCGATCCTAGCAGTGGCCGCTATGCTAGTCGCTAGTTCCTGAGAGGTTGCTAACACCTCGCCAATGATAAACACCTCCTGCGACGGCGTTGTGGTCGCGTTTTCATCTTGCTTTCCATATATATGGAAGTCAAGCTCCCATTTTTCCGACACATCGCTGTGCTGATCAACAGCATAGCCTTTAACGATATCAAGCAACGAGTCTAGTTGTTTGATTAATATTGCTATTCCAATGTTAGCATCCACCTTTACTAAAGCGATCAATATTTATTAGGGGTCTTACGGTCTCGAAAGCTACCCATGAACATTGATCGGTAACCAACGATGCTCCCGGCTTCAAGTTTTATTTGGTAGGGAAGCCCGCTTTCTTTCGAGAAATGGAACATGCTGCCGCGCACCCTAATGGACCGCTGATCTGGAAGTTGCTCATAAGTAGCGGCGTTTAAATCGAAGTATCCGCCCGGGCCGTGAAGAATGTCGGGGCGTGATTTCTCATACATTGTATGGGCGGCTACTGTTACTGGTGTGCAACGAGCCGTCGGCGTTAGGGGAGATATGGTAAATCCTCCGTCTTTGAAGACTGTCGCGATAGCACCGTGAGATTTCGGCTCAGCGCATGTTCCTCCGCATTCTAGGATCTTGCCCATATGCGTAAATCCGCCAAATTGTCGTTGAACTTCGGGTGAACTCCAGTTGTCAAGGTTTAATCCAGATAAGTATGAACAGTAGGCGACATAGGGGGCGGGGTCATAGGCGCGACCGCCAACGATAACATCGAAATCAGGGGTTGCCTTCATCGCATCTATGAACGGCTCTGGACCCATTTGAGCGACTACGCATGATGATGACTCGATATCCTCTTCCATCAACGGCGGAACACAAGCGCCGCATCCACTTATTTTCCCTTCGCTTAGGCGTTCTCTAACAACCGCTTTGTCTATGTTGGAGAATATAGCCACGGTTTTGAAGGAATAGCCCTCGTTTCCAGCTTCAGCTGAAATTTCTTCAATAACTTCAACTATCTCTCGGACGTGCTCGTCAATCCCATCTCCACCCGCAGAGCTGAATATTAGAGGAACATGGAACTGGTGAACGAGTTTTAGGAGCTTCCTCAGATCCCTAACATAAGAAGTCCGTGGGCAGCCCATCTTTTTCTGAGCGAGTCTGTCAGGCCCGCTATCTGTTGAGCCGGAGTCTAGGATCATAGCTGTTGGTATTCCAGTTGCGACGTAGAATCTTAATGCTGCGGTTGTTTCATCCTCTCTAAGACCGTAGCCGAGCATGCCTACCGGTGTGATGATATGGCATAGAGGAGTTGACGCGTCAACGTCATTAGTTGCGTTATTTGTTGCAATAGGCATATTGAAAAGATTACGAGATAGATTCAAAAGGATAATTTCTAAGGCTTGAAAAAATGTTGTACTATGAAAACGCTTATGAATAATGATCGAAGCGGCTCATTACTTATTCTTATCGTAAGGGATCCGGCGTTGTTTGAGATGTCCGAACTTTGCTTAATGTCCGCAACGACGTCACCAATGGTAACCAACGTATATATTAGGGCATCCGAACCAGGCATTTATAAATGCACACAGCCTCTCTGTAACATTCGCTTGGCTCGACTACCTGACAAAGCCCATGCCTTGCGCTGCTGTCCCTCGTAGTATGCTGTGACCGACCCAACCGAAACTCGCGTCTCGGCCGAAGATCGCTATTCCGGCCGCATTTCGCTCCAATGACATAATAACCTCCATAGCCACATATTAGCTGTACAGGAACGTGCGGGGTTTCTTACCTAATTTTTGTCTTAAAGAACTTGAGTCAATACCTCCACTTTGAGACGCAAAATGGCACCTACTAGGTACTCATTCTCCATTTACTAATTTGATTTCCTCGTTCACATTGCCATTAGCATTCTGACATTAGGTGCTCTGGAACTTCCTTGGGAATTATAGGTTTTAAAATTTATAGAGCCATAAATCTCTCTTTTCTTGTGGTGATATACAATAATGATCTTCATCAAGGGTGGGTTTCTAAAGCAATCAAGAATGGGGTTAGGGTTAGGGTCGGGATTCCTGGTTTTCCCTTCTCAAGGGTTAGGGTTCTTCTATCAACCCCATCCCCAACCCTAACCCTAACCTCAACCCAATTGATATCATATAAGAATTACCTAGGTAAATATGGGAGACACAACTTAATTGAATTACTCTCAATGATTTATTCGCTGCTATATATATAAGTATCCTAGCTGCATAGTGAGTTTTTTTTTTCATTTCTTCTGAGATCAAGTCCTTCCCGAATGGAAGCCTCCGTCAATCAACATATCTGATCCTGTCATATATGCACTAGCGTCGCTAAGCAGATAGACAGCAGCCCCCTTCAAATCTACTCGATCAGCCATTCTCTTCATCGGGGGCTCTGACAGGAAGATCTCCATCAGACCAGGACGAGTCTCTGAGATCGAGAGCGTCATATCGGTAGCAGTGTATCTACAATGAGGTTAATTCAAGTCAATGGAACAGTAAAGATTAGAACTCACCCAGGGGATATCGTATTGACTCGTATCTTCTTTTCCGCTAGTTCGCAACTGAGCTGTGTTGCTAGAGCAGTCACAGCTCCCTTACTTGCGCAATAGTCGCTGGTGTACTGACCCTTGCTAGCCATCCTGGCTGCGGTACTCGCGATAAATATCATTGAGCCTCCTCTTGGTTCCTCCTTTCCTGTGTCCTGACTGATTATCTGTTTAGTGACCAGCTGTGCAGGGAAGTAGGTGCCAAGAGTGTTAATCTGGAGCGTTCTCTCTACCGAAGCAGCGGGTCGTTCAATGAATGGTTGATCGGGACAAACACCAGCCGCAGTAATTCTGTAGTAAAAGTCAGCATAGGTCAAGACGATAATACATGCACAAAAGGACGTACAGCCCATCGATGCGTCCAAAATCTTTCACGATTTGCTTAAAAGTTGCTTCCAGAACGTCGTATTTGGTCACATCGCTCCTACCAGTCTTGTGAGCACCCCATTTCAACCAGTTTTAGGTAATAGAAGTCACCTGTAAAGCTTTACTTTGACACCGTAGTCATTTTCTAGTTTCTTGAAATGATCGTGCGGAGTCTCCAGAAGATCAATAGCCGCGATATCGCTGCCGACCTCAGCGCAAGCAACTGCCATAGCAAGTCCGATACCCCGCGCTCCGCCTGTGATAACGGTCACCCTTCCTTTGAGGGAAAATAGATCCTGGACAGTTCTCTTCAGATAGAGATCACTGGCGCCAAGCCCGGGGGGAGATGGAGAAGCCATGGCGGTTGGTACGGGCAGCAAGCGAAATCACGAGGAAAGCTCTGAAACCTTGTTCTTAAATGGCAAAAGATTGTTTGGTAAATATAAGTTAGACTTCACAATAAGAACTCACGACTGCGAGATGTGACATGAATATCAATTATATCAAGGTGGATCATTAAGGACATGGCGGAAACCTACCTACCTACACTACTCCATTCCGGGAAATGGATTCCGTACCCCTTCATCGCTCCATACGATTCCGAGTTATGGAGCACGACTGTCGATAGTACGGTCGGCCCGTAATGGGATATAGAATTCAAAATGAACATAATAGTAATACTTCAAGGTTGAGAAATTCCATGAATGATTGTCAATTAGATGCCAAATTCATGATCAGTATGACAGCCATGGATACAACCTCTATTTTACAATCCCAATTAGATCGGATTGATAATCCTCAACTTACCAACGAGTGGATTCCGCAATCGGAAGACGATTTCGCCGTGCTTACCCTTCGTAACTTGATTTTTGACCTATGCGACCAAAATGGCGGTGGTCATGGTGGTTCTGCAGTCGGAATGGGTGCGATAGGGGTAGCTTTGTGGAAGTACGTTATGCGTTATAATCCAGCGGATCCTGACTGGTTTGACCGAGATAGATTTGTGCTATCTAACGGTGTGTTTGTCTAAAATGATGGATTATCTTGGGACATCTAAACTGATTCTCACTAGGCCACGCTGCTACGTTTTTGTATGCTATAAACCATCTTGTGGGTTATGATGCATGGACCATGGATGAACTGAAAGGCTATGGAAGCCCGAAATTGAATGGCTACACGACGATTTCTCATGCACACCCTGAGATTGAAGTTCCAGGCGTTGAGGTTACTACTGGGCCTTTAGGTCAAGGTATTGCCAATGCTGTTGGACTAGCCATTGCGTCCAAAAATCTCGCAGCAAACTTCAATAAGCCAGATGCTAAGATAATAAACTCTCGTATCTGGTGTACGACAGGTGACGGCTGCTTAATGGAAGGAGTTGCACTTGAAGGTATGATGTTACGTACCATTCTATTAGACAAGTTGTTGACGTGATCAAATAGCGATCTCTCTTGCGGGACACCTACGTCTTGACAACCTGGTGCTCATATACGATAACAATGCCGTCACTTGTGATGGACCCCTAGACTGGATTAATACGGAAGATATTAACACCAAGATGATTTCTCAAGGTTGGGAGGTGATTAACGTCTTAGACGGGCGCTACGACGTTGTGGCAATTGTACATGCTCTGTGTCTAGCCAAGAAATATGTCGGCAAACCTGTCTTTATCAATATTCGTACCGTCATAGGTGTTGATACAGCAGTAGCAGGAACGTACAAGGCCCACCATGGAATTATTGACAGGGAGAGCATTATAAAGTCAAGAACCCTATTGGGGCTTGATCCCAACTCCACACACGTCGTCCCACAGCGATCTTTGGCTTTCTTTCGTGAGAGAAGACAGCATGGCGAGAAGATCCAACAAGAATGGAACCAACTAGTAGAGGGATATGATAAGCAATATCCTAAGGACTATCAGCTCTTCAAAGAGCGACTTTCTGGCTCCACTAGCGATGCACTGTCATCTCTTCGAAACATGGATAGCAATGTTCTCTCTGGAAACGCAACCAGGGACTGCAACGGGATCATTCTGGACGAATTATGGAGGGCAATGCCTTCACTCTGTGGTGGTGGAGCCGACTTGGTGAACTCGAACAAGATTACATATTCAGAATCTGATGTTTTCTCACCACCCCTGTCAAGTAAGGGTCGATATATTCGTCATGGCATTAGGGAACATGCTATGGCATCGATTGCTGTTGGTCTTGCTGCCTACCATCCGGGCTGCTTTGTTCCCTTCACTGCGACCTTCTTGTTATTCTTCCTTTACGTGAGTATGGCCCTTACCTTGGCACTGTCTGTTTATCAACAGTTTACTCACTAGAATATCCTAAAGGCTGCCCCAGGTGTACGCATGGGTGCATTAAGCCATCTTCAGATTATCCATGTGGCCACCCACGATTCCTTCCGTGAGTTATAACTATACAATGCGAATTGCGGGATGCATTCTAACTTTTCGTGTAGAAGAAGGGCAGAATGGACCAACGCATCAAGCCGTGGAGGTCGATTCATTATTCCGCGCCATGCCGGGTCTCAATTACTTTCGTCCCTGCGATGGCGAGGAATTGATCGGAGCCTGGATGCATGCACTTGAGAGCACCCATAATCCTTCAATGCTATCCCTAGCACGAGACCCGGTCGGTCCGGTTCCCAACACAGACAGGAACAAGGTTTTCCGCGGAGGCTATGTCATTAAGGAGCCTACCAACTACAAATTGACGCTTGCCAGTTGTGGTTCTAATCTACATTACGCTGTGGTAGCGGCTGATTTGCTCGAATCTAAAGGTTTTCCAACCCGCCTTGTCAGTGCTCCTAGTTTAGACCTATTTGAGAAACAAGACCGCCAATACAAGGACGAAGTGTTCCCCAAGGACGGAAGGCCAGTCATTAGCGTCGAGGAATATGTAGCAACCGCGTGGGCAAGATATGTCTCAGCTAGTATTGGGATGACAACATTCGGCTACTCTGCGTCGAGGGAAAGCAACTACGACAGGTTCGAATTAGATGGCGAAGGAATTGAGAGACGGGTTTTGTGTTACCTAGACGAGCTAAAGGGAACCAACGCGTGGCAGCACGGGTGGAGACAGCTATAGATTGGAATCTTGAATAGGGGCAAAAGGTGGGCCCGATTATTTTGTTGATGAGCAACTACAAATAGTACAATTATAAACGATCCAAAAGCAAATATGTATTTGAAATATTACTTGTGTGCTTCATGAATATTTATTTATTGCTCTATAAGATAGAATTGAATTTCTAATATCAGGAGATACCTAGATTTGGATCCATCCATAGATAAGATGCTCTACCTGTTAGGGTACAATACCCCTTAACTGGAGGGGATTTACCGCATTAAGCCACTACAACTCTAGCGGGGAATAGCGGTCGTCTATACACTGTAGTTGCATCATCATACTCAATTGAACATCTAAGCACGAACAAGTATTATATCATGGGGATATCTATATGTTTTTATAATGTAATATACGTTTAATATCTATATAGTTTTAGTAAATTTGCTTTCATGAAATCTCACTTGTCTTATCAGAAAACCTAGGTCATAGTTTAGCTAGTGAATTAATAGATAGTTGCTACCTAGTTACCTAATCTATTTTGCCATCTTTAGAGGGTAGGCGCTGTATTTTGGTAAATATTTAGGGCCCTTCTGCCGAGTTTTACCCCACTTCAAGCATTCTAAGGCACCCCTAAAATTTTTTATTATAGCGGAGAGGGCTTAGGGGGGTTCAGTGGATCCAGAGGATCCCTTCCTGGAGGGTTGGGTTAGTGGATTGTAGCGTGCTAGATGCGCTGTGATGCTCTGTAGGCGGTTGCGCTAGAGTCAGCGCTTGAGTTTAGTGGGAGAGTGCGTGGCGTACTGATCTAGCGGTAGGGGGCGATCATGATCCCAACATTACCTACTAGGTAGCAGGATGATAGAATTTATTTACATACTAAGTACCTAAGTAATATCTAGTAGTTTTATATTCAAGCCTGGAGATTCCCAATGGTCACGGATTTGAGAATTTGGTACTCCTCCAAGCCATACTTACTACCTTCCTTTCCGTACCCGCTCTCTTTAACACCCCCGAACGGCGTCTCAGCAGCACTGATCAAGCCAGTGTTCACACCAACCATACCGCTTTGTAACTGTTGGGAAACACGCATGATTCGGCTTACATCACGGCTGAACATGTAATTGGCGAGACCGAATTCAGTTGAATTTGCCAACTTGATCGCCTCCTCTTCCGTGTCAAACTCCCAGATGAGGGCTAGAGGACCAAATGTCTCCTCATTTGCGACAAGCATACCAGTAGTCGCTCCTGAAATGACGGTCGGCTTGTAGAAATAACCCGAACCAGGGCCTACAGCACCCCCAGTCCTTAGCTTCCCTCCCTTAGACAGAGCGTCCTGGACGTGCTGGTTGACCTTTTCGACGGCGGCCTTGTTGACTAATGGTCCCTGTGTTGTCTTGGCATCAAATCCTGATCCCATGTTGAGAGAATCGACCTTCTCCACGAGTTTGGCAATAAACTTCTCCTTGATCCCTCGCTGAACGAAAATTCGATTGGCGCTATATCGTTCGTTAGCACCTCTTCATGTTCAAGTATTACACTGAGGGGGTAGAATCAACTTACCACACGCAAGTCTGGCCTGTGCACCTGAATTTTGAGATCATAGTGCCTGCAACAGCGATATCAAGATCTGCATCGTCGAACACAATGAGTGCCGCATTTCCACCAAGCTCAAGGCTCATCTTCTTCAAAGTGGTAGAGGCAAGACCGGCTAGTTTCTTCCCGACCCCCGTCGAGCCAGTGAAGCTCAATTTATTGATCAACGGGTTTGTTGCCAATTCGGTTGCCGCAGCTCGATCTTTAGTCGTGCACACATTGATGCAGGCGGCCGGGATTCCGGCTTCGACCGCAAGCTTAGTAAGGGCCAAACAAGAGTGCGGTGTCTCGCTTGGAGGTTTTATGACAACTGAGCAACCTGCTGCGAGAGCGGGTGCTACTTTGCGTGTGATCATGGCTGCGGGAAAATTCCATCTGAGGTGAACCTATTTGATTAGAGAAAATTGATTTCTAGAGCAAGCAGTATAATCCGAATATTATTGATTACTTACGGTGTAATGATACCGCAGACACCTATGGGTTGTTTGAATGTCATGACTGTGGTATTAGGCTGAGAAGATGGGATAGTATCACCATAGGCCCTTGGTGCTTCCTCGGCGAACCACTTAATGAAAGAGGCCGAGTATTTCACCTCTCCTTCTGCCTCTGCGTATGTCTTTCCATTTTCGAGACACAGAATAATAGCCACTGGCTCCTCAGTTAGTAATTTGTTACTAGATGGGTATTAGGAAACTTACGATCGCGAACGTTCCTCTCAACCAGTTCGTACCATTTTCGTAATATATTTCCTCTCTGCGCTGCTGTCGTAGACGCGTAAAAATCAGTCTGGGCCTTCGCAGCGTGTTCTATGGCACGTTGAATGTCGGCGCGTTCTAAGTTTGCCACGCTGCTGATTTTGCTTCCTTTTACGGGCTCTGTTCTGGTAAGTTTTCTGATAATATGTTTGAATTATGCGGATAGAGCTAACCTAACACATCGAACGTAGTCTTGGCCTTGATCCATTCTCCGCCGACAAAGGCGTCAGAGATGAAAAGCGAAGGATCCGACAACTTGTATAGTTAGTGGGTTGACAAACAGCATGGATTTGTGATACATAGGAAATAGGCATCGCCACATACGGACGCTAGAGGGTTTGTAGGGTCGACGGCCATTTTCAGTTGTCTTAGATCCTAAATGTCTAGTGACGATCTTTTTTCTCCTTTCCGTCTTCCTTTATTGGCATGTCAAATTTCTAACAGTGTGCATATCAAGTCACGTCTAACACCCATGCCTTGCCACTCGTATATACATCTAGTGTAGCCGGTACTTTAGGTACGTTGCACGTAGTATAGGATACATAGAGTCGGAATATGGTTCCCACCGGTCTCGCTTGTTCATTATAGGGTCAAGAAAAATCAGTAGGAGAAGCAGCAGAAGACATAGCCGGTATCTCACCTCCAGGCCTTCATGGTAAGTGAACTCCGGTTCTGATAGAATTTCCACAATTCAGGGGTTCAGGGGCTCTGGCTCGGAAACCATTTTCCGATTGGCATGGATTTCTTAATGCCCTTCCCCACCTTCCATGGTGTTCATGGTAGTATACCATGCACATCCCCAGGTTCTCCGCATTGAGGCGATATGGGGAGAACCTGGGCACTAATCAGAACGATATTTAGCAATATCTTGGTATGGCATCCAGCGAATGCCTCGTAAAGGTTCCACTCATGCGTCAGATACACGAATCTAGGTATACTGACTACGACGACTTCCTATACTATCAATTCTACATACGAAACTATCCAAGGATGGGATACGGGGTAATGTAGGATTTGTGGTTGCGCGGGGCAGACTACCCCGCATATTGCTACCCTGTAGTGTGGGGTCGCATTACGTAAGGGTGAGTTTGGGGAACAATCTTTATGCCTTAGCACAGACCTAGAACTTGGAAAAAACAACTACTTTTTGCTTCCGTTGCAATCACATTGGAGAATTTTCTATCACTATTATTGCCCATATTAGATGAAGCATTAAGTACTTGATCAGCCAATTTGTTGATGCTCAATGTGTACGGGGATAGCATGCACTAAATGACAGTATCTATATCACGTGATACCCAATATCTTCACCACGCTCTCTCTGTAACATTGTACGACGCACCTTTGACGGCACTGTCGACTAATTCTATATTACAAACACTACTGTGTAGGTGTAATTCGCCATACAGATTATAGGCGATTCTATCAGTCCATCTACTCTAACCAAAAGATGGGAACTGCCTCCGTATCTGGGCGTCGACACGTCACCACCGCGTGTAACCCTTGTCGTGATGACAAAATCAAGGTATAACCTTCCTAAGTCTTCTCACCTGAGGCTCTTATTCTAACAATTTCATCAAGTGCGATGGTAAAACTCCATTATGTGGTCAGTGTACGGACAAGAAGCGCCAGTGTACATACAATTCTAAGACAGATAGGCGAAAGTAAGTGAATGTGCATATTAATGCCACCCTCATAAAAGCACAATTCGATTTGTTAAGTGCTTACTGTGTCTTAGAATTTCACTGAGAAAATCAATTGAGACATTCTCTCGTCGGCTGAGACAGCTTGAAGCTGTTCTACTCTCGCACAGTATCGAACTCCCACAGATACCTAATGAAGACGATGCTTCTATGATTGAGTCACTCATGTCAATGTATGCGCCACCTCCGGAGCCGCATACGTCACCTGAGCCCATCACAATTGTGGGCTCCGAATCTCCGGATCAAGCTTTAATTATGCCGCCAATAGACCCTGATCCATGCATAGTATCGAGTACGGGCACAGACACTACAGAACAGCCAAATATCCCCGGTGGCAATATTTTCCAATTCGATTCAGCCATTGACGAAGACTGGGTTTGGAACATGAGTTCCTGTCCATCGTATCCTGCCTTAGACTTCGGAAGCTTTAATCCCATCATCACACTCGAGGGCAGCACTGTTGATGAAGGAGTCGTAGCACAGCCTACAATTCCTCATGACTTACTCTCACCAACCTTGGTCAACGATGAAGGTTCATCGGATGATGACGATTGCTCCGAAGTGACAAGTCAATTTTCCTCGCGGCTTGGAACTCTCCTAAATACAGATACGGGCGAGCGTCGATTCTACGGTGCGACCTCTAACATGCATTTTATGCCGGGGAAACGTATTATGAAGCAATCCACAACATCTCACCCACCAGAGCCACGGATACAGGCCAGGTTAGACGACGCTGGCGTTGGTCAAAGAGTACCAGTTGAACTCATTCGTCACCTAACCGATCTTTACTTTACCTGGCAGAATCCCAGTCTGTATGTTGTGGATAGACAGGAGTTCGAAAGAGCACGGGAGGGTTATGTGCTTCATAAGCGGGAGAGTACCCTCTACTCAGAACTCCTGGTTAATTCATTGTGAGTTGATTGAAAATCCACACAAAAGCGGTGTATGAAACTAACACGAATAGGTGTGCTATAGGGGCAGCATTCAATAACAGCCGTTATCCCGAGCTTCCTTGCCCGTTGAATGAGTTCTTTGCTAAGCGAGCAAAGGCACTTATAGATATCGAGTTAGACATGCCACGGATAGCCACGATCCAGAGCCTTGCAGTTTTAAGCATGCATGAAGCTTCAGCTACAAGAGATACGCGGGGCTGGCTTTTTAGCGGTATGGTATTGTATCTTAACCCAAGCTAATAGATGAAACTCTGAACTCACTTTCTTAGGGATGGCGATAAGACTTGCGTTCGATCTAGGGCTTCACCTTGATACGAGACAATACGTTCAAGATGGGACTATGACAGTCGAAGAAGCGCGAGTCCGGAGCGTTACTTTCTGGGGCATCATTGCTACTGATAGGTGGGTTCCTATATGATGCCCTTCATTCTCACGATATGCTCACCTAAGCTCCGTACTAACGATCAATATGGTAGAATGTGGGGAATATATCTTGGTCGGCCGTTTCATAATACTCTCGACACCGTCAGTGTTGAAATGCCCGAATACACGCAATTCGGGCGAAAAACGGATTTATGGACGGCCTATGGTGCATATGGAAATCACTCAAAAGGCCTAATTATTCCTGATCCAAGAAATATTTTATCGGAGAGATGGCAGGCATTATATGAGATCATTTCACCCCTAGAACTAAGCCTGTAAGCCTCCTCCCTTCTCTAGCGTGAAATGGGGAAACTTACCTATAGATACCTGCAGATATTTTAAGGCAGATATTCATAGTAAGGTTGAGCTAGTGACATTTTCTCAGCATACCTATGAACGGCTTCTAGCATGGAAGGCCGAACTACCTCAGGAACTAGTCATCGATATGGAGAGTCTAGATTCTACCAACTATTTACCTCATGTCCTAATGTTGCAGTAAGTCACTTTTCTAATGACCAAGCTTTTCACTGTAGACCCCTCTAACTTCTCAACAGCATGCAATACGCCTTATTTATAATCATCCTTCACCGACCGTGGGTAGCCAAGAATTATATCCAGCCAACCCCACTCTTTGGTTCGGGACCTCGCCATGCGCGCGAGATGTGTCTCCGTTCCGCCTTTGATATAGCGATTCTTATTCGCGCGTTTGATCGAATGTATTCCCTCCAGAGGGCAAACATTCTCCTTGTACATATAGCATTCACAGCTGCCCTGATACTTCTTTATGCGACCGTGTCCGAAAAAGACGTTAGTTGTCAACGCGAACTGTCCACGCAGCTCGATATGTGCTGTCAAGCACTAGCAGAACTCGGGAATTCGTTTGAAAATGCAGCAAGAACACTTGACATCCTATTATCTGTCAAAAGAATGTGGCAGGCGAGTCTAGTCTCGGGAGTGCAAACTAAGCGCGCTCAGCCGAGAGAATGGTTCCCCATTGATCCTTCAGGTAAAAGATTGCGGATGTCTGAGGGATGTGTGTAGCTAGTACACTCAAATAATGTACTATTATATTCAAGATTCAATGACTACCTTGACGACCAGTCCTCCGCCGTCATCTCTTGTCCTAGAGGCCATCCCAAAAGCCTCAATTGCTGACTCTAGACCTTTATATCTATGTGTAATTAATTTTCGAATGTCCGGCAAAGTGGTCCCCGGCTTGACTACCTGGTTCATGATCTGTAATCCGCCGGGATAGCAATTAGCATATCTCCATACACCAACCAAGGAAACCTCCCGTAGAGCTGCGGCTGATAATGGCAGCGTTTGAATTGGGACACCCATGCCGACAAGTAGGACCTTCCCTCCAGCACGTGTTGCCTAGCGAGCGTAAGAAACCTGGAACTTCGAGAATTATCTTGGCCTTGAGGACTTACATATATTGACGTACGCACACATGACTCCACCCCTGTGCATTCGAATACTCTGTGGAACATCCTTCCATTATTCTTTGCCGTCAGCGTAGTTGCATCTTGTTTCGCGAGCTCGAGGCAATGCTCTGTTGAAGTTTCCTTGCGAATCTCCAACAATTGGATCGCATCAGCAAACTTGTTTTCTAGCGCGAAGTCTAGACGATTCCTCGCTATGTCAGCCATAACAATATTATTATAGCCTGCTGCCTTTGCTGCTATCGCGCAGAGTAGTCCGACGGCGCCAGCACCTATGATAAGGCAATTATTTCCGAGCTCGGCCTCGGCCTTGTTCACGGCGTGGATACCTACCGCTAGTGGCTCAAGCAGTGCGCCATATGCTAAGTCCATATCAGCTGGCAACCTAATAGCACTGACTATTAGCTCGATAAAGCTTGTAGTATAGAATAGGGGTGGCTCTGACTTATGCACCCATTTGCTAGGATGGTTCAAGCGTTCCTGTAGCGTACCCTGGTAATGTGGGAACTTTGTTGCGCTGCTACGAAAACGTAGCTTCTCACAGATATTGTATGCTCCGGCATGACAATCCTCACAATCGTCGCATGGCACGCCTACTTCGAGAGCCACTTTGTCACCGACTTCCAATCCTTCCACTCCCGGTCCAACGGAGAGAATAATGCCGGCCGCCTCGTGACCCGGAGAAAGAGGCTCTCGTACTTGGATGTCTCCGTTACGGTAATATGTGTAGTAATGCACATCAGAGCCACATAATGTAGTGGCTTTGATTTCTACCTGTACCTCTCCAGCGCTTGGTGGGCTCAGTTTCCGGTAGATCTAATATTTACGTAGGAATTCGTTAGCCAACATTATAGGATCACAATCAAAACAAAACTAAATCTTACCAGTCTTAGATCCTTAGGGCCGTAGAGCACCTGAGCCTTCACCTCACAGCAATTCGAGGTCGCCATTCTGCAATCTTCTTCCCCTACCTTCTGCTTAGTCTTGAGGTTAGAGCGTCTCGACTAACCAGATATTTGAGTGAAGGATGACAACTCCAATATCACACACATAGGTACCTAAGCTGGAAATATTGTGGTCATTTCCGATTCTATTACTCTATAGTATATATACATATAATTATCATTGGAATGCGAATCATATGGGCCATGACGAGACGACTCGTATGATCAATAACAGTAAACCGATGATGGGTCGGGAATTCAAGACCTATCCCACCAAGCATTCCGGGTTCTAGATCCCGAACTCCACATCTCCACTGTACGGATTAGGATGGAATTGCATACGGCATTCGATCTGTTCAAATTAGGAGTATTTCTAAAGCCGGGGGAATCCGTAAAGATAGGTATTGAAAACGCGTCTAGGTCCTACATTGGTGTCCCTTTGTATACCAAGAATTTGAGTTTTTTTCAACCCGATCTGCCCTAAGACTCCGCGAAGTGCGTCGTGCGTAATAGATCACTCTCTTATGCGAACCAAGTCGTATTGTATGCGAAGATGGACCCCACTGCAATTATCATCGGAGCCGGACCATCAGGCATCGCCTTGGCCCATAAACTTAAACACACACTAGGCTACGAAAACTTCACAATCTACGAGAAGCTCGACGGCGTTGGTGGAACATGGAGATTGAATAATTACCCAGGCTGGTCAGTTAGACGCGCTCTCCAATTCATATTTCTACAAGAGTACTGATGATATATAGTGGGTGCGATGTTGCTTCACATCTGTACTCCTTCAGTTTCAATCTAAATCCCAACTGGTCCCGAGAGCTTTGTGAACAAGCAGAAATCCTACAGTACATCGAAGACACAGTCGATAAGTTCGATCTACGTCAGTTCATTCAGACTTCAATCGAGTGTGTTGGTGCCAAATGGAATTCGGACCACAGTGAGTGGGAGGTGCAGCTAAAAGACTTAAAGACGGGCATCGAATTCGTCCGACGAGCTAATATCTTCGTGTCTGCCGTCGGTGGAATCTCGTTTCCCAGAGACGTTAGTTTTTCTTTCATTGATATATGGTGCAGAAACTGACAATGGACAGGTACATTTTGAAGGCATGGAGGACTTCAAGGGGCCTATCTTCCATACCGCGCGATGGGATCATTCCGTGAATTATAAGGGAAAGAGAATGGTAAGTCCCACTTTGATATGTACAGTTGAGTATCATCCTAATTGTTTTAGGCCGTTATTGGAAATGGCTGTAGTGCTGCACAAGTCGTTCCCTCCGTCGCGGATCACGTAAAAGTCGTGAAGCAGTATGCACGAAGTCCTCAGTGGTATCACGATCGACCAAATCACGTCTTCACGGAGGGAGAAAAGATGGCATTCAGATATATACCGTTCCTTATCCAAATCCGTCGTCTTCTTACCTTCCTCGAAATCGATTTTGAATCGTACGTATACCGGCCGACGCCGAAGGGAATCAAAGCTCGTCTTAAGAAAGAGGAAGAAGCACGTCAGTACATTTATAAGACTGCGCCCAAGAAATATCATGAGATGCTAGTGCCTAAGTTTGAATTGGGATGCAAACGCAAAATTGCAGACCCGCAGTATCTGGAGTGTCTGCACAAGCCCACCGTAGAGCTTGTTCCCGAAGGTATCGAAAGGATCACCGAGGACGGTATAGTCAGCTCTACCGGCAAATTCGACAAATTCGATATCATTGTTTTGGCTACTGGATTCAAAGTCTCTCAATTCCTTACTCCGATGGAGATAATCGGTGTTGATGGGAAAACCCTTGACCAGCAATGGAAGGAGTCTCGTGGTGCTCAAGCATATCTCGGGACATTTGTTCATAACTTCCCTAATCTGGCTATTATGTAAGTCCTTTGATATATCTCTATCGGTTTTAGCAACAGCTTGATGGCTAATTATCATTGTTTGGCAGTTTTGGCCCAAACACATTTCCCGCGAACAACTCTGCCTTATTCGCCTGTGAAGTGCAGGTCGATTACGCAGTCAAGGCGCTCTTCGCACCTCTCATCGACAAGCGGGCTAAAGTCATTGAGGTCCAAGAAACTGTCGAGAACCGCGCCACAAATGTAATTCACGCACGACTTCGAAACACCGTGTTCCAAGGAAACTGCTCCAACTGGTACCTCAGCGAGTTCGGACGAAATGCCGCATCGTGGCCAGATACTGCGGCATCATTTTGGGCGGCCACTTACTTCCCCAAATGGAAGGCTTTTAATATGACGGGTGGTAGTCAATTCTGGTTTATCAATTCTTTACTCCGTAACGTACGCACCACGTCCTCTTTCACAAAAGCTCTGGTTCTTGCCTTGCTTGCTGTTGGTCTAAGACCAATGCTTTCTCAATCGCTCAACACGAGTAACCTATCAGAGACAACCGAGGTGGTGAAGAACTTGGCTGGGAATTTAACTGCGTGGAATCATTAAAAGGTTTTATTGAAGAGTACCTAGTAGGTACCTAGCTATACGATTTATGAAGTTAATGTAAATTGGATACATAGGCATTGACGAATATTATTTCATTTGCAAGGTATTTGGCTCCATCAGTTGAAACATCGTACATCCACCTCCAAGTTCTAATATATCGGTCGGCCCGGTCTAGGGGGTAGTGCTTAAGTATATAGGTGGCAGTAATTTAGCACTGTATGGATAGTGGGCTATTTATGAAGGTCGATACCCTAAAGGTTGGGGGCTACTCGCTAAAAGGGGGCTCTATACGGTGCGAACATGTTGAGCGCGATGCAGTCTTAGATAGAATTTCGAAAAAAAATAACCTTCACAATGAACAATAACATCATGGTTTCAAATTACTTAACCAATATCCCATATATACCACCAAACACTACCTAAATACGTAAGTCATAACTTAGTCTTAGTCTTGTTAAAGGTCGAATCGAGGGTGATGAGACGATTAGTAACACGGATGGATTCTAATAGGGCACTTGTAAACTAGGCAGCAGAAGCTTCGTAGCTCTTGACCTCTTAACTAAATACAAAGTGATGCGAGAAGACCTCTACCAAAGTGTGTTGCCCCTATGGTGTGGGGCGACTAATGAGGTATGGTAAGCTTTCGGATTTTAAATTCCAGAAAAGGGGGTTCACTAGCTCATCTTTCTAACCAATATCATGTCTTCTAGGAACGATCAATGCTAAAATGGTTATAGTTATGACATGGATCATCTATAGGTAATTGCGAAGTTGCTCGTTACGGACTTGTAGTTTGATTCTCTTTAACATAGCAGGAGCTTGCCTCAGCCAAAACCACATATTCTTAGGTACCAAATTGGGTCCGGCCCCACTGTCTCAATCCATTCTACGCGTTACAGACACTCGCGTGCTCAACGGTGGCCTCTTCGCTGTTAGATTTCTCGATTTCCGGACGAATATCGTGAACGCTTTTTGAGAATTTGCTCTCGAATCGCGTATCAATTTCCTCCAGGCTCAAATTTGCAGTTTCCAAATAAAATATCAATATCACCGGCACAAAGATAGCGTTGAAAGTAGCGAAGATGATATAGAACCTCCAACCCAGATTCGCCGTCCCAATAGGCGTAACGAGAACGACGACATAGTTGCTAATCCAGTTGGTCGCCGTAGCTACTCCAGAGCCAGCGATACGCATACGCTGAGTGTTGACCTCTGCTGGATACATCCAAGGAACAGCAATCCACGACAGACCGAACACCGTAATGAAGCCGAAGATGAATGAAACTGCAACAATGTTCCACTGATAACCACCTATAGCAAGGCCAACAGCAACGAGGACCAAGCAGAAAGATTGACCAGCGGCACCCAATGCCATCAGTCGCTTCCTTCCGAACGTATCGATGTACAAGGTACCAACGCAAGTGGAAATCAGGAGGTTCATGGCGTTACAGGCCGCTAGAATCAAAGAAAGATTACGACTAAGGCCTAGAGATGAAAATACCTATCTTTTTATTAGCGAATTGAACTAGATTTGTATCGGGATATGGGAGAGAAAGAAATGGTGGTTTAATACAATTGGAAAATAATACAGCAAGATGTTTATCCCGCCAAACTGCTGCATGAATTGGGTTCCTGCTCCGAGGATAAGACGACGGGTTGTCTGTATGCTATCGTTGGCGAGGAGACTTTTGACGGTGATTCTCCCTAAAGCCATCTCATGATAGACACTCTGTTGAATCTCTTGAAAGGCTTCCTGAGTCTGTTGCTCTGAGTCCGTTTGGGCCCCAGCTAGTCTTCGCATGATTTCGTAAGCTTCTTCGTTCCGATCCTTGATTACAAGCCAACGTGGTGAGTCCGGAAGCCATGGGATAGGAATTATGACTAAAACTGCGAAAAAGCATTGGAAAGCAAGAGGGAAGCGCCATGAAGCTTCACTTCCAGCTATGAACGTCATGCCATAGTTGATCCACTGAGACATAACATTGCCAACTTGGTTCAATACTAATTGAAGGACCATGATGCGCCCACGATACCGCGCAGGCGTCGTTTCCGATTGCCAGACTGGGATAGATGCCGTAATCATTCCATTGCCGAAGCCAGCGATTAGCCTCCCAACGATTAGTTGAGCCACGCTGTAGGCTGCTGACTGTAGAATCGCACCGATGATGAGGATAACACAACCAAATAAGATATTACGCCGACTACCAAGCTTGTTGCCCCACCACATAGTGAGCATAGCCGTTATAAAACAGCCTAGATCAAATGTAGCCGTGATATGGCCTCGAAGGATAGCGTTGGGGTGGTCGAATACACGAACGAACGATTCATTGTCGAGTAGGCCGCCGAACACACCTTGATCGTATCCGAACAGAGCGAAACCACATCCCGAGCAGAAGGTGATCCACGTTAGCAAGGAGTTGCCTTTGGTTTTTTCGAGCCACATAATGCTAGATAGAGAAGTACACGTGTATAGTATAGAGTGAGGATGGAAAAATTTCTGGTAATCACAAGACTCGAAAGTCGGTCAAAGGATACCTAAAATACTACAACGAAAACGAATTAATGATACCAGGAAATTGATTTCCGCAGCAATACGAACTCAAGCATGAAAACTTACGTATGCTAGCTACCCCAGACCGAGCGAACTGGGGCATAATCTGGGGTCGATCCGGAGTCAAAGTCTGGGGTCTGGGGTTCGCATATGGGGCCGTGGCAAGGTTCCACACCACATACCTACACTAGGTAGGAGGTAATCAAGTAGACAGTTTGGCAGTTCTAATGAAGACATGAGATTTCGTGGATTGAGGGTTCTAAGGACTCGAATCATAAGTTATCATGAATTACGAAATATGTATGGTGGCCTTTATGAGATAAATCTTACCTAGTATGTTTTTACTTTGCGCATAGGTAACAGTCGTGAGAGTGAAATCTAGACTTAGTGCATTCGATTTAACAAATAAAATAACCAGAAAGCTATACTTATTGAAGACCTTTAGGTCTCTCTAGAGCGATGACCTTGTAGTGATATCGATGAAACATTAATTCCACGAAGAATCATAACGTGGTACCTCTAAAGAAGACTGCATGGGCCAGATTCCGGCATCTAGTTTCCGAATCATTGAACGCCGACATGACGCCTAGCGGATTTTCTCCGCAGAATTGTGTCTTCTATCACATAAAACCTGTAGAGAACGTGGTGGGACTCGTCGTAGCCAGCTCATTAACTTACGTAGGAGGTAAAATTACCACCTTGAACTCAAAACTGATCATTCATCAGATCCACTTTTGATTAAGGGGCTCACAGTTACTGTCCTCTCATCCATATTCCAGATGGCCCGCCTTCTCGAGGATGAAGTTATTATGTACGTATCATCAGCCTCGCTATCCCCCTTCAACAATTGTCTCTTGCGAAATCTTGACAATCGTAGAATCACCGGCTCTAGCACAGGGATAGGGCGAGCTACCGCGGTAGAATGTGCACGTCACGGTGCCAGGCTTGTATTACATCATATTGGAGACACACAAGCGAAATTAGATATCATCAATCTCAAAAGAGATATTGAATCATTGACCAAGGGGTCTAAAGGGACGAGATCAATTGATATTGCCGCCGATATAACAAATGATGGAGCTGGAAAGAGGTAAGTACTTCTCCTCTGGCTAAGGAAACCCCTCATGTTATAGACAAAATCTGATTTTGTTAGTATTGTTGATGCGGCTGTCGCGGAATTTGGCGAGATTAATGGTCTCGTCAACAATGCCGGCATCTGCCAATTTATGGATTTTGTAGCGGTAACCAAAGAACAAGCTGAGAAACACATGGCGGTCAATTATCATGGTACTTTTGGGATAACCCAAGCAGTCATCAAACAAATGATTCTCCAAGGCAAAGGGGGTTCTGTCGTTTCAATCGCTTCCGTCTGCGCGACCCTAGGGTCCTCGCAGCTAACACATTACTCGGCTACCAAGGCTGCAGTCTTAGGTATGACCATTAACTGTGCAGTTGCCTTGGGTCGCCACGGGATACGATTCAATGCTGTAAGTCCAGGTACTGTGGAGACAGACATGAATAAAGGGGACCTTGTCGGGTCGAAGAGAGAGTGGATGGAATCAAGGGTCCCACTTGGTCGGCTAGGGGTACCGGAGGATATTGCAAAGCCGGTTGTCTTTCTTGTCAGTGACATGGCTCAGTACATTTCGGGGCAGAATCTCATTGTCGATGGTGCTTCAACTGTTTATTATCAATAACTGAAAGACGTGTTGAAGTTCTCGTAATATGCTAGTACGATAGAAGAAACATTGAGCACTTTCAAATCGGCGATTAGACGAAAAATGTTTAGCCTATAGGTACCTTTACTACATAGAAGACATAATAGCCCAAATCACCTGCTGTCTTAAACGCATATCTATAGAAAATGATTGTGCTGTCGCCTAATAGCAGCTCTGCCTAATGGGGAGAGCCAACCAGAATTGTTCCGATGTGCAAGTCTTCGATGATTCATTACGTGGCCCAAAGCTTATCAAGCTACCCTGAGTTGTGGTTTCTGCGACATTAAAAGGGAGGAGAAAACAGCAGCTACTGAAAAGCCAAGTACAATATACATCTGAGTGATGAAAGATCGGGCGAAAAGTTCCCTTATCTGGTCCTCCAAGATGTCTGGTAGTGATTTAATGGTTTCCAGAGACCTAAAAATCGCCCCAGCCTCGTCAAAGGTTAGAAAAGATGCTGATGCCTTTTGAACCCAGCTGTTCCCAACGGCTGTAGTAATAGAAACACCGACAGCGCCACCCAGGAATCGAAACTGCACTACAGCAGCCGATGCAATAGCTAAGTTCAGTGATTAGTACTGGTCAAATATTATCATCGTGAACACTTGCTTACCGAGATCTTTTCTCTCCACTATCGCAGGCGTCATTAATGTAGCTGTTCCGACAACAAGACCCAGACCAATCCCCACTAGCACTTGGAGTCCATACAAACCGTTCCAGTTCCTATTCTCCGTAGAAACTTGGGTGATAAGGATGAATCCAATAATTTGTAGGATCTCGCCGAAGATCATCAAGTAAAGAGGGGGTATACGTCGTTTCTTACACAGACTCGCCGCGATGATCGCCCCAATAGGGTATACTGCAGAAAATAAAATGAGTCGGACACCCGCGTCTAGAGGAGTGAGCCCCGATGCGGCCTGATAACGAAGCGGTATCAGAATGATGCACGTAACGCTGACTGCACCGATCATGAAAGTATTTCTAAATATGCATTTAGGTAGTATTAGTGGCAATGATAAGCATTGGTAAGGTAGAGCAGAACATACAAAAAAAGGCCCATGATTCGACGGTTCAGGCAGAACCACCAAGGGAAACTTGGTTCGACAGCACTTCCAGGACGACTACGATGTCGTTGTACAGCCAGATAGGCTACCCAGGCAGCGAAAGACACACAGAGCGGAGCCAATACGCTTGCGGTCGCCCAGTGCAACTGTGACGCACCTTCTTCAAGACCGGTTATAAGTAAAGTAATTGCTGTGAGCATCAAAAGGATGCCCGTAAAGTCAAGATCTCTGAACCTGCTTCGTGGTGCGATTGGTTTCGGCCCACCGTGATGTGGGAAATTGTTAGGGATGGAGATGAGCAGTGCGCCTACGAGCACACTTGCAGGAACACTTTAGAATTGTTAGTGTACATCCAAGCAATGCTCAGCTTGATACCTACTTTAGTAGGAATACCCATCTCCATGTCGACCTATTAGTTATAAGTCCACCGAATACAGGGCCTAAAGCAAATGCTACAGCGAACATAACCATGATAATGGATGCGTATAATGGGTATTTCTGCGGTGGCACCAGCTCATAGATCATGATTGTGGTAAGTCCATAAATTCCTGAGCCTCCTATGCCCTGGAATACTCGGCAGACAATCCTTTGAAACCATAAGATCCATATCCACGAGTTATATAGGCGGGTAAACTCACAATTGAACCATTGTTTGCGCTGCTCCACAAGCCCCGGAAAAAGCAGCGAAAATAAATATTGCACCGAGGCATGTTGATTTGCGTCCCCATAGGTTGCTAAGCTTTGCCCATAATACCAGACAGCCTAGCATTTAGTATTAGTCATAGGAACCCTTCGAAGAGAGCGTTCTCACCTGTGTATGTTAGAAGGTATGCAGTGATGACCCAACTACTTCTATTAAAGTCGTTGAGGTCGTTCGCGATAGACACAAGAGCGGTGCTAACAATAGTAACTTCGAAATTGACGAGGAAGAGACCTAAAGAGATGCTTCCACAATGTTAGCATGGTGAGCTTGTTCGATACGTAACGGGATAATCAATTTCAATGATGGGAACTATACCCTGCAGTGATAGTATGTAGTCTCCAGCCAGTAATGTAGTTTGGACTACTCGCTTGCTGCCTAGGGATAACAACGGTCTCTATTTGCTTATCTGGAAGTTGGGCACCTTTTTCATCATTTAGTTCGCAGGCCATCTGTGAGGCGCCGTAGGTTGAATTCGGCATTATTTGCACCAAGTTGCTATGGCTATAATTTGTCTGTTAATGATCGAAGCTCGCAAAACACCCGAAACTGAAGTTGGGAATTCTCGAAAGTCGCATAATAGAAAGGTATGAGAGGAAATTCCAGGAAGTGACAGAATATAGAGCTTTTCATCTTGCCGAAAGTGTCTTATGTGACTCGTGAGTCGTAGGTACCTACCTAGGTATCTATCCAATACCTAATGAAGTACGAAGTATAGTTGCATTATGTTATTGGGCTGTACTCAAGCGTACTATATACCTAAGTACCCTGTACCTACCTGGGTAGTAGGCAAGCAAAGCCGAGAGATGATAGCTCGGCAACTATTTTTGTCAACGACTACGGTGCACCATTAGTGCATTTCCGACAAAACAAAATCGGCCCACCAAAAATCATCCGAAGAGTCTTTAAACCCTAAAAAAAACCACCTTATAATAATATATATTATTATTTTATTTTATTTTTAATAATTTAATATTCGTACGAACTTTTTTTTTAAATTATTTAAATAAAATGTTTTATTTTAAGTTTAATATCGATAATTTTAAAAAAAAAATATTTATATAATAAATTATTAAAAAATTTATTAAATATATACACGATTTTTTAAAAGATTATATTTAAATTATATAATATACTTTAAAAAAAGATTAAAAAAATAAAATTTATATAAATATATTTATAAAATTACTTTAATTTATACGATTAAAATATAAGATAAAAAAACGATATTATACGGATAAAAAATGTTAAGTTATATTAAATTAAATATAAAAATTTATTAAAAATTATCGGTAATATAATACATTTATTTAAAATTATAAATAAATTTATTTTTATATGTTTATATAATTTTAAATTAAAATTTTAATTAAAAGAAATAACATGTATAAGATTTATAAAAAAATATACCCTATTTAAATATAAAAACACCGAAAAATTAGTTAAAATTATTATATAAAATTTAAAGTTTTTAAATTAAATTTTTTTTAATTTTTAAATAATTATATTAAATTAATAAATTTTAAGTTTTAAATATAATATTATATAATATTTACTTTTATATTATTATTTATTTATTAATTTAAATTTATATTTATATCGATATATACTCTCGTTTTATTATTTAAATATATATTACATAATTAATTATTATAATTATTAATATTTTAAAATAATTTTTTTATACGATATTAAAAACATAAGTTTAATTATATTTTATTAAAGTAAATTATAATATAAAAATACCATTTTAAGTTAAAGTTTAAATTATATTAACAAATATAAATTATATTATTATTTCGTATAAAAATAAATATAATAACTTCCGTGAATATTATTAAAAAATTTATTTATTATTTATATATTTTTAAAGTTTTAATATAAAAAATATTAAAATAAAATTATAGTTTTAACATTTTTAAAAAAAATAATTAATTATTAAATAATAAATATATTATATATTTAATTAATTATATAAAGTTAATTAAAATATAAAAATATAAAAATAAATTAATAAATAATAAATTATTTATTTTTGAAAATTTTATAAATTAAATTATAATATATATAATATATGGTTTTATAATTAAAGAAGAATTTTTAAAATTCATATAAATTTAAAATAGTTATTTTATTAAAAAATAAAAAAATTATTTTTATATATTATTTAAAGTATTATATGATTTTTATAATACGAATAAAACATTTAATTAAAGAATTTTTATTATAAAAAGTTTAAAATTATACATAATTATTAAATTTATATATAACTTTTAAAAAATATTAAAATTAATAATTTAATAATTTTTAAAATAATTAAATAATACGAAAAACAATTATTAACTTTAAGTTTTAATAATAAACTCTCGGATAAAAATTACTTATAATTATATTTTAAAATTTATATTTAATTTTAAAAGATTATATAAAATTATATGTTTTTCGGAAATAAATTTTATTTTAAATTAATTAAAACTTTAATAAATAACATTAAAAAATATATAAATTATTTATTAAATAACATTATATAAAATAATTAATAAAATTTAAATTTAATTATTTAATTTATTTTAAAATAATTATTTTTTATTTAATAATAATTTAAATAAAGATAAAATATTAAATAAAATAATTATTAACATTTAAAATATTTAAAAAAAAATAATAATTTAAATTTTAAATAATATAATATTATATAAAAAGAAATTATAATTATTTATATTTATTATTTTTTTTAAATATATTTTAAATATTAAAAGTTAAGTTATTTTATATAAAAAGATTATTTAAATTTTTTTCTTTTTTTTCTTTTTTTTTTCTTTTTTTTTAATTTTTATTTTCTTTTTTTATTTTCTTTTATATTTCTTTTTTTTCTTTATTTTTATTTTAATTAAATTACCCTAGTTTTTTAATTATACAATAATTTTTAAAAAAAATTAAATTTTAAACATTTTAATTTAAATTAACATTATAAAATATTTTTTTTACTTTTATATAAAAAAATTAATTAATAAAAATTATATCATTAATAATTAAATATTTTTTAAATTTTACTTTAATTTTACTTTAATTTTTTTCCTTTTTTTTATTTAAATTAAATATAAAAAAATATAAATATATATTAATAATTTTAAATTTTTTTAATAAAAATATTAATTATAAAAAATAAAAGAAATCTTATATCATATAAAAACTTATATAAAAAATAAGTAAATTAATTAATTTTTTTTTAAAATAAAATTTAATTAATTTAAATTCCCATTTTTTTAAAACGTTTTTATAAATTTCGGATAAATATAATATAATTATATAAAATATTAAATTTAAATGTTTTTATTTTAATTTAAAAAATCTTATAAATAATAAATAAAAACTTTAACATTTTTTAAATAAAATTAATTAATATTTTTATAATAAAGTTAAATATTATATAAATTAATATAATATTATTATAATATATGATATTTTTAAAATCACTTATTTAAATAATTTATATATAAATTATTATTATAATAATATATTTATTTATATATTTAATTTTTTTATATTATTAAATTAATTTATTGAACTTTTATAATATATATTTTATAATAAAAATTATTTTCTTTTTAAGATTTTTTATATAATTTAATTAAAAAAAAGGTTATTTATATAACGAGGAATAAAAAATTATAATAATTAATTATTTATTAATTATATTTTAAAAATATTTAATAATTATATTATTAAAATAAAATTTTTTAATCTCGTATAATAAAATAAAAATTTATAAAAAAATAATAAATTAAATAAACCATTATTATCGTTAATAATAATGGTATTTATTTAATAAATTTTATAAAAAAAACATTTTTAATTATTTATTAATCATTTTATTTTATTATATATATAAAAAAATCCTTTATTTAAAATAAATTATAAATAATAAATAATTTAAATATAAATAATAAATATATTGATAAACATTTTATATAAATAAATAAATAAATAATTATTAAAATAAAATAAAAAATAAAATAAAAAAAAAATAATAAAAATTTATTATATTAAAACCTTTTATTTAATTTAAACTTTTAATTTATATAATTTTAATTAAAAAATTTATGTAAAACTACTTATATAATTATTTTATTATATATTATATAACATTATAATTAAAAATAATAATTAAAAAAATTAAATATATTTATTTTATATAATATAATTTTTTAAATTTATTAAAAATTTAATTTATATAAATTATATATTTAATATTAAAAATTTTTTATATTTTAATTTAATTTTTTTTTTCATTTTTTTTATTTATTAATTTAACCATTAATAAAATTATTTATATTATATCGTTAATATTATTATTTTTTTAAACTTTTATTATTATAACCTCGTACGATATTTTTTTTTAATTATTTCTCATATAAAATTAATAAAAATTAATTAATTAAAATAATTAAAAAAAATATTTAAATTAAACGTTCGTGTTTTATCTCGGTAATTAAATTATTATATATTTTTTTTTTAATTTTTTTAATTTTATACGATAATTTATTAATTATAAAAATCATTAATAACATTAAAAAATATTAAAAAATCTCGGGAGGTTATTATATAATACGATAAAAAATTGTTTGTTTTTTTAATTATCGGAGGGTAAAAGTTAATTTTTTAATATTATAATATTTTTTAATAAATAATATTAACTTTATTAAAACGTTCGGTAATAATTATATAAAAAATATTTATTTTTTATTAAATTAATACGATAAAAAATAATTATATTAATATTTTTTTTATTATTAATTAAAATAACAACATTTTAATATTTTACGAGATATATCGGAAATAATTTAATAAAAACCCGGATAATTATAATTGTTTTTTTTTAATTTATACGAAATTTAATAACTATTTTAATAGTTTATATATTTCGTGCAAATTTTAAAATTATATAACCCGATATATTATACGAGATAACGGCCCGGAAAACCTTAAAAAAAAGTTTAATTTAAACTTATACCATTAGTTTAAAAAATAATAACAATTAAAAAAAAACAAAAAAACTTTTATTTCTTTAAATTAAAATATATATTATTTTATACGATTTTATATAAAAAAAATATTAATATTTAATAAATATAATATTATTTAAATAAATCAATTAAAAGATAAATAATATGTGATAGTTTTTATACAATGATTTTTGGTATTATTATGTAACCCTATTTATTAAATTTGTTTTGTCGGAAATGCACTAATGGTACACCGTAAACGACCCCCAACGACCCGCACCACCTCTAAAAAGTGGATAGTGTGTTCAGCACGGTTATTCTATCTAATGGTGTGTAACACAAGTTTCGAAGGATTTAATGTTGGCTGACAGCGGATAGATTAGGTACTTATGATATCTGACTCCCTTTGTGCACATTGGTGTCGCACATGTAACCTTAGTAGGCAGGCTGGCTGCGACCAAAGGTAGTCCTGCATGTACGAGGGATGCGCCACCAACAAAGGTCCTATTTCAACCGAAGAAGTCCTATTTCTCCAATATTCGTTTTCTTGATACCATCGTCCACTACTCATTACTTCGCTGTCACGTACCTTATTCTACAACAACATCTTTTGAAGACCTAAGTACACAGACATGGATATCACTGGCTATGGGTTTATCACTGGCGGAGGTAAGTACTTTGATTCATTAGTACGTTCTTGATGATTGATAAGCTCACATTTTATTCTTTTCTTTTGAAAAAAGGTGGCGGTATTGGTAGCGCATCTTGCAAAGCCCTTGCCAAGGCTGGTGTTCGAGGTCTCCTTATAGCAGATTTAAGTCTGCAGGCAGCTGAAAAGGTGGCTTCCGAAGCCCAAGCTGTGGCCACTAGCCCTGTGTTTCGAGCTATAGCCATCCACATCGACGTAACTCTTGAAGAATCAGTGAGCCATGCGATTGCCCACATGATAGAATCATTCAAGCGAATCGACTTTTGCGTCCACTGCGCTGGTGTAAGTGGTCAACTTCCCCCTTTTTAACGTATTGTTTAGCGCCACTAATGGCGATGTTGATACTTTCAGATCCCAGGTGGAACGTTTGACGAAGTCTCAAGCGCTAGTTTCGAGGACTTCAAACATCTTCTCGAGGTAAATGTCCAAGGGACATTTCTCGTGACGAGTCAGGTTCTGGCCAAAATGAGATTGCAAGAGCCCAAACAGCTCCATCCTACTCAAGCTCAGCGTGGTCTTAGCCGTGGAACGCTCGTGAACATGGCGTCTCTTATGTCATATATGCCATTGCCCGGTATGGTGCAGTATGTGACCTCGAAACATGCTGTGATGGGTATTAGCAAGACTGCAGGTAAGTTCTTGAATTTGGGGTATAATCTAGGTACCTATCTATGTACGCTTCGGCTAATATTTGTTGTTCTAGCTCTCGAAAATGTCGCTCACAACATTAGGGTCAACTGCGTTTGCCCGTCTTACGTGGATACTCCAATGGTAACGAGAGCCACGGAGGTTGTGCCTGGTCTAGAGCAGAATATCCTCTCGGGAATACCTATGGGGCGCTTGGCAACTGCTGACGAGGTTGCTGATGTTGTCTTGTTTCTGTGTAGCCCAATGTCCAGCTATATGACAGGCTGTGGGCTAGTTGTTGATGGTGGAATGAGCATCAGTACGAGTGCAGTCTAGGACTCTAGTAGCACAAGTTTATGCTAAGTTATGCCATAAGAGAGTCAGATGTACACACTTCAATATAACTGCTGCATAAAGCTTGGGAAATATTAGAAGTGAATTGAAGTATACACTACATCAGTACGAGGTCCTAATCTTTACATTAAGGTTATTACCTTTCAGCTCTAATCCTTTTGTGGCCCACAATATCGGTATTTGTAAGAGGTAGTGTCAATGAACCGCGGTCATCATATGTCGATCAGCCCAGGCTGTGGCAGCCTTGTCCCGTGCGATTACAAGTTGCATACCTGCTTACATGCAGCTTTTACACCATGGTGCACTATAATCGCTTCATACCGCTTGAAAAAGTAGGATCATTCAAAAATATGTTGCGAGAAATTTGCTGCATGCATAGGTATCATTGCTTTTCCTATTACACGACAGCCATTTCGCTTCATGCATAATGTGGCTGGTTGCCTATCCAATAGGAGGTGTATCTACTAGGTATTGGTCTACCACCGTTGTATTCTCCTGAATTTAATAAGGCCTCGGAACGGACCTCGTCATCGTGGCTTACGGGTTGACGCCCGCCAACAGCTCGAAGTACGAGGCGCATGGTCGTGTTAGGTAGGAAGAGACCAACCTCGTTTATTATAACCCTATTAGGCACCTGGCTTTGGAGAATTACTCGCTGCTTTAAACAGTCGCAAACTCACAATGCCGACGCTGTCTTTTTAATTCGGCGTTCAATACTATCGGTCCTATCTACCTCTGTATAGCATTTCCTTCATAATCTTACTCCTGCGTAGCCTTTCTACTTGTTCCCCTTCCTCTCACCTATCTCGTCTCCTGGGACTATATTCATCCATATTTAGCATCCACGACCTTCAAAAGCTACATGATGTTTGCATCCGACCTGGACTTTCTCCTAGCTTCTCGACAGGAAGAAGTCTTGAATGGGCCTGCCCTCGCACCACCTCAAGGTGTAGAGCCTAATTTTGAAAACCGCCCAAACAAAACACATCTAGCTTATGGAATATTCTCACTATGTCTTTTCATATCTACGACGCTGGTGTTGATACGAGCCTATGCTACGTGGGCCTATATCAAGAAAGTTAGCTTCAACGATTGTAAGCAACTGTCTCAATTGATGTATTGTTCTAGCTAAATGAGTTAGCTGACAATCCATGAACAACACTTAGATTTGATGCTGATAGCCTTCGTAAGAGCCATGTGGATATCTATCAATATAACCCCTTTAACCATGAAACTAGTTTACTTATGTCTCGTTCGTTTGTGTTCTCTTTCAACAAGCAGGATATGTGGGCTATTTTGTCCATCAGTGGGACTACCGCCTTCGAGAATTACCCAGGATACTCTATGTACGCCGAAGCAAACGACTTTACAACTTCAGATACTGACAGGTCTAGCTATTTACGGTTGCTACGTATATTTTTATCGTTTCAATCACATTCATCAAGGGTGCTATTTTATTCGAGTGGCTCCGTCTTTTCCATCCCCTTGGCACTCGCAATGCGTTTTGGTGGATCGCACATATCGCACTCTGCATCAATTTCACTTTCTATTCAGCAGCTATTATAGTGGAGAATCTCTCCTGTATTCCCCATGAGAGGATCTGGGATAGGTCTATTCCTGGCGCATGTTTCGATAGTAGACCTCTCGACGTCACATCTGCTGCGATTAGTCTGTTTCTCGATCTTACTATATTAATCCTACCTCAAAGGGTCATTTGGAGTCTTCAATTATCAATGAAAAGAAAACTAGGAGTTGCCGCTGTTTTCACTGTTGGTCTTATGTAGGTGGCAGTGATCTAATTCTTATCGTTCTTAGACAAGAATATCAACTAACGGATATGATTAATAATCAGTGGATGCGTCGCAGCAGCATTCCGACTTGCTGTTACAGTCCCGTATTCCGAGTCACAAGACCTGACGTACTCTTTCTGTACGGTTGGCTTCTGGACTTTGGCCGAAATGACCTGCGGGGTAATTGTATTTTGCGTACCTGCAGCGCCAAAAGTCGCAGCTCACTTAGATTTCTCATTGAAATTCTCACTATCCGAATACTGGAAAAGTTTGACATCTCTAGGAAGGACTAGGTATCGAGGAGGGAGTGGATCTTCATGGCCTCGCACAACGGATAACGGAACAAACTCTAGCTCATACCACGAACTCAATGACCATAGCAATATACGACAGCAAAGCCTTGTGCAGAAAGAAAGTAATGCAGAATTACCACAGACCAGCAAGAATATTGGAGCTAGTCTTGAGCATGGTAGTTCTACGATTCTTCGGACAACCGTTGTTACCTCTATGTTAGAGGAAGGCGGTGATATGGATAGTTCAATGAAAATCCAGCATCCTTGGATTGAGCACTAAGGGGCGGTGTAGTTGTATAAAACAAGCACTCAAGAGAAGCCTAAATGCTAATAACCAAATGTATCGTCCTGATGTCAAGACCTCTGAAATATATAAGTATGAAGGATATTACATAGCATAGGCACTTCACTCTAGACTTCTGAGCCTATATTCAGCGCGTCAGACTTTAATTGCCAGACTTCGTAGATTCTCGAATCCCCTTTCTAGGTTTAGTACCTAGGTACCTAGGTAGGTAGATAATTACACGAATAACGTACTCCGAGTAGCCCATCACAAAAGTCATGGTTTCTGTCATGTAAGACTGTTAATGAAGCATCACTTGATGAAAGCAATACCTTCCAGTATAATCATACAATTTGACAATTGAAAGCCTCGGTTGATTAGTCCCGTCTGAGTAATCGAAGGTAAACGCTCCTATATGGAGGGTAGTGTACCTTGAAAATTTACCATGCCGAAGAGCCTTAAATGCAACATAGTTCGACTTGAACCAAAAATTTCTGAGAGGCGCATTGCATTCCTGTAGTAAGCACTCAGGGTCAAGGGCGTTGTGTCACATGAAAGTGATGACAAAATGACCAATGGCCATTTTGTGTAATGGTTACACCTAAAGGTATTACGCCGAAGCCAAGCCACATTATGCAAAATCATACCATAGGCCGGGTTCCTATATATGAAAAGATCGGCTTGGAAGATACCACTTATATCTGTTAAAGGGGTCTTAAAGCAGCGGGCTCACAGTGAATATGGCCTCGCAGCCTTGCGGTGCAATACGAGAAGAATAGATCTGCCTAACATAGCCAATGCCGTGGCCGGTAAAGGTTACCTAAAGCCCCTTTCTCCTGCATGTTAGGACTTTTGTAGTTGGTATTAGCTGACAGCTCGGCGATATTCTAACGCGCGTTCTAACCCACCTACGTAATAGTGGTATACGTTATTTATGGTATTCAATCTTAATGGGGGATCATTTACGGACTTTGATGTCTAGATTTCGGCAAAATGCCATATCACACCAAGAGCCGAACACGCATTCGAAGTATATGATAACATCTCACCTTTGCGCTTTTCTTCCTATCCAAATCGGACTCTGAATTCTTTCACATAATCAACTCCCACGTGCCGATCATGTCATTGCCTCCCACCAAACAAGATGGCCAACGTCTTCTTACAATTGATGCTGACAATCCTAGCCATAAGCATGGAGGTCATGATGACCCCATTTGTATTGTTGGAATGGGTATGCTCGCTACTCCGTTCCACCTCTAATAAAAGACTGAAAGCTAATATGACCGGTATCATATTTAAGCCTGCCGCCTGCCTGGTGCCATCCGCTCGCCGTCTGATCTTTGGGATTTCCTAATCCATAAAAGATCAGCCCAAGGCAAAATTCCACCTAATCGTTTCAATATTCGGGGGTTTTATGACCAAGGCCATAATCGTGCTGGCATCCTGAATGGCGATGGCGGCTATTTTTTTCCCGATGATCCTCGGGAATTTGACAGTAGTTTTTTTGACATAAACAATCTTGAAGCTATGTATATGGATCCCCAACAACGCAAGCTTTTAGAAGTTGTGTTTGAATGTTTAGAGAATGCAGGAGTCCCGCGCGAGTCAATATCAGGCTCAAATACAGGAGTATATGTTGCTAATTTCACGCATGACCACTACGTTTCGCAGCTTCGAGACCCCGATGAGATCCATCGCTATCATGCGTCGGGAATCGGCTCAAATATGTTGGCCAACCGATTAAGCCATGTATTTGGGGTTCATGGGCCAAGGTATGTGTAGTTACAGATATAGATTCCTTTCAAAAGCAAAATCATACCTGACTGCTAATATATCTTACAAGTATGACTCTGGACACAGCATGTTCATCATCTATGTATAGTTTGCATATTGCCATGATGGCCTTAAAGACTGGCGAATGCGACGGAGCAATTGTTGCAGGGACAAACATTATCATGAACCCTCAGATGCAAATCTCAACTGCCAAGGCAGGGATTCTGTCGTCATCCTCAACCTGCCGAACGTTTGATTCCTTGGCAGATGGGTACGGACGCGCAGATGCGGTGAATTCCGTCTATTTGAAGAGAATGTCGTCTGCAATCAAAGATCGACATGAAATATACGCCGTTATCCGGGGAACAGCTGTAAATTCGTTAGTATACCCACCGCATGAATGAAATATGTGCTACTATTTAGTTATAGAACTGCTTTAACTTATTCTTTGTCAGGAACGGAAAAACTCCTGGCATTACGCTTCCAAGTGCTGATCTGCAAGAAGAAGTTATTAGGAAAGCTTACGCTAATGCTAACCTTGACCTCACTGATACGGACTATGTTGAATGTCATGGCACAGGCACTGCCGTTGGTGATCCTATCGAATTAGAGGCTCTTGGACGTTGTTTCAATTCTAAGAGTAACCAATTGATGGTTGGATCCGTGAGTGCCCTCACCTTGCACTTTCTTTGCCGGTTTGGTACCTAGGGACAATGCGAAGCCACACTATTCTCTGAATATTTTCTAACAAGATCAACCAACTATAACTAGGTTAAGACAAATCTGGGTCACAGTGAAGCGGCAAGTGGCCTTACTTCACTCATTAAGGTTGCTCTCGCTCTACAGCGAGGCTACATTCCTCCTAGTCATGGAGTAAAGACTCTGAATCCCAAACGTACATACCCACGTATCATTTGGCTGCTGCATGAGGTGCTGATTATACTCAAGTTCAACTTGAAAACAGGAATATTCGAGTCGTAACCGAGGTCGAAAAATGGCCTAGGAGTCTTCGGCGAGCCAGTATAAACTCATTTGGGTATGGTGGTGCCAATGGACATGCGATTCTTGAATCTATCGATAGTTACTTAGAAACGACATCTGGAAAAGAAAGTCTGCCAGACAGGCCTAAAGAGTATGAAGTTGAAAATTCAAAGATCGTGGTATTGCCTATTTCAGCAAAATCAAAACAGTCGCTGAACGCTCGCGTGAGCCAAATCTCACAGTTGGTTAAACGCTGTGACCCAGTCGCTCTTGACCAATTAGCTTATACTCTCGCTTGCCGTCGATCCCATATGGAAGCCAGGTGTTTCTCCCTAGTCAAACCTCACAAAGATGGCATGGTATGGCTACTTGAATCTGAGCCCATGGTATACTCAAGCTTATCAGACCCGACACCGCTGTTATTTATCTTCACGGGTCAAGGAGCGCAGTATGCAGAAATGGGGAAGGGACTGCTTAAACACCAACGATTCCTAGCTAGCATTCGCAAACTTGATGAAGTTCTCGGTGCGCTCCCGTCTCAATGGACCCCAGAATGGACATTGGAAGAAACTATTATGGATTCACCCGAAGTCAGTCAAATCAATAACGCCATACAGAGCCAATCTGTCTGCACAGCTATTCAAATTGGTCTCGTTGATCTTCTATCAAGCTGGGGAATTAGTGCCGTTGGCGTTATTGGCCACTCATCCGGCGAGATCGCCGCTGCTTATGCTGCTGGTTTACACAGCGCGAGCGAGGCAATTCTAGTGGCATACTTTCGCGGCTATGCCGTAGAAAAGCTACAAACGAAAGGCGTGATGATAGCTATTCAAATGAGCGAGGATGATACTAATAGTCTTATCGAGTCCGATGCAGGCACAGCCGACTCTGTTAACATAGCCTGCATCAATTCCCCGTGCAATACAACGTTGAGTGGCCCACCAAAGAACATGGATATCATCTGCAAAGAACTGGAGCATCGCCATATATTCTACCGCATTTTGCACACTGGTGGTCGTGCGTACCATTCTCATGCGATGAAGGATGCCGGGGAGCTGTATGAGGCCCTCGTCGCCCCCTTTTTAGGTGACAAGAATTGCGAGACCAGAAGATACAAAGCAAAAATGTATTCCTCGGTATGGCACAAAGAGGAGCAACCAGTCATATTAGATCAATCGACTTACATGCCGCGATATTGGCGCGACAACCTCGAAAGACCGGTGCAATTCAACAAGGCCGTGTCATATGCAATCACCAGCCGCAGGATCCATTTAGTTGAGATAGGGCCACATCCTGCTTTAAAATTCCCAATTCAACAAATCAGGTCTGCAGCTGGCCTTGATGCCGAAACTTTGCCCTATTCACATACGCTACATAGAAAGGAAGATGCATATGAGTGTATGATGAAGCTGGCTGGGAAATTGTTTCTTAATCATCAGGAGTTGAATTGGGAAATATTAAACCTTCTACCTACACAGTTACCGCTTTCCTACATTCCACCCTATCCATGGGACTATTCCAGAGGATTACCGTGGTTTGAGTCTCGTTCCAGTGCAGAGATACGCAACCGGAATTATCCACGTCATGAGCTTCTTGGGTCACAACGAGATTCAGGAAATGATATTGATTGGAGTTGGCGTAATATACTACGCCTAGAAGAAGTAGCTTGGATACGTGGCCATAAGGTAGAGAGCCAGGTCGTGTTTCCAGCGGCAGGCTATCTTGCCATGGCTATCGAGGCGGTTTGCCAGATTCTCAAACTGAAATGTTCGGACTACAAACAACTTTCATTCAACTTCATAAACGTGAGCATCAATGCTGCGCTTGTGGTTTCGGATGGGAGTGAAATCAAGGATCATACGACAGAGATTCATACAACGATGTCTCATAGAAAATTATCTTCGAGGAGCGTCTCGACGGACCTTTTTGATTTCTACATCTCCTCGTGGGTATCTGGGAGAACTGTTGTACACTGCACGGGAAGTGTTCGTACAGTAGACTCACGACCAAGGGGTGTTGTTCGAGTTCAGGATACAGCGGGATACCGAAATTGGTCAATGGACCGATGGTACAGCAAATGTGCAGAGGAAGGGCTCATTTTCGGCGGCGATTTCCAAATGCTTTCAGCCCTTAAAACCGATAGCAGCCGAGTACGTTCAGATATTATATGTACGACTCAGCCTCTCGACTCTGCTAGTTCGACTAGTTATCCTGTACACCCGTTGATCATTGACTCGTGTCTTCAAGCACTCATGTTGAGTGCCACACATGGAAGTCTTGCCATGCTTCGACCCTACCTTCCAACATTTATCAAGGAATGTTGGATTCAACCCTCGATGGATCCTACCTCAAGAACTGTAAGTTCCGCAATACATGCGAGGTCATACGAGACGGGGTTTTCAACATTGAGGGCGGCCTGCACTCTATGGAATTCGAATGAAAGTCCGACGATAGATATCATCGACGCCCGACTATCGATGTACGTGGGAAAGGTGACGCGGAGCGATACTACTTCTAATTTACAGGAGCAACGCCATCCCATTCTACGTGTTAGGTGGAAGCCTGATGTCCTACAGTTGACTTCTAAGGCAGAGACAGCGTTCGACCTATACGTTGATAGATCCGCAAATGTCCATGATTCAATTTCGGATGACTTTGCGAAGATCACATCTACTATACTAGACCTTGTGGGGCATAAGAACCCTCGTATGTGTGTTTTAGAGCTTGGAAACGACAGCATACATAACGACAAACTATCTGACTTGCTAGATGAAAATACCGCATTTTCACGGTGTCGCTCATGGCGTTCCGCTACCTTTGGGGAAATTGATAAGTTCCCGAATAACGATGGGGCACATAGTATTTATGATGTCATTGTACTCAGAGTATGCCCCCTATTCCTAATTTGAATATCAACGGCGTTTGCACTGGCTAATAATGTACACAGGATCCTGATTCAAACGTGACATGGGAAAAAATCTCCGAGAAGTTGCTTCCAATTTCTCGTAACCCTGGAGTGATCATTACGCCTAAGACAAGCCCCTGTATCTTAGGCCTCAGAAATGCTGGCTTTAATGTTACCGTGGTGAAAGATAAGCTAGTGTTGGCGACGAGATTGCTAAGGTCGAGCTTAGGAGATAGAAAGGTCTTGATTGTGGTAAGTCATGTGCTGTTATATGGTATTCGATTACGTTCCCTAATACACTTATCCAGGCACGAAACGCTTCATCTATGATCGACCGATTTACTCTCTCTTTAAAAAGATACTTGCAAAATACAATCAAAGCTTATCAGGTGGAAATTGTTGAATTTTCAGAGCTAGCATCGGTCGAGATGTCGAGGGATACAATTTGCATCTCAGTCATTGAGTTAGAGGAAGAGCTTCTCGCCTCAATGACCCAGAGCGACATGGACCTTATACGCCTAATCACTGACACATCAACAGATGTCATTTGGATTACTGGTGCAAACATGCTAGGAACCCAACCAGATCCGAACCTAACTCTTTCCAGGGGCCTGGGTCGTACATTGATGGCAGAACAACCGTCACTAAGATTCACGATTGTGGACGTGGGCTCTTATAAGGGTCAACCCTCGAAGATAGTGGATGTGTGCGAAAGGATAGGGGAAGTCCTATTGCCCTCGTATGCCTTAGATGACCATGAGTTCATATACAAAGATGGCCTGATGTATGCCAGCCGTTTCAGCCCGGACAGCGAAGCAAACTCGTTATTTCGGTCGCGCTTGGGAGCAGCAGAATCCTTCAAGAACATCCAATTGGCCGAAAGCTTACCAGCCAAACTCGCTATCAAGAATATCGGCATGGCAGACAGTATTTACTTCCAGCAAATGTGCCAACCAATGTCAACCCTACCTGCAGGGTTCATAGATGTGGCAGTCAAGGCAGTGTGTTTGAATACGTCTAGCTTCGGAACATTGTGTGGACGCAACGAAACATTGAATGGAACCTCATCTGGTGAGTTTAGTGGTATTGTGACCGCCGTGGGGCCTGATGTCGATTTGCGCCCTGGAGACCGAGTAACCGTTAATGTACCAAACCACATTTCAACAACGGAACGAGTACCAGCACTGTCAGCACATAAGCTATTACCACAAGAGAATTTGGCCATAATGGCATCAATCCCCGCTACCTATTGCGCTGCTTTATACGCAATACGTACACGAGCAAACTTACAACCTGGAGAAACTATACTTATAAATTCAGGTACCGACGGATTCGGACTTGCAGCTATTGCTCTCGCTCAGCATCTCGGTGCCATCGTATATACCACTGTCAACTCGGAGGCAAAACGGGAGTTCATGTTACGCGAGTTTGGCTTGCCAGCATCACAAGTATTCTTCCAAGATAACTCATTCGTCAATTCGGTGATGGAAGCAACAAACCGTAAGGGGATTGATGTCATAGTGAACTCCTTATCCGGCGAATTATTGCATGCTAGCTGGAGTTGTATTTCTGATTTTGGTCGATTTGTGGAAGTTGGCAAGCGTGAGTTGCTAAATGCTGGTAGACTCGAGATGGACATCTTTCTGCGAAACGCGACTTTTACTGCATTTGATCCAGATCATCTGTTTTCGCAGGCTGACCCGATTAGTCAAAACGTATTTGCACGGTAAGGCTCCCAAACTCATTCTGTTTTCGTTATAGGCGAACGTGTCTAACGATCGCTATTAGCATGACGCGTGAGGTTCTAGAAATGTATCGATCAGGACGGCTTAAGCCAATGCCTGTGGTGACATTCGATGTCAAAGATACTGCTCAGGCGTACCGATTCATTTCTTCTCCAAACTATATTGGACAAGCTGTCGTCTCATTCGAGAATCCCACAACCACCCTTCCTGTGAGTTGTCTTCCCATTATTGCTGCCACCCATTCCACGCAGTGTATTCGACCTAATCATTTATAGGTTGCACCGCCAAAGTTCAGAACCCTCCTAGACCCGAATAAGATATATGTTCTTGTAGGTTGTTTGGGTGGCTTAGGGCGTAGCCTTAGTGCCTGGATGCTATCCCGCGGTGCTCGCAAGTTTGTCTTTTTGGGAAGATCTGGTTGCGATAAGGAGAGCTCGAAAGAGCTAGTGGAGCGGTTAAAGGCAAGAGGCGCTTTTGTAAGTGTCATTAAAGGGGACGTCTCTTGCATCACCGACGTCCAAAACGCAGTGGCTGCATGCAAAGGTGTGCCCATCGGTGGCGTTGTCCATGCAGCAATGGACCTTCATGAAGAGATCTTCGGTCTCATGACTAATGAGGCCTGGAAAATTAGTGTCCAACCCAAGTGGTCTGGGGCCTGGAACTTACACAAAGCTCTCAAAGGCAACGATGAAGCCTTGGACTTCTTCTTAACTACGTCATCAATTACTGGTTCACTTGGAGTGGCAACGGAGAGCAATTACTGTGCGGCCAATGCGTTTTTAGATGCTTTTGCATACTGGCGTCAAACGCAAGGCAAACCGTCCATATCAGTAGGCCTGGGAATGATCTCCGAAATAGGGTATCTGCACGAACACCCGCATATAGAGTCCCTACTGTTACGGAGAGGAATTCAACCCATTAATGAAGATGAATTCCTCCAAATAATCGACATTGCTCTTAGCACAGAGCAGAGGGCGGTAGATATTCCAGCCTCTGGTCATTTAGGAGCTGGACACATGCTTACCGGAATGGAACTTTTCGGTGTTCGGGAGCTTATACATAAAGGTTACGACGTGACGCACACTGGAATGGACGACATGCGATCATCGATTTTATCAGCGGCTCTCGACGCGCATAGGAACCATCGCCAGGACGGTCAAGCGGGACAGGGTGATTTGAGTCATCTAGCAGACAACGTGCCGTGGCTAAAAGGTGTGCCGCTGGGTGCTATTGCCACTCTAGCAACCCAAGCAGACGCTCCATCTCTTGAAGCTGCCATATCACGGCTAGTGAAAAAACGCTTCTCGAGCTTAATATTAATACCATTGGACCAAATAGACTCTAGAAAACCATTTTCAAGCTACGGGGTCGACAGTATGATCGCTGCCGAGTACAGGGCCTGGTTTTGGAATGCGTTCAAGGTTGAGGTGCCGTTTTTGGATTTACTAAGCCCGCAAAAGAGTTTGGATACAATCAGTGCATTGATCGAGGCAAAGATGATCGAGGCCGTTGATGCTTGAATAGATTTTGGTAAGTCGCCAATATAGGAAGGGTTTGGTTTGCGAAAGAAAAAAAGCTTTCCGGCGTGTCGGGAACCTTCTTTACGACTTAGTTACTGGAATTGTAGCCAGGGGGGGGGATCAAGACCAACGTAATTTGGGAATTCTTAGTAGCTGGGTAGCCTTAGATTGGTAGGTAGATACCAAGGTGGTTTCATATACGTATACCGTGTTCCCTGGCGAAGGGTAGTTTAGAACTTTTCGCGCAACGGCGTTGTCATTTTCCAAGTCTTTAAATCTAAATCGTGGCACGACATTTATTCGTTCGTTACTGTTAAATGTGCTGAGGCAGTAATGGAAACTGAGACATTCTATCATATATTTGGCTGAAATGAATGACTGGGGAAATACTGATACTGTTAGATACAGTATACGGCATCTAGTCAAAACTGTGGATCTATTCTATGTTGGGTTTCCCTTCTCATTCATGAAGAGGCTTGGCTACTTGGTAGCTAGGTAAGAGGTACGTAGTAAGTCAAGTCACTTACTAATCCCATATCCCTTATTTTCGACGTATTTCACCAAAATCCTAATCTTGTAGCTAAACGTCAAGAAACGAGCACGGATTCTCGTAGTGTGTTCTCACGGAGGCCAATCGATAATAAATATGAGTATTATAGGTAGCTTGTTCTACGGTTGGTCTCACATGGTTCTGTTTGTGATTGACTGGAAGAATGTGTGGGTTTGATGTCCTCTTGAGAGTAAAATTCATAGTGACCACAGTGAGAGGGAGCTAGAACATCTATGATTCTGTTGGAGAATTGCTCTCAATGTATCCATATTACAGAACAGTTTTGCTTAGGCTCGCTTGGAACTATAAATGATGTTCGGGCGAGATGGTGGAAAGGTGGGAATGTGAAGACCAATTGTTCTTATTGAGTGGTGCATCCATGTTGCCAAGCCATGCACAATAATTATGTAAGCGATTGACGAACGGAAGTGGCCAGCTCCTAATAATGCCAGGTGTGGTTGTGCCTCGGTACCGGAGATGTGGCACGTGCGCAGTATTGGATACAAGCGCAGCACAGCCACAAAAAGTAACGTCGCGGCCCCCTGCAATTTGGATAACAAACAATAGTGAACCTTGAACTTGGCAATTTGGCCTCAGGAGAGTTTTAAGGCTGAACTCACTTTTAACATTGAATTCGATCATTGCAACTTTGATGGAGATAAGACACAGACGACACAAATCACTTACCAATACCTATACTGTTTAACATCCTATCAAATACTACTATACCCGAATAAGTCTCGACCGAAGCTGTAATTTATTATCAATCTTATTATCAATCATCGTCGTCTAGAACATTTCCACCATTTCCACTTCGTTTCGACACTTCGACTCTTCCACTTCCACCTCGTCAACCATTCAATTCCCGAATTCGCCTTTTTCGCTCTCAGCAAGAATCCATAGACCGCCAACCTACGAACATACATCTGTCGAATCTGTAACAATACGAATGTCCTAAGCCATAATTCAAATTCAGACTTTCACAATCTGCGCGCCGGTTGAAACGTATCTCGCGATCCACTCGTCCTGTCCGGCTTGATTCTTAGTTGCGATTCAGAGAAAACAACAGAAAAGATAATTCATATCAGCCGTCCCGGCTAACTCGTCAGGATGGCCGTCGCTTCGATACAAGACCGTACCTCCGAATTCCGATCCGTCCTCACCCAAGTCCAAAGGCGACAAGCTTCGTCCAAAGTCGGCTCTCAGAGGAGGTCTCTCTTGACGGACTCGCAAAAAGCTGCCGCTAATGGAGACGCGCAACCGCATCGGAGGTCCGAGTTTGCGAGACGCGCAGCTGAGATAGGGCGCGGGATCGCTGCTACGATGGTATGTCTTTTCCTATCTTACCTTTTACGAAGAAAGGCAAAAGGCGAAAGGCTGGTACTAATGCGATGAACAGGGGAAATTGGAGAAGTTGGCGCAGTTGGCCAAGCGCAAGACGTTATTCGATGACAGACCTGTCGAGATTAACGAGCTTACCTTTATGTAAGGCCCTATATAATTCATAACCTGCTGCCTCCTCGTATCTAACCTGCCTACTAGAATAAAACAAGATCTATCATCCCTAAACCAACAGATTGGCGGCTTACAAACATTAACGCGACAACAACACCCGAGGGCAGATCAAGAGGGCGAGCACAATAAGAACATCGTGCTGATGTTACAGGGTAAACTTAGCGACGTTGGCGCCAACTTCAAAGACGTCCTCGAGGTCCGCACCAAGAATATCCAAGCCTCACGATCGCGAACCGAAAACTTTATCTCTTCCGTATCGCAGCATGCCCAATCCTCCTCGCTCCAGCAATCTGCTTCTCCTTTATATGGGACTCCAAACCGAGGCACCCCATCTCCCGGCGCCGATTTACTTACGCTTAACCCACCAGCGGCAATGGGCGATCAGCAAATGCTTCTGATGGAGGAGGCGGCGCCGCAGAACTCGTACATCCAACAACGAGGCGAAGCTATCGAGGCTATTGAGAAGACCATCGGCGAACTCGGATCGATTTTCGGCCAGCTGGCACAGATGGTATCGGAGCAGAGCGAAATGATTCAGCGCATCGACGCAAACACGGAGGACGTAGTCGATAACGTGCAGGGCGCGCAGAGAGAATTGTTAAAGTATTGGTCTCGCGTCTCTAGCAATCGGTGGTTGATTGCTAAGATGTTTGGCGTTTTGATGATCTTTTTCTTGTGAGTTTCTTCCGCATCCAATCTATCCCTCGTTTATTTGTTTCGATGTTCTTGATATGCGGACTTGTTTCGCTAACAATGTCATATAGGTTATGGGTCCTCATCGCTGGTTAAGCAGAGGGAACGAGAAAATAAGAAACGAGACGAGACGTGACTTATCAGTAGACACCGGTGTACTACTACTACGATTCTTCACTTTGTACATTATTACGCCATCCACTCCTGGCTATGGGACCTGAGGTAGTTGGGCTACACGTACTAGATTTTAATGACATGCATGGCGGCGACCTGTTTGTATGCGTATCACACCTATAAAGAAAGTATTGGTTCTCACAGAATTGGAGTTCAGACGGTTATGGATATGATTTTATTGTATCGCCTTGCTTGGTATTGAGTGTCAAGTAGCTCATTAATTATTGGATGTTGTATGTATGTTATTGGAGTCAAGGGTCCATCCCACGTTTACGCAGGCGAGGAATTTCTCGGTCTTGGATCGAACCGAGCCCAATCCTTACAGCTTAGGGCCAGATTTCAGATTTCACGATCCCCCCCACTAACACGCTAGAGGAATCATCCAACCTGGGTAAAAATGGCCGGATTTATTTTGCACACTAAAACCTCAGCCGTCTATTGTCTGGTCCACAGTTGAACTAGTTGGTATCGAATAGAATGTCTTGCTTGAAGATACCATGATTGAAATATTTTCACAAGTCTACGAATGCATGTAGTATTTCAATCGAGTTGGATCCATGGATGTGTGCCTGAATCGCATCATTACGTAGAACCCCCTTGAATTTCCACCACTGGCGTTCCTCGGCGACCGAGTACCCGATTTCTTCATGGTGGGGTTACGCGCGGAAAACATTTCCCAGTTGACCTCCAGGTTCTCTTTCAGGGCTATTATGGGATCCCGCGTTGATCTATCACATACCTATTCGTTTTTTCTTGAGTATCATTCGCTAGGATTGGGTATTCCGCCTTAAGTAGGTACGTAGCGAGCCTACCCGCGAGCTTCTAGGCTTGATTTTGAGACGCTTCACATTACGCCACCATGTAGCATCCTACACATAATCACGATTATAATAATCAGATATATACGTAACATCATAGGCGAGAACAGACATCTCAAACCCCCGCGATCTACCCCAGTAGCTAGAGCATAGTCGGGTGGATAGACTACCTATTATCTATAGTATCCATAGCTAGCCCCTAGGCATGCTACCTTACACTACCTACCTAGGCATACAGTAGTAGCCCGGGCCAAGCTCGCTGTCTATTTTGCCGGAGGTGTCGCAATAAATACTCACACATAGCCTCCATTGAACACTTTGCGGACTAAAAAGCCATTTTGAATGATCTCTCGCATACTTAGGACTATCTCTGGAGGAAATTATAGGAATTTGGTAGTGAAAACACCAACGCAGAAGTTCATTAGCAGAAGATACTCGTTCACGATGGCTCCCGCTTCGTTCAAGCTCAACACGGGCCAAGATATCCCCGCTGTCGGGTTCGGTACGTCATTCCCACTTCCTATAGGCGACCTTCACAGTGCCCCTCTTCTCCTTTATCGCGAGCTTCAGGCGACGAACACAACAATATTATTGTCAATTCCTTGCAAGCGCTATTCTAAGCTCAATAATCGCATAATAGGAGCATTTGAATCTCATACACCTAAGCACTCATTTACTAATTTCTAATCTGTCAAATAGGAACATGGCAAGCCGGTCCCGGCGAAGTCGCCGCTGCAGTAACATACGCCCTGAAAGTCGGCTACCGACTCATCGACGCGGCATACTGCTACGGGAACGAGGACGAAGTCGGGCAGGGTCTCAAAGCGGCGTTTGACGCCGGCTACGTCAAGCGTGAGGAAATCTTTGTGATGACCAAGCTATGGAACACATACAGCACGCGCGTGGAGCTCGGCCTAGACAAGTCGCTCAAGGCGTTAGGTCTGGACTACGTTGATCTGTACCTGGTGCACTGGCCCGTGGGCATGAACCCGAATGGAAATGATGATCGGTTCCCGAAGCTGCCGGATGGAAGTCGCGATATGCTGTGGGATCACGACCATGTGGCGACGTGGAAGCAGATGGAGGGCCTACTTACGACAGGCAAGGTTAGGGGGATCGGTGTTTGCAATTACAGTAAGAGGTATCTAGAGCAACTGTTGGAGAAGTCGAGTGTGGTGCCCGCGATTAACCAGATTGAAAACCACCCCGCGCTGCCTCAGCAGGAGGTTGTGGATTTCTGTAATGAGAAGGGAATCAGGATCGTCGCATACAGTCCGCTGGGAAGTACCGGAGGCCCGCTATTGAAGAGTGAGCCGGTTGCCAAGGTTGCGGAGAGGAAGGGCTCGAGTCCGGGAACGGTGCTATTAAGCTACCACGGTATGTCCTTCTTGTTTCATTTTTTCCCGTGCACGATCGTGCTAATCTGATAACCCGTCCACAGTTGCCAGGGGCACCGTCGTGCTCGCCAAGTCCGTTACTGAGTCGCGCATTAAGTCCAACCTCGAAATCATCGACCTCGACGCGGAGGACATGAAGATCCTGAACGATTATTCTGATAGCTTAGTTAAGGCAGGCAAGGTTGAGCGATACGTGTACCCGCCATTCGGTATCAACTTTGGATTCCCAGACAAGAGTGAAGGAAGGGTCTTGCCGAACGGGGTATAAAGTAGCGAATATTGAATTGGACAGAAATTTTGAAGCGGATGTCAACTGAAGGACTGCAATTGGTCTGAGATAACCAGCGACTGCTCATGGTAATATATACATCACTTTTAGCAAAGAGAAACATAGATGAATAGACCGAGCACTTTTCATGACATATCCCGGCGATTGGCGCTCGCTCCTCATTTATCACAGCAGTATGTACCGGAGGCTCATGATTTCTATAGCTACCTCAATAAAAGTCTTCCAAGACTTCTAGACTCCCATAGCCTCAGCTAGCGTCGACGCGATAATTATGAGACGCTTCAATCCTAGTTGGTTCCCTATAAAGTATTGGGGCGATGCTATCAGCTCATAGCCCCAAATGGAAAAGTCCTACCAATAGGCAGACATAGCTGAATGTAATGAATGCTACATCAAGAATTATGAGGCCATGCAAAGTTGTCTTTAAGTGATATGAAAGTCGACTCTTTGGAAGTATGATAATTCCTTTCCATCTTGCTATCAACCCCTAATTTGGACTCAGATCAGCCAGCATGGATCCTCTTGCATCACTCAACCCATATGTGTCTCTGAAAGGAGACCCGCAAATAGGAGAGGTTTACCAGAAACTTCCCGCAAACAGCACTCGTTTCCTTCGATATAAGGGCGAGCAACAATCACCGGGCTCCCAGGAGAAGCTCCTCGTTTTCGAATTTGAGACCCATCAAATATCAAACATCAAATCCCAATACTCAGCTCTATCTTATACATGGGGCCACCCGACACTTGACAGCTTCAAAGATGATATGTCGCATACAGTCATCTGCGATGGCCGTCGCATGCCAATAGGCCTCAACATGAATGATGCTCTTCAGCACATATACATCGAATCCGACATAGCCCCACCGTTGTTGTGGGTAGATGCTATTTGTATCAATCAAAGCGATCTTGGCGAGAGAGCTGCGCAAGTTTCGCTGATGACGAGTATATACAGCAATGCCGCTAACGTAGTTGTGTGGTTGGGCAAAGATGATGACGATGCTCACGAAGCTCTTGCGCTGTTATCAGAGTACACACCTGCTCTTAATTCAATCACTGAAGATATCATAGCAGGGAATCATGATGTTTCGATAATTGCCGGGATGATCAATATCTATGATGATCCGAAGGTCCACGAAAAATACAACATCACGCAGAAATCCATGGATTCTTGGAAAGCACTCGTCAGGTTTCTTTCACGGAGGTGGTTTAGTCGTATATGGATCGTGCAAGAGATGGTGTTCAACGTGTCCCACCTGATATGCTGCGGCTCTCTTCGATTTACCTGGACTGATTTGGATCGCTTCGTCAGTCTCGTCTTTGGCGCGCAGTGGCATGGGTTGAATTTCCGCGGTCTTGAAATGGAGACGTCTAGGATCGCCCGGATCTTCACATTTCATCGTGAGATCCGCATGTCTGGAACCGAATACGCGAGCAAGGGCCCACGTTCTAGTCTCCTGAGCGCTGAAGAAAAGGTGTATGATTATGCGCAGAGCTATATGCTCTCATCGGCGTTCTTGGAGTCTACGGATCCGCGCGATAGGGTTTTCGCGTTGTCAGCATTCGTTAATTCTTACGCTAGCAAGTTGGATGTTAAACCAATTTGGCTCAGGGCAGATTACACCCTCCAGACCACGGAGGTTATGTTACGAACGGCTCAGGTCTTACTATGGAAGACTCGGTCTCTAGAAATGCTTTCATACGTTTCGGATCTAAATTATCGAGAACAGTCAGACCTTCCGTCTTGGATGCCGCACTTCCACGTGCCGGGAGCTGTTGAATCAGTCGAATCGTTGTTGGATATGCATCAAGGGCGGAAATATCACGCTGGTAGTCTATCGTCTACAGTTCCTACACCTTCTGAGATCTATCTTCACATGGACAGTCCGGGGAATGAATTAGAAAGTCAGGGATACCTCTTGGACACTGTGGAAGAAGTCGTCCATTTCGAATCAGGTTTCCTCTCTACCTTGGAAATATGCGCCAAGTTACCCTTGAAATATACAAATGGCCAATCCCCAGTCGAGGTCCTTTGGCGTACTTTGATCGCTGGGAGAACAGATACGGAATTTCCTGCTCCAGCACAGACTGCCAACGATTTCGCAAAATTTGTCAAGGCCGGCCTTATAGGAATCGCTTTGAACGCGCTTCCATCTGGTGATAGAGAAACATTGATGAGGTTGTTCACTGTTTTGAACGATATCGCATCGCGTTGTCCTCACCCTTCGGTCCCGACGATGGATGAGTTCAACGAGATATTAGGTAGTGTGATGGGGGATATGGAAGGCACGTTGAGAATGCTGACGGAATTGCACGCTACCTTGACTTATCGGACGATGGTATCGCCGACTCATTGGGGAAAGAAAGGAAAAGCTATAATCCGTACCAGCAAGGGGTTTCTGGGCTTGTCGCCTCACTCTACCCAAGTAGGGGATGAAGTATGGTTGTTAAAGGGGGCGAGCGTATTCCATATACTAAGGGACGCTGAGAGCAAGTCTACTAGAAAGACTTTACTTGGTGAGGGATACGTACATGGCTTTATGGAAGGAGAAACCCTGAGACTAGATGAAATGAGCTATAGTACCGTCACAATAAGGTAAATATAGTGTTCTACTACTTGTAAGGGCTTGCGAATAGGAGTAAGGGGTTAGGGTTAGGGTTATGAGGATCAGCCCTAACCCTTTACCCCAACCCCAAAGTTGATTGTAACACAAGATCTATCCGGTTAGTAGCCACGATGTTAATCCACATATAGGTAGACTTCGATACATCAATTAAGAACTTGTTAACAGTACCTAGGTAGTGTATTCGGAGCTATTTGGCTGGTCGCAGTTGGAGTTACCAGCGTCGTTTTTAAAGTTGATATTAACGTAACATCGAGCCACGTGGAATCCCTAAGCTAACTGGGACTCCTAGATTGCTTGCCCCTTATTATACTTGTTCGAAATTAGCCTATTTCAACTTGCCACCGTAGCTACGTAATCACTGCTTCCAATATTTCCTTCCCCCACAGTAAATTAATCATGTCTTATAGTCACTCATATAATATTCTCTATTTATAGTATGTTAATCTAGAATCTCTCAAATCTCTTTACTTGACGATACCTCAAAACTATTCTAGACTTATCCCCCCCCCCCCCCCCCATGTTAAGAAATACATAGTTCAGAAAGGATAACATTTAATACATATTTTCTAGCTAGTTACCTACCTAACCACCTGATTAGAGATTCAGGATGAGCCGTGAGTCCAAATAAGTAAATTTTCTGGTAATATTTTGGGATGTGCTATGTACCTGTTAACTCCGTGGAAGGTAATGTAACTGGTGTCTCACTTTAAATAGGGTTTAGAAGTGCGGTTGGATCTTTGATACCTACCTGGGTCAATCTCACATTCCCCAGATTTAGGTCCCCTGTTACGAAAGCCGGCATCTTGTAAGACGGGAGCTACCAAAGAAGCTTTTCAATACTTAGCCTGTAAAGTCTACATAAACAACATGGAACTTCTAGATCCTAAACATTGTTACCTGGGTAGTTTCTTAATCAACAACCCCAGTCTTGTCCTGAGATATGACATGGGGCCCCTACCTATTCCCCAACTTCTCCGCGAACAGAATACCAAGATGTTTATTACCCGAACATCCGCTTTCCCAATTCGGTTGAAGGTATTCCGCTATAGATTTATCCATTCGAAGATTAGCCAGAAGGAACGGGTAGCCCAAGGTGAAATTCGGGAAAATGGCACTATTCGTGAAATTAGCTTCAGAGGATCAGCGGAATGAAAATGTTTATTTACCTTGGAAGATGCCCACCGGATCTTGAGTGATTCCTTGTAGAGAAGTACAGAAACCTGAGTTAATATCGACCTAGAATTGCTCCTGTCAAAAACAACAACATGAAGGTCTTGTCGACACTTACAACCTTGGCGATTGCCACGGTTGGCAGCTGCCAATCCATCACTAAGGTCAATGATTTCAGCGGCACTCCCACGAAGCTTGGGATGTACGTATATGTGCCCAAGACTCTTCAGACTCCGGCACCTATCGTCGTAGCGGTTCACCACTGCCAGGGATCAGCTCAAGGCTACTCTACTGAGTCTCATTACATCCCGTTGGCCGACCAACACAACTTCATCTTGATCTATCCCAACTCAAGGTCTAGTGGTGGCTGCTTCGATGTTGCTTCCGATGCCAGTATGTTCCTCTTTCTTTTCACCACGATCTATCGCTATTACTAGAATGTAATCGACTAATTCCATCTAGCTCTGAAACACGATGGCGGTGGTGACAGCCAGACCATTGCTAACATGGTGACCTACGCCGTTGAGAAGTACGGTGGCGATGCCAACCGAACATTCGTTACCGGGACTAGCTCCGGCGCCATGATGACGAACGTACTTGTTGGTGCTTACCCCGACGTTTTCAAGGCAGGATCCGTCTACTCCGGTGTACCCGACGGATGCTTCGCTGTTCCCGGCTCTACCGCTACTCAAGATCCCCCTGGATGGAACAACCAGTGCGCCAACGGACAGAGCACCAAGACGGCCGAGCAATGGGGAGACCTCGTGCGATCATACTACCCCGACTATACCGGCCCTCGACCCAGAATGCTGATGTAAGAACATGGTTACCAACATCACTCAATGGAGCGATATAGACTAACATCTCATTAGCTGGCACGGATCCGCTGATAGCACCTTACGATACCCCAACTGTAAGTTTAACTCCTCTAGAAAGTATCACACGAGATTTTAACTTTATCGTAGATGCCGAGACCATGAAGCAATGGTCCAATGTCCTAGGCCTTTCCAACCCGACAGATACTGCAAACACTCCACAGAGCGGTTACACCAGGTCCATCTATGGGGAAGGCGATGAGAACACGGCACAGCTTGTTGGATACAGTGCTCAGGGTGTGGGCCACACTGTCCCCGTCCACGAGACGATGGACCTTGCATTCTTCGGTATTGCGTAAAGGAAAATACGGTACTAGGTAGTTATCTGGTAAACCCAAAATGGGAAGTAAATAGCCTTGCATTATGGCCTCAGATTATCAATAGCCACAGGTGGTTGAATTCGGCTTTTGTGGCGTAAAATTACTTTTGCTGAGATCTTTTGGAACTTACTACCTAGCTGCTAGGTAACCATGCGGCCCCTTTTCGACTTCATATTGTAGATATGTCTCAAGTGAAATTTTATTACCTTTCTAAGTCGGTTGCGACTAGTACATAAGGTAGGTCGCATCTTTCAGCATTATTTATTATGGTAATTATTAGGCATCAATGTATTGATATCAAGTTGCCGCGAACGATGCCTGTCTAACGATTGTGATCGCAGTAGCTAGGTACAAACATCAAGAACTACCGCCCTCATCAATATCCCTAACTAGACATAGACGTAGCAGAATGCTCCGCCATTGCCTCCGAGTTGGTCATGGGTCTCTAGCAGCTTGATCGGAGGACCAAGCCATTCTAGGTCGACCGTGACGTTCGCGGGGTCCTCGGCACGACGGTTATTCATGGGCATAGGCATACCGCCGCTAGGAACAACGTTGAGACGTGCTTCCGGGTCTTGCATCTGCCAAATCCACCATAGACGGTCTAACGCTGTGTGGTGGAAGTAGAAGAGTGGGTCACCAGGAGAGGTCATTGGGTCTCCACCAGGGTCGACAGCGGCGACATAGTGTCCTGCAGTGTGAATCTAATTCCAAGAAGTCAGTTTCAATTCTTCCTACGTGATATTTTCGAACAAAGGACTTACTCCCCATGGGTATGGGTCGTTCTTAGGTGGCGGGGTTCCAAGCAATTCGTTGTAGAAAGTGTCGATGTCGGCGCTGTTGTTAAGGAGATGAAAAGCGCGATCAGCTCGGGCTCCCATGGTCGCGTCGCGGTTCACGTCACGGCGGAGGCAGCGAGGGTTCTTGCCGGTGCCGTCGGCTCTTGGGTTCTTGGGGACGTTGGCGCCCATCGACATTGAGGTAGGCCCAAGACTGACGACCATGCTATATATATGTTAGTAATTTGGGTGTTCCTAGTACAATGAAGACACTCGGCTTGTTGTGAGAACATAGATGACATACTCCGAGAATGGCCCCTCTGTGACGCATCCTCCACCACCATTTGACTTGATGATATTGGGAGTTCGTCCAGGCTGGGGAACACCCTTGTATAAGGGCTCCAGCTCGCCATTGCCGCCAAGACTAGAGGCATTGCCATTCAACAAGGGGGAGTTGAAGGGGTCTTCAGCGTAGCGGTCGTAGTTCATATACTATCTCACAATCAGTGACAACATTCACAAATATGGGTATTCTAGGGTTAACGCACAGGCTGATAGCCGGTGTATCCACACTCTTCTCGAAGGGCTTTCTCGAAGAGATAGACATAGTATTTGTGAGCGCCAAACAAGTGGAAGTTGTCGTGAAGTTGCATGGCGTGCGTCATATGAAATGCGACGAAGTCATCATATCGACTTAAGGCTCCGGGGAATCTTTCCGTATCTACTGTAGGAGGGAGGTTCATCAAGCACGTAACAGCAGTGGTGTATTCGATTCGCTGTTCCTCGGAAAGGTCACTCCTATCAACCACATTAGTAACATAGAAGACTTTTTAGGTACAATTGAGATCGAAAACGTACCATTCGCGCCTTACGGCCGCATTTTCCAGCGTACAGTTATTGTTCGTGTTGGCAGCAATCTTCTGAGCCACCCACTCTTCAACCTTGGGCATAGTAGCCTCTTCAAGCTGATCGACGACATCGAGAGGGTAGACAGGATTTCGAACACTGGATTAAATTTCAGTTAGTCTATATAAGTTAAAAGGCGCGTGATGGGAATAAGACCTACATTTCTATCTTTGATACATAATTACTACGAGGTACCTCAATCGCTGCTCCTCGAACTCCAGAAAGGAGCGAGGGGAGCAGGAGAGCACTCCTGATGGTCCACATGTTGAATGAGCTACCCGTTTGGAGGTAGACCTGAAGCTGAACGCAAGTTACCAAGCGACCGTCTCCGACAGCTACGGAACTGGGTGATTTTCCAACAGGTATATATAGCCCACATTTTCCATGGCGGCTCAATCAATCGACCTGGGATTCAACCATGCAACTCCGCACGGCATTTGAAATGCAACTGCATTGGGACAGTTTTAATTAATACATCCAATGATACTCATTCCCAATATATCCCAGCTTATATAAATGTTCGGCAGAAGGCCTTGTGGCACGAGCCAGCGAACCTAACTACTCGATAAAGCTATATCAAGGCATGATTAGGCAGGTAGGTACATAGTAAGAGAGTGTTTACCTAAGTAGTGACCAGGTAGCTGTACTCTTAGATTCATGATTCACACTCTCGCCAAGATAGCGAAGCGGTTTAGCCCCTGTAAAGGTGTTCACCCAGAAATGAAGCTATTTACAAGACTGGAGCTATGCAGATATTTATAGTAAAATCTAACGGTATCAGAGTAGGAATCTAGAAGGTTAGAAATGACGACGTCGCTCTTTGAGGTGTTTTCTACTTTAGAAATGTCCAGTTTTCTCAATATCATCGAAACAGCAGCCATTGGTAGTCTATCTCGAATAATCATCAACTTCTAATTGAGGCGCGGGTCTTTTAATTCAACTCTATAGGCTAGTTCCCAACGTTTCTACTCCTTGCTGTCTTAAAAGATCAATGTGGAGAGGCCTAGTCGAGGCTTTTCATGACTAGGTCAAATAGGGTATTAGCGAGCGACGGTGATGCTAACCCTTCCGTGAGGTCCCGTAAGATAGCCACAGAGCTAGGATCGTCTCATAAAGAAGTTCCTCAGCAAGCCATCCCGGTAGATAGCTACCTACCTAGGCAAAGAGGGATTCCATATGTATACTGCGTCTCTACGCGCAAGGTAGTTAAGAGCTTCTTGCGTACCTAACAATAGAATCTTTTCCTACGCTCTTAGGTTTGCAACGTACCTAACGATGAGTTTTTTGATACATAATGGGAACACCTTTTTTTGGTTTCATTATAACTTAGGTACTCGTACGATCAATTCGCATTTAGTATAGCTTATGTGGATCTCCGTGCCGTTAGACCGGCCGGAGTCGGTAGATCCATTTCTTTCGGCCCGGGAGGTCTTGATACTATCTCAGACATTTACGTCCCGATCGTTCCGACTTAGCTCATCTCGATTCTTCGACTCCCTCTAGGGTGACAAATTGCGATAATTGCCACACTCATGGTTTTATTAGTGTTGTCTCCCATTATTCTGACGTGTCTAAATATTACCCACGCTCTTTACTATCCACAGGATTGCTAGGTTCTAGATACTCATTGATCAGTTCGGGATAACCAGAAGAACACAGCTGGAGAATTCTAGCAGACTGCCGGAAACGCTTGCATCGTACTTTGTTGTAGGGGCATTCCACAAGTGTCACCAAGGCGGTAAACACTAGGGGCCCCATTGTGTTGGTCTGTGGATGATGACGGCTGACGCCATCTAGGTCTGTAGATAATCTCCCCGAAACAGGATTAAAATTAAAGAGAAATACTTTGACTGAGTTTTCTTCTGGCCACTATGATCTATTGCCTCTCTAGATGTATCATCAGAGTCTACTTTCCCATGGGAAGTATGTGCGTAGTATGCCAATATACCGGCGCTTCCATCCTATTTTTTCATCTCAACCCCTAAAACGTTGAAGCTAGTATAAGCTTAATCGCTAACCGTGGTCCATTTCGGGATTGCCCCTGTATAGTACCTAATTACAGATGCCGAATGCCCCACCATTGAAGTGCCAAATGACAATGCCACCCGGAAGGATGAAGCCATAGCGCTACACATAAGACCCGGACAGCAAAAGAGGACCCACCGTGATGATTACTGCAATCGACCTACTCAACGAGAACTCTATATTCAGGATATTTTACGGCCTCTTACAAGATATGTATAGATAATTTTTCTACGTTGCTCATCGTCAGCATTCATTGATATCCGCAGCTGTCGCCCTTAAGACCTGCAAGCCTAGGTAGTACAAAGACAGGTAGGAATTAACTCTATGATGCAATTGAAGAATCCTAGCATGTGAGGCTGAAAATATAAATAGCACAGTCGCAGACGATATGAATTATCGCGTTGTACTAAGTCGTTCTAAGTCTAGATATACAAAAAAGGGAGTCCCTAAGTGTGAAGATTGGACCCTCCTCCCCGGACCTCGGCTCCCCAGCCCAAGTCGATCACCATTAGCATATCCACTTTGGGGATGTTGAATAGGTAGAAAGAATTAACACATTGACCGGCTTTTCTATACTAATCTAGTTTTCGCCTGGATTCTTTTATCCTAGCAGCTGCATAGGTAGTAGTCAAAATTCGAAGGCGGGGAGTTCTCCCATCTTACCCAAATGGGCAGGTAAGGACGGATCTGACAAGACAAAACAGCTGAGATTACATCACAAAGTCGCACATATCCAAATGATTCGTCAAAATTAATTTATACTCCTTATAATAGAACAGGGGTTTTACTTTCATCGAGAACATTGCTTTCATATTTCCTAGTCAACAAGCTGGTGTTATGTGTGTCTAGGATCCTAGGTCCTTGGTGAGAAATAAGGGGCCGAGACAATGAGTTCGCCGAATCTTCACTCTCAAATCAACATGTCATAACTAGTTATTTACTCCGTAAAAACAGGCACCTACCCCTAGCAGGTGTCTTTAACTGGTATGCATTGACGCTGATATACTGTGGTACACCATACACATTTCGCTTGCAAGAGAACGTAGAATGGCCAGCATTATTTTTAGTGGAATCATCTCAGGCTAGTTTCAGCTGACAGGCGATGCGGCCAATCAGCTCCGGTTTCTGTCCGTGGCTCATAGGGCTAAAGGCTTAATTGCGCCGCTGGTGCATGATGGAGCTTGATGGTCGATCTAAAATTGGGGTTTGAAGCTATTCGCGATGGAATTAGGCGGGGTCGAATAGCGTCAGCAAGATGTTTAGGGGCTCGCGTATCAACAACTACCAAAGACCGGATTCAACCATCAAGGGAAAATGACTTCAGCAATTGACTATATAAGGTCTTCAGTTTCTCTACCTCTGAGGATTTATTCACCACTCACCACAACACTCACCATTCTTTCATCTCTTTCTTAGTCTTTTCTTACCTCTCTATCAGTTTCCTTTGATTCTGTAGTTCTATTGCATTTAGATAATATCAACTCATCTACCCTCACAACAATCAAAATGCCTTCCTTCAAGAACACCGTCCTCGCTGTCTCCAGCATCTTCGCCTCGGCTCTTGCCTTCCCGGCTGACATGTCTGCCAACCCGGCCGACCCCTTGAGCCCTCGTGCTCTTGGAAGTGAGTCGCCCCTTACACCTTCTTAGTTGCAACTGCTAACTGCGAAACCCACAGTCAACTGCCGTGGCTCCGGTCTCTGCGGTTTTGCCACTCTTGAGAACCACGCCGATGTGAACATCCTTCAACTCTGGCACGACATCCTTGCCGCCACTGACAAGGACCCCAACACCGTCTACAACAGCGGTGACCACATCGTTTGTGTCGGTACCTCCGCCACCATCACCGTCGGTGCCAGCGTCAGCGGCGAGGCCGGTGGTCTCGAAGGCGAGCTGAGCCTTGAGACCAGCGGCAAGATCGGAACCGGTGGTGTCTGCCTTTTCCCTCAGGGAGCTTCCCTCACCCTGGCTAAGATCCGGGATCTTGTTGATGCTCTTGGCGGCCACGGTTGTGCCACTTGCGGATCCGTCCCCATCCACTTCGTCGACCAGAAGAGCAACGACCCCAAGAACGGCATCCTGACCTCCAACTACGTCTCCAACCCTTACTGTAAGTTTCCCATGATCGTACTATTTCGATTCATTCGCTAACTCAACTGTGATCTAGGCGGTGGTAACTGCATCAACAAGATTGGCAGCTAAACGGATTCTTACGACATGGATGACGTTTCCGAAGGCGATGATTGAGGAAGGGAGTTGGTAATACTTACATTCGTTACATATAGACTTGATTATGACTTAAGTTGTTATGGTGTTTATAATTAGCATATGTTAAATAGAAACGTTCTATTTGCTCAATCTTCTCTTATATCTGACGATAGTCGTGGTCTGCCATCGCGCCTAAGCCCTTTGTAATAACAGCAAACCTAGGGAGTTTTAAGCGCTGAAGCTGTAGGGGTTTTAGCACATTCTTAGCGCAGGGTAAGCTCCAGGGCTCTTTTCAGCCAATCACAATGTAGGATATTCAACTATTACTAAGCAAAAGCTCGGCAACAGTTCTGCAATAGTTCAACAACGGAATTGTATAATTATACTGTCATTTGCAGAATGTTGTTCAGGCGAACTGCTTTAAATAGGAGATCGAATGATATAGTCTATTTTACAAGGCACTTGTTAGTATATAGTAGTACTTAATGGTATAGTGAGTTATGAAATTCTAAATAAATGAATTGTTGAAAGTATTCTAAGAAAACCGGGACGAACATTTTCATTACAACGGGTCTATTCTGTCATATCTACCATGACCTTAATAACCAAGTTACCTCCATCATCCTTCACTTTAGCAGCTGTATCAAACGCCGTGGGTATACCGTTTAAGCCTTTTAGTCTGTGGGTGACGAGTTTCTGGACGTTAGGTAATAAGGGGTTTCCACTAGCGAGCAAGTCGATGGCTTTTCGATACGTATTAGCGTATCGGAATACGCCGACTAAGTCGACTTCCTTAAGCGACGCGGCCGAAATAGGGAGTGTCTGAACTGGCGTGCCCATTCCGATGATCATGACTTTCCCGCCGGGTTGTGTTGACTGTTCCGTTAGCATGGTCGTACAATATGAGGGAGAGGTGAGGGGTAAAAAAATAGGGGTCGAGATGGGGAAATTAGGGGGGATTTACATATATAGCAGTTTGCATGCAGGACTCGACGCCTGTGCACTCAAACGTAATAGCGACCTCGCCAATGGCTTCGCTTGCACCCTCTACCTTCAATGCCTTCAGCTTCTCGGCTACATCCTGGGCATATGCAAGTTTATCTTCGATTGATTCCGGTCGGGGTGTGACGATTGGCACCGTAAATGGGACATCGGCGAAACCGTTCTCCACGGCGAACTTGACTCGGTCCTCTAGAATATCTGCGATAATCACGGTCTTGGCTCCCGCTACCTTGCATACAGCTGCGCAAAGCAAGCCCACAGCTCCAGCACCCAGCACCAATACTGTAGACCCTTGTTTTATGCCTGATCGATCTCTGGCGTGCATCGCGACTGATAGAGGCTCGACAATGGCGCCGTGTTCTAGCGTTAGAGAATCGGGTAGTCTAAAGAGAATATGAGTGAACGAAATTCAGGGCCGTGACATCTTGACAAGGGGAGAGGTCCTCAAGATCCTCAAGAATGTCTCGCAGCCAGGATCAACATACTTATGACACCATCTCGCCGGGTGATTTACTCTCTCTTGCAGGGTGCCTTGTGCGTGTGGGAAAGCCTTAGCGGAGCTACGGAAATTCATGCCACGGCAGATGTTATAGCGTCCCTCGCGACAGAAATCGCAATTTTCGCAGGGTAAGCCGACTTCGAGAGCGACGCGGTCGCCGACCTTAAATGGCGACCCTGCAGGGACAGCAACAACCACACCCGCGGACTCATGACCTAGAGTCAAAGGCTCTCGTACTTGTATCTGGCCATTTCGAAAATGTCGGAAGTAGTGTAGATCTGAACCGCAGAGACCCGTTGCCTGGACAGCTATCTGCACCTCGTCGGCTGAAGGCTCAGGCAATGGTCGAACTTGCTGTCGCATTTGTTAGCCAACCATATTGTTACGAAGTTTATGATTGGGCTTTCTTGAATCGCGACTTACAATCCGGAGATCCCCCGCAGCATGGAGGACGGAGGCCTTCACTTCGGTGGCGCTCATGATGGCTTCGTTTACCAAGAATTCACGACAACAACAAACAAATGACGTCTCTGCTCAAGTTTTTTCTGGATCAATGGAAATTAGAAATCGAAAAGTTCTAATTGGAAAGAATAATATTAACAGACGAAGAAATAGAAGCAACATGTTGACTACAGCTATTTTGAACCGACGACGGAGTCCAACTAGTTACGTACCTAACGTCACCTAAAGCTTTACCTAGGTAATTAGTCCCGGTCTCCGATATAACTATAAAAAGAGAAATCGTCGAAGTCCATGACCTTCCATTAGATCTTCACCAAATTGCGGGCACCAACCATTTGTACATGTGCAGGTTAAACCCCTTTAATGACGGTCCACTGTGGGGAGAGGTTATTGACGATGGATAGGCGGAAATTGATGGCATCGTCGAATTCCGGCGAAGTAGGCTAGACTCGGTAAAAATAGTCGTTTCTGGCCGAATGGGGTGCCTAGGTGCACTGTATCTTACCCCAACTCTCGTCTCCATCTACCCCGCCCTCAATCCTTAGGTGAAAGGTTAGGGGGATAGGGGGAAGTGAGGGGAGACCGAGCTATCACCGGTGGAGTTCATCATGGGACTAGAAAGAATCTTTCGAATTTTGGGACTTCATAGGAGCATTGGAATTGCAAAATTCACCAGGTTCTCCGATTGTTTCGGTTAATCTCCACTTTTCGCCGATTTTAGCCCAATTCATTGACCTAATCGTAATATGCGGAATCACTTACTAGATTGTAAACTTGTCCGTAAAAGACTGCCCTGACGTAGGAGGGTTGCAGGAAGCTCGTTAGATGGATTAGGCGGGTTAGGTCATTGATGGTATACGACTCCGAATGCGGAAATAGAAATAGAAAAATTGGCGTATCCCACGCTGGAGGGGTAATCATTCGCATTCGTAGGAAACCTAATCGCGAACTTGTGAACTCAACGGTAGGACATCGGCAATAGCAACATTTACAGTACATCGGAAAACATATTCCCAAGGACTCAGTTTCGAACAGCAGCATTCGAGTTTGAAAGTTAAGCTATGGCAGACTCACTATTCTCGCTTAAGGGCGAGACGGCCCTCATAACCGGTGGAACAAGAGGGATTGGTCAATCCGTAGCCGTTGGGCTGGCTGAAGCGGGCGCCGACATAATATTAGTGCAGGTGTGCAAATCACAATTCACTCAATTCACCCCTCACCCTCGCCATACAAACAAAAAAGCAACAAAGAAACTAAATTAACCCCTCCAAACAGCGTTCCACAGCATCAACAGAAACCAAAACCGCCGTCGAAGCCCTCGGCCGCAAAGCATACATCTACACGGCCGACCTATCGAACATCGAAGATGTAGCCGGCATCGTCCCCCGGATCCTCGCCGACGGCCACACGATACGGATCCTCGTGAACTGCGCCGGCATCCAGATCCGGCACGCGCCGGAGGTCTTCCCCGACAGCGACTACCGGGCGGTAATGGGCGTGAACGCGGACGCCGTATTCGCCTTAACCCGAGACGCCGGCGCCCACATGCTGACCCTCCCCCCTTCCCCCGTTACCGGGCGCCAAGGCAGCATCATCAACTACGCCAGTCTCCTATCCTTCCAAGGCGGGCTAAACGTGCCCGCGTACGCCGCGAGCAAAGGCGCGGTCATGCAGATGACGAAGGGGTTTGCGAACTCGTGGGCCGGGCGCGGGATCAACGTGAACGCGATTGCGCCGGGCTATATCGCGACGGATATGAACGAGGCGCTGATCGCGGACCAGGAGCGCGCTGCGAGTATTAGCGCGAGGATACCGGCTGGGAGGTGGGGAGATCCGGATGATTTTAAGGGGAGCACGGTGTTCTTAGCGAGTAAGGCGGGTGCGTATGTTAGTGGGCATACGTTGGTTGTTGATGGTGGTTGGATGGGCAGGTGATCTTGACGGTTATTAGAATGAGGAATTAGAGTAGTAGGTGGTAAATAGGTAGGTAGGATTGCGATGTTAAGATAGTAGAGCTATAAATTTACTACAAATTTTACGAAAATTCAGTGTGGACCAATCCGCGATGAAATTCGCGGTGAGATATTGAGAAACTGTTTTGTTTTATTTGAGATTCAATTTGAGCCGTTAACATCTCTCATAATTGGCATAAACATGACCTAAATGACTGATAATTTTCCAGATTCCATGTGAACCCAACCAAATACAAATTTTCCTAGATAATTGATACACGTAATAAAACATCACTTCCCAGCAGAAGCCATGACCTGTTCCATCCAAGGATACACCGATGAGTTCGCCATCGGATATCCCATGTGTAACGCACCGGTGAAGAATCGGGCTTCCTTCGGGGATCCGTGTTCGAACAGCAAGATCGAGTCTTCGATCGGCATGAGCCCGTCATGCATACCCTGCATTTCGTGTTAGTAACAAGCAAACCACCATTAAAATATCTAGCGGGAAGACTGGAACTTACGTTGACGAGCAATAACCTCGTACAAGGCCGATCCAAGACCCCCGTATCAAGCAACGAAAACCTACTCTGCGCACCAGCCAAGTACCCCTCGACATCCGTGCCGTACCCATGTTTCATGGCCAGCGCTGGTGTGAGCTGGAACGGGTACTCGTGGCCGTCAGCGCGGCTCAGCCACTCCCTCGCGAAGAAATGGTGTGTGCCGGCGCCGTGCGCGACAACACCAACGAGCTGTTCGCGGTGCGTGTGCGCGGCGCGCACGGCGTAGTATCCGCCGCTGCTAAGGCCCCAGCACATGATGCTTTGCATGTCGAAGCGGCCATCCTTAGCCATCCACGCGAACGCGCTGTCGAGGAGTCTGTCGGGCGAGGATGGGTCCGCTGAGTCGGCCGGGCAGTCGGCTGTGCCCGGAATCTCGAAGATGACGACGCCCCAGCCGCGGGAGAGGAACTCCTCGCACCGGGCCTTGTTGTCGGGGCGGTAGCCGTCGAGGCCGGTTAGGAGGATGACGGCAGGGTGTTTCTTGTCCGAGCCAGGGGGCACGCGCACATATGCCGGAATGGTGGAGCGGTCGCGGCCCTGCGCGGCGGTGTGTGGAATAGAGACCTCGATTAATGGGGAGGGAGACCATAAGGCGCCGGCTTTGCGGTAGATTGCCTTTTGTAGCTCCCACGCTTCCCATTTTACGGGGTCGCTGATGCTGGGGTACCCGGTGACGTACGGGAAGCGCGCGATGCGTAGGAGACACGCGGCGCGTAAGTAAAGATCGGATGCCCTTGAATACTCACTCCTGCCTTTTGTTACGAGCTCATCGGCATGCTTCTCGAGTGCCTGGGCTGCAGGCACAAAGGCGAGAGTGTATTCAGGCGAATTTCCGTCATTGATATTCCGCTCGATCAAGTCCAAAAATACTGGTTCAAAGTCCTCGTACGCCCCATCGTGGAAAGGGTATACAGATATACGGCATGGCATCTGCCACTTAGTTTCCCAGAGCGCTCGTATGCCGGCATGGTGGGGCATGCGCTTCTCGAAAGCCTCAGTGCCCATGAGCCACTGCTTAGGTGGAGGCCTAGCGTCCGGCGCCATCTTGCCTGATTCTTCCCCTTTGCCCCTTACCCTTACCCGCAAGTAAGGGATTAAGAAAAGTTGGAGGTGACAGATCCGAAGCTGGATCTGGTTGACCGAGAGGATGGCGGTTCGTCGATTAGCGTGAAACCGCTATTCTGGGACTCGTCTTCTTCCTCGGAGGTGTATCCGCTGTGGCTTTGCTTCCGCGGCGATCCGAGTCGGGATAAGTGGATGCGGCCGTTACGCTTACGTACCACGACACGGCGCGTAGTGTACCAGTCCTTCTTCTCACGAATCCTATTTCTAGTTAGTAGTCTGTTGTGCTTCCTCGCCAGATAGCCTTTCTCAAGAGTCATGACCTAGAAGTGGGGGCATGTTGTAAGAAGGATGCGGCGTGGCTGATTCATCCATTCGCGGATTGTGCCCTTGCGCGGAGCTAGCTGCTGATATGCAGCAACCTCCGTCACTTAACGGCGCTGGGAATGGCTGACTTACTCTCGCTGAAGCAGAGCTATGTTGGTTCTGATTAGAGCGCTGCGAAGTTCCTGATCAACAGCTTGAACGGTGTCTTTCTGAGCCATTTTTTATAAGAGCCCGATCAAGGACAATGGAATAGACCGTATGTTCCGAAGCGTAGGTAGCCGGTGGGGATGTCCGAGTGAGTCCGGAGTCTTGTGTATGTACTACGTATCTATAAGAATTTCAGGAGCTTTGGTAGACAACTGGAAACACTTGAAATGCAAGCGGTTAATATGATACGATATGAATGTTAGGCGAAGGGAATAGTGAATTGATAGTAATGCAAGTGAGATTGAATCGTAATGAATTGTCAGCGTTTCTAGGAGTTTTACCCTCGTATGTTTCTGAGGGTGGAAAGTGAGGCACCTTGACCTTTATACCCGTCTGTCTAGGCGAGCTAAAAGCAGCACCTACCGAAAGCATACCTACCCTTCTAAGGATTCATATGTAGGTTGGTATGCTCCTGCGGAGTCGTGAGGATTATGCCCGTGAAGCTGGTTCCTACAACCCCGTCGGCAGTCTGAGTAAGCCAAGAGCTCGCCCTTGTAGTGGAAGCATCGCAGTAAGACGCCAAGGATGGTGCGGATTGGCCGGGGAGCGTTTCGCGCTTCGGGAATTCTCAGAACAAATGGGTACTATCACGGCCAACCAGCTCACTACCGGACCATCCACCAACCCGAAGGAGAAGGCGATATTTTAGGCTTAGTATAAACTGTGGTCTGGCAGAGAGTTGTCTACTCAGCGTCGTAATGAACTGACGAAATCCAAGTCTATTGTTGGAGGTCTCCATCACATGGCCCTCTGGTCCCTCTTTCACATGTCTTTAGATTCTAGGTTCTCTATACTCTGCGCTCTCTATCCTGTATCGAATGCTCCCGCGAGACAGAGTTTCTTCTGTCAGGTACCCGAACTCTAATAGTATATATATCCAATGTCCCGTCCCTTTTTATCGTTTTCGACCTCTTCGAAAAGGGAGGCTCATTAACCTAAATCTTCGCCTCTACCAAACGCTCGGAGTCAGCCGAGGCATTAGAAGCACATGCATGCATGCAGTGAAGCTGGCATAAAGTGTATATGGTGTCGATCGCCTGGTCTCTTCTCATTGGGCCTTACTCTTGTCAGTGTTATAGTAATGGGCCATTTCTAACCCAGCCCTCCTAAAGCCGCATTTTACGTAAAAGCCTTCGTTCGCTTCGCTGCAGTCGAGGATGGTCTTATAGCAGCCGACCTTCTCAGCGATAAAGTCGAGCGCTTGAATCAGGCGGAGACCAAGCTTCTTGCCTTGCTGGTCCTTCGCGACGGCAATATCTTCGATGTGACCGACCAGGCCAAGACTATGGATGCTATTGAAGAAGATCTTACGTCAGCAATCTTGGCTTCATTCATTAAAGCTTACCCATATAGGTTTGTCTTCAATCACGATCTGGTAGATCGTAGATCGCATATTTTACAATGCTACCGTCTAGAAGAGGGGTGTCCTACAATTTTCGTTCTACGAGTAATGCTCCTGTTCCTACGATCTTTCCCCTTGTGGCGTCCTCAATGACGAGGACATAGTATGTGTCTTGGGATGACATCCACTGGTACCTCTCGGCGAATTGGTCCTTGCTGATCTCTCCTACGGTTGTCAAAACGCGTAGGCAGTCAAGAAACCCGGCATCGTAGTCGGATAGTCGTAGGGATCGAGCGGTGTAGCCTTCAGGGAGAGCGGCTGAGACTTCAGGAGAGATGAGGTCGGACGAGAAGAGACCTTGTTCAGCCATTGTGATCGTAATTCTGTGTAACTTTTGGCTCGTCAAATGTGTCGTCTCGGGGTTCAATTGATGGCAATTAGCGAATGTCGAGTCAGCGGTGAAACGAGCGAACGCAGGGTAAGAGAGTGTAAGAACTCCGAAGGCGACTCTGAAGGTGACTAAAAAAAGATGGTAGGAAACAGACAGATGAGTATATTGGTTGAGATGATATGAAATATGAAAGTAAAATTGAAGAAGGGCTCAATAGTCAAAAAGTTAAAAGGGGACAGCTTTGGTTGTTATTCAAGTATTCTGTTATTCAATGTTATGTTTATTGTGTTATCGACGATAAAGAATACGAAGCAGGAAATTCCCTCTCTACATCCCTGAAACCTTGAAAACTACAGTATTACGAGGTACCCTGTAATACCCGTAGTACCCTGTAATTCCTTGCAAAGCCCCTAAGTTCGAGGAAGCTTAGGCTCAATTGATTGGTTCTGGCCTTCGGTAAAACCGTAAAACCCCTATTAATGATAGCCCTAGAACATTGAACCGACTCAGTGTTTGCATAGCCTGCATAAGAGCTGAACAGCCGGGACCCCTTTCCCAAAGCTTGAAAAGAAAAAGCTAAGAATAGAAGCTTCGATCCGTACCCACTACATGCACTAACTGCGTACATCCATGGGTCTAGGTGTAAACGGCAGGGTGCGGCAAACCTGAGGAATTCCAGCTGCGACTGCTGACATCATTTGAGTTTTTGAGGCTCGGGCTTGTCGAGCAGGTGCAAAGCGAATCTCAATCTCCAAGATTGAAGAGGTTAGGTATTGGAGGCTAGAGCGAATAAGCAAATAAGCAAATACCGAGTCTTTGGGTTTCCTTTTCCCTTCATTTTCAAGGTGAAACTTTCTTAATCCTCCCATTCCGATTTTCAATCCAATTTTTAATACAATTTGTCAATCTTCATCCAACCACACTTAATATTCCCTAATAGTTCTGGACCGTGGTTAAACACCACGACAATATGGGGTGACTTCTTAGCGACCCACGATTTCGTGTCATTTAATCAGTGATTGATTGAGCAGTTCGCGGACGGACGACTGACAATGAGTCAATGACTCGCCCAATATTGCGACTATTATTGCGACTAATATTGCGACTTCGATATGACGTGGACAAAGAGCCTCGGTTCTCCTGTCTCTTTTGTTCCTGCATCCCACCCCATCTGCCCATCGTCTAGGAATTTGCCTAGAATTTGTGGAAAATGCCTAGGAATATCGAGCCTTTATCATCTTAGATCGGGAACCAACCGGGTTAGTTGGCACAAAAGATATGGGACATCGTCTGAGATGCAGACACGTTTCCACGCTCTCGGCTCTAGGCATATGCAGGCCTCCGTGGTTTCCGTACCTCTTCCGTACCTTATCGATTCGGAAAATCGTTGGGACGCTATTCGTTCCCCTTTTTCGCCCTTTCCCAATCCAGCTACCCCTAGCGCGAAACCGTGAGGGGTCCACCGTGATACTTGGTAACGACAGGTGGAAGTGGCCAATTAAGAGCCAATTAAGAACCAATTAGATCTCGACCCAGCTACGAAGAAAACTCCCCGCGTTATTATCACATGTAAGTTGTGAGCTAGTAACAGAGCTTTATGCTGGTAACATCAACAGATTTCTGTCGCGCATAAAGTTTCTGGGTTTTTGGGACCGTACCAAGGTCTGCAAGGTCCCCATTACCTAACATGCCTAATAAGGCGTAGCCAATCTTCGCCTGGTAATTTTCCAGAATCATCATTCATAATAATTCATCATCTCGAATTGACCCAACGCTCCTTTTTGATTTCATACCCAATTTCGTGATATTTGTATTCTACAATAGATCGTTGAAAATAGACGTGTACATGCGCTGTTTCTGATTTGTTTAAAGTGTCTCAACTTGTCATTAACTGTCGCAACAGCAAATACACAAATATTGCGTGTACTTGGTCGATTCAACTTTCAACTTTTGAAGCTATTCCTGTTTTCGATCTCGATACAATAAATGCAGCCAATATTCTTCGATAAACCGCTCCTCTATCGGCGTCAAAATGTCGGCGAATGCAGAGGAAGATCAAAATGAAGACTTGAGCAAATCTGCCAAACCTCCTTTACTATCGCCCGGAGAGTTATTGCCACCCGCTCCAGGGAGAACTCTTCTACCTAGTACGATAGCGAGCGCAGTCAGTTTTGCAGCGAGATCGACATCCTTCGCCCTCCGCGTCGGTACTATTATCGGAAGCTATGGATTAGGAGCTGCGAAATTTACGACTCTGTCCAGTTTGGAGTTGAGTCGTGGAATCTTAGAAGGAATATTGAGTAGGGCTGGGAAAGATGTTATGTCGAGGACCCGGTCTGAGCTTGGACGGTCGGATGCCGAGTCTATCTTAGAACGGAGTTTGGAGAGTTTGCATCAGACGATGTCGCAAATCGTTTTCTGGACTGCGACTGGTTTTCATATCACCGGCACCACTGTATCAAGCGCATCTCAGATATCTCAACTTTTTCTATCAGTCCTAGACCAGTTTTTCGGTTCGACCGACTCTTCCAGAGCTATCGCGAGCATTATCACTTTGATTCGTCGAGAATTTCAGAACCCTGCTACCGGCGTGCAAGGAGAAAGAGTCGGGGTGATTGACCTTTTGCTTGGATTGTGTGGTCTGGCATATTTGCAGACTTGGTGCAGGAAGATGATTCAAGATGAGTCTCGTCGACTGTGTCAAGAGGAAGTTATTTGGGACGTCGTCCTTCTTGATGACGACAGGCGCGTTGACATCGACGATGAAGACACCCACCTAACGCATGGTGGTGGAGCTGTGGGAGGAATTGGTTCTCGCGGCAATGATAACTTAATCGAAGCAATTGAAAAACATGGCGCTAGATTGGATAGTAGTGACGACGATGAATTACCAGAGACCCGACTCAAGCAACATATCATCAAATCACTACCAAAAGACGCCCAGGTATCCATAAATACGTCGACCACTACGACCAAGATAATCACTGTTGATATCAAAGGTGCTCCACTAGTCCCGATATTGGCATTGCCGGGAGTTGACCTCGTGAAAAGCGAAATCAACCCTGAAATTTCTGATCAAGATGGATCCAGTTACAGAGTTGTGTATAAGATCAGTCGGAACAAGGTGAGGAGCACAGCTGTCGACAGCGACGGTAACGATGACACCAAGTCGCGGGTTGAAGCAGTTGAGGAGGGCGAGTCAGATTCGTCGAGCAGCTTCATTAGTCGTCGATCGGATGGACCCCCACCTGTCCCGCCAAAACCTGACCGTCCCACATTCGCGTCGGAAGCAAGGCGAACGGGGCGTAGGGGAAGCCTTCCATACGACTGCCCGGCTCGTCAAATGAGAAGCGCGTCAAGTCACTTGCATTCTCCCAAAGGTCGTATATCTCCACCCATCTCCAGACACAGCCCCGAACACATCGCCAATCAGAAACGCACTAGAAAACCGTTGGAAATACAACCTGCTCCGCGGAGTCACGTCCCTGTTTCCGTCTCGCCAACTGAGAGTAGACCACCAACTAGAAAGCACGAACCATTGCCCACAAGCAAGACTAGCGAAAGGAAGGGTGGCATTCGAGGTGTCCTCAAAAAGAAGTCTAGTTTACTAAATAGAGATTCGAGTTCGGAGAATCTTCAAACAAACACCAAATCTAAGCCGTCGATAAAGCCGCCATGGGGTAGCAACAAAGCCTCTCAGGGTAGAGTTCCCAGTGGATCAAGAAAAGAGATGATTCCGAGCAGATCTTCAAGTTTACCATATCGCGAAGCTCCCCGGGCGCCACAGCGGGGAAGTCCGAATCACTTCACTTCTAAAGATTTAGGCGACACCGGGAGCATTCCTAGTTTACATGGTTCTCAATCTCGGACAACATATATCTCGCAGCATGATCGACGCCGTGAATCGCTTGTGTCTTTAACAGATACATTCTCGGTGCACTCGTTCGAGAGCCGACCATCATCTCCTGCATTTCACAGGAATGAACCCACCATCCGTATATCTCGGCCCGAGCCTGGACCTACCGGTACACAAAATCCCCCTTCACCACCACACGGTCACATGAGAAATAAATCCGAAAATCATAGTCTTTATAGTCCAAGTATATATACGCTTAAGACAAGGGATTCGCAGGCCTCGTTAACACTATCCTCGTTTCATCAGAAAAGCGCCTATAGTGATTCAGATGCTGTGGATACGCTACGATCGTCGGGTATCGTCGAAGGGATATTTCCCAGGTTTCACATTCTCAGGAACATCACTCGATACAGTCGCTACGCCTCTGCTGCGTATGGATCTCATTTTTTAAAGTTCATGGGTATTACAAAGGAGTTGCCTGTTTTGAAAGGGTTAGATGACACACACCGAGACGTGCGCTCCTTCGCGCATCATACTAAGCTACCACCGGATAGTATCTTACTATCCTCTTTTGTTGATCCACAGGGTGGTTCCGACTCTACTGGGTCCACTGACACAGGAATCCCTCTTGTGCATACTATCGCTATCGATGAAGAATCTAAAGCGGTTGTCTTGTCTTGCCGTGGTACTCTCGGCTTTGAAGATGTCCTTGCTGACATGATGTGTGAGTATGATGACCTTATTTGGAGAGGAAAGCCATATAAGGTCCACAAGGGCATTCACGCATCCGCGCGGCGACTTCTATACGGAGGAGACGGGAGAGTATTGGCGACACTGAAAGAGGCCCTTGAGGAATTTTCAGGATACGGTTTAGTACTTTGCGGACATTCGTTGGGCGGCGCTGTGACGGCTCTGCTCGGAGCTATGCTTGCGGAGCCTAGTTCCACGGGGGCCGGCTTCGTCACTTCTTCCGAGCCTCATCGAAAGCTACTCGCAAACGGACAGTCTCAGCAAACTTCCTCCCATATATGTCTACCTTCAGGCAGACCAATTCACGTGTACGCCTACGGGCCTCCCTCTACTATGTCTCCATCCCTGCAAAAGGCTACAAGAGGTTTGATAACAAGTACAGTACACGGCAATGACCTTGTTCCGTACTTGTCTCTTGGCGTCCTTCATGATTTCCAGGCTCTAGCTTTGGCGTTTAAAACAGACAATAGCGACGCGAAAGCGGAAGTACGTCGGCGAATTTGGGTAGGCCTACAATCAGGCTTGGCTGATAAGTGGTACAACAACGGACCGACACGATCTACCGAGGAAGAAGACGAATGGGCCTACGCTGCGCTCAAGACATTACGCGCGAGCATGATGAGCCCTAAACTACTTCCACCAGGCGAGGTTTTCTCGGTTGAGACCATGCCAGCTCTGAGAAGGGACGCGACCCTCCACGCCGGTACGGGCCAAGTTGGTCGACCTGCAACTAGAATCGTGTTCAAATATGTCAGAGATGTCGAAGCTCGTTTTAGAGAAGTCCGATTCGGTTCCAGCATGTTGTTGGATCACAGTCCTGGGAGGTATGAAGATGCTCTCCGACGGCTCACGCTAGGCGTTGTAGATGTTTAAAATACCACTATTAGAATGACGGTCATTAGATATCCCTTTTTACTACAGCGAAGATACCTGCCACGATAGAAATTGATCATGTAGATAGATGAAATATTACGTCTCAAAGACGAATAGTATATAATCATATTATGACAACTAGGTACCCTAGATAGACCCTATTATTTAATGCGACAATGTCTAATATTCAAGATTTCTTTCACCCAATACAATACTGAAAGGGGTATCCCAGCCCTACCTCGCAGCTTTCAATCAATAGCCTAGTTCAATCGGAGGAGGTCGTATCCAGTTAGTGCAACGGAGCTAAAGCAGGCGGACGGGCGGTTAAATAGGGATAAATTCAGGGGATCCGGGCACCCATTCTGCCGGGACAAGAGAAGAATGATCACCGTCAAGGCCAGCGAGTAAACCGCAGGGGAAAGTATCAATCGCGTGATATTTCAAGGCCATTAAAAGAGCAGTCGTTAAATAGACTAAATGCGATGAATGCAATTTTCGTATTTTTTAAAAGGAATGTCATTCTTGTCTTGAATTAGAGAGCTATATCCCTGATTTTACTCCAAGATAGGACCCCTCAACACCAAGAACCCCACCTCACGATCCCCTCACTAGGCGTATAAGTACCCCACGAAACGTGAAAACAAGTCAAATTTCACCTATTTCATATCGAGCCATTATTCGGATAACTTTTACAGATTTTCAAGAGTAATATAGAAGCAAGATGTCACCACCCCTAATAACTCACCTATATACCGCAGATCCGTCCGCCCATGTCTTTGAGGGCAAGCTATACATCTACCCGTCTCACGACCGGGAAACGGATATCCAATTCAACGATAATGGCGATCAATATGACATGGTAGATTATCATGTATTTTCACTTGACTCATTGGATGCCTACTCATCCTCTTCCTCATCCGCGGATCCCCCAAAGGTAACCGACCACGGCGTCGTCCTAAGCGCTAACGACGTCCCCTGGGTTAGTCGACAGATGTGGGCTCCCGATGCAGCGTATCGCAAGGGCAAGTACTACTTGTACTTCCCAGCGCGCGACAAGGGCTCCGTATTCCGAATCGGCGTAGCCGTCGGTGATTCGCCCACCGGCCCCTTTACCGCGGACCCCGAGCCCATCCCAGGAAGCTTCAGCATCGACCCCGCATCCTTCGTCGACAACGACGCAGAGCAAAGCGCATACCTGTATTTCGGCGGGCTTTGGGGCGGGCAGCTGCAATGCTACCAAGGCGGCAACACGCCCTCGCACTACGACGCCTCCTGGCTCGGCGCGCAAGAGCCCTCCGGCCCCGGCGCCAAGGCACTCTTCCCCAAAGTCGCGAAGCTGACGGACGACATGCGCGGCTTCGAGGGGCCGGTCAGAGACCTCGTGATCCTGGCGCCGGAAACGGGAGAGCCGATTGACGCGGACGACCACGCGCGTAGGTTCTTCGAGGCCGCGTGGATGCATAAGAGGGGCGAGACGTACTACTTCAGCTACTCTACGGGCGACACGCATTACCTAGCGTACGCTACCAGCACGAGTCCGCTAGGCCCGTTCACGTACGCGGGCAGGATCCTGGAGCCCGTGTTAGGCTGGACGACGCACCATTCGATCGTGGAGTTTCAGGGGCGTTGGTGGTTGTTCCACCACGATTGCGAGCTGAGCAATGGGGTCAACCATTTGAGGTCCGTGAAGGTGAAGGAGATCTTCTATGATAAGGAGGGCAGGATTGTGGCCGAGAAACCGGAGGAATAGAGGTTGGCGAGAATAGCGTACTTACCTATCTGCCTTGGAAGATAACTTAGTCGATACTGTGATTGGGTAGGCGATCTGGTGTTTAATATAGAGTTACATGCCCAGGTGATCTTCAACCATCGAGTAGTGGAACAAGATGTGCCATGGACTGCGTCGAACTGCCATATTGATTCTTGTTTGTGTATCAAGATTTCCCAGGATTTCCATATTAAATTCTACCGATCCAAACCATAGGGCAAATTCCTCTATTCTTGCTGTGGAGTTCGTATTATCCTGCTAATTATCATTGGCAACGGGAATAGAATTTTTATAATAGCAGAGGCTCTATTAATAAATATAGCATAGGAACTCGATCTTCCATGTAAGAGGGCGGGAATAAAATCTCCTGATTGAAGATATCGTCGTGCGTTTACCGTGCATCAAAGACAGGCATTTACCCCGTGGGGTTTATGTACTCGGTCCCCTTATGACGTTACACCTGATCTACCGATATTAAGAGACGTCTATTTTCAGGGGAAGGCAAATACCGGGGAGGATCTCGATGAGGGGGGCCTCGACGACAATCTATCTCGAACCTTGCGTACCAATCATACTACCGGCGTAGAAATGGATGTTATGAAGTTACTCCAACACAACTCTGCCGAGAAGCAATCGTGTTTAGCTTCATATCATGATATGCTGTGGTATGTATCATTGATAGTCGATGATTTTACCACTAGGTAATGTCAAAGGTTGATATATATCACTATACAAAATGGAAATTAATCCTATGTTGCTCTTCGTAGATTATGCGAAGCCTCGACCGTGTTACCTCTATGTATCATAGGAGCCATCATGGTCACTAGAAATCAACGCAGAGATGGCATCAAGGAGAATTGGAAGTGTGGCCTTATATGCATCGGCATGGCTTTTGCTATGGCACAATACGGAATCGATGTGGCCGCTGTGGGGACTTTCCAGAGCATGCCCGGCTTCTTAATGACCTTCGGATATCCCGATCCTAACCTCAATGGGGGCTGGGGCATTTCTACAACCGATCAACAGTTGATTACCTCGTTCCTAAACGTAGGTACTATCATCAGCGTTCTCTTCATTACCCCCTTTAGTCGATTCTTTGGTCGCAGACACGGAATATGGATGGGCTGTATCCTCTCCTTCGCCTCATGTGCCGCTCAAATGGTATCGACCTCGATTTCTAGCCTGTGTGTTGGACGTGCCCTGATGGGAGCATCGAATGCCTTCTTCATCACATTCTGTAACACGTACATTGTGGAATGTGCGCCGGCTAGCTTGCGCGCTATCTGCTCAGCTATGTTTGCTATTACCATGAACATTGGTACTATGATTGGGGCTATCGTTGACGAGCAGACATCCCACATAATGAACAAGCTGTCTTACCAAATCCCGCTAGCTTGTCTGTTCATCTTTCCGACCTTTCTGAGCATCTTCATGTTCTTTATCCCCGAATCACCTCGATGGCTGATGCTTCACGACCGTCGCGAAGAGGCGGAACGATCACTCGCATTCCTTCGCGACGACGCATTAGAGTCGAAGTTCATCCAGGAAGAGATTGTCGAGATTATCCGTAGTGTTGAGGAAGAGAAGGCGACTGCATCCTCGTCGAGTATTGTGGATATTTTCAAGGGCACAAATCTTCGTCGCACACTCATATGCTTGTCCGTCGTAGTGTCACGAGCGTCGTCAGGCATATGGGTCTTCTTGTCTTACGGTGTAAGGCCCCTTTTCTCCGAGTGTTGTTTGCATGGGATTGTCTAACGTGTCCTCAAGGTATACTTCTTCCAACAGGCTGGCCTAGACGATGTATTCAAGATTGGAATCTATATGATGATAATAGGCTTTGTTAGTGTCGGAATCGGTCTATATTTAGCATACAAGGTCTTCGACCGGCGTACGATGCTTCTGATAGGGACCGGAGGTGCGGTAATATCCATGCTCGGCGCGGCCATAGGAGCTACGATCGCACCCGATACGCCGGCATCCGCAAAGACCTTCCTTGCATTCAACTTCTTCTATACCATCGTTTATGGCGGTTTCGCAGCCTCGATGACGTGGCCTATATCCGCCGAGGTCGTAAATTCGCGCTTGCGTGTGGTTACCTTGTCCTTTGCTACTGGCGTGGACTACATCTTTGCCTGTGAGTGTTTTCCTACTCAGTAGCCTGCATTGTGCGACGTGATAACCCGGATCGCATTGGGTTGTAAACGGAGTCCTAGTATCTGTAGGACATAGGCAGGCTGACTCGCGATGCAGGGCTCACCTCCTTTTGTTCTCCGTACTTCATCAATCCGACCGCCATGAATTGGGGTGCTAAGTATTGCTGGATCTGGGCTGCGTCCAATGCGTTAACTTTCGGTGAGACATAAGAGCGCAATCTATATGCTGTGCTCCCTAGCTAACAGTTTGCTAGCCGTCTTTTGGTTCTTCTTGCCCGACATGAAAGGAAGGTCTTTGGAAGAAATAGACGAATTATTTGAGAAGCGCGTCCCTGCTCGAGATTTCCAGAAATTCCAATGTCAGTCCTCAACGCAGGCCCACGATATCGTTCTTCATAAGATGGAAGAAGCTAAGGTAACCGTTCAGCATGTCGAAAAGAAGGATTGAGGGATTATTTCTGCCATTTTTCTCCGGAAAGAAAGTTGGAGAAAAGCCTCGAGGGCTTTTGCAAGGCTTAGCCCCTGAATTGGATATATCTTTGACGTATGTGGCTTGAAGCTATGCAGCCGCGCCAGTCGTTGCCCTTATCTTAATTTGACGAGGGCTTTCTTGATCGGGATTTCTTGCAAATAATCGTGTGGTACCTGCGGGAAGGGCCGAGACTCGTCATTTAACGCAAAAGTAATATTCGACCAGTAAGAAAGTGGCGGCCTTCGTCGTCCACTTGTGTCTACCGATATCTACGGCCCCGATGAGTTATAAGAAGGCATCCAACGAGAATTTATGTTAGTGGAGTGATATAAGTTTGCGCGCATGCAGGCAATGCAGTTTTTCGGTGTATGGCCATGTTTTTAGACGAAGCTTCGCGGTCCCCGGGGTCGTTCCATGTGATAGGCTTAATATAGGAAAAGTTCGGCCCCCAATGCGACCCTCCTGAAACTAGAACAAATGGAAATTCCAAGTCTGGGCAAGGCATTATCTACATTCTACAGCTGCAGGTGATTTGCATTAGCGGCAGTCATTGTCGCACCCGCCAGATGGTGTGCAATGCCCGTATCCGCCCAGGTGCCGAGCCGTTAGCAACCCAACCGCGTGTGGGCTGGCACCTATCACGGTAGGGCAGCGAAATCGTCATCTGAGTCCGACCAATGTCAGATGACGATGCGATCTAGGTCGGCTGCATCTGTATTGGTGTGGCCAGTTCCAACGTGGCCAGGGGAGATAACCGCATGCGTGCGCGGGGTGAGTCCCGTGTGACAGGATCGTCGATAAAACTGCCTGACGATCCGTCCCTCTTGAGACCCAGTCCCAGATACTTTACTAGGACTGGACCGTAGTTTTCGGATCTGATTCGCGATATCTGCCAAGACCAGAACAGCTCCCCACAGCAGACATGTCCGTCAACTTCACGACATTGGTAATCGTCGCGGTCCAGGAGCCACCAGAAATTGTGAGGCGGCAAGTGGTAATCACGCAGACTATCACTTCGCCCGGCTACACGAGTACGGCTCTGGTAACGCTCGACCGTGGCCCGACCAGTTCCTCGACTTCAGCTGCAAACTGGAGTGCAGGCGCTGCCTCGTCTGATGGCCTAGGACAAACGCAGATTGGCATTATAGTGGGATGTTGTATCGGTGCCCTCGTTCTCGGAATAGTCATATGGTGTTGCTGCACCAAGAGATGCGGCTGCAGCCGCTATACAGCTTATGAGAATGACGATGACGAGGTGATCTACTATACAGACGAGATGGTAGGCGTCGCCCGGCCAGAAAGAGCTTGGAAGTTTCCTCGATCAATAACACCACCTCTCGAACCTAATTATGTTGCGACTGCCGAAGTTCCTGGCTGGCAAGCATCGTATGATGCAGCCAGACGACCACGCTCACACTATTACGGATGAGAGACTACCGTGATATCTCCAACATTCATTTTATTCCGCTAACCTTTCAACTATCGGGTTCTAATTACTGTGATTCATATAATCTTTGATTTTTAATCAGCGGACCGTTCTTTATATCCGGCTTCGATGACGCACGTGCCCACGGTAACAGGGGCGATGGTAAGCAGATACCCTATCCCCTATTTTGAATGTTACTGGGTAACTTCGGACGCCTGACTCAGACTATAGATAATGAGTTATAATAAGCTGAGGTGCACATGTATTATGTATAATCGGGAGGGACTTTCTATGATACCCATTTTGCACACGAATGATGCCTACATGGCACAGGAGTCTGGTAAACAGGAGGTTTGAGGATGTTGAATTCCATCTAACAGTTAAATACCTAGTTGCTATATGACAATTTGGTTCACGTAATGCCCCAATCCATCATCGGTTAAGTTGATAGCTGCATGCTTAACCTTTTTGAACTGTCCTAATTGATGGCTTTCTCTGAAGCTGTTTAGAAAGTCGCAACGGCGGGTCCGGGCATCACGTAAGAGCCACCGCCACCCCAGAAGTTGAAGGTGAGACCGGGGTCTGTCTTGCTGTAGATTCCGGGGATCTTAACAAGCGGAGATGGCTCGGCTGTGCCAGTGCCTCCAGTAATGCGAATCTGGGCACATTCCATGTCTACGTAAATCATCAGTATATGTGCGGTTGATCATAACAGACAGGGATAACTTACATAGCTGTGGCTTTCCGGCGTCTAGGTAATTGTTTCTGGTTAGTAAGAGGTCGTGAAAGGAACAAAAGCGCAAACTTACGGTTCTCGTGGATACCGATGTGCTCTCCACGGAGAAGGTACTCGCCATCCTCAAGAGTTGTTGGGAGGGTGAATTCCATGGTGTATTTGCCGTAGGTTGGCCAACCGCCGGTGCTGGTGGGGCTTCCGGTTGGGCCAGATTCCCAACTGAGTTCTTTAGTCTATTATGTTCGTTCATGCATGAATGGTAATTCTACTTACACCTTGAACCAGTCACCAGATCCATCGTAGTCGCTCACGTTGCCGGGAGCCTTAGACATATAGAAGAATCCGGGACCCGGGTGCTCGATGAACTCGTTGTTGAACAACTTAAGACCGATCTTGTCACCAGCCTTAACGTCCATGTAGGTCTGGGTTCCGGCACTGGTAGCACCCTTGTTGCACCTCAGATCATTGCTATATCTTGTCAATTCTCTATAAAAAGATATTCTTGCTGTGGGGGGGAACACCAACGAGTCGATAATCTCCATAAACGACGGCATGTAGCTGTTGGAGTTCTTTCGGACGTAGGTGTATTCGCCTCCGACCTGCTTTCCATTGTGCATGACTATAAGGATGTTTAGTGATAGTCTATACTTGAGCGAAATAGGAGGAGGCTTACGGATGTTGAGGATGTAGTGGGAGCTGACTAGGGGAGCAGACAGCAGGGCTGCCGCCGCTGCGAGAGTGAAAGATCTAACCATGTTGACAAGTAAGCTAATCTGATACAGGACAAGAGCCAAGGAGTTTACGGTCTGTAATACATTCAACAGAGTTAGCGGATGCCAAAGCCTTTTATGCACATCGTTGCCTTGCATTCTACTCAGCAACCACAGCTTCGCAACTCAGTTCCCGCAATCTAGCCGCACATAGGTAGGTAGTCTACCTGAATATTCTCTCGGCAATCGTGTCTATGCCGAGAAATCGCTAATGCCCCTTGTATTCATTACTTGGAAGATGGTTGTAAATTTGCTAAGTCTCGGCAATCAAAGATCTAATCTAGCGACTGGACGAGAGAATCTGGGGAAATGTCAGTTGCACTTGGCATACATGGAAAATTACAAATAAGAGGCAACGGTTTTCCGTGTTAGGAATCCAGCCCACCATTCTCCGTGATGTGTGAGACCATCAAGACGGCATAGCCTCGCTTAATGTATAGGTAGATATTCTTCATCCCTTCGTCCAGTGGATCTTGTTCGCTTATAGGCACACAACTCGACCACATCCAACCTCACAAGTTCAAATTGTTCTAGATGCTTCATGATCTATCACATGGTTTCAAGAATAGAATCTGGAATATAATTCGCGCGCATAGTATCTGATCGGTTGCACAAGCAATATAATCTCACTCCGATCTCACTCAACTTCGCTCTATATTGAAAGTTATGAAGATACACATCTACCCTACCGGTATAAGCCTCTTGGGGCTTCTCAATGACTAATAACAAATGGGTTGGGTACCTTGAATTAGAAATCTGGGGAAATCTTATTTTTCAAATGCTGGCGGACACTGTCAGAGAATAGTGTGCCCCCCCTCCGACAATCTACATTCAGCCTAGGGAGAATAACCGGCAGAAATGATGGGTCATATGATCGAAAATATACACATCCTGATATTCCTACTTTTTTAGATTCTCTAGTTAACTACTTTGATTACCAAGTTGTCTGAGGAATTACTAAAATTTCAAGATAGCATACGACAACAGCTCAACTATGATTAGTCATCAACCCCTGACTATTGACCTTGTTTTCCTGCCCTATATCAGATGGTGTCACTTGGTTATACGCCACTTCTACTATTATATGCACCTACATATTCTGTCTGGCATTAAGCTTCGATTCAAGAGAATACAACGTGATGCCTTTGAATTTTCATGTTCTACTAATTTTAGCAAAGGGCTATGCACCTATCAAAAGAAAATTTACCGACTTTCTAGGTCGGTACTAAATCATGATCTATACGAAGTAGATTCACGTGTAGACATAGCGCATTGTAGTTCAAATACGCTTCTTACGAAGAGATTTTAGCTCCGTTAACCAATGTCTGCTTGGTGGTGTTACAGAAACACCAAAATGTAGGTCCGATGCTGACACATTGGTATCTTAAGTCTGCACGTCAGATTAACTGTCAGCGTAGTATTATCTCTCCAGCCTTAATCATATCTTGGAAACCATTAGAGAGGCGGTCCACTCAAGTGTTCAAGACCAATTTGTGTAATCCACGAGCTGTCAGACACGTCTGCGTGAGTCTATATGAGGCAATCTGAATGGAAAATAATTTTCCTCCTATAGAATCAAGGCGGCGATTTTTCCGATCCTTGGCCGAAAAAGGAGCGAAATTAACGATGGTTACATGCGGGTCGTCAATCTGTTGGGCAATATGGGGAGATCCTACAGCTTGCATGCCTGGAACGCCTATTCGCCTCATTGTTGGCGATGTCTTTGTTGCATATAGGTCATGAGCTTCAATATTCGATTTTACAGTCGGTGGCGAGAGTGAAGAACCGGAGAGGGTATTCTAACAGATTCCGATGTACTAGGCAAGCTATCCTATTCATCCAAATTCAATGAGACAAAATCAGCACAAGATGATATGGTTAAATCAAAATCTTAAGTCTATGGAGAAAAAAGATTGCCCGAGAAAGAAACATACATTGCTGACTATGACTGTGTCTACCTAGGTAGGTAGGTAGTCAGTAGATATTTAGTAGTATAGCTAGCGAAGTACCCACACTAGGCATGGCCGCCTTTCAGGAGTAGCATAGACAGGTAGGTATCTGTTCATAGGTCCGGGCTTCTGTCAAGTATCGACTGAACAGTGTCCTTTATGGATTTCTCCAAGTCGATATAGTCCATTCCCAGCATCCTCTTAGATTTGCTGTTGTCGGACTGATATACATCGGCAGGTAAATCATCCTGCGAATTGTCCGGTAGCCGAGGCGCAAACTTCGGGAACGACTTTTGGATAACGTCTGCGATCCGTTTATTCGAAAAGTGTCCCGAAGAAATGTAAAGACGATTACCACCGGCTTCGGGTACGGTGACGGCCCTGAGGTGCGACTTTGCTACGTCACGAACATCGACAAAGGTGAACACAGGTAAAGTAGGGGGTAAACCTCCTTTCATCTTCCCCTGTAGCATGTCCCGGACGCGATGGTTGGATGTGTTCATGCCATCCAGATTTCGAAGGCTACGTTGCAGAGGACCAAAGGTGAAAGTGCAGTTGATTGTGGCAAGGTCAAAATTTGGTCGTTCGGTGTCCATAAAACTCCACGCAGCCTTCTCGGAGAGCACCTATAGCCAAATCAGCGAGGACACATCATAATTCGCAAATAGTCGACAATACCTTGCTTGTTTCATAAGCTGTCTTCGGGTTGTGGATGTCCTCTAACGTCCAAGGAGCCCAGATCGTCTCATTATAGACTTTAGCATGCTGAAGAGGGTTAAGTATGGCCGCAGACGATGATGTGATCACGATACGCTTTACACTCGGAGCGTGCGCCTTCACAGATTTAAGTATGCCTGTCGTCCCTTTGATTGCTGGATCTAAGAGATCTTTAACGGGGTCGCGGATGACAAGGGTATAAGGTGAGGCAGTGTGGACAACATAGTCGAAAGCTGACTCTGTTTTAAATACCTAGGGTACTTATTGTTAGCTCAACGCTCGACCTTACTTCTCCCAAAACGCAAAGGATGCGAACATATCAAGATCCTTACAGAGTCGAAAGCCCCCTCCGCTGCGATATCACCTATTATAACATAGGAAATATTGTTTCGTTGAGGAAGTGGTGTGGAATCGATGATGCCACGCCCTTTCTCGTCCGATCTCACTGTTGCGACGACCTCGAATCTAGATAATGAGTCAGCATTAAGTTACGTTGCTGGGTAGGATGGTATACCCGTCGTCAAGAAATGCATCAATTATGTGAGATGCGATGAACCCGCTCCCTCCTAAATGACGTAGAATTTAGGAACCATTCAAGTGAGACATTTACTTTTTCTAGGCGCTCGCGCTGTCTGCTTACCCGTAACAAGGACTTTCCCTTTCGGTAGTTCAACTTGGCTTCCCATGTCTCCCTTTTCTTTTCGTTGCGAATTATCCGTATTGTGAATATGCTTAGTTATGCTATTTCATCAATCAGATCAGAATAATGTTTGGTTTAAAATATGAAAATCACACGACGATGCATGTTTCAGTGTAGATTCTGTTGATATCTTCTCCGGTGTTCCGACGCATCTACCCCAACTGAGGCCGAACGGAATCCTCCGATATGATGGTGGCTGCAGACTCTGACGGCATGGCTTATGAGCCTTTAAAAGTGACATTCATGTCTCTTTCAATTCGTGACGTCTAGGAACTCAATCAGACAATTAATACACGTTTAATGGTAAGACATTCATACACCAAAGACGCCATTGTGGAGACTGATTGAGAGCTGACTGTTAGGTGACGATGTAGGTCTTAAATAATTACATAATGGCTCCCGAAGAATTTACTAGCATTCGCGTCGCGATCATCGGAGGAGGAATAACGGGCATCGCACTTGCGATGGGTCTCCAGGAGCGCCGTGTTGGTTTCACTTTGTACGAACGTAACCCGGCATACACGGAGACCGGGGCCGGCATCGGATTCAGTCCTAATGCCGAGCGTGCTTTGAAAATCATCAACCCCGAACTAGACCGCGTCCATAAGCAGTTAACCCCTCGGACTAATCAGGAAGAGTATTTCTGCTGGGTTGATGGCTATAGAACGAACGAGGTTGCAGCCAGGACGTACGTAAGTAGATCTCGTACTCATGCGTGCATGGAGATTTCATTAACCTTGTGTCGTTCTCCTCGTAGATTGGGGTGGATGCTTTCAAGGGAGGGAGACGGTCCGACTTCGTAGATGAGTGGTCGAAGCTCATCCCGAAGGATAACGTCAAGTTCAACAAGGAACTGAATTTCCTTGTTCACAAGGATGACGGCAAGGTGTCATTACAATTCAAAGATGGCACTGTCGAGGAAGCCGACGTTGGTAACGTACCCTTACTTACTATTCCGAGGTTCCAACGATATATTACAAAAGCTAACTCGTGAGGAAGTAATTGGCTGTGACGGATTACATTCACGTGTCCGCCAATTGATACTAGGGGAAACCAACCCCGCCTCATACGCCACTTATACAAACAAATATTGCTTTAGGGCATTGGCTCCGATGGAAAAAGCTCACGCGGTGTTGGGAACGGAGCGGACCACGGGGGATGGCAAAGTGTCGAACAGATTCATGCTTACCGGGCCGAATGCACACCTCCATACCTATCCAGTAGCACAAGGCCAATTTCTAAACATCCTGTTCGTCCTCTCGGACCCTAACCCATGGCATACTGAGGATGGCAAGCACACGACTTCTGGAAGTAAGGGAGAGGCTCTACGGGCCGTTAAGGACTGGCATCCGCAAGCCAGGGCCATAGCAGAGATGTTGCCCGACGAACTTCAGAAGTGGGCCCTGTTCGATATGTACGAGAACCCTGCGCCATACTATTTTCGTGATAGTGTGGCAATTGCAGGCGATGCGGCTCACGCTTCAGGTCCTCACCTAGGCTCAGGAGCCGGCTTCGGTGTGGAAGATGCCCTGGTTCTTGCGACAGCGCTCGAGGCTGTTAACACAAGACTCGGGGTTCAGGGTCAGAAGGCGAAGGTCGAGCTCTGCCACACTGCGCTAGCCGCATATAATAATGTGAGGTACGATCGGACGCAGTGGCTTGTAGGGGCAACACGCGAGACTTGTAGATTGTTCCACTGGCAGGACGAAAATGTCGGTAGCGATTTCGGAAAGTTTCTCCCCGAGATCAACAAGCGATTTCATAAGATCTGGAACTACGATATTGGCGAGATGGTCAAGGAAACCCTGAGAGAATTCGAGAGGTTGGGTAGCAAGTTGCCAAACTAAATTATAGCTAATATCGCCAATATGGTCAAGGCTGCCAGGGGTCGCGTTTAGACGCTAACAGTTTGACTAGCAAACAACGATGTGTTCTGCGAGCGACCGGTTATGCGCCAAGAAGCTAGGAACCTTGGAATATTGAAGCATTGAAGGATTCGAGAAAATTGAGCGACTCTGCCTTTGCACTCCCGTTGGTAGTTCGGGGATCGAGACGTTTTACACACCGTTAATTTCAAGTAGCCCAATTTCAAGATAATGTCTAGTGTAAATTTCCATATCATAGCTATTCATTAGTTTTTTTTACTATTATTCTCCTTTTTACCTCCTCCCATCCACCTCCAGATCCTTTTCAGTCCTATACACTACCAAAAGCCCAGGGTATCTCGTAAAAGCAAAGCCGCCGCCCCCAACCGGGCTATGGAGCCAAAAGCCACCTTCTATCGATACTATGTGCTGTATCCCATAGGGCGATGTAATAATTCGTTATGTGTATGTACTGTCGTGATAATTTATTATATATGGTAGTAGTTGTTTTCGCGAAAATTATAATTTCTCTAAAATGTAACTGGTAGACAGAGTTAGCATTCCTGGTACGTCGAGGAGAATGTGAAGTTCGCCTACCAGACAAATCAGTCAGACCCCTTTGCAGGATGTTTCTGTCCATAATCCATTCAGCCTTAAACTATCCCTTTTTTTGAGAGAGGGTTGGCTCGGATTTGAAGTCGAACCGGGTCTAACAAGAATAATCCAGTCACAATGATCGACATTGTGTACAACCGGACTTCTCGGACCCTCCTCCTCGACAATGGGGTCATTTTTTTAAACGAGTTGATATTCCCTATAATATATCCAACTCTTGGATGCGTTCTTATCTCGCGTCGAAAATGAGAGACGAAGAACGAGAGCGCGACGCGGGAATGATAACGTCGTGGTTAACGTCGTCGTTATGGGGGACAACCGCGGGTGGGGGTGGAGATATCAGGCCATCTCGCACGCCAGGTGCTGTAGATTTAGTTGCAAGCTCCTCGTCCATCTTTATCCAAGACTCCCTTTCGAAACGCGACGGCCGACTCAACGGCTCTCCGCTGGCGTAGTCCGGCGCGCTCCGATGACCAGACCTTTTGCGCCTCGCAACCCGTAGAGATCCGTAAATCGTTGGCGCATTTGCCACAAAGCAAGAGACGAACATCTGCACGGATGCCCATAAGCTACGCGTAGTTTGCGAGGAATTCTCGTTGAAGATCAAGACAACGCGAATTATTGTGACGACGATGCAGAAGGTGCCCAGTGCAAATAATGAATATAGAGAAATATATTCCGAGACAGTTCTCTTTCTCAGGCAGATCAGAGGATACGCGATTAAGAGAACCAGGAAATCGATGACGATATTCGAGACACCCAGAAGAAGCAGCTGAGCGTAGGCGCGCACACATGATCCCGGATTAGGTTCCACTTGCCAGTAAAGTCGAATTGGACGGCATTCGAGAAAAGTCGCAAGCACGATGGCGACGAATGTGACTCCCAAGGTGATCCAGGTTATCTTGGTAAGTCGATTCGCCCAAGCGATGCCAGAAGTAATGCGCGAATAAAACAAAAGCAGGAGGCAGACCTGCAGCCAAAGACCAGCCGCGAGTAGAACCCTTGCCAGAAGAACCAAAATGCTTCCAACCTTCAATCGGTATTCATCGTCGCTGGAATGGATGCCATTGTGCAAGGCATCGTTGGCGGTTCCGAATTGTAAATAGAAGTTGTTAGCGACGATCCGCCCGATGATGACTAGCATCGACAGCACGACCAGGAAGAATGCGAGGTCGAATAACTCGCGGCGCCATATCGAGATGAACATTCGGATAGCGAGGATGAGGACCGACAATGCCGCGCACGCATAACCGACGTGCTCCGCTTCGGATGACTGGTACGCCATATTGGCACGCGCGAGAGAAACGGTTTCTCAAGCGGTTCGTTACTTAGTATACATGTTTCTTGTCGATTATAAGATGAAGTGATATGATGCTTCTACGTTACATTAGAAGCGACGAGGGTGTAGGAGACGATAGATGGGAAAAGGTCTGGAGTTTGAACAGAAGGTGGGTAAAGAAACGAGATAAACGAAATGCACGAAATGCAAGACTTCATCGGCCCACAAGTCTCTCCGCATGAAATTCAGACGCAGATGAAATAATAACAGCATTAATTGGAGGCATTGTAACTAATAGGGCAAACACAGTCAGACGAGCATCTCCACACTGAAGGGGAACCGTTCCCGATGCTAAGCTGTTAGCCCTGTTGGTGGACGCTGGCGCCGTTAGATATAGCCAATATGGGGTTAGTGATGGGGTTTAGTATAAATCCTTGATGCATCCTTGCCTGGTCCGTACCGTCGGGGTCCCGGGGTCGAGGGGAGCATGCTAGAGAGCATCACGACAGAGAACCTCGGTGCGTGGAGACGACTATAGATCGATCCCTTCAGCCGTCCAATGCCCCCAACTCTCCTCCTACACCAGTCTCTCTTATAGCGCATCCGTAAAATTTTTAATTGGGAACATGAGAAAGGCTATGAATATCGGCAGTTTATATTTAGGTGTAGATTCAGATAGCCTGCCGCCGTTCATGTCAGCGAGAACTTTAAAGAGAAACCATACGTCGTCAGCATGTAATATATACATCATATGCCAAAGAGCTGAGCACACTTGGCAGAGCCACCGTTGGTAATACCCTGTCACCCCGTTGTTGGGCTGAAAAAAAGTACAAATGCGACGTTGGCCAGGGGCTTTAATTCCCCCTGGACGCCGCGCCATCGGCTATTCGATGACTGAAAATCTTGCCCCGTATTCGGGCTCGTAGCCGAAAATGCTTAGGGTGCTTGGGATGTTTAGGTTGCTTAAAAAGTCGGGGGATTCGCACTGACCCAGATTTATGTGAGCATAGGTGCGCTCACACGTGAAAAGGAGCTTTTTCTGTCGACTTGATACCAGAATAGCTTCAACGCATTGATCTGCCAACTAGCTATACCCCAAACGATATATTTATTTGCTCATAGAAACACTAGCTCTGCTTTAGAAGAAACCGACGACGAAGCTAGTGCCTAACTCCCCGGTTCTGCTCCGGCAAGAAATTTAGCAAAGACTACAATCAACGATCATATTTCTGGTCAAGGAAAAACGTGATGTTGGTGAAGTATAGCTGAGTGAAATCGATCAATTGAATTTTTTAGTACTAACAATACAATGCCGATCGCCGATCGCCAACAGTTTCAATTCGCGATTATCATGCTTCCTACCAACGCGCCGGACTCTACTCTTTCATGCTGAGGGTGACTCGGATACGTGTTATTTTTATGAAGATCCATCACTGCCTATTGTGAAAAGGTGCTTATGAATTCTGTTCTCGAGCGAGTGTTTGCGATAGCTCCTTGAGACCTTGGTTTTGACTCAAGAGATAATCCTAACGAGAACGTGTTAGAGGTGACCTGACCTATTCGCATATTTCACAACCCGAATCTACCTACCTATAGACAAGTGAAAGAAAAAGAGAGAATGCTTACCCCGAGCCAGGCCGGTGCCCAGCGTCCTATGTATTTAAGCATTGGAGCGTAAGGTCCCCTGCTGAAGATCCCTCCTTTCCCCGTGCCGCTTACATCATCCAGCACCAACTCGGCGAACTTCTCTGCCGAGAGACCATCCTTTGGGATGAACTCACCGCCAGCGCCACGGCGAATAATGTCTTTAATTGCCGAGTATCGTGAGCCCCGGGGTAGGTTGAAGCTAGCCTCGTCGTTGACGTGGAGCTTACTGTCGATGACTCCCGGCACTATGGTGACGACGCTGACGCCGAACGGGGCAAGCTCCAGCCTCAGCGTCTCGGAATACGTGTTCAAGGCCACCTTAGACGAGGCGTACGTCGCTAAGAGGTGTCAGCCAGCTCACGGTATAGTCACTTAATGAACGTGGAGATAAAGGGGAAAGGGCACGTATGGTTCAGCTACTTCAAGAAGAGATGCAACCACTATACAGATAGATGGCCAAACCTACACATCCAGGGAGAATTGAGGAACGAGCCCGACGAGCTCACGTTAACAATCCAGCCACGACTGGAGATCAGGATTTCGGAAAAGGCCTGGATCATCCGTAGAGGCCCCCACAGATTTATATCATACAGCCGTTGCGCCTCGGCAATATCAATATCGAGTATAGGCCGCACGTACCCGCCGCCGGCATTATTAACGAGCACGTCTAACCCGCGCCCGCTATCGACCACGGCTTTAGCTGCGGTTGCGATGAACTCCAAATCCCCGACGTCTAGAGACAGAATCGTGACATTGCTCAAGCTGCTGAGGGCCTCGGGGATCTTGGCGGTGTTGCGGGCCGTCACGAAGACGTGGTGACCGCGCTTAGCCAATACAAGCGCAATGGCGGCACCGATGCCATCCGCGGAATAGCCTGTAACTAGGTAGGATCGATTTGGTGAAAGACATCTGGCTGACCGGCTACCGGTTCCTATTGACTGAAGAAGTAGTGGTGTCGATACAGAAAGGAACATATTTCTATGACCGTGTCAGCCGGGTCGGTGATGTTTTATTGTGGTTGAGAACTGCCTAGGTGAGACCTGCTAATTTAGGAGGGCTTTAGGGCTGTATCCGTATCCCTTTGTTGGAGGGGCCGTTACTCTAACACCCCGCCAAACTTCCAGCACTAGCGCCAGGCAAACTGCTTACAACCGTCGACAGCTTGTTATATACTCCTTCATCATTATATCTTGATTTTTCGCCAGCAGGTTAATATGAAGTCGATCCAGGATCCTCTCGAAAGAAGTCATAGAAGTCCCTCGGCATCGACTTAGGTACTAAAAGATGTAAAAATAGGCTTGCAACATTTACCTCGGGAGTCACACGTCTATGGGGTCCCAGTAGGGCGTTGTAAGCTCCGCCGGGTAACCTACTAGGTACCTGGATAGGAGGTAGGTATTTACCTGCTGCAACCCGGCCACTTACCATTCATGTATTTTCTCAAAGGGGCAAGTTCCTCAAGCCACTGGATGTCTAGATCTTTATGGACGGGCATGAAGGAGAATCAATATGTATCTACCATGTACCTGATTATCAGTACCACTTAGTACCACATAGTACCTAGTACCCAGAGGGTCCTAATGAACATAGGTACCGTCGCATAAACAAAGCAAAATAGAGCCAATAAAGGATAATTTGATATATCACCGCTGCAGAGTGTGCGACCTTGTCACCAATCGCCTATGACACGATCGGCATCTTCGGCACCCTGCCGTGGTAAGTCACGATCCTTACATGTAAGCCACTTCAGCTGCTACGCAGTACGACTAGTTAGCGCTTACGGAGTACTTACAGTGGCGTCCTTGGTAAAGTTATGTATTTTCCAGAATACTCGCCAGCTAGAGGTAGGTATTCAATGTGGCTGGAATCGGCGGCAGATAAGATGTGCCGCCGAGGAGGTAACGGAGAACTGAGGCATACCTACCTAGGTAGGTATACGTGCCCTGTTTGGAAGGGGTAGTAGAGTACCAGAAAAGTTGTGAATTATGAAAATCTTCATAGAATTCTCACAGCCACAGTCCTTTGATAAAAATTGCAGGGGAGAGTCGCTTAGGCAGACCTCCTTGATTGTACAACCTCGGAAGTTGGTGAAGGGAAGAAAGGGAAGAGTAGAAGAAATGGGAGGCGTCAATTCCAACACTCGACACTTTAGAATAAATGAACATTCCCTGAAAATGCTTTTTCCTCCCCCTGAATTCCTTCATCTTTAGAATAGAAAAAAAATGGCTGCAGAGAGTAAGACCTTCGACGTCGTCATCGTAGGCGGCGGACCTGCCGGGCTCGTGATAGCTTCGCGGCTATCCGAGGACCCCGCGCTCCAGATTCTCGTTCTAGAGATCGGGCAGGATGTATCAGAGCTACCAGTTCCATTAATGCAGGCCGTCATGACGCCTGCTGCGAATACCCAGCTGCACAAGACACCACTTGATTGGGATTTCAAGACTGCCCCTCAGGTGAGCTACCTTCCTCTCTTTATATAGGTACTTCTATAGCAAACAACATGCTAATGGCCAATCAAGGAGAGTTTGGGTGGCCGTGAGATTAGTGTGCCCCAGGGCAAGAGTTTAGGCGGCTCCACGGCTTTGAACGGTCTCCTTTTCACTTCAAGTGCCAAGGCCGTCGTCGACGGCTGGGCGGAGCTGGGCAATCCGGGCTGGGAGTGGTCCGCTTTCTCGGAATCCCTAGCCAAGACCTATACTATCGCGAAAGCTCCGCCTTCTTCTACCAAGAGTAGCACAGAAGGTCCTTTGAAGCTAGCCTTCGCCGAAGACTATATAGACGGCTGGCCCAAGGTTTGGGCGGATACCATCGAGGCCCTCGGGTATCCGGGCGCCCAAAACCCGCTTACTAGCCAGGCCCCCGGCGGTTTGATGATTCTAGACATGGTTGATCTGGCTTTGGGCATACGCAGCTATGCAGTTAACGCTTACCTGACTCCGGAGATCCGCGCTCGCGCCAATCTAACTCTGCTTACCGGCGTCGAGGTGAACAAAGTACTCTTAAACAAGCCTCAAAATGGAGATGCAGTTGCCACAGGCGTCAAGATCACCAACCAGACAACAGGCGAAAGCGAGACGATAACCGCACGGAGAGAGGTCATCATTTCGGCCGGCGTCTTCGGCTCCCCCAAAATCCTCGAGCTCTCGGGCATCGGTGACGCACGACGGCTCGGAGCTGCCAACGTCGTTATTAACAACCCCGGCGTCGGTGAAAACCTACAGAATCACCCAATGGCGACGCTTACGTTTCAGGTCGTGGATTCCGCTCCGGAAACCAAAGATGCCTTCATAAACGCCGCCCGGCGACAAGATATGGGGGTTTTAGGTGGTGCTATGCAAGAGTACATGATGCATCACACCGGCCCATTTGCGAGCAGTGGCGTCACGTCGGCTGCGCAGTTCCCGCTTCCTGGCTTGGATACGCCCGAAGGGAAGAAGGACCTCGAAGCACTACTTGGAAAGACCGAGACTGGTGACAAGGGAATATCGCCATTCGCTCCAGCACACGAGAAGTTCATCCGCTCCATCTTAACGTCCACGTCTGAGGCATCCGGGTACTATTTATTCGGACCCGCGTATGCCGCATACGCCCCGGACGGCACGGATGCGCCGCCACCCATAGATAGGTCCGAAGAAAGCTACGTCACTATCGTCGTATTTCTCGCGCACCCGCTATCTCGAGGTTCTGTGCACCTCGTTGGTTCCGGTGCCGATCAGAAGCTGGTCATCGATCCGAAATTCCTTAGCCACCCACTCGATCTAGAGGTCATGGCTCGACACCTTCAATTCATCGATCAGAAGCTAGTAACTGCGGGTGCCATGGCGCAGTGTGTAAAACCTGGCGGGAAGAGGGCCGAGGGCGCTCCCGAGGCTGGGGCTCTGAAGGATCTCGAAGTGGCCAAGAAGTAGGTTTTTCACTCACTTTATATTGTCTTTCTGTCTGTAAAAGATGTTATTGGAGATACTAACGACGCGCCTCAAGATTTATCAAGGAACGGGCCGTCGGAGCACACCATTCCACTGGGACTTGTTCTATGCTTCCGCGAGAAATGGGAGGCGTTGTCGATCCACATTTGCGTGTGTATGGGACTGCTAATCTCCGCGTTTGCGACGCCAGTGTGATACCCCTGACGCCACGCGCTAACCCACAGGCCACCGTCTACGCTGTCGCCGAGCATGCCGCAACAATCATCAAGAATACTCTATTTTCACTTTAGTAATGGAAATTTACAGACTTATTCTAGGGGGCAAGACGAAATTTAAACAATTCAATTAAGGCACGCGCCTCTGATGTAATTAATTTACATTATTTAGTTCCCTCCCAAGTCGCGTTGGATTTGGATATAGCAACCCCCCCTATTTAGTATCTAACCTAAGGGCCAAATATCCCTCGAAGCAAAAACATGTCCTATCCATTCTAGATATCTTCTGTTGGTATAAATGATTCTAACCTTCCAATTACGATACATACCGTTAAGCGATACATTCTAAAAACAATTTCGTTTTATACGGTGCCCTGAGCTTACAAAGGGATCACCACTGTATCATATTTAGCGAGTCGCCTCGCGCTTACCGGCACAAGACTTCAAACACCACTTGCAAACCTGGGGGCCGTCCTCGACAAAAGCAAACGCGCATCCGCAGTCGCAAGTACACGAAAACAGCGCCCTGCATTTCCCACACCTCGTGTACCCACACCCGTTCGCGCCACGCGGGCCGCCGCACTTCATATTATTCGCCGGGGTAGAGTTGTCCTGAGAGCACCTATGGCACCTCCACTGCAGGACGGGCGTCTTATGACGGGGCGGTGGCGCCCCTAATGCGCAGGCTCCCGTGAGACACGGCTTGCAGACCGCGTTGTTGCCCTTCTTACCCAAAGCAAAGTGCGCACAATCATGATCCGGATTAGGACAATTACACGGTTCCCACACGGGGGAGTCCTTGGTACGTTTAGCCTGGCACCGGGAGCATTTCCAACCTACTTGCTTGGGGGACCCGCAGCTCGTACACTGGTACGGTTGCGTGAGACACGTCGAGCCGCAGGTATCTTCCAGATCGGGTTCTACTTCTACGGCCCTGTATGAGCTGCAGGCTTTCGGGTGGCCGCATTTAAGGAGGTTCTTCGCCTTCGCCTTGGAGCAATAGGCCCATTCGGACGACTGGTGCCCGCAGGGGTAAAAGGCGTAAAAGAGGGTGCAGCCACACGACTTCATTTTTTTTGCTGGTTGATCTGATTTGATACCTACCTCGGCGCGGAATAAATTCTACGAGAAAATGAATAGGATCGAACCTATCAAAAGGAGATAGGTGCCATCGTTTATATGGGAGACAGAATCCTATTGTCACAAATCAGAGCAAAGAGACAGCGAGCCAATGCTAGAACAACCTATTGTGAAACTGCGTTCCCCTTTGTTAGGAGAAAGCGAACAAGGAAACACCTAGCATACTATAGCTATTGTGTAAGAGAAAGGGTTGGATTGTTCGGGTTTTTCTACGCAAGCCACTGAATCATCACTACCTTGAGCCTCCTCAAATCAACACTGGGTAGCATGGACGAAAAGACAGGTCAGGAATGAAAGGTTGGAACCTTTGATTCTGTATAGCATGCAGATATGTATGTAGGTAAATATCTTTCCTTCATAACCACATTAAACGCCTACCAAGGCTGGATATGAGTAGCCCGGATAACCTTCCCAGCATCTCTATCCCGCTGTCCCGCCACGACGTCGCGGACGAACTGTCCGCCTAACGCGGGGTCCCTAGCACCCATCTAAATATCAAACGTCAGCCATGTATTTTCACCCCAAGAAGTAACAATTGAGAAAAGCATCAATAGGTAAGGTAATAAGGGACAACAACTTACCTCCCTCAACTTCTCCGCCCCCACGCCCGCAAGCCCCGTAGCAAGGAACCCGGGGGAAATACACCACACCTTCACGCCATCATTCCTAAGCACGCGCGTCCACTCGCGCATCAGCATATTCAACCCCGTCTTCACGCTCCTGTATGCCGTAAGAGACAACCCCGTATCGACCTTCGGCCAGCCCTTCGGCGGCGCGCTATTCAATCTCTGCAGGCTAGCCCCCCCGACCTGGATCTCGGTCTCAGCCATGGAGCTGGTTCCGGAGGTCACGAAGAGCAGACGCGGGTCGCTGGATTTCAGGAGCAGGGGGATGGACAGCGTGGTTAGCACGTGCGTGCCGGACACGTTGGTATCCCAGGTCGCGTTGAAGCCGTCGCGGAGAGACATCTTGCGTTCTTTTACTTCGACGTCGAAACTCCCGCCTGCGTTGTTGATGAGCACGTCTACGCGGCCGTATTTCGACTCTAGCGTGTCGACTGCGTTCTCTAAGGAAGCGTCGGAGCTCAGGTCCACCTGTAAAATGCTAAGAGATGAAGGGGACGTGGTGGTTGTTTCTTCCTTTAGCTTGGCGATGGCGGCTTCGCCCTTGGAAACCGTGCGGCATCCGACGATGATCTCGTAGGGGATATCTGTCTGGTAGAGGGCCTTGATGATTTCGTAGCCGAGACCAGTGTTGGCGCCTGTGACGAGGACGATCTTCTTGTCTGTTGCCATTGTGAAGGAAAGTGGGTATGATGTAATTTATACGGCTAAGTATGTTGCGGGGTATGCGATGAGATGTGAGATGTAATGGAATGCGAGAATGGCAAGACGTTGAACAATGGAGAGGGAAGCTATTTATATACACCACGATGCATGTCCTTGCACCTCGGCCCTCAGGTCGTACCTATCCGTATTCTCCGTCCATGACGTCTAGCTAATCCCGGGTCCGGTCCGGTTCTAACAGGAAGGTTATTAGATAGGTCCCTGTGGACTTGGGATGTCGGTGCATGAGTTTAGTTAGGTGCAACGCCCGAATTAAGTAATACTTAACCCCGAAGAGCGAGGTCCGTAAACCGATTGGACTCCTTGCAGGGGTGTTTGCTAATCGCCGATGACTTCATCGTCCTTATTAATACACTAAAATGTCTATGAAACCAGCACTTTCACCTCACTCTCAGCGATGCAATCATATGATAAAGACAAGAATACAGCCTCCCAATGCTGCACAGCTCTATCTATACATACAGTCTACTATATACATAGGTAGTTATGGATCATAAATCTTCTTGTTTTGCAAGATGTTTTTGATCGAAACATTTGCTGACGAATTAACTCCGATAATTCACGATTCACTAAACTGTGGAACGGGCTAACGCGGGCGGCGTAGCAAATGCTACCCTTCAAGCGTCTAGTCAGCGGACTTAACTTATTATATGAGCGAGTTCCAATCACTCTTACGGGATGTGCATGGCAACTAGAGTTACAGCTCTGGAAGGATTATCATCTGTACCTAGGAGGTAGCGAAATGATGAGGAATTATTTTGGTGTATATGCATCTGCCATAAATCTACTACGATACGTGTTATAAAAAGCATTTGGACTTTCACTAATGAATAAAAAGCAATCTCATTCAACAACTGTATCTCTGCCAATGCTCTAACAACATACAACGATGCCTTCCCATTGACCAAACCGCCCAAGAACATTCAAAAGCGTACTACTATGCAGCGCGAACCTCGGGTCACGTATAGACCCCTTCCACCGGGTGAAGCAACCGCACCTCCTATAGTTAGAGTCCCGCGTCCTACAAGCAATCGTACTAACTCCTTAACTTCCTAAGGGTCCGCGAATCGAGATGAATCCCCATATCCGAGTAGTTTTGTGGTTTGTGCAACGGTTTCCTTTTCTCCTAACTCCAGAATGATTCCGACAAAACAGTGTTTCGGGTATGTTGGCACGGGTTTTTTTTAACACAACAAGTGCAATCGCAGCTTCGACCGAGCTGGATTGGTGCAGAATGAGGCCTTACAAATGAAGGCAAATTAAGTAAACGTGCAAAGAAAAAAGTATAGTCGTAAGCGTCGTAAGAATCCATGACTGGTCTTCGTAGCGGAAAGAAAAGTAGGTGTGGGCGGTTCAGAAGTTTATATGATATAGGTAGCGAGTGATGGACGAGAATAGGAGGATATGAGAGGCTCAAGCCACGGGGCTGTCATCCATGGATGGCATGAAGTAGCCGAATAAACCCTTATACGCGGCTTCGGGTAGTACCCTTAGGCGTCGGGGTCGTCGAAGGTCCGGGATGCATGTGCGAGTGAGAGTGGTTCATGGAGAGACGGCTACGTTTGTGATCAAGGAGGCCAACATCGTGTTTACCTAGATTTACGTTAGTATAACAGGTTCAAAGACTTTAGTGGAAGTAGGAGAATTGGGGAGTCTCACCATCGCAGCAAGCCCGGACGTTTTCCATCCTGTCAGCATCTCTGTCTTGCTGCTCCATAATCTGCCTCACATCCTCGGCACTGTCAGGCACTTCACTAGCTTCGTAGATCGCGCTATCTTGAGGGGCAATGTGAGATCTGCTCCTTAGGCTGCTAAAGGTACTGTTTATCGTGCTCGATTTCCAGTAGCCACTCAATCGACCTAATGTACCACTACGTACAGATTCTCTTTCGCGAGTCGGTGTCAGTGTAGGGATCCTCATGGATATCTCGACGTTAGGAGAGTGATTGACTGTGGTCCTCGAGTTGTAAGAAGATAACGAAGGAGGCGCCCGCATTCGGGTTCCGTTCGCAGGCCGGCGGCTCATCGAAGGATTGAACTCGTCGACGTCTTCCTGTGTGATCTGGCCGGCCACATCTTCTGCATCCGCCTGATGCTCGTCACCCGTCCGAAGCAGTAGGTAAGAAAGCGCGTTGTACCAGGTCTCGTGTCGTTGCCCGGTCGTGCAGGTGAACTTGACTGTTCGTCCAGGAGAGACGATGATCAAACTCTTTCGGTGAAGTCCGGGCGGCATAGGGTTGTCGTCACCTACGATTCGTACGGCTTCGATAGGGATACTCTTGGCCTTCAGTTCCGTTCGACCAGCAGCGGATGGGTCTCTATCGCTCCAGTATAGTGTTCTGGTGTAGGGGTGCACCCAGAAGTATCGCCTGTGTCTGTTCTCCGACATTTCTCCACGACCAGTCTTGCGCGTGTATTTCCAGAGGTACTCGCCGATCATGGTCTGGGTAATGGCCTGGATCATTCGTGGATCGGTGTTAGGACCGAAAGCTGAAGCATCTATACCCATATCATTACGCATGTTAAACCTAGTCTCGACCTCAGACGTGAACGATGACACAGAGGACTGTCTGCTAGGGGCAGTCAACTTCGCTGACGAATGAACGTCCGCGTAACCAGGACCGGAGGCTTTGCCAGCTCGAGGTGTCGGGGTACCTCTGACAGAGGACGAGGACATCGGGCGCTTGCCGCTTGGGGTTTCCGGCCGAGGGGTTGAAGGCTTATTGTAAGCCGATGCAGGCAACAATGGAGGTCCCATGGTTCCCTTTCCACCACTAGCTGAACTTGTACGTGCGGCCTCGATTGCTTCTCGGTGGTTTGCGGGCAACGGTGGTACGTTCGCCGCGGAGCCCCTAACACTGGACGAGCTGCCTGGCCGTCGCTGAGGAATCGAGTCGGGAGCGGAAACAGCGCTACCTTCACCCGCCCTTTGCTTTGCGCGTGCTTCGTCGAAAGGCGTTACCGTCACCTCGCCACGGGCAGTCGTGATTGTAACCGAGTCCTCGGACGCGTGGCTTTGGGTCAATAATCGATCGATACCGTCGGAAGTGAGAGTAGTTTGTGCACTTTGATCGAAAGTGGATACAGCGGGCTTGCGTGACGGACGGACGTCTGTGTTTGTCGATATCTCCTTGAAAGGACGTTGTGACTCTGGAGTCTCGGGGCCGGGGGTAGCATTTGGCGACTGGCGAGTGTCATCTTCGGCGATCTCTGGAGTGGCAGCCCTTTCGCCTCTTCGTCCAAATAATCCGATCGCGGGACTCTGAACATGACGGTCCTCCCGCTCCCTAGGAATGATGAAAGCTTCCCGTCTCGGACTTCGAAGATCGCGCGCTTCGATCGGCTCGGTTTCAGTTGAAGTCATGGGAGAGAAGCCAAGGGTAGGCGGAATGACAGTGAGAGATTCTCGCAGAGCTTCGAGCTCCGCTGCGTGATTTGCCAGAAGATCCTCTCTTTCTGCAGAGTGATCCCTGGCGAGAGACTCAAGAACGTTGGAGTGCTCAGCCGCGAGTGTCGCCAATTCCCTGGAGATAGTATGTTCAAACTCTCTGGAGAGATCCGTCTTTTGAACTGTCAAGGCCTCAAGTTCGTGATCCTTACCGCCCTGACGAACCTCTTCAATTTCACGCGAATGAGCATCCTTTAACTCTAGTAGAGCTTTCGCATGTGCTTCCTCTTGCGCAGCCTTGAGGCGCTCAAGTTCCTGGTCATGGTTAGCTGTAAGATCCCGCTCCTTTTGTGACACAGCTTCACGAGACTCTGCCCTGAGTGTATCTAGAGCCTTCGCATGGCTGGCAGTTAATGTGGTTATCTCAGCTACCTTAGAGGCAATATCCTGGTTGAGATTCCGGACCTCCTGGGTGCGAGAGTTAGTTAGGTCCTCCACCAGCTTAGCCTTAGCAGACTCATGCTCCGAGCTCAGATCGGCCAACTCCTTCAAGTGGGTTTGTCGAAGGTTCTCAAGCTCTTGCGAATGAGAGGCACTTAGATTACCTAGAGCTTGCTCTTTGGAAGTCTCATGCTCCTGTCTTAAAGCATCCAATTCCTTGAGATGGGCAGACGAAATATCGTCTAACTCCTTCGCTCGTAAAGCAGCATGTTCACTCTTCAAGGCCTCAATGCTTCTTTCGTGTGCGGCCTTGAGTGATTCTAGAGCTTGTGACTGTGACTTTTCGCTGTCGCGCTTCTGAGCCTCTAGAACCTCCGCATGAGCGGCATTAAGAGCTTCGATTTGCTTCGTGTGCGCTGCATCTCCTTCGGTCTGAGAAGATTCAGCCTGCTTAGCAATAGCTGCCTTGAAAGCTTCGAGCTCTTGAGCACGAGTGGCAGCGTGTTGACTATTCAATGTGTCGATCTCTTGCGCGTGAGCTTCCTTCAAAGCTGCGAGTTCCTTTGTCAATGTCGCTTGGCTGTCGGCCTTAACAGAATCAATTTGCTTGGTATGAGACGCGATGAGCGCTACAATCTCGGCGGCATGCAGCGCGTTATTCTCCTTCTTCATATCTTCCATGCGCTTAGCGTGAGCCATGTTGATAGAATCTAATTCTGCAGCGTGTGTTGACACTAGAGTACTCTTGACCTCCTCGATATGCTTCGAGTGAGCCGCCTTTAGTGCCTCAAGCTCCTCGGCATGATCCCCATCGGACTGTTGCCTAGCCTTGCTAAGTTGTTCCATGTAGTCATCCTGGAGAGCTTGGACTTGCTGAGCATGGTTATTGAATAATTCGGTCTTCAATTCGCCAACCTGGCTGGAGTGTGCTGCAACCAAGGCAGCGATTTCCGCGGCGTGACGAGCATCACTATCACTCTTCAAGTCGTTCAACTCGTCGGCATGTCTCGCCTTCAGACTCTCCAAGTCGGTAGCATGCGTGGCCTTGATCTCAGATTCTCGCATGGCGATCTGTTCCGCATGGGAGGACTTGAGTGCTTCCAACTCCGCATCGTGCGAAGCTTTGTTGTTTAGCTCTTTTTGGGATGCCTGTTCTGCAAACGAAGCCTTCAGAGCATCCAACTCTTGGGCGTGCATCGCCTGGCTCTCAGCAGCCGCCTTCGCAGCTTGGGCGGCATAGCTCAAACGAAGCTCCTCGATCTCTTGCGTGTGCGCCGCGCGAGTTTTATCAAGAGACCTGTTAGTCTCCTCTTCGTGGCTAGATTTGAGTGCCTCTAATTTCTTAGAATGAGCCGCGTTAGCTTCGGCAATAACTCTGCTAATATCTGCGGCATGGGCAGACTCGAGCGCTTCGAGCTCCTGCGCATGCGTAGATTGAGCCTCAGAGACAGCCTTGTTCATCTCATCCATATGGCTCAATTTCAAGGCTTCCAACTCACGAGCGTGAGCGGTCTGGGCCTCACTAACAGATCTATTAATTTCCTCGGCATGGCTAGATTTGAGCGTCGCAATCTCTTGCGTATGAGCCCAGCCAGCATCCGCTTGTACTTTGTTAAGTTTCTCCGCATGTTGGTTCCTAAGCTCTTCCAAAGCAGCAGAGTATTCAGCCGCCTTTTCATCGCTGAATTCCTTCAGTGCCTTTTCGTGTTGAGCTTTAAGCGCTGCAAGTTCAGCTGCGTGCGCATCCGATTTAGGAAGGGGAATCACGTTCTGAGTGGAATCAAGACCCTTGTCACTCTTAGGCGGCGAAGTGGGAGGTGAAGGGAACTTAGCAAGCTTCTCATCCAGGTCATGAGAAACAGAATCGTATGACGACGTGGAAAACCGGTTGTTATCAAGATCATCGGTCATTGTACCACTGTCAATCATGATTACCCTGGGTAGAGGAGGAACTGGCGGTGGAGGCGAAGGCGACATAGTCCGGCCCCTATAGGATCTCCTGCTAGGAGTCGCCGACAGGGTCGAGTCATTGTCACTATTGAAGTCGCCCAATTCAGCTGCCAGGCTCTGAACGCGCTGTTGTGGTGTACCCATTGTGCTGCTTGTGACGCTCGGGGGGCTACTCGGGAATGCAGGCTCCTCACTAGGCTGCCTTGATCGACGGAAAGCGCCACGGCTCACACGCAGCGGGAATCTCGCTTGCAAAGGTGGTAACTTTGTTGGTGTTCGGTTACCGTGATCGAAGGGATAGTCATCGTCCTCAGTAGATGCAGTGCTATGTAAAGATTCACTGCGATTCAAGCCGATGAAGCTTGACTGCCTATTCCTAGGAGTGCGACGCTTTGAAGGACTATCCGTCTCTGTCAGAGCGTCATCTTCGTCTTCGTCGGAATCGCTTGAAAACTCTTCGGCGCCTGTGTGGAAGTCGTCGGTCTCAGTCGATGGCTCGTGTGCGGTTTCGAAGGCGGCGTCGCTCGTCTCATTAGATGTCTCGATCGATTCCAAAGGCTCCTCCGCTACGGACTGGAACTTGCTTGATCCTCGCGATGCTAGAGAAGAACGAGTCGGGCTGTTAGAATCGGGTTGATCCTCCCAATTAGAATCCTCGGAAAAGATCTCGCTCCGGACGGTTCGTAGACCGCCCAGTAGTCGCGAAGGCTTCTTGAATTCCCTAGACTCAGTCTTACGTGCACGCTTATTTTGAACCACAGGTTCGTGTCGCAATTTCTCTAACTCATCACGAGCGTCCTGGAGCATGCGCTTCAATTCAAGTTTCTCGGTCTTCTCCCGGTGAACGTTGTTTCTAAGGCTCTGGATCGTACGCTGGGCATGTCCTAGAGAAGTCTTGAGGGTTTCCGACTCCAACATAGAATGTCGCGGCGTCCCTTTTACGGGGGAAGGAGGTGGGGAATGCTCGGGGGTTGTCTTGTCGTGAGTAGACTCGAGACCTTCTTCAGCCATGCCGAGAATGGATTCGCGTTCGATGATTCTCGCTCTCTGCGAAGCCGACACAGCCTTGGCAAGTTCTTGGTTTTGACCAGTTAAATCATCAATCTTTTTACGGAGAGCAGTGCGTTCTGTCTCTGCGATGACTATATTACGTTTCGCCGTGCCAAGTTCTATATCGTGGTGTTTGATCGTCGAGGCGTGTTCTTCGCTAAGCTTCGAATGGTTCATCTTCACCTCATCTAACTCTCGTTGTATGAATGTCTTCTCGGCCTGAAGCATATTGAGGGCTTGGTTCAATTTTTTCTCGCGATCTTGAGCCTCTCTTTCCTTGGCCACGAGGTCATGGACCTGAGTCTCGAGACTCCAGTTCTCATCTTTGTAGCGATGCTCGCTTTCGTCCAACGTCTTGACTCGCTGTTGGAAACCCTCGGCCTCATATTCGAGCTTAGACTTCTCATTCTTGATCTCCTTTAATTCCTCTTCCTTCTCGGCGAGAAGGCCTTGCAAGTTGCGCACTTGAGCAATTAAAGATTGACTAATTTCCGCAGCAAACTCTATGTCGTGAATTCTGTTTGCTGGCTGATTGCGAACTTTTCGGTTGGGTACGCTGAACTTTGTCGGAGATCCTGTCGCTTGGGCCTCGAATTTAGAGGGGCTCACAGAACGCTGTGTGAGAATAAAATTAGCACGCTATGCTCCCAAACAAAAACGAAATGTCTCGGAAAGCTTACCCTTCCGCCTTTGCCCTCGGGAACAAAGGGAGAACCAGCAGAGACTTCATTACTAGGGACTCTCTGCTTTGGTAGAAATGCACGTGCGCTCTCTCTAGCGACATCATTGTAGTCCTTCTCAATCTCAGCTAGCTTTTGACGGAGATCATCGGAAAGCTCCTCTTCGGCCTGCAATTTCTCCACCTCTCTTAACCTGTCACTTAATTCCTTGCGTTGCTGTACTAATGCTGTGCCTAATTTTCCAGCTTCCTCCATTCTTCGATCTGTCTCGGCAAGATGGGCTTCCAATGCCCTTTTTGCTTGTAATTGTGATGCATTGGGGCCGAGTGCAAAAAGTTGCGAATCGAAATTGGAGAAACGGTGATGACTGGAGGAACTAGGGGGGGACGCGACCGCCACGAATGGATCATGGTGAGGGTCGATGGCAGGCACGGGCGAAGAGGTCCTAGAAGGCCTCTCACGAGCACCGTAGAAAGCCATCGCGGCCGTTGGTAGTTACACAGAACCAAGGAGAATGCAATTTCCCCTTGGATTAAGGTTGCGGCATGCAGGATAATAAGGACGCGAAGGTCGTCAATGTCGCGGGAGGGAAAGCGCAGCGCAAATTATTTAATAGGGAAAAAAGCTGATGATCTGACCAGGGATTTTTGACGTGGCTGGAACTAGTCAGCGATACCCCTGGGCTAATATGGGTTGTATGGGCTAATAGCCAAAGAAAAAGGTTCTAATTGATGGTTAGGGATCGAGTGGTAAAAGGGTAGCCCAGCATTCAAAACAACACACCAATGAAGACGCGGATGGTGGTGTGGATTTGACAATGCCCGATACACGTTGGCTAAACGTTTTTATGTCGGGTGAGTTGGATGATGGCAAATGATAGAAAATGGAAAAAATTGGAAAACAAGTGCAGGGTGAACAACTAATACCAGGTAGGCAGTGCTATGCATCTTGCATCGTGCAGCTGGTAGCATGTAGCTTGTAGCTTGTAAGGAGTAAAATGTAGGGTATTGCTGTCAATGGGAAATTGGACGTGAATGCGACGTACCTTCGGAGAATGACGTTTCTCGGGTTCCAAACCAACGTCTCAGCTCAATTCGAATATTCCGAATATTTATTATCAAATTTCTCGCGCGACTATAGGCCAAAAGCTAAAGACGTAAGATATTCGAGATAATCGACGTTGACAGGTGCAAATCCGGTTGCAATGACGCGTGCGCGAAAAGATCAGACGAAAGCTAAAACGCTGTCAAGATTTTGGCAGACAGTTGACAGGTCGGACTAATGTTGAGATTGGAGTCAAATGAATTGTAGGGACGGGTACGGGACGGTACGAGGTAGCTTAACGAGATACAGTGCGCGGTCGAAGATAAAATGTTGCTGATATGGCTGATTTGAACTGTGCAACGCGAAAAAAAAAAAGGGAACAACGGAGCTAAACAATCCCAAGGTCCAAGGTTGTCACACGAAAGATACGCGACTTAGGCGACCGAAAAAAGATTTAGTACGGGTTTAAGCTTCAACAAAAAAAGGTACCAAGGTAACCTGTGCCGTGGCTATCGTATCACAGATAGCTTCAATTAGCTTTGGCTATAGTGAATCAATAGCTGTAGCTTGGTAAAAATTCACGTAGGAAGACTTTCGAATTGAATTGAATCGGACTGGATCGGCGCATCGACAGAAGACGAGTTGAGATGGATTTTTCGGATTGTCGCGATTGTTGTTTTGTTGAAAACGTCAAGATTAGGTACTGGCAGAAACAAAGGTACTTGAGGTACGTAAGTATTAACAATTAGACAAAACAAAGTTCAAGTTCCTTCGGGAAAGAAAAAGGTAGAAACCGGGTTTATCGCGATTAATCCAGTAATTGTCTTGAATTTTGGGTTTGATATTTTTTTCTTAGGAAAAAGGAGGAAATAAAAAAAAAGACGTATAGACGAAATTTGGTGAGTGAACGGTGGGTTGAGTTAGCGAGTGTGTGAATTGTCCGAATAAGTGACCAAACGAGTGTACTGGTTAATAAACGCAGGTATTTTGCATGGTAACTATTAACAAAATAATAGTGTACCCAGGTATGCGATCGACCGGCTGCCTCGTATTGAAACGACGCGCCTTGTCCTGCTTAAGAAGAAACAATGAACCCGACGGGAATCTGGGAATCTGAGATCCTGAGAATTTGGAGATGGGAAATTCGTCAGATAACAAAATCTGCCGAATTCCTGAATTGGCTGGAATTGTCTCACAAATAATAGGAACGGGATCCAGAGATCACACGTGAAAGAGGGTTACAGAAGAAACGAGAGGGAGAGGATATGGATAAGGATAGGGATAGGGATAAAGGGTAAAAGGGTTAAAGGGTTAAAGGGTAAGGGTAGAGGACGGGAAAGGTGTTGACAATGTCGAAGACAGAGGATGGTAAATCTGTATTAAACAATTGCAACACCGCGCATGCTAGCATGGAGGTTTGCGGTGACGAAGTGTGGATTCAGGACTGAGCGGACTGAGCTACGTCAAGGATCTAACGTGGTGTATTTCTTGGGTTCGTCCCAGGTCTGACTGACCTTCCTAGCGACTACTTGCTTGATGTACAGGCTAGGTTTACGGGCAGGTGGAGGGTTCGTGTAATATCCCGAAAACAGTGCGCAAAGCATAACTTAATGTATCGACACGTGCTTACCCGCAGCGTTTTGCGTGAGATTGGACAGTGCGACGGACACATATATCACTATATACAGAGCAGGTAAGAGCCCTGGAGGAATCGACAAGTCAATAATACCTGAATATTATTGACCCTGATTCACCTTAGACATATAACCTACCCACTCACTATTTAAAGAAATAAGACAATTATGTACACACTTTTACCTCCCTTCTTTCTTTAAAGGCTTATTAAGGTTCTATTTTTTGCAGCTTCAAGATTGTTATCGATTTGCAAAAGCAAGCAAGTGATACGATGAAGCCACGATGAGGCCACGATGAAGCTTGACACGAAAACGGGCATTTGTTTACCTCACTAGCAAGAGCGGTAAACCATTGGACCACATCAATTGCACATCAATGTATCGATGTTACCTAAGTACGCGCTGTTACGCATGAACCCAATTTTAGGAGCTGAGGGGTTCCCTGTTTCCCTGTTGATTTAAACTCCCGCTAGGCGAGACGGGCGAGATAACAACAAGGCTGAGAATTGTGAGAATTGAAAGAGCAATAATTGGGTATGCCACACGTCGCACTGTACCCATCCCGAAGCTAGTACGGATAAGGTCTAGAATATGCAAGAATGCCAACCAATAAACTCCCGTTCAGCATTCCGACGCTCGAAATCTGTACAACCCTTAGTAATATATCACTTATGCAATATAATTTCTAGAACATTTCCATTACAAAGATTTCGAGATTCTAATCTCCATGACGCAGATTTGTTTCGTTCATATTATTTACCCTTGACTTAACAAGGAACTGTGAACCCGGCAGCATCCCGGGAAGGAATTAATCAAACATAATTCCCGTCCTCACATAATGGCCGACGAGAACGCTTCCAACAGCCCAGCAACTGCCGACACTCCAATTGCTCCGGTCGCCATTTTCAAGAAACGAGGTGCGAAAGGGAAGGCAAATATTAGAAAACGGCCAGCGACGCCACCGCCAGCCAACAGCGACAGCGATGATGACTACACTTCGTCCGAAGACGAAACAGGTCAACGAGTGAAAAGGCGCAAGAAGAATACGGCAGTCGTAACAGCTTCATCCAAAAACAACACAACACACACCGACAAAAACCACGGCGCCACCATCTTCGAAGCTGATCGCAGCGTGCCCATCACAAGCACAAACGATGCCACGAAACAGACGAACTGGTTCGATGAAGATGCGAACCTTCTAGGCAAAACACGACCTCTCCCCAAGCCCAAAGATGCGAGCGATACCCCATCGCAGCCGGACGGGACCTACAAAGGTCTAGCCAACCAGACCAAGTTCATACAAAGGAATCCGGACGCGCCCAATCGGACAGTCGGCCCCATAAAAGCAGCGACCAACATCCGAACCATCACAGTCACCGACTTCGCGCCCGACGTGTGCAAGGACTACAAGCAGACCGGCTTCTGCGGCTTCGGCGACAACTGCAAGTTTCTGCACGCCCGCGAGGACTACAAGCAAGGCTGGCAACTGGACAAGGAGTGGGAGAATGTGACGAAGGGAAAGAAGAACATAGGAGGGAAGGTCGTCGCAGGTCGTGGCGCCAATGCCGATGAGGATGACTTCGACGCGGCTGAGGAAGCTCTGCTGGAGAAGATCCCGTTCGCGTGTATCATATGCAAGGGCCCGTATAAGGAACCTATTGTGACGAGATGTCAACACTACTTCTGTCTACCATGCGCGTTACAGAGGTATAGGAAAGATCCGAGTTGCGCCAACTGCGGCGCGGGTACGGGAGGAGTGTTCAATACGGCCAAGACATTAAGCAAGTTGTTAGAGAAGAAGAGAGACCGCCAAGCGAAGAAGCGGCAGAAGGCTATTGAAGCAGGAGAGGAAGTGTCTGAGGAAGACGAATCCGGTCAATGAGGTGTGGATATTAATGACTAACCAAGATGATACCAAATATGACATGAACTTTTCAACGTTAGGACACGCTAGAGATGTCGAGACTATAATTCAGGTCTTAAAGATTCGACTTTTCTAGCTTCCGCGCCGTTTGCTTTCCACGCTCATGCTCAAGTACGGCCTCGGCTGCTCGAACTAGCTAGTAAGAATATAGTCCAACAGGTGGCATCGCTAGACATAGATATGCAAACTAATAGTAATCACTAGAAGCCCGGGCATATCGCCAGGGGAACTGATCTGCCGTGGGCTGGAACATGTTCATTTAAGTAAAACTTACAATACACATCTTCACACGTGGAATCTGCAAATCTATTCCCATCCCTTACCTTGGATATCTCAATCATGTCCTGCCTATCTACTATAACCAATAGTATAGGTAATAAGAATTGATCGGACATCTGATTCCTAACACTCACTAGTTACAGAAAATATCCACAGACAGTGTATTATATGTTGCTCACTTCGGTACCTTCACAACTCGCGGGAAGCGTCCGTCTAGATAATAACTATATCAGCGCCACCGCCGCGTAAGACAACAGCAACTTACCCATATTTGGTAGGTACATGATAAATTGAGTAACTTCGTATCATATAGAATAGAATCTTCGCACTCAAAAGAAACGAGCACATCTGCGAGGGAATTCCGATAAGAACAATGTCATATTCTTATCTTATACATACAAAGCTCATCAACCCGTACACCACCTACTTCCATGGATAAAATTGCACATAAAGCACATGGGTAAATAATATTCTGAAAGAAAGTCCGGCACTTCATCCTGCGGCGTTCTTGAAAGCCTGGCACTGCCACCGGATTCCACGCCACGCATTCATGTCAGATCCATCTATGCATGTGGCCATGACTGCATGAGACCCACAATCTTCGTTTGAACCAATAGTAAGAGTTTGCAGAGAAGACTCCAAACTTTTCGAAGACCAAATTCCTGGCGTTCAAATCAACCAGAAGGACGTCAGGAAAAAATCCACATATACGAAACTCATCGACCAATCAGGTACCAGAAAAATGTACTACATACCCAGATACCTAGGGCACTTTTTCTGACGCCCTGTCAACACACTTACATAATTTTCATTATTTCCTTGCTTCTTTTAAGAATATCATCACGTGTAGGATAAGGAGTCTCTCAGGTGGTCTGTGTGTTTTGATGCCCTCAAATCTTAGGATCTCACGTGATCCTCTGTGAGACATGAAATGGATACCTTTGAAGAATTTGCAGTTGTCCTAGATAGAAGCTCTGGGATAATGGGTCACGTGGCGGGTGAGCTTGTATATAAGTTCCCGTTCTCACTATTTTAAACTAGGTACTTGCTGACCAATCATCTCGCCAAGCTGCTCAAATTTCTGCTGACACTCATCACCTGCGTTCATGAATCCTCCTTTTGCAAGTTGAATCTTGCGGTGCTGTCTTGACTGGACGATCTAGGGCGATATTCTGATTAGTATAACTTCTAGTATTCCTCCTATGCTAAATGGCTTACTTCTTCAATTGATCGATGCATCACGTAACGGATAACAGTGACTTTACTGGTTTGGTCAATGCGAAGAAGTCTTCCAACGGCCTGGTTCTCTACTGCCGGATTCCACTGCGGTTCGAGAATGTGGATTCTGTTGGCAACTGTAAGACCATTCAACCTACCCGAGAATTCAAGTCAGTTACGTGCAGTCAGTAATGTGTGTGCTACCTATCAAGTACTTACCCAGTAGCGCCCGTGGAAAATGTCAAGAGCAAAACCCGCGAAGCACTTCGAGATTGAAATTCATTTAAAACGGCGTGCCGCTTGCTTGATGCGATGCTGCCATCAATGCGTTGGTGCTTGATGCCTTTCTCCTCCAAGGCACTCGAAACGATATCTAGAGTTTTCTTCCAGAAAGAAAATATCACGCTGTTACCAGCTAGTCAATCAGAAAAATACCCGAGTAAGTTTTGAGGGTTCACAGCTCACCATTTATCTTGGAGATAATGCATTTCAATACGTTGTACAAGGGTTTTGATCTTCGAGGGGTATTGCCTTTTCTCAGAACCCGAAAACGCCGCGTGATCGTTACCTAGCTCTTCAAAAGCATGTTGGCTTTTGCAAAGGGGACATATTCCTGAGCCAGACCCTTGATGCTCTATTCGATATTGTGTTGTGCACTCGCAACATACAAGTCGAAGGCACCGGGTCAGATATCCTTCCTGAGAATCCTCTTGTCGACTAGCCGACAGAATATCACAAGAACAATACGAACATATGGCCGCATCACCTTGTTGTAATATGCTGAGGATCTCATCAGACTGAGAATCGGAACCAAACCCGCTCATAGTTCCCGACACTTCTGGTCCGTTGTTGCAAAATATACGCAACCGAAGTAGAGCTTCCATCACTCTGTGGTGGCGAGGTCCATTGACAGGGCCATTTGCAGCAAAGTTTATTGCCCGTTTAAATGTCAGTTCCAGCAGTTCGTATTGTTCCCTTTCGTGCGGTGTAAACTCGACCTGACAATGTTCGTTCGTGACACCAGGGCTTGCAAGGACGGACTTATTTCTTCGGAGGCATATAGAGCCTAATAGTAGTCGAAGATTATCAAATTCCTCACTTGCTGAGCCTTTATGTAGACCAGTTCTAGAGATGTGTTTTCGAAACATCGCGCTGTTTTCCATGATTGGGACCCTTAGAAATCTAACCAATGACCCAAGATCGTCTAACGAGTTTTGGATCGGGGTGCCTGTTATGCACCACCTAATCTTAGATGAAATACAGTTGACGCACTCAAACAACTTGCTAGATGAGTTCCTAATTGTATGGGCTTTGCGTAGTCAGCGTAAATCCCATAAGGAGCGGCATTCGATCATACCTTCGTCTAGAACTAGTCTATACCATTCTACACCATAGAGAGGATTCGGACGCCTTCGAAACTCTACCATTGCGGTACTGTATGTTGTGAGTACGATGTCGTAGTTTGAGAGAGTCGCGTCATATTTCTTTCTTTCTACACCATGATATGCGATGAAGCGTATAGCGTCAGGGTATGTGGGCCTATCAAATAAGCGGTTAGTACGGGTATGAGTGAAATCTGAGGGCTTACTAGCTTGGATATCTCCTGTGCCCATGTCATTAACAATACTAAGAGTTATATCGTTAACAAGATTGCTCTAGATCGGCCGAGATACTCATAGACTTACATTCTGATGGTACAATAACTATTGTCGACTTTGCGTACCCCTCTCCATTTTCTTGAACGAAGCGACTAGCGATATCCATCGAGTTCACGATGGAAGATAGGGTAGTTAAGGTCTTTCCAAGTCCCATGTCATCAGCAAGAATTCCACCTGCACAATCCACAGCCGATTGATTCTTTGCGCCTGTAATGACATGCTGGTAACTACACGAGAGTATTAGATTTGGAAATCACACGTAAAAAAAAGGTGACTCACTACACCTCTCCCTGTTCCGAGATATTCTTCTGCCATAGGTTATAATTAGGACAGCTTTCTTGGTTTTCCCTCCAAGCGAAGAAGTCGACGCCGGTTCGTTGATGACTTGTGATCTAATTAGCAATGCGTTGTCAAAAATCTCTTTCCAAAATATTAATTACATACCTACCTTAATACCTAAGTTTGTTACAATTCTTTTATCTACCCCACGCTGGAAAAGAAAATCATGAGTTGGGAGTCCATCTAAGAAAGAATCTACGTCTAAGAGAGTCGACAAGATATTAGTAGTGTATGCTTGAGTTCTTTTTTCTTCGTCTTCCAAAGGTTGACCAATCTCCATATCGATACCAAATGATTCGACATTGCCGCAGCAATCTAGTCCTAGGATGTGCAATGACTAGAGATTGTCGTAGTAGCATTGGGCCATTCCAGTGTGAGGACTCTGAAGATAGAGTTCCGACGCATGGAGACTCTGCGCAACACTTTCAGCATGACGCCTTGCACCACATATCAATATATCAACTCTAAGCTGAATTTTCTTGCTTTTGGTGCCGTTATTGATGAATTTACTGAGCTTCTCATCCCACTCTGTAGAGGCCACCCACGGCTGATAAGCAACACTTTCAAGTTCATTCAAGCTAGAAATTGCCCGGAATGTATGATTGCTGAGCACAGCGATTGGTTCTCCGTTCGTAATTTGGATGAACCCAATGTCTTCCTGGATATCGAGAGCCATACGAATGAAAGACTGGCCATCGGGTAGCGCCAAGGGGCTCAAATTCTGTTCTGGGTTTTTGGGACGCCATCTTAGTTGAGTAACAACCTCAGGAATCTTGGTTTTCTTAGTGTCAGAATTCGTCGGCAACTATCTATCCTTATTGATTGGTACTTACCATGCCAAAACATATTTCCTCCTCCTGTGGAGGACAAATGTCCATATTATGACACTCATCAGTAATCGCACATTTCCTCCTCCTGTGGAGGACAAATGTCCATATTATGACACTCATCAGTAATCGCACTTTCGGTGTCGAACAATATAGGAGGGGGTAGTGATAGGTCCTGAGATGATGAAGTAGCACTTGTAGATTCTTGGTGTTCTTCTAATATATTTGTTACAAGCTTGATCCGCTTCTTATCTGGATAGTCGTTTTTGATGACCTGGCGCTTTGCGTGAACAGGTTCCGGTTCCATAATGTCTGGAAAGCAAAAGTTGTTCTGCTAAGGATGAAGAATAGGTATTATCTTTTAATTATCAACTCATCAGGTGTACTTTTTAGATATTTTACCTTGATTCTATGTGCGCTGCCAAGTGGCAGGTATCAGGTACGCCACCAGGTAGCATTAATGCCCAGTGTACCTTCATGTGGACTTATCTATGCGCATGTGCGGGTGTACTGCCACACGGTAATTATCTGCGACGCATACATCTATTTGCTGATTTGGGGTTGGGAGGGGGGAAATTTACTACCTACCTGCGTTGATAAGTATAAACACTGCCACCGCCACCGCCACCTTGAATCTAAATTGTAGAACTGCCTTACTTAGGACCTATCTACCTCAAGTGTTCGCGGAACATCAGTGTCAAAATTCAATTATCAACCTAATCAATCTGGTAGCTATGACTACAAATTCAGGGATAGGTATTGTGGGAGAATTTAAACAAGCCGTGGAAATCTTCAAAAATAATCTCACAGAAAACGAGCGAAAAGATTTTCAATTTACCAGACTTGAAGATGTTCAAAAAGCTATGATTGATCTCCAGACACAGCAAAATCAGAAGAAACGATTAAGATACTTGAACAGACTCAAACCTTTTCTTAGGCTAATGGAGGACTATGGAAAAGTGATTGATGTCTTTCTGAATGCATCCGAGATTCTGGCCTACGTTTGGGTGACTTTCCTTGCTATAATAGACCTCGAAACAAGAAATACTTGGGCTAACCTTCCGCAGGGACCGATAAAATTCGTCTTGCTGGTGAGTTAGGTAAATAAAATACCACGCTCTCTCAATAGTCGATCCTAATCCCTACTAGACCGCATCCGCTCTCTCGAAAGCATTTAGCTCACTCCTGGATATGTACGAGTACATAGGGAGGCAAATTCCATTGCTTTCATCATATCAATCTCTATTCTCTGAGAATGTTCACATAAGCCCTCTACTTATCATGGTTTTTGAAGTTATTTTGAGGTTTCATAAAGAGTCGCTGAGATTCTTCAGGCAAAAATGTTGGTCTTATCTTCACTCCCAATGGTCACGTACTTGGCTTATATGAAAATTGATAGTGTGGAAGCAACTTTTTGACGCAACCTGGAACAGTTTCGAATCTAAGGTTGACAACCTGAAAGAAGATATTAGACACTATGGCCAATTAATCAAGAGCCGAGCTAGTCTAGTGGAATTCGAACAGGTGCGAAGTCTCCGGAAATTGGCGGAAGCAGAATTCCTGGAATCCCGAAAATCTCAGCTTAACAGCCGAAGGGAAGCTGTCTTGCGGTGGCTGTCTCCTGCGCCTCTCAATGGCATTCACGAACACCATTGTAATGCAAGATTAGGCAACCCTGAGGCTGGGAAATGGCTTATTGGTCGTGAGGATTTCAATAAATGGTTTCATCCGTCGTCTTGTTGGACTCCATTACTCTGGATCAATGGTAAACCAGGTGCAGGTAGGCGAGGAAGGGCCCTACTAGACATGCGAGAATAGGCATTAACGACTATATGCTCAGGAAAATCTGTCCTCGCTTCGGTGATAATCGATGAGACTAAAGAAAAAATGAAGGGTCATTCCATCTCGATGGCGTTTTTCTACTGCGCTGAGAGTGACCCGCTAAGAAACAATTTCGTTTCCATCGCTCGAGGAATCCTATCCCAGCTCCTGGGTCAAGATGAAGATCTCATACTTCTCATGTATAATGAGATGTCTACGACAAGCGGGGATGCCGTACTCTCTAGTACAGCGTCAGCTGTAAAGCTATTGGAAGTTGCTCTGAGAAAACAAAAAACGTATATTATTCTGGACGGAATTGATGAATGCCCTAGGGACCAGCGAAAACAAACCTGCACTTGGTTTCGTAACGTCGTAGATTCACTCCCCAAAGCTCAAATGGATGACATTCGCTGTCTCTTTATTAGCCAAGACGACGGGATTTCCCACAAAGATTTATCGATGCTCTCAACTATTAAAATCACTCACCAGGATAACAAATGTGACATCGAAGCTTTCGCAAAAGCATGGCAGCATAAAATCGAAGAGAAATTTGGTGTTTTCAAGGAAGAACTTGATATTCCTTTGATTGTCACGGCCAGATCACAAGGTAAGTACATGCTAGCTCTTAACTATATGTAGAAGTTAATGGTATCATTAGGCATGTTCATTTTCGCGAAGTGCGTTCTGGAAGAGCTCTATGTACAACCCACCAGACACGCACTTTTGGCTGAGTGGAAAGCAGATAATTTCCCTAACAAACTTGATGAACTGTTAGGCTTTATCAATCAATATGACAAAGACAGAAACGCACTAATTTTCTTATAGATACGAACGTATTGTACGCCGGGTTTTAGATCATAGCATGGAGTCGAAGCCTGAAATCACTAAGAGGATACTTTCTTGGATATCATATTCAAAACGACCATTGAGATGGCACGAGATACAAGCTGTACAGTCAATTGATTTAGAAGAACCAAGTATAAATAACGAGAATCTTCGCTTGGTCAGCGGCTCTAAAGATGTCTGCTCTTCCTTGGTAGAGGTATATCCAGACCAGACGATACAGTTGGTTCATCCCACGCTCAAGAAGTAAGGGACCATTTGAATGATTCACCTCACATCCAAGAGTTCTGACATAATCTATTAGATTCTTACTTCGAAGAAAGATAATAGATTCAGCCAAGGTTGACCACGAACTCTTTTCTCGCAGCATCGAGTACCTATGCTTTCCTGCTATTAATTCGGAACTTGAGCCATCGCAGGTCAATAAATACCTGATTACAGGGGCATATTCATTTTATGAATATGCTGTGGCATGCTGGGAGCCACATTTATTGTCATGGCTCCCTCAAGCAACACCAGAAGAAATCCTGGATCTGAGCGGAAAGATCGAGATTTTCCTAGATGAACATTATGCAGAGCCAAAAGTTTGTCAGCCAGTGTCAAAGTCTATTGGGGATAAACTTAGGAAGCTGGAGTTGCTGGAAACTTACGACAGTATTGTCCAGTGCATTATATGGACGCGGAAATCACTCATGGCTGACAAGACGCAAGATTCTAACGACCTTATGGATTTTCCGAGGATTACAACGATGATAAGGTCGGCATTGGAACATACACCAAAATCAGAAGAGGACACCAAGAAAATAGAAAAGTATTACGGGATAGGATGGTTCAAGTGTCCTCATATTTACTGCCAACGTTTCTATAATGGATTCCAAAACGACAACGATAAACGCACACATGTAGATCGGCACGAAAGGCCGTTCATGTGCACGTTCGATAACTGTCCGACTGCAACTTTTGGCTGCGTATGTAGGGCCGATCTAGACAAACACGTGCTAGAGTTTCATGGTGTATACAAGGATACCGAGCAATTCCCAGACCAATCCCGTGTAAAGGACCATATCACCAAGAATGGTACTGGAGAACATAGGTGTTCTCGATGTATTAAGCGTTTTCGTCACCAGAGTCTCCTAACTAGCCACATGAAAAGTCACGAACGCGGGCATTATAAGTGCACCGTGTGCAGTAAATACTTCGTTCGAAACGCCGATAGAAAGAGACACGAAAATATCCACAAGGAAAATCAGTTTATATGTGACGGTGGCGCAAGCTACAGAGGCTCCTCAATCAAATGGGGGTGCGGTAAAGACTTTGCAAGGCTAGATGCCCTCACGGAACATCTAAGGTCAAAGTCTGGTTCCTCTTGTCTAGAGGCTTTTTTTGAACAAAACCCTGAAGGTGACCACGAAGTCTTTGTACAAAATGCAATAAGTCATTTGCGGTTTGATATGCGGTATCGCCAATTATCGAAGCAGAGGGAGAATGAAAAGCTCAAAATTGCATCGCCCGTTGGTGGACCACCCTTGGGATAATAGAGTTTCATTGCACGTGAACCTAGGTTCTTAGAAAACAGGATTTGAAATGACGTCATGCATCATAACTCTTTTAACTTGTTCATGTTGAGTGGCTATTAAATCTTACGGTACAAGATATAGAAAATCAACAACTGAGGGTGGTCGACATTCAGATCGAGCATAAACATATAGATTTCAATAAACTCCTCAGTTCACCCAATAGGTCAGAGAGTAAAGTAAACATCTTCCACCGGGGTATGTAAGTAAAAGCACCTAACAGCGTAGAACAGAAGAAACAACAAAAGCGTAGATGAAGTATACCAAGGTGTATCCGCTCCGCCCCGCCAGACATATATAAAGATTGAAAATCTCCAAAACCGACGAGGAGGAAAGATGTAAACCGATTAGATCTCAACCCTTATATCTTCAATCCAGATTACCGCCTACGTGAAATATGCTAAATGTGCTATCCCCCTTTTCTCCATCGCTTAGCTTCGTCTGCTTCATATCCATGTCCTTCAATACGTCAAAAATATCCTCCAAATATCCTCCCATTATCTTCAAGATACGATGATTAGGTGCCTAGTAGTAGATGTAGCAGATAAAAGTCGGCATATTTAATCCCAATCCCCAAACTCGCCCGCCCCGTACGGATTCCACTCCTGTCCGGGATACGACGTAGCGCTCATAACAGGGATACCATCATCGTCGTCGTTGACAGCGGCCAGTTCGACCGGCTGCTCGACCAGGATCTTCTCCTCGGAGTCCATGTTACTCGAGACCTGCTTCTCCGAAAACGACGAGTCGTCCGAGCCCCTCTGGCTCCCCGCGGCCTCGACGCCCAACCCGACGCCGAGCCCGACTCCGGCTCCGGCGCCAATCCCGGCGGCAGTCGCGAGACTCGCGTTCGACGCGACCCCGTTTATCGTAGAGCGACTGCGCTCGGAACCCGCATACTTGATATTCTCATCCTGTCCCCCTCCCACTCCTCCACTAATCTGCTGTCCCTGTCCCTGCCCATACATCCCCATCGCACTCCCCATCCTCGGCGTCGCATCATACAAATCCTCATCCGGCACGCCCCCCCTCGCCTCATTCGCCCTCTCCACATTAACGCTCATCACGTTCAGACTCGTGCTCGAGACCTGGTGGAAGGGCGCGCGGGGGGGCCCCGGAGGCTCCGGACTCACGCTTGCGGCGCGCGCGGCGCTTATGTCTGGGCTGAGCGAGGCTTGGCTGCGCAGGGGCTCCGTCGCGCTCATTTTGCTTACGAGGCGTGTGGCTTGCGTGTCTGGGTCCAGCGGGGTACTCACTTGGCCGTGTTGACTTATGCTTAGGCTTGGTGAACCTTGCTGTGGCTGGTGCATGGGTGCGCTTGTAGGCGAGAAAGCACGTTGAGCGTTAGCGGGGCCGCTTTGTGGCGTGCCCGGTTGCAGGATGGAGGGGTGAGGGGGGCTGTTGCTCATAGCCGTGACGATGTGCTGGTGGTGGTGCTGCTGCGCGGGACGCTGGACGTCGTCGTTGTCGCTGGGCGGCGAGACGTTCGGGTCCGAGGGCTTCGATTGCAGGATACCGCCACCGCCGGCGGCTATGAGGGCGGCGCTGCGGGCGCTGTCTGGTGCGCTGCCCCAGTTCGAGCTGCTCGGCGTCTGTGTCTGTACCTCTGGCCTTGGCGGTTGTTGGGGTCCGTTTTGCGGCTGAGCCTGCTGGCGTAGGAATTGGGGTGGTACAGGAGGAGGCGCTTGGCGGTCGTATCTGTACTCGTCTTGTGACGGTCGGGGCGGTGGCGTCGGTGCCATATCCAAGAATGTGCCTTGATCAGATTGCGTCGGCGTACTCGACTCCGAACCCTCGTTCCTCTTAATAGATGGCGGCTGACCTGGCTGTAATTGCCCATTGTTCCACTGCGGCTGCTGCTGCTGTGCCCCTTGCGGTCCAAAAGACTGGAATTGTTGATGTGACGCGGGAGGTGGACTGGGTCTTCCGACATTATACGGTGAGGGTGCTATCGTACCCGCGTTTCCGTATCCGTGAACAGCCTCGTAGCCGCGTGGAATAGGCACTTGATCGTACTGCGGCTCTAAGTTCTGCGCTGATCTTCGTCGCTGCTGGACCACTTGCTGCGGTTTGAGATTTCCCGCCTGAGGCTCCTGTCCCCGACCTGCCTGTCCCTGAGGTGGCGGTGCACCTCGCCCAGCTCCTGACATCATAGGTGGATTCATCGGCCCGTACTCCGGCGCTCCACGACCCTGACCAGGTTGCATCGTGCCCTGCGGTGGTAACTTGCTCATCGGACCTAGAGGTCCTGCCGGCGATGGCCCGCTAATTTGCGGCCTCGTCATCATTGTCTGTTGTTGCTGCTGCTGCTGCTGCTGAGTCATCGGTTGCCCCGACTGCTGCGGCGACCTCATCGACGGCGGTGTCGAATGTCCAGGCGGCGGTTTCTGATGCTGCGCCTTCTCCGGCCTCGGCGAGCCGCCAGACTCTGACCCAGTCTGTTTGCTGACCCTCTTGAACGCACCGAGGAATTTCTCCTTGGCGCTTTTCTCCTTCGTCTCTTTCGGCGGCTGGGTTGGGATGTTCTTATCCCTGGGGTCGGTGCCGAAGAACTTGTTTATGGTCTTCTGCTGGTCCGGCGGCAGCGCCGGGGTCCCGACGAAGCGCGGCCCGTTGGGGTGGTGGTGGTGGAGCGGTTGGCCTGGACGTGGCTGGTTAGCGAAGGAATAGTTGGGGCCCCAGCCGGGAGGGATCTGGCCCGGGTTGTGCTGGGGGTTAAATCCGGACGGAGAAGAAATGTAGCCCATCGGCCCCTGAACCGGCTGTGACATGCCGCGTGGTCGCTGGGGGCCATCGTTCGAGTGCCCCTGGAACTGGTCCCGCAAGGGTGACGTTGGCCCCTGTGGGGAGATCGGGGTGTTGCCGCCCGCAATAGGCTGAAAGTTCACCTGGCCGGGCTGAGATGTGATAAGGGGACGTCCCGGGGATGGAAGAGACGTCTGCCGTACGTGACCTAACTTACCAAGAGTAGGGCTTTGCTGACCAGATGGTAGTTGACTAGACGGTACCTCCTCATCCTCGACACTGTCAGGCTGAGATGGATCGTGAGACTTCGCGGGCTTTTTGGTTTGGGGCGAGGCAGTAGGCGAAGCTCCGTCTTGCCGCGAGAACCCGGAGCCGACTGGCTTTCGGTTAGGAGTGATTCGGGTTGCGATTTGCGATCCACCAACGTCTGGGGAAGACGGCCGTGAGCGGTGGGGCGAATCCCTTGAAAGTGCGCTAGGACCCGAGAAAACGTCATCTCCAGGTTGTTTGCCTATATTTCTATTCTCCACATCTTGCGCGGTAGCTGGTCGAATATTAACTTGTGGCGGTCCTTGCTGAAACCCGAATTGCGATCGTTGGCTAGGCGATATTGGTGTTCCGACTGCCTGGTTCTGGGAAGAGACCGTTATTTCCGAAGGTCTCCGCATCATCACTTTTTGCGCGGTCCCAAGAAATTGAGGCGATAAAGGCGACGTCATATTCGGTTGAGTAGGTCCCGCGGGTTGTCGTCCCTGTTGTTCTGGTATACCTTCCTGGACAGGAGGTTGTTGACCGGCAAACATCGGATGCGGACCAAACTGCTGCCCGGGGGGTGGCATCTGACCCGGCCTAAACTGACTTGGTTGCATGACAAATTGCTGTGGCGGTCGTTGAGGCTGCGGTGGTGCTTGTTGATTCTGCTGCTTCGACTCAGGAGGTTTAGATCCTTGCTTATTGAAAAGTCCACCTAAAAATCCACCCATAGGTTTCTTCTCACGTTCCTCCTCGACATTTTGGAGCTGCTGAGTTTCCGGAGGTCGCATTCCGCCGGTACTGCTTCGCACTATCCCCAGTGGCGGGCCTCCTAACGGACTTGGCTGCATCTGTCCTGTCTGAGTTCGCACGGGACCTTGCATTGAAGGTCTCGAAGGATACGCCGTGCTTGATTTAGCGGGTTGATCATCCTTCGCTCCCTCTTTCGCATTCCCAACTCCCTTAATCATCCCCGTGAGCTCAGATAGCCGCTTCTTCATCGACACATGCTCTGAGGTGTCATCGTGGTCAAACGAAGAACCAAGGTTGGACTTCTGCTTTGGCTGGAATTTGTTATGGTTAGATGCCCCACCGAAGAACGAGCTCTTTTCCTTCCCAGATGCACTTTGCTCAGACCCTTGGTCTCCTGTGTTGCGACGGTTAGTTAGACTAAAGAGTCCCGAACCTCGTCTACCATCTTTAGGTCTTTCCTCGCTAGCAGTACTTGAGACCGATACCTCATCAACATGGACTGATTGAAAATGTATTAGATACGTGGTCGGCCTCGAATCGGGTCAACTTACCATCCATCTCCTTACTAGGTCCGGCATCATGCGACCCCCTTCCAGCTTGGTTGGCTGCGTTATTAGGTCCGCCCCGAAAAAGAGGATGGCCGGCTTGGTGTGGAGGTCCAGCTTGACCTTGGTCGTGGCCATGAGGAACAAAAATGTTATGCTTACGGAATCGCTCCGCTGAAACCGGAGGTATGCTATTGCTATTATTTCTCGGACGCGGCCCCGACGTACCTTGGCCCCTCCCTGACGGCAAAGGATCCTCAGTTTCCTTGTCGTACGCTGCATAATACCCAGGTTGTTGCTGCGATGGGCTATTTGCGCCCGGGCGGGGTTTGTGCTGAATTAGAGGTTCTGAGAGATGAGACTCCTCTAGCTTCCATTGACTGTTGGGAGGAAATTTCTGTATTGGATTGCCAACCATTTGTGGGTTGAAGGGTTGGCCGGGGTTTTGCATAGGCGGTGCGCCTGGTTGACCTTGGAATTGACCTTGAAATTGGTGATGCGGGCCAGCTGGTCCTCCACGCCCCATGAACATTTGCTGCGGGAATCCATTTGGCTGAGGTGAGCCTCTACCAACTGCATATCCGTTGGGATTTTGAGGCTGACCATTTACATGATTAGGATGCTGCTGAGGCGCTTGAGAAAAGTTTTGAGGCTGGTTTGGATGCGCGATTGCCTGGCTCACTTGCGCTTGACCGGGTATATGCCCGTTACCGTTTGAATAGTTCATGTCCTCTTTCGCAGGAGGATCTGGTGGCACATCATTATCCGAGTCTCCAACTGGCGACGGATTCCTGTCGTCTTCGTCAGCCCCAAGCTTCGTCCTTGATAATAAATCGATGGTTGAAGTTCTTCGAATGGGCGGCAGAGGTGTGAAACCGGAGCTGGGTTTGCTTTGATGCGGTTGAGGACCACCAAAGGCAGACGAATTTGTCCTGTCAGCAGCCATGGGAACTGTCATGGTCTGATGTGGGCGTGGGCGGTCAATTGGACTGTTAGGGTTTAGAGAGTTGGTAATCCCCGACGATGTCACTTTGGAGCATTCGTTCAAATCCACTATTGGCAATTTAAATGCGCGACATTATGTTTTCTAGCACTTGATTCGAGTGCCCAGGTGCTGATGTAGTGCCCGCTGCAATGCGCAATACTGCCGGTCTGTCCTGACCGGCTTACGTTTGAAATCTCCTTCCACTAAGAGCGGAGCGCTGGAGATTGATTCCCGACTAGGTAGGCTGATCCCTTTGCCGGCGCTTTTGCTGATGATATGGTGATATGATGGTATGTGCTTATATGTACAGTTTGATAAAAGGTAAAACCAGAGGCTCTCCTTTTGTCGCAAATGCCTTAAGATGAGATTGAGATTTGGAATTTATGTAAGGAAGAAAAAAGCCTGTCTCGGAAGTAGGCGAAACTAGACCGGGCTGAAGAGACGCGAAGGAAGAGTCAGAAAGTACCTCATTAACCAATATGCAGCTAACACCAAAGAGGAACGACTTCAGCAGACGATCTAGGACTCGCCGACGAGGAGGAAGGTGATCTTTAGATGGCGATATAGACAGAGATAAAGTTAAAGAAGGTAGAATTGGAACACAAGCGACGGTGAGAGACGACGTGTTCGCGTTCCCGACGAAGAGGCGGAATCTGCAATTGAAATTGCTGGGATGCCTGAAAAGGCTGGGATGAGCTAGACGATGGACGGTGGATGGCAATGGACAGTGGACAGTGGACGGCAGCGGATATGACGGGGGGTTGTGATGGGCTGTTGGTAGGATCCAATTTTTCATTACTGCTTGGTACCTGGAACTTGCTGGACCGCTGGAGCTGAAGCTGGATCAACCTGGTTGGCTGGTTGGTCAGGCTTTCTTGGCTTCTTCAGGGCTCTCTTATGATGATAATCCCGGACCGTTTCCTGTCTCTGCGCTCGCTTGATTGGCAGGACTAAGCCGACTGGGTACCCTTGGAAGTACTCCAGTAGGGCTGTAATAAAAGCTATCCCGGGTGTAACAGACAACAATTCTGATGAGAGCGAGAAGTACGAGCCAATGATACGAGTCCTACCCGTGGTGAAAAAGATGCCGGTACCTTTTTAGGGGCTCAAATACATACAAGAACTCTTCGTTTTTTCGGGATGCCTAGAGCCACAGTGTTGCAGATTGGGGGTGTAATAACAATAATAAGACCTATGAATGTGGAGCAGACCTCTGCTTCCGCTGGTGTCGCCCTGCGGATAGGGTGGCTGTGTTGGCGGAATATCTCTTCTTATTTCCCCTCCTCCTCCAGCCAATGAAGAGGCAGCTAGAGGTGTATATGATGAATGAGCATCTAGGTACCTAAGCAGGTACATATATAGTAGGTATTAATTACTATAGTTATGAGAAGGACAATATCCCCTGTCTGCACGTGCGGACGCGGCAAGCGTTTGACGTTGACTATCGAATCCCACGAACGGCGGACTTTAATTTATTTCGTGCTCGACTTTCACAAATACCGGTATTCGTCGAATGTCGCGAGAAGACTTGCGCTCGTCGATATCAAGAGGTAAGATAATAAGTCTATAAGTCTAATGCAGATGATATCGGTAAGATCTCCAAGAAGGGATAAGTTCTATTAATATACTCTAACTAGGTAGGCATTCACTATTATCCTGGTTCCCCATATTGCCCATACTAGCCGCGACTCGTTAAGCATCCGCGATGGTACTGTGGTAAGTATGGCTGGTATTATGGTAGCATTGCTAAGTAAGCGGAATGAACACGGATTGACTAGCGGGATGATGATAGGGTAGAAGCATATGTAAGTAAGACAGGAATCATCGTGTGTTCGACCATCAAGATGCTTCGATGCCTCCCTAGGTAGGAAGATAAATTGTTTAGACTAGAAAAGTAATTGGTATGATTTCCATGATGGGACTATATACGACAAGCTTTTAGTGCATTGAAATTGCCATTCAGCTTGATCTCCAGACCTCGGTCACCAACAAATCCCGTAGACAATAATTGTATTCTATGTACTATACATACTCCGTACTCAGTAAGACATGCAGACAAGTTACACAAACACGCCACGATAGAACGTCCGATCCTTGCTAATTCTCGATCTGTTTCGGGAAACGAATGCATATAATAGCAGATCGTCGTGATTTTGGGAGTCTGCGAGTTTAAATGAGACCACTGGCTACGTTGATTGGTCTAAACCCATGCCGAAGAGGATTCGATGCGGGATGCTCACCTACCTAAGCAGACTAAGTGCACATACATGAGGCGAATAATAATAATAAATCTCGGCGAAAATTTCACAACTGCTCTGTTTAGATAGATTGAGTTTTATTTCCATCCATGACTGATCAAATACACCTTCTCAATAAATCGTACATCTCATCCCGCGACCTGCTGCCTTTTGCTGAAGCCGAATTGCAAACATGTATACCCACCAGATGAACCGGTACAATAAATATGAAAAGTACATCCAGGCGCAACTTGTGAGACTTATGAGACGCAGGGCGGAGGGATAAAAACGAATCTGCCTGCGAGGCGGCAGAATACCGTTTTCTGCCCATCAACCTCGTCCGTTTCCTATTAAAAGAAGTCCACTCGAGAAAATATGTGTCCCAAAAGCAATGCATTACCGCCGCCATATGCCGCCACCCTAACCGAGTTCAATGGAAAGTGAAGAGAATGGTAACATTAGAAGAACACCTTGTCGCCTGTTCCGCGAAGCTTGTTCTTTCCTTTATTGAATAGCTTCATACCGGATTTTACACCTTTGTTGCCAAATGCTCCAGCCGCCTGTAGCAGCTCCTTACTCTTCGCTCCGACCTCCTTACCAGAAGGTCCGAAACTGCTTATGGGTTGCCCCGTGAACATATGCTGCAAGCCGCCGCTCGGTACTCTACCAGCCTGCGCCGACGGGGCACCCGGATTACTAGCATTGAGGTATTGCTGGTAATAGGGTTGTTGAGTTGATGGCTGGACGCTGGAAGGAGACGTTTGACCTTCGGCCGCAGGTCGCACTCCTAGCACCGCTACTCTCGTCCCGAGCTCTGGCTGGCTTTGCATATACAAGAGCCAATTTGAGAGACCAGATTCCATCGAATAAAATTGATTTCGCGTCTCATCGAACTTTTCTATTCTTTGTTCGATCGATGCAAGATTGAGGATATCTCTAAAAGCCATGACTTTTGCATTTGATGCCGCTTGTGTAGTTGGAGCTGATGGAATAGTAGGAGATGGAGTAGACGCCAACTCTGTTGGGTTAGATAGCGCGGGATGCTGTTCAGCAGGGGGTACGTGATGTGAGGTTTCGATAAGGACTTTTTCCTTTTCGTCTGCGAATGACAGGCGAGGGTTCGCTTCTGGAGGCAACGAGATAGGGGACAGTGGTTCAGGTAGAATCGAGGTTAAATCTCCAGGGCTCTGGCTGCTAACTTGAGAAACTTGATGCGACACTGGGCTAGGACCTTCGGTCTGTTCTTGTAAGGCGGCTGGAATGATAGCTGCACTTGATTCTAATCCTGAAGCCGGTTTATCTTCACCTTGAGTAGCTGGATTCAAGCTCTGAGTAGATATTGGTGCATTCGGATCTGCACCAACGGGGTCCTGTATGCTTTTGTCTGTGCTATTCTCCCACGAAAACCGTCTTGGCCGACGGTTAGTCTCCTGAACTGGGCTTCTACGTGGGCTTAAGGGGGCAATTTCCGGAAAGGTTTCCTTCTGAGCGTTTGATCCGGATGCTGTCTCGTGGGTTAATTTAGGTCCTTTGAGGAGCTGACCTGTTTCTTGAAGTGACTTTTCTTCCGGCTGTGATAAATATTCATCATATACACCGGATAGGTAGGTGCTCTCTCGAGTCAGCCCGCCAGGCGCCGGATCATAACCGCCAGCAACCGAGCCCAAAATGGCACCAGCATCAGGTGTGGTGGTGGCCGGGCTTGCACTTAGAGATTTGAAAATTTCCTCCCTCAGTTTGTCACTCTCCTTCTCCGGAGATGCAGTATCGACAGTGCTCATCGTAGACTTCCGCTCCTGTATTGCGGGCGTTATGAGCTCCGTTGGGGCAACGAAAGACTTGCGTGGATTTAATGGTGCAGTGGGGGCAAAGCCCGATGCGGAGATGGCTGCACTCTGCTGATTGAAAGATGACCGAGAGGGCGAATCATTGTAGCCTGAAGACCTCGGTGCCATCTCGTTCACAGAAGCGTCTGGTGTATTCTTCTGTGAAGCACCAGAGGGAGCAAGGGGGTTTTCTGTCTTCAGAGGCGGGAGGAATTGAGGGGTCGGATGGAAACCCGGTCCAGAAGCAATGACCTTAGATGCTACAGCGCCGTCGTGTTTTCCGGTGGGCCCATTAAAGGTATCGTCTCCGGACTCTCGCGCGCTTTTATTATTTGCTTCTGAATCGGCCTGTGTTGACGGCAAGGTTTTAACGGCGGTGGTTGGCTCAAGATCGGCGGGCTCCGCGTGTTTGCTGCTTATTGGAGACACAGAAGGATTTGCAATGCTGCCCAAAGATGTAGACCCGGGTCCCTCGGCCTTTTCTGCGGGCACAGTATGTTCGGAACCGGTACTCACAGTCTCTGACACCCAAGTTCCAGGAAGCTGAGGTCTAGACGGACCGGATTGCTGAGATATTCCTACGGGGTCTTCCTTTTTCGGTTCTAGGTCACCATCTAACGGTGGCATATTGATTTTAGGGTTCGGTTCAAGTTTTGGTCCTTCCAAGGCACTGGGGGCGTGTTTCCCTTCGTATAGTCCTGCAGTGTCACGCTGATTATTATCCGATCTAGATAACGGGTTGGGCTTGGCACCCGCGACACTGGTCTGCTGGTTATCCGGGACTGAGGGAAGAGAAGGCCGCCCTAGCGGACTAGAACCTCCGGAAGAGGAGAAGAAATCATCACCAAACCCCGACATACGTGCTAGATCAGGCAACTTAGGACTGGTGGATAGACGTCGCTGATTCGCGAGGCTCTGGCCTAAATCGGTCTCGTTGGCAGGGGGTTGAGAGCCATTCTTTCGTTCTTCAACGGGGGCTAATGTTTGTCTGAGGCCACGAGAATTATCGGAACTATTATGGCTTTCAAAGCTCGCTCTTTGGCGCTGTTCTATCGAGGAGCGGATGGCGTTCACTGACGAGGAATTCACGTCAGTTCTGCTATAACCACTCTCGACGCTAGGTCTACCCGAATCCGTACCTGACCCAGACGTGCCAATATCTCTCGAGCCTGGTGCTTCCTGTCGGCCCATGCTACTATCACGCGGCGGAAAGCGAGTCTGGCTCTGCGCAGACGACGTAGCTCCTGCTGAGCGAGCCTTCGGATCGACTCCGGTCTGTATGTGTAAGGCCGGTGGGCCACTGGGACTCCTCGTCTCTAGCGAGCCGATCTTGCTAGAATCGGTAGCGGCAGCGGGTTGAGAAAAGGCCCGTTGTTGAGGAGCATTTGCTGCTTGTTGCCGTAGAGCAGCAATCCTGGATGTTGGATGTGCGGGAGGTGCGGGTTCTGGTTCGGGATCGTCGTAATCTTCCTCGTACTCGTTGCCCCAATCATCGCCATCGTAGTTCTGGACCTTGGCCTCGACCCATTTCCTCGTCTTCGTTCGATTAACATTCGCCTTGTAGCTGTTCGCGGTAGATGGTGTCCTTCGTGGAGAAATGGGATGTTAGTGGCAAATAACCCTAATAGTCACATACTTGATAACAAAGTGTAGGAGAAAATACTCGATAGCAAGGGAGAAAGGCTCACATGGGAGAGAAGGGGCTATTGCTCCGCACGACATTATTATAGGATCCTTCGTTCATGGTCGCAAAGATGAAGATATATCTGGTTTTCTATTGCGACATGTATGTCAAATTGTTCCGGAACCTCGGATTGAGGGAGATATGGGAGGATCGCTTTGTTGGAAGACGATAGGGATTGGTATCAAATTCGTCGGACGCGAAAGTCGGTAAATTTCGAGGCCGGTAGGAGTAATTGGATATAAAAAAGACGATCGCAAAAATCGACGGGCGCTTAAAGGATCAATGCGGGCAAGGCGAATCGCGATCATAAATTGAATTGAATGCCGGCCTACTAAGTAGAATAGAGGCAGGGTGGGAAAAAAAGGGTATAAGAGGGGACCTGGTATAGGTATCGTTGCCGGGGTACCTCTGTGTGTGGTGTGCGTGTGTGTGAGTGTGTGTATACCTAATGATCGATGCTGGAAATTCAATGTTGCAAATTGCTTGAATTATGTGAGTTATGAGTTATGAGTTATGTACAAAGGAAGGAAATAAGGGACTCGGAGAATTATTTGCGGCAAGACGGCATGACGATTTGGCGACGTTAGGGTGTTGTTGAAGAAAAGAAAAAGAAATTAGTAGATATCCGTATGGATGCCGTACGGTATGGACAAAGTTGAAAAGGTCAAAAATCGAAAAATCGTCGGTTGGATGACGATTTTAGAATTTAGAATTTAGAATTTAGAACAATTAGCTGGGTCTAGGATAATTTACCGGCTGGTCCTTCTTGCTTGACTCGTGCAGTACATGACGATCTGCTATAATGTTTGTCTTGTGTAGATGTATAGATGTAGGTACCTAACTTTATCAACCCACCAACAATACGTAATGCCGTGCAGCTGCCCGTGGTGGGTAGAGCACTTTTTAGCACCTGATCTAACGCTATATAACGGTGCTAATCTTTTATTTGGGTACTCGTATTGTACATTTGTGAACTACGGACCGCCCCAGTTTTACCGGGTACGCACTAGGCAGCTGCTGCCGGGGAGTTAATGGAGTGTTACGGAGCAATCACGCACAGCCACAGCCCCATAGCCAGCTAATAACGCTAAAATCCGCCTCTGGAATTAAATTGTTTCTTCACGAAACAACAAAACACGAAACAACACCCCTGAAATCTAGTCACGCCTCAGATATGCATCCATATCTATGAATGTTTTTAATGATCGAACTTTAGCTCGATTGTGAGAACAGGATTAGACATGTCCGTATACGCCAACGCTCAATGGACTTAGCAGTACGATGGCATCGGAATTCGGGACACGATGCAGCGTAGCGTCTATTCACTTTGTAAAAAATCAGCACATCACATATCCTCTTGCAATATAACGTTTTAGCGTGCCCGACTTATAGGCTATACCATAGCTATCTCAGCAATGGTGCCCAGCGTGGCAACTGTGTGGCCACTTTCGGACTTGTAAGGAAACGTAAGTGGGAAATGCGTATAAGATTTTGCTATATTCTCCTATATTCCTCTAACGGCTTTCCCGTCGCTATACCACAGCATAGCATAGACAGTCGCCAGAGTAGGACCTCTCAAATGGAGCACTATACCGAAGCCACGACGGCACCTAGGCAGCTCCGCGCAACAGCATATTTCTTACCTGCATTGGAATTCTAGCAAACCCCTCAAGTAGAAGTCTTGAGGTCTGAAAATGGCATCCTTTCGCCTGATTCTCGAGTCTTCCTAAACAAATTCATAGCCTGAGTCACGTTTTCGATTAAATAGCATTAAAAGATTTTTCATGATTAAAGTCCGGCGCGATCGCTAATTTTAGTGCAGTTTTGCTACTAGCCCACGTGAGGGAATAACTTCCTCAGGGCCTATGTGCCTATATATAGTGAATATATGCATCTTCCTAGGTACCTATCCGGGCAGTTACCACCTAACACCCAGTATATCTATGGAGGCATTATGATGTCAAAGGCTTGGCCTATCTTTGGAAACCTCACCTCTATGTAAACAACCAAAATGATCAAACCCTCCAGAGCTTCACAATAGACGCCGCCACCGCTATACCAGATCGATCAGCAAGGCGAATTAGATTCAGAGCCTGACTTCCAAGAAACACAGGTATCTTCAGCTTTTGCGCCTCATCCACAGCATCTCGAAGTCCTTGCTCAATTGCATGGAGTTCTTCAACACCTTGGTTCGTAGCCACCGTGAGATCTTCTTCGCGTAAAACCTTGATCATAGTCTCGCCCACGGTAGCGAGCATACGACTCCCTCCGGCGGCTTCAACGCAAAGACTCAATACCTGATCTAGATCAAGACCTACGTGATGGGCGAAGGTTAAAGCTTCGGCCGCAGCACATAAGTGAATACCCTTTAGCATGTTGATCACTAGGGCTGTTTTTTCCTCCTTCCCTATCACTGAGGCCATCAAAGGTCCTACATCGCAGGTCCTTTCGTATTGGCGGATGAGACGACTGTCGTCTTCTGAACCCTGCCCCTTGCAGAGTGCGGCAAAATAGACTTGCTCCGCAGTTGAGGTCATTGCGGCTGGAAACATCGCCCTTCTAGCTTCCGCAGTGATGATGCTAGTGTCTTTCAAGATAATCGTTACGGCGCTTGCCAAGGGCAACGACGGATCAAGTAATCTGGGAAGCCTGTTCTCGAACATCCAACTCCACCCCGGTGATGCCACTACAGCTGCTCCTGTCTCGGATAGGTCCAGCCCTAGGTGGCTAGCGAATCCCATAGCTTCACTCGTTGACAAGATTTGAATCGCTGCCAGAACTTGGTGGCACATCTTCATATTGCTCCCAGCGCTAACACCACCTTTGACGATATACAGCTTGTTAGAATCCGACATGGTCTCCAGAACGTGTTGGCCCTTCTGTAGTGCCGACTCGGATCCACCCACCATAATCGAAAGGGTGCCGGCAGCAGCCCGACCAGCCCCGCCGGAGACTGGACAGTCAAGCAAAGCGATGTCTCCGCGGCCTCTGTCCGCCAACGACTTCTCTAGTCCTTGCGCATAACCACAGGGGACCGTTGAACAAAGTAGCAATGCCGCACCTTTTGGCATAGCATCTATCGCGGGCTTGTCTCCTTCCACCAATAACGATTGCACCTGCTGAGCTGTCGCCACCATACAGACACAGATAGTTTTGCCTGAGATGGCTTCATATGCCGTAGATGCCGTCTCCCCCCCTGCCTGCCTGAACTTATCCAAAGTTGGTCCGTATACGTCGAAGCCGGTAACTGAATATCCATTCCGAACTAGATTTGTGGCCATCCCGAAGCCCATGGCGCCCAGCCCAACGAAAGCAATAGGTTCTGTAGTTGGTCCCATCTTGTGATTACAGAGTTGGTGTAACTTCTTCGTGGATAGACAAAAATGAACCACAGCTGACAATAGGAGTAACTTAAGGTCTATTGAAGGGATAGCGGTTCGACGTCAACGATGTTACGGGAAAAGCTGTGGTTGTACTGTGTCTATCTGGCCTACCTAGCAGCTCCCCAACTATAGCTGATGTAGTACTCAGAAAACAAAACAGTTGCATACATCATACTGCAAAGTTCACATCGTGCCGGAAAAACGGCCTCGGCTTCAGGGCCTAGAAGTCGTCGCAGAGTACTACTATAGTCCATAGATGACGTGGGGTGTACAGAAGCCCGATTCTCCGCTTTCGACAAAGCGTGAGTCAGTTGTGATTCGGAGAAGCTATGGAATATTTCCAACGGAGTCAAGATCTGTGCCGGCATTGAGGTCTGACGTTCTCGGATACATAGCTGACGCAGATCAATCGTGTTGCCGTGATGCGGAAAAGCGGGTGGGTATCCCGCTTAGATGCCTAGACCGACGATGGCTTCGAACTTATGACTTCACAAGATCTAAAGCGCACTAGGACGCAAATCCTCCACAGGAACCACCAAGCCGCACTCCAACCTCAACCACAAACCTGAGTTTGTTCGACATAATCGAAAGATATTTCAGCGACGATGGATCAAACAAATATCCCTCGATGGAGAATCGCTATCGGATGTGATGTAAGTTCTATACCTTGCTACAGGCTATGCTTCATCGACTCGCCTAGTTACTTATAACTATAGGAAGCTGGAATTGCCTACAAGGACGCCTTGAAGGCAACAATGGACAAGGACCCACGCGTAGAGAGTATCGTTGACGTGGGCAGCCGCGAGACTACCGACAAGACAGCATATCCTCACCGCGCGGCGGAAGCAGCCCGCTTGGTAGTAGAGAAGAACTGCGATCGGGCAATACTCATTTGTGGCACGGGACTCGGTATGGCGATTGCTGCCAACAAGATTCCTGGGATCAGAGCAGTGACGGCTCACGATAGTTTCAGCGTTGAGCGGTCTATACTGAGTAACGACGCACAGATTCTGTGCTTGGGTCAGCGAGTCATCGGAGTCGAATTGGCTAAAAAGTTGGTCAAGGATTGGCTGGGCTATGTTTTTGACCCTACAAGCAAGAGCGCAGAGAAAGTGGACGCCATCATGAAACTAGAGAATGACCTTGTAGCTTAGACGAACAGTTTAGTCTTATTTTTCTCAAAGCGACATTTGAATTTCGTATTTACTAAACAACTACCGCTTATTACGTGCCCAGTTACAAGAAACGCCTTAAGGAGAGAGTGTCGTTTGAATTACACACTTCGCTCATTAATGCTGCTTCAAATATTTGATAGTGGCTTTCGGATTATTAAAATCTAAGAAAGAGCGATAATGTGATACTTGTTCACCTCGCGAGGGAATACAACGCGAAGCCGAGCATTAAGCGGAAAAGAGGTTTATTGCCGCATTTGCGACCCGTACGGTAGCGTATACACGATAGCCAGTCTCGCCGGAAAAGCGGTACAAGATAGACGTATGCGTCGACCGAACGCCATTAACCCCTATACTCTTATAACAAGTGCCCGTACAAGAGAGCTAAGTTGAAGTCCCTCGGTGACGAGACATCCTCTACTGCAAACTATATTGGTCAACGAGCCTAATACTACCAGCATGGGTTCCACCGAGACGCCAAAGACTGTTAAAGCAATCCGCTACTGGGGTAACAAGGACCTTCGTTATGAAGAAGTCCCCGTGGTGACTGAGCTCAAGGAAGGCGAGCTTCGCTTAGCTCCATCATGGTGCGGTATCTGCGGCACTGATGTCCACGAATACAGTCACGGACCATTCGTATCCTACGGCAAAGAATCGCCACACCCGTTAACCGGTCATTACCGGCCGTTGATTTTTGGCCACGAGTTCTCCGGGACCGTGACGGAGGTACATCCCTCGGTGACTACGCACAAAGTAGGCGACAAGGTAGCCGTCGAAGCCCTGATCACCGATGACACCTGCGAACAGTGTAAGTTGAAGAGGCGAAATGCTTGCGACCAGACAGCCTTTCTCGGTCTCTCAACTGGTCCTGGAGGCTTCTGCGAAGACATCGTCATCCCTGCCTTCATCTGCCATATCCTTCCGTCACATGTCGGGCTGGATGCTGGCGCACTTGTCGAGCCCCTTTCAGTCGCATGGCATGGTGTGACACAATCTGGCATCCAGCCTGGCGATTCCGCCATCGTCTTCGGTGCCGGGCCAATCGGCCTAGCAATCATCCTATGCCTGAAGGCACGAGGGATCAAAAAGATTCTTGCTTCGGAGCCATCTCTCGCCAGGCACGCGCAGGCCACCAAGATTGGTGCTATCCACGCCTTCAACCCCATTACAGACGATGTTGTCAAGGGGTGTAAGGATCTCTGCGACGGGTAGGTCCGCTACAACACATGAACAAGACTCGTTATCTGACGATGTTCCCAATTAGTCTCGGTCCTCACTACGCCTTTGATGCATCTGGGGTCCAGGCTACCTTGACCACAGGCCTCAAAGCCATCCGAAAGTATGGCATATACTATAACATTGCGGTATGGGTTACACAGGTCAGTAGCGAAGCTCCTCGAGTAAACAGCAACATAGGAATATTGACGAATTCGTAGCCAACCATTGACATAAACGAGTTGCTGTATAATGGCAAAACTATCAAAGCAGACTTGTCCTTCCGCCCGGACGACTACCACGGAGTGATTAACGCACTATCCGAGGGTAAGATCACCAAGCAGGAAGTGGAGGACTTCATAACTTCTCGAATCGACATGGAAGATCTAGAGGAGAAAGGCATCAAGGAGCTCATGAATAACAAGGACCGCCACATTAAAATTCTCGTCCGCGTGGATAAGAAGCAGCCTATGGTTGCCGAATCATTGTTGCCGCCCCCTTCTTCTATCAAGCTATAGGTTCATAGATATCTACCTAGGTAGATCATTTGGAGGATGAGGCCAATAGCACCTAGTACATGTATATCAATACGTATAAAACTACCTAGGTGTCTTACAAGAGACACTTATGGCGACTCCCAGAATCCCCTTAGTATCCAAGGATATCTTGATTTCACGACCAGAAGTGTTCCAAATGTTGCCTGTAAATATACTGGACTTAGGGATCTTTAGGCGTTAAAGTTCTAGGGGTTTTAGCGCATTACCATAGTGGGTCATCTTGGACGATAGCAATAATAGTTCAGAAACGGCTCAGAAACAACTCGACAACAGCTGGATAATATATTTAAGATAGCGACTAATTACCTACGTATCCCGATCAAATACTAATGGGACGAATATAATTCAATTCGATCTTTGAAGAGCTTTAATTCAAATAATTCTATTGCACTACCTGCGTTGTAGCTATGAATATGAGGCTTCATTTCAACGGTTGCCGAGACATCGTTGAGCTGTTGCTGAACCGTTGTTGGAAAGGTGCGCTAGAGAACGCTACGTCTCTTATATTTATAGTGGATTTAGTGGTGCTCAGGGGCAAAGTTGCACTGAAATGTGGATGGTGTATTGCCTTTTAGGCGTGTCGACGAGAGAAACGGAAAACAATAGCTTGTATTTAACGGTAAATTTCTGATAAGGGTGCTATATATACTTTTATTTACCTACCAAGGTATATTTGCAAGGCGTAGGCAGCATTTCCAGATTACTTGTAGGTACATAAATAAACATCGAAGTGTCACGGAGGTCTGGCATAAAAATTGGGATCAAGCTGAAGCCTGAAGGGCCAATGTGGGGCTTTCTTTCAACCGCTAAACCGCCTAAGTGATAGCGACAACCCACTAATATATAGTGGACAGGTAGTGGGCAGATTAGCTCAAATAATACAGTATCCACCCGGCTTACTCCCTAATTATAATCACGACCTTCGTAGGAGGGAGAAGGAAGGGAAGTTCGTTAGGATGAAATTTGAATTTAATCAACATGTGAGTCTAATATATCTCCAAATTCGTTACAATAATAACCTCTCGAGACTAAAACTGGGGTGGTTATCAAATTCATTAACAAGGAACCATCAGTCTCGTGAAATACAAGGTGAACCGAGGTGGAAGACAACAACAGGCGTGGACTAATTCAAAGTAGGGGTTGAACCTATATCGGCCACCCTTTCGACGTGCTGCCCTCTGCCTCCGAGCTCATCGCCCTTAACATCGTCTATCTTATACTTGTTGTCTCGTGCCTGAGTAACAAGTTCGTCAAGATTCGATCCGCCGGGTTTCGTATTCCATGGGCGAGGACCTCCTGGAGAGAATAGAATCTCGATCTCTTCAAGAGATTTGTTGCATGTTTCGGGGTAAGTGAAATAAGCTTGTGCAGCAGCCAAACAACACATAAGTCCAAAGACGATGAACAGACCCCAAGATATATTGCGAAATCCCGGTGGTATATAGAGCCCGAGTGCGAAATTGAATGTCCAGTTACCAATGGCAGCAATGCCCATCCCTGTGGCACGGGTCTCGAGACTCCAAACCTCGGCCGAGTAGATCCATGTAACAGGGGCAAGGGTCATTGCGTATATGACCATGAGTAGATAACAGAATGCAATGACAGTGTATGCTCTATGGCCGGTTACGCGAATAACGACGTTCGGATTGCCGTCAATTCCCCCTGGGATGTGCTCGCCTCCAGAAAGAGCAACGCCAACAACGAAATGGCAGAGAGCCATAGCTATAGCTCCGCCGATCAATAGTGGTCGCCGACCAGTTTTATCTATGTAGAATAACATAATGGATGTGAAGATTAGTCCGAGAGCATATTGAACTCCCGAAGAGACGAGAAGTATGTTGCCTGTTAGGTTTGCCATTTTGAATATGTAGACAATGTACTGTGTCCCAGTTAGTAAGGCCAGTCATTAAATATCAACTCGTCGCTTATAGGCACTACTTACGTAGGTAATGACATTGGCTCCAGCATTCTGCTGCCACATCTGGACACAGAAGCCGGCCAAGGTTCTACGCCACATACCATTCTGTACGAACATACGCCACCCCTTCGACGCCGATCTCTCTAGTTCAAGCGCTTGTGATATCTCTTCCCATTCTGCAACTACCAATGGATCATCGATGTTCCCGTTTGCGTGTATGTTGGCAAGGATATGAACTGCTTCCTCGCCACGGTCGACTTTGGCTAACCATCGAGGCGACCGTGGAAGAAAGGGGAGACCACAAAGGAGGACGACACATGGAATAAATTGTAAACTCCAAGCAGTGCGAAAAGAAGCAGGGCCGGGGATAAATGTGCAACCGTAACCCATGAAGAACATGAGAATGATACCGACTTCTGATGAGCGAGATATATCAGTTTATGTTTTCATATGAAACGGAAGAGAGGCTCAAGACCTACGAATTGAGATCTGCTGAATGATAACGACACGACCTCTTTCTTCTTTGCTTGCAATCTCAGCCAGGTAGACCGGCACTTGGGAACTGGTGAATCCAATACAAACACCATTAAAGATGCGGCCAACTATCAGCATCGGCGTTCCGTCGACGGCTGTTTGTAGTGCTGTGCCAAGAAGCCACCAAAAACAGGCAAATATGATGCAATCCCGGCGACCGATACGGTCCGAGAGTGGACCAGCCAAAGCCGAGCCGATGATAGAACCTAGTGCGAGGGAAGCACCAATAATGCCTTGCACAATACCAGCTGGGTTGTTAAAGAAGGTCATGTATTGCTCGGTGTCTATGATGGCTGACATCGAAGAAATATCAAAACCGAAAAGCATCCCACCAATAGTAGCCATCATGGCTACGAAGTATTGGTTATAGATCTTGGGGAGTTTTAACTTGGCCATCTTTAATAACATGGAGGTAGATCGAAACTATTTCAAGTAGTAGGAAGAATAATGGAATTCACGTTGAAGAATCAGGGGAAAAGGGGCTGGTTTGATCAAGTAAGTTATCTGGCTATATATGCTCGATCTAAGACGTATACCGAGGGTATCAGGTAGACAACCGATAAAGAATAAGTGATATCCAACCGGGACCTATTTGGACCTTGATTATCAACGGGTCTCGAAAGCTCGGCGAGACTACCCCGAAGGATCTCCCTCCTTATTCTGGGGTCTGGGGCCCCGCGAGTATGCCTGCTAGTTTCACACGGAAAAGCGATCTATTGAAGTCGGAATTGCGGCACTCGACCGCTAGTAAGGCGTCAACCCCAGATTAAGCAAGCCGCAAGGCAGTGCAAGATCTAGATTAATCCCGCATTAGAACCATGACGTAGTCATCTACCAGTGTGTGCACGGGCGTGGTTCCACGTAATCAGGAAATTCATAATGAAACTCGTTTATTCACAGGTACGTCACTGAGTTTATCTAAGTGGAGTGACAGTTTTATTCATCTACTCTTCGTCGCCTAGGAAAACCTTTCCATGCATGGCTGGGGGCAAGAAGGATCCATCGCACACCTTGAACCGTTCAGGCATAGCATCAATGGTGGCAACCTCCTCCGGCGATAACTGCCAGCCATCCACATGAAAATTTGCCTTGATCCGCTCCACATTGACTGACTTCGGAATGACAGACCAGCCCTTCGTTAATCCCCACATGATCAAAACCTGTTGCACGGACTTGCCCTTTGCTTCTGCCAGGCGGATCAGAGTTTCGTTGCGATAGAGGGGAGAGCCCGCGGAACCTAAACATGAATATCCAGTACTGTGAATTCCCTTGCTCGTATTATAGGCTACTAGCTTGGGTGATGGGTTGTTTGGGTGCAATTCAATTTGATTAACCGCTGGTATAACCTGTCATCGTCAGCCTAGTGAAAGGAAAACATATTACACAAAAAGGTTAGATGTGAAAAAAATCATCGTACCTTGCATGACGGATCATTTAGGAGGCGTTCGAGATGGGTGATTCCAAAGTTCGAGATGCCGATATTCCTGGCTTTCCCAGATTTCAAAACTTTTTGCATCTCTTTCCAGGTATCCACGTAATCCCAGTTGGGCAGAATCTTCTTGAGATCATTCGGGTCGGTTGATGAAGGCCAATGAATCAAGTAAAGGTCGACATAATCGGTTCCCAAGAGCGATAAGGACTTATTCAACGCTTCCTCGACCCGAGTATGCCATTGATTGTGCAGTTTTGTGGTTAGCCATATCTCTGACCTGGGGACTCCTGATGCTTTGATTCCTTCTCCAACTTCGCTCTCGTTCCCGTACGCCGCCGCCGCGTCGATATGGCGATAGCCAGCTCTCAATGCCGCTTCTACGGCAGCTTGGACCTCGTGAGGCTTAGATTGCCAAGTCCCTAGCCCTATAGCTGGGATTTTGTCGCCGGAGTTCAACGTATGGGTTCTCCTAATTATAGATTAGATTCTAACAATAAGAGTTACAAGGACAATGGATATGGTCGTATTTTCACTTACCTAGTGTTATTCTCGGTAGCCATACTGAATGTGATACTGCCCTCAAGAAGGTTCGGAGTCGAATATTCTCAACAATACACGATAGATTACCAACGATGGAACTCGACAATACTACCAATCGATGACGCATCTCCAGTTGCGAGCGTCTTGTGCGAAATCGATCGCATTTGTTCATCAATAGCTACTCCATGATTCATTCGCCACGATGATACACGATATGAACCCCACAGCCCAGTAAGCGGAAAAGGGAACCGTACGTGCGGAAAAGCGGATAGCTTCACGGACCCGTAAACATTTCCATGTTGGCCCACTTCGGAATTTGAGCATGTGGGTCATTGTCCCCCTAATTGGGATGAAGTCCGACATAGTTCTCATAGCTCACGACGTAGCATGCAGTTGTCTCCAGCGTCATAAGCTCCCTTCCAATGGAAATTCGACGCCAGGCATCTACTATGGCCGAGAGGGGCATAAAGACTATCAAAATGTAACAAGAGTGGCCATTTGAGTATGGAATATCAAATACTAACCGCTTGTTTTTGATTAGTAGTAAGAGCCTCGAGGAAGTTCAGATAAGGGCTATCTGAAATTCGTCATACAATTACCGAGCGCACAAAGTACTGCGAAGATTGATGCCTGGCGCCGAATTTCCACTAGATCGTAGTCGAGAATTCAGAAGATCTGAATAGAGAAATCATCCTAGCAACATGCCACATTCATTCGCGTGGTCATACCATCGCGGAAATGCGGACTGAACTGGGTCGGCGGAAGCAGCTTGATCCTAGGGTCATACTGATATAACGCCGATGATCTTTAGTAAGGACTTGGTCTGTACTAGTTGTGTACTAGGTTGCTTTCCAATATAATTCTGGTTCACTCTGTCCTACTTACGACGGAGACTTCTCTACCTACATTGGACCACATAAGCTACGATGGCGGACCCGACTCTTACTCTCATCGTCGGCGCAGGCCCTTCAGGGATCTCTCTGGGGTATCACCTGAAGAAGAAACTTCGAATCAATGATTTTGTTATCGTCGACAAGAACGCGGGGGTGGGCGGAACGTGGTATTCGAACAATTATCCCGGATGTGGTCAGTATCTAGTCGATTCTGTTTAATGCTGATACTGAAAACATGCTAACTTGTTAGCTTAGGATGCGATGTTCCATCCCACTTCTACTCTTTCTCATTTGCATTGAACCCAGATTGGTCCAAGCCTCTCGCTGAACAAGGAGAGATTCTCGAGTGTAAGATGATAACATCATTTGGTGAAATTGGCCGTCGCTAACTGGGAACGTAGATATGAATAGTGTAGTCGATAGGTTCGATCTTCGACCGCACATTTTATTCGAAACGGTATGCACTGGGGCTAGATGGATCGACGTCGACAGCACATGGGAAGTGAGCCTCCAGAATGTAAAGACCGGCCACAAATACACAAGGAAAGTTCGAATCTTTGTGGCAGGAACCGGCTTCTTCAGTCGACCTAAATATTCGCGCATTGAAGGGATGGATTCCTTTAAGGGGGAAATCATGCACACAGCGCAGTGGGATCACGACTATGACATCAGAGGGAAGAAAGTCGCTGTCATCGGCAACGGATGCAGCGGCTCACAGCTCGTTCCAGCTATTGCGCCCCAAGTGAAGCACATCACACATTATGCGAGATCGAGGCAATGGCTTTTCCCAAGGGTAAAAATACCGAATTCCATCGCCCCGTATATGATGCTAATATAATCCACAGCCAAATCAGCCATTCAGCGCCTTTGACAAGTTTTGGTTTCGCTGGGTGCCGTTCGCGCTCAGGTGGAGACGCTTCAAGATCTACTGGGATACTGACGCTCAGTACCTTGAATACGTAGATCGTCCCGGCTCCGATAAACTGCGCGCTCAAAGTGAGAAGGAGGCTCGCGAGTACATGCTTGCGAATACACCGAAGAAGTATCGGGATATGATCATCCCGGATTATCCTGTCGGGTGTAAGAGACGTGTCTTCGACCCCGGCTATCTCGATGCCCTCCATCGTAACAATGTTGAGCTGGTCCAAACCCCCATCTCGCACATCGATGAAGGTGGGATCGTGCTACAAGATGGAAGCCGACAGGACTTCGACGCCATCGTCTTCGCCACCGGTTACTCCACTCAGAACTTCTTAGCACCGATGGAAATCTACGGGAAAGGTGGAGTGTCGCTCAACGAGCATTGGAAGTCAACCATGGGATGCCAGGCATACAACAGCGTCGCCGTGTCAGGATTTCCGAACCTCGCTATCCTCTTTGGACCGAACGGCGCGCCGGCTCACAACTCCGCCATCTTCAATATCGAAGTACAAGTCGAGTTTGTCATCAAGACCTACTTCGACACGATCCTTAGCGGGCGAGCGACGGAGATCGACGTCAAGAGCTCTGCCGAGGACTACGACTGCAACTCGGTGCAGCTGGGCTTGAAAGATAGCGTGTGGACTTCCGGTTGCACAAACTGGACTATCAACGAATTTGGACGAAACACCACTAGCTACCCTGATTATGTGAGGAACTACTGGTGGAAGCTGTACTCTCCGAAGTTCGAGGACTTCTCTTTGAAGGTAAGATAAGATGGTAGCCCGATATTGCGTTTGTCCGAGCTAATAACTGGAAAAGGGAGCGAAAGACTTCTGGCCGGCCCGCTACGCGTTGCTGAAAGGCCAGCGAAGCCTTGACGCGATGGGGTGGGCGGCTGTCATTGCATTCGTTGTCGGGTTGTCGTACTCTGGAAATACAAAGTCTACGCGTGAGTTTATTTCGACGATAGTTAGTTCGCGTTCTTGAGCTATGGGCGTGATATTGGTCAAAGCATTGGTTGACGAAGTCGGAATGGCGGAGATGTAGAATAGTGTAGGTAATTCCAAAGATCGGATTCGTACTCTAGTAGCTATATAGTGGGCAGGTGATGAATTTAGTAGTTCGGTCTGCCAGGGACCTAGATAAGAATGTTGAATTTTAAGTCTTACATCTGAAAATACTCTAATGTAGCTGTTATCATGTAGGCGCGCGAACGATGGTATACGGCGGAATCTGGATACTAACGACGTGAGCAAGCTAACGGTTTCATTCATGACTTACACACATTATAGTACATTCTACTGGCACACTAAGGGGGCTATATGTTATTGATGGCAAATGCGTTGCCGTAAATAGACTCTAACCACGTTTGTTCCGTTGGCCAACCTGGCCCGCCTTCAAATGCATCCTGGGTGGACTGATCTGGCATCCACTGCCCAGATGCCGTCATATCATTTGGTGTTACAAAATACGAATCAAGGAAGGCTTGGTCATCCGCAGCCGCGCCGAGTAGTCCGTCCATTCCTGGAAGGGCCGAAACACGAGCCGCCACTGAGTTATGGACGTATTGCTCTCCTTTGGCAAAGTCTTGGTCCGCTTCCTCGCTAGCTATGGGGACATTGACAGCCTCTTCCATATCGCTGGAGGATTTCCAACTATCTATCCATTCTTGTATGGTTGACGCTGCTTTCTGCGCCATCGGATATGAGTTGCTCATTCGCAAGAGAGCAGTGAGCGAAGTTTCGAGGAGGATGTGGTAGCTTTCGAGTTTTGTTAAGCGATAATTCACTAGGTGGATGCTCCCTGCGATAAAAAGAGTATGTACTATTGGGGCAGGGACTAGTTCGATGTTATGGTGCTGTTGAAAATTGCAGACCAGTTTGGTGATGTTAACCGCGGCGATAGCACAAGTCACCGTGGGGTTCTGTGCTGACTCTACTAAGTTGTTGATATCATGTGGGGCTTGCGAGAATCTGAGAAACCTTCGGTGAAGGAGGATCAGAGCAAAATAAAAGTGCATACTGGGAGAATAGTTAGTCATTTTTAAAGATCTCACGCTTAGGTACCTAGGCGTTCAAGGAACCATATAAGTAGGTAGATAGGTGATTACGCACTGAAGAACGAAGACCTGAGATGAGATGTAGGCCATTTCATTTGATGGCCAAACTAGTTCATCCGGTAGCTCGTGATGTCATTTCCAGAGGTCTCTATTTATCTGTGAGGCTAGGGAGCCGAGTTGATTTGAGGTGCTGTCGCATCGGTGAGAGTATAGCCCGACGAGTGTCTTAGAAAACAAAAGCGAGAGTGCGGCAGTGGTACGCAAGAGCGACTTTTGCGGAAGTTGAGCAGTTATATCCCATTCCTTGAAAAAGGTCGGGCGGTTGCAATACGCGCTAAAGAGACTTGAAGATTGACGCGTTAGTATTTTTAAACAATAGACTACTATACGATGGCCTTACTTGTCTTCAATGAAGCAACCCCAGAATGTTGTCGCTCTAACCTCTGCAAGCTCCGGACTCATATACTCCAAAGCGACTGCCCTCGAACAATCTAGGTGGAGACCTAATTTGCTTGATATTCGAAATGCGATGCCTGCCATGTCTTGTCAGTTCATCAAGGCGCGAATTTCAGCTCAAAGATAGCCACCATACCACTATATATCCATCCAAGAGAGTTATCTACCATGGCGCCATATCTGGAGCCTAAGATTAATGCTGCTTGAACGGTGGTGACTGTTGGCCGCTCCATTTCTAGTTCAAACAAAGCACGGGCTCGTTTGCAGAAAAGCTCGCCGGGAGGACCCCCAGATGGAGACGAATATCTCCTAACGCCCCTGTCTGGGCTGATCATAGATGCTAGTGAAAGAATAGAGTACAGCAGACACGGCGTGTAGAAGTTGCGATCCCCATGTCCACCGCTATCATCCCACGCTTTTCGGGATCGCGTGAAGATTTCGCGATCTACCACGAGCAGGTGGGATACTTGCCAATCCCAGAAAAGTTCCAGAAGATGAGATATTATAGGTTCTGGTTCCGGTGATGACTCTAGTGCCATGCGGGCGCGCTGGCTTGCTTCATCCTCCGGAGTAATAGTAGGGGCATCAATATAGCGTTCCGAGTAAGGAAATAACCCGACAGAGCGGAGTTCCTGGTTGAGCTGTTTCCTTGTAAGGCCTGTTCGGGTCGACGTAGATGTGGACGTCGCGCCGCCCGGACTAGACGCCGAGGCAGACATTTCCCGGTACGAGGGTTGTGACTGCTGAGAAAATGAGCTGGCCCTTATTGGCCTGCTGCTTAGGTCTGTGATAGTTGCCTGCCATGTTTCCTGTTGTTCAGTACGATTCAGATTAGCCTCTGCGCCGGCTGCAATCACGGTAGCAATCTGTGGCGAAGGGCTCCCAGAGTTTGATGGACTGTTAAAAGACTCGCGAGGTCGGGCTTGGGTATTTTCCGGTAGGTGTACGTCCGACTCGGAGCGCCCCGTATCAGCTGCGGCGGCGTTAGAGAGAGCAGAAGTGTGCTGGACAGGGGTGGAAGCCAGTGCGGACTTTTTCACCATCTCCTCCAAAGCCGCGATTCGCTGACGGAGTTCCTTGGACTCTTGAGTTTGCCTGGAACTGCGCCTATCCTCACCATACCGAATCTCGCATTTCTCGTTCTTGCTGAGACATGCCGAACATGAAGGATCCGGATGATTCTCTGCCAGAAGTTTGGAAATATCACACCGGCGTTTGAACCTTTGACAGCGAGCACAGGCAAAGCTGGCCCTGCTAGCGTGACGATCTCTTCCCATCCTGCTAGCCTAGCTTTCTCGCGCGGCACGTCTCGCGTCTCGCGAGTTGAAGCTCTAAACACGCTGTGGTCAAGAAATTCCTCCTCGACAGTCTAAGTTCTTTCATAGCAAATAATCAGAGGCATTAGGGATATCAAGTTTTGGTTTCGAGTGGTTGATTTGCGAGGTCCAACTGCGGCGAAAGGGATTGTTTTTTGGTACCCCGCATAATTGGACTCCCCCTGACCCCTTACCCCAGCTCGCCTACCCCAATTTCTCCCGGGAGTTGCTCCCCGGCGTCACCTCACAGCGCGAGAATATTTAAAGCCATCACTAACCTGTTTTGGGAGATTATTAATCACATCGCTGCGGAAAAGCGGCAAGTCGCACCGATCTGCTGCATAAGGTGCGTGCAAGTCCGTGAGTATTGTTACGTAATGTATGAGATAAGGTGCGCTAAGACCAAATCCTGGTTTCAACTTCAATTTCAGAATCTCAGAAATACAACAACGATCACTACATACCTAGCTACGCAGCTACATGATACAAAATCCCATCTAAGATTGGGTCAGATGTGACCGCAAACCGGCTCTCAGACCCACAATGGCAATCATAGCACCCCATGCTCCCGGATCGGGGAGGTGGGCCTCGCTGTTCTCCATGCCCGGTTGTACGTAAGTCGCTCTCCCTAACTTGGGCGGCATTCCTTTTGTGCTATAGGCACCCTTAATAGCGGCCTCGACAGCCTCGTCAAATCCTCCTTTCTCCATAGCCCGCACGAACGGAATCAGGACGTCCATGATGGTTCTATCCCCCTCTTTTGCCGTGGTGTAACGGCATAGGTGTTCCAAGGCCGATGATAGAGCAGAAGGCCAAATCGTATCCAGTCTACCAGGTTCACTGCTCTGGCTATTTTTCACGGTCGCCGCAAAGGCGTTTCTTAACCCAACAAAGAAGATGCCAAGTATGCCGCCAAGTGTACCACCCATTTGCCTCTCCACGATATCACCGACCTCATCCAATAACGCGACTATACAGCCCTGTTCTGGTAACTTTTGAGAGCTGAGGGCATTGAGTATGCCAGTTGCCCCAGCGCTAAATGTTTCTCCACAATCACCATCTCCCATCACAGTGTCCCATTTAGTGAGGTCTGGCTCAGCTTCCACCAGGGCAGAGCAAGCTCTTTGAAACATGCTTTCGATGAGTCCCGGATCACCCTTGATCTCGTAGTCGCTTGGCTTTCCCACTTTACACCCGTCTGTAGCTGTGGATATCTGTACCAGCTGATTCACCCGCTCTCTTCTCTTCTCTTGATAGCCTGCCATCGATTCCCAACAAGTGTTGGTTTTGGCGTCAAGAAAACCTAGGATCTGCTTAGTGGAAATTGAGCATTTTGATGCCGCTGCCTCAATGTTCATCAACGATAGTGAGAATGCTGGAGCATTAAGCGATGTTTCACTCGATCCATAGTACACTCTAACTGGCTCAATATTCCAGTCTTTGGCCAACTGTGCCAGGACTTCGTCGACAAGAGCGGCCAATTCCAATATCGAGATACCTCCGAAATTGTTCACAAGAAGCGCGATCGTATCATCCGGGGTAAACTTGACATATCCACGTTCCGGATCGGTTTCATCTAGGCAGAGGCTCAGAGCGTGTCGAATTAGTTCGTCGGCTGGTGGAATAGGAGACAACTTTCGGTATCCCGGCTCGTTGTGTGGGCCAGTGCCGATCTCGATGACATCTACAGGCAGGCTTGCGCGTTCCTCCTTGCCTCGTCCTGGGACATGGCAGTGATCCAGAGTGACTGCAATGGAGACAATCTGATCTGCTAGGGCACTACCAAGGCCGTATACTTCGTCTAGTGTGCCACCAGCTCCAGCCAATGCGCCCATGGCTTTCAGTGCTAGCATTTGGCCCGCCATGCCTCGCCTTCCTACTTTGGCCTTCTTACCAATGGATACGTCATCCCCAAAGACAATCATCCGGCAATCCACACCACGTGCTAAAGCCTTCTCGAGAGCCAGGCCGAAATGTAAACGGTCGCCAGTGTAATTTCCAAAAATCAGGATCAATCCAGAATCCGAGGGTACTGAGTTCATGGCAGCGGTAATTTGCCTTGTGCTTGGACTCGCGAAGATACCTCCAGAGACAGATGCCGCAAGCATATTATGACCGACATAGCCCGACCATGCTGGCTCATGGCCGGAGCCTCCACCACCTATAATGCTGACTTTAGATCTGTCATGAGCAGCGTCGAAAACCACTCTGTTAAGCTCATCTAGCCGCAGAGACGTGTTGTATGAAATAACCCCACGCAGCGCTTTATTCACGAGCCCATCCCCAGTTGAAAAGATGTGTCGAGTAGACATGATGAGCGAATTGAGTTAGAGAAACGGTCATTCAGGGCGGCGATCTATAAGCGAGCTATACGTCGAACAAGGAATGCAGTAACTATATGGAATCTCTTCATGCCATACCAAAAGAAGCCAGATATCTTACCACCTCGCGTGATAGGCGGCACCGTTTTCCGCGCGTATCGGAAAAGCTCCCCTTCGGTACTGCCTGGCCGCCGCGTGCGGGAGACAAGCACGCACCAACGCCTCCGACTTACGAATGCGCAGGTGTGAAGCCATTGGATTGCGAACATCGAATTCACATGAGTCTATACAAAATTCTCGTCCAGAGACACTTCCATGCTCTATACAATTATGGGCTTGCTAGCGATATTGTTGAAAATCCATCTTGAGCTACCACGGGCGATGAACGGCTGATTTCAACATTCACATTACCATACACGAGTTTTAATCAGAAGATTCACTGCGAAACTATAGCTTCTTAGAAAGATACCTAATATTTAAATGGCTGTTTTTAAGAATTCGACGCTTTGCAGGCACTTCCTAGCCATTTCATATATTGTTCGCTTGCAGTTTGCATAGCAGCAGTACCCGCTTCGATCACTGTAGTGATCGGCTTTCCCTGAAGCTCCGCCTGGACGGAAGCGTAATGCTTATTAATGCCTTTATTCACATTAACCTTTACAACACCTGCTACCCTGCAGCGATTGAAAATCTCTTCTGTAAAAGGATCTGCACCGTGAAGCACTAATCGCACGCGATCTCCTACGGCGTCGTGAACTGACTCAAGCAAGTTGTAATCAAGCTGGATACCGCGAGGACCGTATTCTCCGTGGACGTTGCCGAAAGAAGGCGCCAGCATCTCTATACCAGTGGCTACGAACTCTTCAGCCTGTTCGGGTGTTGTGAGAACCCCTTCCAGATCAGCCGTTTCAGCCACACCATCCTCGCCGCCTTCGATGCGACCTGGTTCAGCTTCAGTAGCGATGTTGCGCTGGTGGCAGTAATCAACCAGTTGTCGAGTCAAAGCTAGATTCTCCTCTTTCTCATAGTGGCTCATATCGCACATGATACTGTCAAAGCCATCCGGGATGTCTGCAGCTTGTCGAACAAGCTCGGGGGTTTGGCAATGATCGAGATGTAGCGAAATTGGGACTTTGGCGGAGTGGCACGCCTCTGCTGCTGCTAGAACAAGGGCACTTCCAGCATAAATCATAGCCCACGGGAAGAGCTGAACGATTGCTGGCGACTTAGCCGTTTCAGCTGCTCGTACGGTAGCTATGACGGCCTCAATGTTGTAACAGCACATAGCAGGGACCGCATAGCCGCCATCACGTGCAGCATTTAGGATCTTAAGGGTGCGGTTTTCGGATAAAGGCGGCCGTGTCATTGTTGAATTCAAGGAGACCGCAATACGATTCGCAAGCGTTGGATGACTGACGAAGTACCTGCTCGATAACAATCAGATGCGAATTATAACGCCATCAAATATCAATTCGCCACCGAATCCATATCAAAATACATCACTATATGAGCATTCTATATTAAGACTTAGCCCACTGTCGGCTATTCTCTTCGCATGATATCTCCCGGAATAGCGGCATAGCTTTTGTAAAAGGGGTCATTAGGAATTAGCCGCTTTTCCGCTCGCAATCAAGTAAATGTGGGGGTTCCGGTTTGACCTGTAAAAGCCCTGGAGGACTTTAGTGCTTCCTCTAGGCACTAGGTACGCTACAGATTTAGGCGGCTAGGGTGCGAGACGCCCTGTAATCCTAGGGAAAGTGGAAGGGATTAATCGGTCTACCATTTAAAATACGGGCCACCCTACTATTGCTACCACTTCAAACAGTTCGATCACTCACGACTCGGAATTTTCTACTGACAGAAGCTCTTTACATCGAATTTTATAACTACCTAGGTATGATCTTCTCAAATCGTGGTTTTCCATGGCAAGACAGACAAGACTTTGAGTTATACAGACTTTTCTTTGCTTGCCGGGCCTCATGCTTCCATGTTTGAATCTCTCTGTTCAATTTGAGAAACAGAAGGCTTTTGAGCGTCTGTGGTTGAGGCACGCCTCCCGATACTGATCAAGAAAGCTTCCAGGCCAATCTCCCGAGAAATCGTTTCCATCCGCTTATTATCGCCTTGTGCCGTTCCTGGGCTACCAAAAACAATATCCATCTCTTCGAGGGTAAGTCTCGATGTCTCAGGCGTAAGGAACCAGATGAATGCGGCCCCTAGAGCTATCATGATACCAAACACAATGAAAGTACCGTAACGAATATTGGCGATCATATCTGGTGTCACTTGGCCTACGATGAAATTATTCATCCAGTTTGCCGAAGTAGCAATAGCTGTGCCATACGGACGTGCTGAAAGAGGCCAGACCTCCGCCACCAATATCCATTCACACGGACCCCAAGACCAACCAAAAAAGGCGACGTATATCCAAACTAGAACAATGCAAGCCCAGGCCGATCCTTGCTGACGTTCCCATTGGTTTTCATTCTTGGCAAAAATGATTGCTATGGCAAAATGACAGAACGCCATGCCCAACGCTCCAATGATTAGGATTGGCTTGCGCCCGAATCTATCAACCCATATGAGCGTTGGGATGGTAGCCAACAGCATGACGACTCCGACTACACCAGTCGCCAGGAGCGACGTACTGTTGGAAGACATTCCGAGCGCGTCGAAGATCTGCAAATCGATTAGACACCTATTGAATCACTTTGTAGGAGTTGTAGAGGAGAATCACATTGGGCGCATAGTATAGTATTGCATTTATGCCAGTCCATTGAGAGAAGAACATGGTCATACAGGCTACCATCACCCGCTTCAGCATCGCTCGAGTCTTGAAAAGACTACCGATCGCTACAAATTGTAATTTGATGCTATTCACCCACGTGGGTTTTGCGAGATGGGGAAAGTTAACCTCGGTCGTGCGTTTTTCGAATAGAGATTGGGATTTTATTTCGAGGAATTCGAGTTCGACGGACTGGCTATCGAGATTGGTGGCCCTCAGCCCGGCTAGGACTTTTCGAGCTTCGTCTTCTCGGCCGTGGTGTACTAGCCATCGGGGACTGAACGGCATGAACAGCATTCCGACGAGAAGAACGAGCGCCGGAGCAAGCTGTAAGGTTAAGGGGATAAGCCACGCGGCGTCAGATTGCGTTTCGCCTTCTCCAACGATGAAATGCGTACCGTAGTCCTATGAATAGTAGGAGTTAAATAGGTACTTTTGAGCTATGAGCGGTAGAAAACTCTGAACGGAGGCAGGTTACTCACGATCCAGAACGAGATCATGACCCCAAACTCGATGGCAAATTGTTGGACACCAATCAATAAGCCTCGAGATTCCGGGGGAGCACATTCCGCCACGTAAATGGGGACGACCATCGACAGAGAACCGACGCCCATTCCTGTGACAAAGCGGCCAGCTAGAATAGCTCTAGGACCAGCCTGGACGGCCCAAGTCTGCACTATAACACCGACGATGAATATACCGGCGCTTGCGACTATAGTATATTTGCGGGACAAGGACTCCGCAAGTAAACTAGAGTAGAGCGTCCCGAGCCAGGCTCCTAGCTCCAAGATAGCAGTGAGCCAGCCCTTCTTAGTGCTATTACTAACATAGTCGCCCATGTGGTGCCCGAAGGAAGACATCGTCAAGATGCCGGAGAAGACGCCTTGGTTGTACCCGTATAGAAGGCCGCCGATGCATGCGAAACACGTCACCGCCAGCGTCCGGGAGGTCTTGGCAAGCGCTCTGAATCCCGATGCGGTTCCCGCAATTTCCTCGCGGTACTGCAAGGCAGAGCCTGAGAGCTCTGAGGCGCGCGGGGGAGACATTGCGGTTAAGGTTAAGGTTACTTAGCAGCTAGCGAGAAGATAGAGGCATCAATATCGATGATACACATAGCCTCTTAATACCTACTCGGCCTTCATCTTTATAACGATGATAAAAACGATAGGTAAAGCATTCTACGTCACGTTTTTCCGTGATCAAGCTCTGTGTACGCTGTATAGGGGCTATGTAACGTAAGTATAACAAATAACCCCGACGTGGGGAAGTCTGGGGTAATCTGGGGTAGTTACCCCACTACAGCTGCGGAGTCGGTGGCTAGGCCTAGATCGTGCGGGGAAATGTCTGTCCAGAATAGGAAGTTTTGGTTGGGGAATTTCTATAGGTGAAGTAGCTATCTGTTAGATTGAACGTTCAATTGATGATTCAATTATTGATTGATCTAAAATCTGAAGATCTAAGAGCTTCTTGCAGGACCAACAGGAAAATTCTTCAGAGGTACCCATTTCATGTCTCAGAGGAGATCACGTGATATCCTAAGATTTGAGGGCATTTACACACAGACCACCTAAAGAAATCCTTATCTTGTGCAAGGCGATAAGGGAATAATGAAAGTTATGTCCAAGTATCTGACACTATCCCTTCTCCATCACGACCTAATAAGGCAACTTTGGTCCCCTGCTCCTGCCCCGTACTCTTCCCCCGGAAGAGCCTCCCGTGGTTACACTCGGTATGCTAGATTCGACGTCACTGCATTACTCGCTGTTGCTAAGAAAAGGGGTAATAACCAAGTTGTGTTTAATCCCGCCTTGGAGCCTGTTGAGCGTTGGAGGGTGGATCGCAAATGTTGGAATCGCGGTCAAGGGAAATTCTAGACCTAGTTCCGTCGGCACCCGGAGGAGATACTCTAATCGTCCCATTCGTCACCGATAGCTTCCACTTCTAGGTTTAGAAAAATACGAAGGTCTCGGCCAATGATTTAGACTATATATGCCATACACGTCGCTTAGTGAGTGCACAATGACGAGGATACAAAAACCGTGAGTAGGTAGATACTGTATTATTTTCAAGGTTGCCCGTAGTGATCTATTCGTTGTCGTTCCGCTAGACTTTAGCGGGTAGTCGCTATACTTCAAGCAGCCTACCCACTAAAAGAAAACGCCACACAGTAGCCTAGGTACCTAAGGAACATTCAAACACACACGGCCTAGGACTACCAGCGTTACAGGCTCAATATCTGTCTAGATTTTCGTATATGAGATTTCAGGTATCATTGCGCAACTTTTAGCTATATAGATAATACATGTACTCCCATAATTACCTACCTAGATACACAATTAACCCTACCACTGCCTCTTCCGAATCTTCACCGGCATATCTCCTGGGGAGCATGTAAAGGCCTCCCACTGCGGCAAGACCCAGTCAGGATCCAGTAACTCAAAGTCGTAACGATGCACGAGACTTGCAACCACCACGGTCTGTTCCAGATACGTGATGTTGCGCCCGATGCAGCCGCGGGCGCCGCCGCTAAAGGTAATAAACTGCTGCTGCAGGTCCTTAGCGTCATCCGCGAGCCAACGATCCGGCAGGAACTCTTCCGGGTTGGGAAATACGGCTGGGTCGTGGTGCATGGCGTACGGCGGAGAATGGACCGTTGTATTTCCGGGGATCCAGTGGCCCATGATCGACATTCCTTGCTCGGGCGTAAGCCTGTTCACGCTCATCGTGTTGGGCGGGGTCAGCCGCATACTTTCGTCGAGGCAGGCGCGCAAATAGCGTAGGTGCTTGACCTTGTCGAAAGACGCCACGTACTCGTCTTCGTCGAGAACAGAGTCTAGCTCGACCCTAAGCTTCTGGAAACACTTGGGGTTCTTCAGGAGCCAGTAGAGGACGTTTGTTAAGGCGATGCCGGTTGTGTCGGAACCAGCGTTGAGCATGATGCTAGCTTCTGCGACCATCTCGCCCATCGGATACATGTTCGCCTTGTCGTTCTTGTCCTGCAGGATGCAGCTGAAGAAATCTTGCAGATCTTCCTTGGCTCGGTAGCGTTCTAGCCGCCTCTGGACAAGGTATACGCAGATGTCTGTGTATCGTGCCCCGTCCCGCCAGTAAGGATGCCATGAAGTCAACCAGGCTAGCCGCCGATACCAGTTTGGCGACCACACCAGGCTTGTATCGATCATATGTGAGCGCCATAGTGATTCTCGATAGCAGACCTCGTAGGAGTCGCCTCGTAGATTCTTGATCTTAATGGTATCGTGGCCAGCTTCGAGTAATTTGAGGTCAGCGCTGAGGCCAATCTGGGCAATCGCATCTTCCGCAAACAGGATCATCCAGTGACGGTGATTGATGTACCCATCCATCCGTCGGCCACGGTGTGACCGGTCTGCGTGAAGGGTTGGGTGATATTGCGGCTGGGAGCAGAGATTGTCATATTGCTGCAGAAGGGCGGCTGTCCTATCGGCCACTATGTGCTCCCAGCTTTCCAAGCTGGCCAGAGAATATGCCCCGGCTAGCACACGACGCTTTCGGGAGTGATCATCACGGTCGGAAACATCCGCAAGATGCCGATGCGATCCGGCCAAGAGATCATAGAATTCGCCCTTGCGAACTGGAGAGCCGTGTCCGTAAATATCCTTGAATGCCGAGACGTCGCAGAATGAAAGCGAGTTTGGCCCAACGCGAACCACTGGGCCTAGTCTTGTGTGTGCTTCGTGATAAGCTTTGAATCTTCGACCCCGCGAAGAGTAGTACATGTTTGGGATATTTGTGAGAGGCGAGAGCATTGACATGCCAGGAAAACGCCGCAAGCCTTTGGAATCTTTGAGGTAGTCGAAGACATGCTTTGCCGTAAGGACCACAAACGAAAGGGCGAGAATACCAAAAGTCGCTATTATTAACAGCATTGTTTCGATCAGAAAGCTGAGCAAGATTTACTAAAGTTGTAGTTGGTGGGCGCTAGGTTGGAGTAAAAGTGACGGTTCTCTTTAATTTATCCCCAGATTCATCCAATCCCACAATATATCACGACCAAGAATCGCCATTCATAGCAGTCCGTACACATCCATAAGGCAACAAGCACATGGCATAACATACATCGGGTTTTCGCGAAGGTTAGTGTTGTATCTAGTTCATCTACCGATTTGGTACGTGATGACGTTCATTAAAACCGGGGTAAATGCTAAAAGGGGCAAGCCGAGTGATATTCTTGAAAAGGCAACTTTGCTACTCATAGTAATCATCGGTCGCTAGAAATAGTAGTTTTGTCCTTATACGCTTGTAGCGGGTCTGGATTAGAGCTTGCCTAGGTACTAGGTAATTACCCCCTGGTCGGAGCATGGTACAAAACTCTGATGGAGTTGATGTCTGATCCAAGATCGAGGGCACTCAAGGCTGAATCTTTTCGAGATGGTCACGCAACCTAACTTGTCCAATTCGACTACCTTCGTCTTCCCAGAGATGTCTTTCAGTGGCCTTTTGGAACAGCTAAATAATCCGTGGTTAGCGCCAACCAGATTTGATAGCGCTATCGCAATCGCCTTCTTCGTTTTGGGGGTCACGCACCTGATATTTGATTCTAGGCTGGACAACGGCTATAAAATACCAGACGATTTTTGGTATCAGATCCCGCAGGAAAATGAACATGATGTGCTTGACAATGAGCCAAGGACAGCTAGGAACGTTGGTACAGTCTTCACAGAGCGAGTGAGTCTCCTAGCACTAAAGCACTTTAGCAGATACTAACGTCCTATTACCAGAAGTTAGATATGGTCATCTTTTGGGGTAGTCAGAGCGGCAGAGCGGAGATGCTCACAAAGCGGCTAGCGAAGACACTGCGCGATTTCTTCGGCGCAAGAGTGTATGCCGCAGATCTTGATGATTTTGACCATGAACACCTAGCCGAGCTTCAAGAGAAACAGCTTTGCGGCTTCATTCTCTCAAGTTACGGGGACGGAGACCCGCCAGACAACACCAACGGCTTGTGGAAAACACTGGATGGATTCCAGTCCAAAAACACGAACCTTGGTCGATTACGATATGTTTTATTCGGCCTAGGAAATTCTGAGTATCGCCGTTATAACCAGGTTGCTAAGCATGTAGATGAGGTTCTACGGAACTTAGGGGCTGTGCGTTATGGAATCATGGGCGATGGCGACGACGCAAATGGGATGACGGAAACTTCCTTTATACACTGGAGGCATGCTTTGGAGGAAACTTTGAAGATTGATCTCGGATGGAGAAAGGAAGAGGCTAGTTATTCTCCATCTTTTCGCATTCGGGAGGATACATCCACGACACCCGAGACAGTACATTTAGGCGAGCATTTTCCGCTTGAACTGAACCGCCAACGACAACAAAACAGCGCCAAATATCCCTCACCTCTTCAGGTTACTGGTATCCGGAAATTGTGGGAAGATGACACCAAGCTTTGCCTACATCTGGAAATAGACTTGGGTTCGAATCGCACGTTGAAGTACAGGACCGGCGACTACTTGGCCATCTGGCCCATTAATCCGAACACCACAGTTGATCGACTATTAGTAGCTTTGAACCTTATGGAAATCCGGCACACTCCAGTACATATTGTCCCTGTTGCGGACTTAGGCGAAAAATCGCCAGTGGTCTCTCCGACTACATACGACGCTCTCTTTCGACATTATCTCGAGATTAGCGCCCCCGTGTCGCAAGAGCTACTAGCTGATCTTGCTTCATTCGCAACTTCCGATGAGACTAAGGGTCAATTGCTTCGCCTGAGTCGGGATCCGGTTGCGTTTCAATCAGAAGTTGCTGGGAAGCACTGGACAGTGGCAGACCTCCTAGAAACGCATAACAGCAAGTCAACAATGATTATTCCGTTCTCTTTCTTCTTGGAAAGGTTCAGACCCATGCAGCCTCGGTATTACTCAATCTCAAGTTCGTCTATAGTCCATCCCGGTACGGTCTCGCTGACCGTGGCTGTCAACAAAGCGCCTGTTTATGAATTCAAGGAGACCCCGGTTCAACAAGGATGTTTCGGCCTAGCAACGACATATATGCACTCTTTAGAAAGATCTATCAATAATAGCGACGACGATAATATGGCTTCTTCCTTGAGTTTAAGAGGGCCAAGAGGATTGTTAGAAGGCCATAAAACTTTCGGCATGCTTCGTAACAGCACTTTTAAGCTACCGCTTAAATCCTCAACACCAGTCATTATGATCGGCGCAGGAACCGGTGTGGCACCCTTCCGTGGTTTTGTTCAGGAACGACTGAGACGACAAGAGCTCGGTCAGGAAGTTGGCCGGACCCTGCTGTTTATAGGATTCCGTCATCCCGATGTAGATTTTATATATAAGGATGAATGGAAACAATGTGCGAACATGTTAGGGCAGGGTTCGTGTAAGATATGGACCGCCTTCAGCCGTGTTGGCACCCAAAAGGTCTACGTCCAAGACCGGCTAAGGGAGAACGCCCAAGAAGTGTTAGACCTCTTGAGCAATCCTACTGGTTGTCGAATGTATATTTGCGGAGCCGCTGCAATGGCTCGAGGGATCATTCAGGTTTTGGTAACGGCTAGAATTGCTTCTGTTGGAGGGGGCGAAGACCAGGCTGCGCTATGGATTAGAAATTTGCGCTCGTCTAAGCAGCTACTTGAAGATGTCTGGGGCTAGATTAGGCTTCTGACTTTCAACCCACAACCCACGACCCATACAACCCATGGGTACCCACGCTAAAAGTCTCGACGCGTTGAGGTGTGTGTTGAAGTGCGCGTTTAAGTGGTTTGGGTGGGGTTTTACGCGTTTAAGTGGACATATCCATGTGAATAGCTTCATAAAACACCAGATTTCTTGTATAAAAGAAATGCCAAAAACCCCATGGGTACCCACGACCAAAGCGTAAGCTATATTGTGGCTAGCATTTCACCATTGATAGTTTCCCACTGTTCTAGTAAATTGCGCTGAATGTCGGCAGTTGGCCATACGTCGTCTCGGTCTATGGCTTGCAACAAATCAAGTAATGCTCTTTGCTCATTTTTCTCTGTAATCCAGTCACCACCTGCAATAGGATATATAAGTTAAATATTGATAAGCAAGAGAGGTAGTAAAAAGAAAGCCTTACATTGTGAAATTGCTGAGCAGGCGACCGTCCTGGCTGGTGGGACGGGATTCGATAATGCTAGGCCGCATAAATATCGTAGATAATGTAATGCGATCATCTTCTAATAGTTGAGCATGTTTCATCTAGCAGATGATATATACGATCAACGTACCATGCTTTTTCTCCGCGCGTCAGATGCCCCGGGACCAATTTTAGGGATTGTTGGGTCGTATACGGCCATCAACACCACGGAGAAGAAGTGGTAAGCCATAGCTATTGCTAATGAAAGAAGTTAATATTCTCTTATAGTAATATTTTCGACTTCACTTACAGCAATGATCAACTGTGAAAAAGATTTCGGGAAGTGGACGTCCATCTGAAGGGTTTCGCTCTCTAAAGTGTACAGGGGAAAATATTTCAGGCTTCTCTTGGTCCCAACCATCGAGGTCCCTAAGAATAGCATGGTATGAGTGTGCAGAGCCGCAGTTGGATCCAAAGCAAAAGTCGATAACATCCGCATGAAGGCATGTCGCCTTCTTCGTCCACATATAGCTATCCGCAACACCTGCTGATTGAATGAGTTTGATTCCCTTAAGTTCCGTTCTTGGACTTCTATGGTTGATAATGGCGACAGCAATCTCTTGGCGTTGATAGACCCAGAACGAAGCAGTGCTAAGCCAGTCTAGAGGGATGTTACGACGGCGCAGTTCTTCTACGCATGCAGACCCGCCAAGCAAATGCTGTGCGTCATCTCTGCCGTGAACAGGTGCTATGATAGATTAGCATTAGCATCCCAATCTACCTATGTTTCGTGTTAGGAAGGGGATTCTCACCACGTATCTCTTCGTAAAACCGAAGTATCGTAGAGCAAGCAAGGAATGTCCCAGTCGTGATAGATTCAGGATCTTGCAACATGGGGAGGAGGAGGCCAACGCAGTCGCTATGGTAGTGTTCTGCTTTTTCAACAAGCTCACTCATCCGCTCTTCTTCCTTTAATTGCCGTCCTTTATGTATACACGCGACTGCTAGCATAGAGTACAGGAGATATGGGCATTCCGGCGCAAGAGCCAGAATATGCAAAGTGAAGCCCGGATTGGTAACATCGAACTAAAGTAGTCAGTAAAGTGATATTGCCATGCGGCCCTGAATCACTTACCCAGGGCCACCCGACTGCTATCTTGAAATACTGAAGAAGTTCAAATGATTCTGGATTTCTCATATCTTGTGTAGTCTGCTGGTCACACGTCGACATCGTGGAGCTCACAGGCGGTGTTTCAGTGGATCGCCATTCTGTATAACTAAGGATATCGCTGGTAAGAGCCGAACACGGGGTAGTGCCCTCATGTTGGCTTTGTCTAGAAGTCAACTTACAACTTGACGTGGGAGTTTGAAAGCTTTGTGGCGGCGCTTCTTCATCCTCAGGCCCCAGCTCAACGACAGATTTCGAGCCTCCGGAATTGGGCGAATCTGGATTTTCTGGTGGTTGGAGACTCGTATAATGAAGTACTGATGGCAGCATAAAATGTGAAGGGCTGGGCGTAGTGCTTGGGACAGTGCTTGTGGGCCGACGTTCATCGACAAAGATCACTATTCCAAATTAGCTTGACTTTGAAATTAACCATGTAGGACCGCTTGCCTCACGCTCTTTGGGAGCGCTGACCCAGGTCTGGTCATCCCCAAACTTCAGCTTTCCTTTACCATGGTACCCTGCATCTGCAGCAAGTGAATCCTTCTGTTTACGAAAGCGAACATTGAAGTTTGGTACACAATCTCGGTCACGGTCTTTGCAGTTTTCACACACTGGCTGAGCACCATCGCCTTGTTAAAAGTCAGCGACAAAAGATTTTAATGTTACGGGTTTGTGACGGTAGGAGAGTTTTACTATACATTCGAGATGGGCAGCGCGACAACTTTGGCTGGAAATGGTAAGAAACTATTTAAACTAATCAGATAGATATACAATCATACCAAGGGAGCATTTGCATTGATGAGCGAGGGGAAGCTAGTGATAAACTCTTTGCTGTCGCGTATTGAAGTATGGTGTAGGCAAGCTTCAGATGGAGGCGAGATATTGCGACTTGTTTCACCTCGCTTTTCACTCTTTGACCTTCTCCGCAGAGAACTTGCTAGCTCATGCCTTGGTTAATGAGACTGCCTCAGATGGTCCTTAAGAGCAAAGAGCGCCAGGAGAGGAGCGTATGTGCGATAGGTGCCACATGTAGCATTGGTCAAGTCAACGATTGGTGCTGGCTAAGATACGAGATAATGACGACAGTGAAGCCAATGCGCCCATCTCGTTTGGACGAAACTCATCAGAAGACCTTGATTTGAAGAACCCGCGTGCTTGTCGTATTCCGGTATGTCTGTGTATCATAAGGTCATAAAGTAGCGGAAAATCGGCAATCAATAGTAGCAAGTTTGATGATTGATCTATACAGTACCCCACATTGCTTATGATACATTGGCCCACTGGGCATTATGTAGGAACTTACCAAGGTATTAAATCTTACAGTTACAAGACGTCAAACCCTTTAGAAGACCACAGTGATTGCATAACTTCAGCAGCACGAAGTTTAGAGCATCGAATAGTAATCAATTCTTCCTCTAACTGGATACAAGAGTCTTTATGGCTAACGTGGGTACCTAACTATGGAGTAGTGCACCTGCTCAAGATTTTCTCAATGGCTTTGTCCACTTGAGGACTGGACCATCTCTTGCGTGGATCAGGGTCCACCATCGCTTTCGCGAGCGAGACCACTTCGTTCACGACTTTGACGTGACAGCCTTGACTTGCTAAGCCCTTTTCGAGGCTCGATGGTATAGAGCCGGCCTGTAACCCCTTAAACATCTCGGCACGTTCCATTGCGGTACTGCAAGGGCATAGCATCTCGACGAACACAACACCCAAAGCAAAAATATCGACCTTTTCATCGTCGGCGCCTTTGAATGGCGGCGGTCGATAGTTTATGGTGCCGACAGGACTCTTTCTCGAAGCCGACTGGTCATCGTCGTCTTGATAATTCGATAAGGGCAATTCGCCTCGTGCCAATTGAGCGACGAGCCCAAAATCACCGATGCGAGCGTTGATCCATCGTGGCGATACATTGCCACTCTTGTCCCGACAAGAGTTGCATGAAAGATTACAGTATCCACCTTGTGACTCTTCCTCAGTCAATGATAGGAATATGTTGCCCGGCTTGATATCTCTGTGTAGGAAGCCCTTGGAATGGATGTATCGCAATCCTGAGTGTATAGAGTGCAATAGCCGAAGACTAGGGATGAGATGAAAGCAGTGTTTAGGGGTATCGGGATCGTTCGACGAGAAGGAGATATACTGATACAATGTCATGGGATAGAGTGACATCTGGATATATAATGTGTGGCCAGTCGCATCAAACGCTTGATGTTTTTGGCTGCTGCTTTCTAGCTGACCCTTCCCGTCTGTGAAGATATCGCTGGTGTTTGATAAGGACGGGCTTTCGACGGTACTGTGATTAGAAGCGGACTTCTCGAACCACTGGGGTTGATGAGCTGATCCATCATCGGGTAAGGGGACAGTATCTTCTTCAAAGACTATTCCACCACTAAGGGAGGGTGAAGGTTCGTCTTCGGTATCCTGAGAAAAGGGATGATTACTCAGCAACAGCTGTTGGCGCGGACTCGAACGGGGCCTTGTACCAGAATCTGATGATTCAAGTCAGCACTTAGCCTTCCCAAAGTACTAATCAGATACGTCATGATTTGACGCGCTAGCGAGAATAATCACCATTATCTTTTGTGTGCTGCATAGATTTGGTTATGGGAGTATTGAGGCAATACCAGGCTACTGTAAACACGCCATGATGGATGTATAACTAGGTAATAGACCTAGAGAAATAGGAAAAGCAAAGTTAAAGGAGAGAAACTTACCGCGTGAGTTCATGAGTAAAGGAGAGGGAAGTTGGCGGGGATCCTCAAGCCAGGTAGCATGATAACGAACGATATTGGGATGATCTAAGGTGGCTAAAGCTTGAACTTCGCGTAGAATATGCTGAAGTTCTTCAAGTCTCCCATCACGAAACCTCTTTCCCAGCTTTGGGGATAATTGGATCTTCTTCACTGCGTATGTCCTCTGGTCTAGGGGATTGTAGCATCGATAAACCTTCCCGAAGCCGCCTTTTCCGAGAAGGGCAAGTTCACGAAACGACGACTGGTAGTGACTCTGATGCGGCTTCGATTGAAGTTCCAACTGGGCCGGACGTGGGGCGAGAGTTAATTGGGACGTTTGAGAGACTAAGCCGCGCATCGGATTGGAGATGCTTGAAGCGAGTGTTTGAGAATTCGCCATCAGACTGTCTACGGCTGATAAATATTGGCGTCGATTTGCTGTGCCACTTTCGGCAGCAGCGAACTCTGCCATGATTCCATTTGCTGAAAGTTGGCGACTTGCCTCCACGAAGAGTTGCCGTGCTAACGGTTGGATCTCCGGAGACTGTCTATTGTAATTCTTACCCGGATTAGCAGCATTGAGGACCTCGGCAGCACGAGTGCGAATATAGTCCTCTAGCAAGCTAGCAATCATCATGTTACGATGATCGTCAACGACATCCTTACTTGACGAATCGCGAGATTCGGATATAGATTTGGTCCGTCCACTGGACGAGATACTTTGAGTGTCTCCATGATCCGACCTGGCGTTTGAACCGGGTTGGCTCTCCTGGCTGAAAGTTGACTCTTCGGAGTTCATACTTAAGAATTAAGTGAGATAATACAATCCTTTCAACGTCAAATCCGAAGAAGGTTATCTGTAAGGATTGTCACATGTCGTTGTTGGATTAAGGAGCGTAGCGTTGGAATGAGGAGATCGCAGTCGTCCGAAGACGCTAAAAAGGTGAACAAAGTGAACATGAGCCGATGAGCTGAGCCAGCTCCGAAAAGAAAATAGATATTAGGGATTAAAAGCCTCCTGCACAGGCGGGAATTCAATCTTGGCGCCTAATTTGTTTGAGGTTGTGGATGAGTTGTAAGTTATTGAATTTGAACTTTGATGAATTGGACACATCATTTGATAGGTACCTATTTTTCTATTACGTAATTGTACTACCTCCCACTGTAGACCCACCTATTCACTAGCCACAATTATGTGGCGCTATTATGTTCACCATTAGGTAATCTGAGTGGCTGTTTGTGGCTGGTATATTGTCGTGAGGTTCTTGTGGGTTTCGTCGATCTCCGTAAACTGCATTTCTGGGACTGCATCAAGCAACAAAGTGGGCCTAATCCTGCACTAAGTTGAGCCTCAGTGGATCTAAGCATGACATATGACAAGTGATGGACTTTGCAAAGTGCAAAAATACATGCAGGTATGTGCAGGAATGTGCAGTTCCAGAAGATGCAAGACTGATTTGATGTTGTATATATGTATATAGGGTATGTGATATATGTGAGATGATGTAAGGAGCCTTTGTTGCGTGAAATTCGGAATGCCAGATACGGAGATACCATTTCCCCTCACTATATGGAAAACACAACACAACCCAGGTCCCATGTACCCAATATGCCCAATCTATTTCAACACCTCCTGTGGTCGTAAGGTGCTGATATGACAACATTTATCGACCTACCCAGATAGGTAGTCGGATAGGTAGTCTGGGAAATGCAGTAATCCTCTAACTTCTTCACCCTCTTCGCGCTCTTCGCCTTCTTTACTCCTCCGCCTTAGTCGCTTGTACCGCCGCTTTCCATTTCTTCCAACATCAATCGATCTACCTTTTCCCGCTGTGGTTGGGCACTTGGTCCGAAGAGCCGTCACCGCCTGATGTGCCGCCCCCACTTCCACCGCTCCCGCCATTTCCTCCACCGCCCGTCGATGACTTTTCCGAGGGATCTGTCTCTGCCTTGTGCTCGCTTCCTTTTGGTTGTTTTGGATCCTGGAGTATTCGTTAGAGGTCATATTCGGTCTTATTCCATCCTCCTTTTCCAAAGCAGGCTCTAGGCTAAATTTAATTGATCATTTGATCATACTCACCATCGTTTCTCAATAAATTTCTAACTCAACCAGAGGTCTTTCTTTGGTCTCGTCGGCAGCCGACTATCCGAGGGAAGAAAGCGTGCCTCAACTTTATAGAGACACAGATGCCGTGAGCTTTTTGTGTTTTTTTTTATCATGGAGAGTTGCGATTTCAAACCCAAGAGAAGGGAGTCCAGGAGGCAAGGCTGTATAAATAGAGACTCATGGCTAGGTATCGACTTAATGCTAACCCGATATTGCAGCTACGAATGAACCGATATCCTATAGGTGGTAGTATGACTGGGGTACAAGAGACGAATCATGTCATAGTACACATCCGGTGAGGGTCATTTAATTAAGGCACTGCCTACCTACCTAAGTATTTCCCTTATTAAACAGAGCAGCATCACACCCTCTTTCCCATACCCAGGTGACACCTGATACTAAGCCATTCTTTCTTTTGAAGTGCAAGATTCCCACCATAAAGTGATCCCAATCCAACCACCCTCCTCTTAACCAATTATCCCGATTTATGGGCTGGTAGCTGTACATGTCTTCGTTGTAGTACTCCAAGTTTTGCATTATTTCCTCTCTCCCATTGAATATAAGCTGCAAACCTTCACTAACCGCATTTGCTCGTACAGTTAGAGTGATCCCGAGTCCCGTATATTCTCCGACATATTCTTTCGCGGGATGTTCAACCGAATAAATGTCGCGATGCTTATTCCAATCGTTCTTAAGAGACTTCCAGTCTCTTAGGCGCATTTCACGTTCGTATGAAACCATGGGAATGATATCAATCTGTTTCTTAAGGTCGAATAAGGCTTGTATCATTATAGCTGCTGTGAAGTCGCTTGGGTCTCCTGTATTCAGGCCACTGCCGAGGACTACAACGGCGCTCATGGTTTTGGGAAATAAGTTGACTGATGCCGTACCGCAGAATCCTATTCCAGTAATCTTATATAGAGGTTGCTGCGGCGAATCTCTACCAAGTATATTTTCGTTGATGTAATTTTGATCCTTATTGCCGTTATCAGCCAGACTCATATTCCACGACCCCCAATGAACCATTGACGATGGCATCACACACTTGTACCACGACAAATGAAAATTAGACAAGGTCTGCAAATCATCCTTGTGGGGGCGGGTCCAATAAGCCTTATTCAGGATAGAATTGACCTCCCTCAGTGGATTCATTTCTATGTTTGACAGCGCTGCAAGGGGTTTCGATTCTTCTCCCCACTGGGCGTCCATTGTAGCAGCAGACCATATGAGCAAATCCTTGATCGAACTGCGTATGCCCACCATGGCAAGGACGGGAGTGTTGCATTCGTTCGTCCATTCATGGTCAGGTTGCTTACACCATGAGCCGTCGGAAAGTCGAACATAAGAGTGAGCGATATTGGCATCCGAGGATAAGCGAGATTTATAAACCACGGTGTCATTCATCCCCAGCGGCTTTAAGATTTCTTCCGAAATAAAGTCGGCATAACGCTTCTCGCTAATACGTTCAATGACGAGTGCAAGTAGACCATGGGATACGTTGCTGTACTCCCAGGTCCGACTATAATATGTCCCGAAACGTTCATTCCCATTCGGCGCGTCGTTGAGGACATTGATGAAATCCTCTTGAGAAACCAAGACTTTACCTTCGGGGCCTAGGAGTGTAACAACGGGATTTGCTAGCCCTCCGGAATGGCGTAGGAAGTCATTGAAGGTCGCTTTAGTTGCAACACGAACATCGCCTTTTGGCTTGAACTCTGGGATATAACGACCAACGGCATCAGTCCATTTGCATTTTCCCTGATGGACCAAGATTCCAAGAGCAGCCGCAATGAAAGATTTTGATATAGAACAGAGTGTGTAGAGAGTGCTCGTATCAGGTTCCTTCTTCTCGAGAACATCGCGATGACCGGTGCTGCCGGTGAATATGACCTCTCCATGGTGTAGAATGCCAAAACTTATGGAACCAACGCCACATCGTTCTCGGACCTCCCCAATTGTCTTCAATTTGTCTCCGAGACGTTCCTGAAACGTGGACATAACTTGTTAGTACCACCACGAGGACAATTGACAGGATTGTAATTCTTACGATAGTAGAATCCATAGTAGAATTGATCGATTGAGGCTTCATAATAACACTAGGTTCTAAAAGTAAAAGATTGTGATCGTCCGTTTATTTCTATTTCTGAGTGAGACGAGACGCGGTACAAAAATATTTACCGTGTCATGGGTGTTAGGTACTTGTATCGATGTATCAGTAACTTAAGGACGGGAATACTACTTTTGAGACAATTCCAATGCTCGGGTGTCCAGGGTCTAACACGGGGCACCGTAAATAATTAATAATTGGTTAGGTATTACTGAGACTTCATCTCCTACAACCGGACTGGAAGGCTCACTTGATCAATTGTGTTGCCGCACAAATATGCCGTTGTCCTATGATACGGCATGTAAACGTCATACGACATGAAGATGCTCAATATGGACTACCAAATAGAAGATTCTTTCAATGGATAGCAAGTGTCATATTTTAAAAGGCAAGATATCTCCTAACATGGATAACTGGCGAAATAATGAATTGGCTCTCGCGGGTGTCAGATAAATATCGGAATAACCTTGGAAATCTTCACTTTAAGCTTCCAGGTAGGTAAGCCCCCTGAGCTTCTCAAGCTTGTTCATTGGCTCGATCCCACACCGCGCTTGCACGAGGCGTTTTTCAATGTCGTAACGAAGTACCCAAAACCACTCCAAAACTATGCCTAAATAGGACGATACTTTAGGTAGGTATACAATAAGACTCAATTAGGAGAAGATGAAATTTTTGATGCACGGTGTACCAAGTACACTTTCTAGGTATCATTTATCATTTCTCTCCGGCGCGGCTGCAGGATCCAGACACAGCCCCTGAGAAAGTCCTATAGCCGCATTTACGATATTAGCCAAAGATACTTAAATAGGGCTATTGGTGCCTGCAGCCGCCTCGGACGTGAGCTTGGGTCCTTGGGATTGTTTGTTGAGGAAATTCGTCTAAACTTACAGCCTCAGCTGGCTGAAATGTCATCAACCAGTACAGACGCCGAGGTACAGCCTGTACAGCCTGAGATTATCTGGGTTTCGGCATTGGATGCATTCCTTAGCTCATTGGATGAGGATGACCGGCGAAAAGTGAACTCCGTGAGTGGCGTGGATAATATGCTGCATCACGTGCAGGAGCTTCGGGTGGAATATCGCAACTCCCGTGTGATCCGGGTACTTGACCGGCTCCTACCTTTCATGCGCTGGATTAAAAGCTATAGCGAGTGCATGAAAATTTACATAGAAGGAGCACCGCGGGCGCTTGTATTACTTTGGGGATCTCTGTCATTGGTTATTGAAGTAGGACAATGTTTTAATGTTCACCGTTCCACCTGCAGCCACGAGTTGATTTTTTTAATCCTTCATTTATCTTCCGTTTTCACGTTTCATTTTCATTTGTTTTGTTGGGCATTTCTCTGCCAATACCTACCCGTTTACATTCGCCAAAGTACTAAGTAGGTACCTCATAGTCGAAGAAGCTAACAAGCCCCGTGCTACCAGATCGCCACCAGGAATTATCGTGCATTGGATCAGGTAGTCGTTGCTCTTGAAGAGATCTGTCGACACGGCCCGAGATTTCATCATTACACGATCCGACTGGCTGGCAGCTCATATGAACAACTGAAGGTCGCACTTATCAATTACCACACTGAACTCATAGGATTTTGCCACGACAGCATCACTTTCTTCAAGACCGGGCCAACAAGTGAGTAAATCCGCCTCAAAGTGAATCCTTAACCGCGATAGGTCAGCTCATCAATACAGAGAACCTACTTTATTGTACATTTAACCCTTTTGCAGATAAGATTGAACCTCGGATTAAACGCTTACGTGAGCTGACAGCGTGGGTCGACCAGGAAGCTGTTGTAGCCTCAAGTGAGCGTTGGGATAGAAAATATGACGCACTCAACAAAGGCGTGCAAGGAATCCTCGAACGATTAAACCCTCGCAATCTTCATTCATCATCCATAATGTTAACCGCTGGTCTCTTCCAAAACCTTCCGCCAAAACACGGACAAGTCTGCTATGGTCGAGATGCTGAACTCGGGCGTTTGGAGGCTTGTCTTCGTGTCAATGGAGGACGAGAGGTTCTTCAAACCGCATGTCTCTGTGGGATGCGAGGCGTTGGAAAATCACACTTAGCACGGGAGTTTGCTTATAATCACGTCAACGCGTATCTGGCAATACTGTGGGTTTCGGCGGAGAGCTCCCTAAAGCTTCAGCAGTCATTTAGTACAATTGCCCATAGTTTGGGCATTGCTGACGAATCTGTACAACATCCCGATCAACTCCGGGAAATACTGAAGAAATGGCTCTTCGATGCAGGCAAAAGCGGTACGTACCTACCACGGACTAAGGCACTAGAAGTCAACAGAACTAATTGAAATTTAGATGAGAATAACGACTGCTCGAAGTGGCTTATAATATTCGATAACGTTGAAGATTTGTCACTACTTGGCCCCTATTGGCCTCTAGAATCTAGTGGTTCTATTATAATAACAACAACTAGCGAAGCAGTTGCGCGCCGTTACGTCCATGCAGATAGAACGATACAGATGGAACCATTATCTATAGAAACAGGTACACAGTTGCTTTTGAAAATCACAGATACTCACGAATCAAATTTGAGGGAAAAGGCGGCAGCAAAACTAATAACAGATGCATTAGGGCATCTACCATTAGCATTGGACTTGGTAGGTAATTACGTCAAAGGTCTGGGCAAGTCTCTCTCATCTTTTTGGCGAGAACATCCCCATTTCGAAACCGACTTTCTGTTCAATCCCGACCTTACAACGTGGACTCCCGCACACTTTGAAGAGTCAATCAGCAGAATCTGGGCTCTCCATATTTATCCTAACTTCCAAGATACTAGCGGGCATCTTGACGCCAAATCATATTGGTTGATCAATATGGTTGCATTCCTTGATAGGGACGGTGTCCCTCTTAGTTTGTTCCAAAATGCAACGCGTGAAGCAATGTGAGATAATAACTACTAGTCTTATTCATAGAATCCAGCTTCACTGATATTATACACAATTAGGCTATTTGAGGGGCCCGATCTTCCTCATGAAATCGAGAACCTTGAAGACCTTGTTCAAAATCCTTTCAACCAAGTCCTCGTGTAAGCTTTCACGATTTCTATGAAAAATTCTGAGAATCAGAATGAATCACGGACGGTACCTAACCTTCGGTCTAGAATGGACGGCGCAATAGTGAACCTCCGCGAGAGGGCCCTACTGAAACTCAATGATGACACGAGCCAGATCAGTTGCCACCATCTGATTCGGCATGCTGTTGTAAAATCCATGAATGATAATACCAAACTCGAGACACTAAGCCGCGTTGTTTTCTTGCTCAATGCATCCTTCCCAACGCAAGAGGACGGAATCCCTCTCCACAGTAAATGGAAGTCTTGTGAAACTTTAGCAAGCCAAGTTTCCGCCGTTTTATATTCTTGCTCGCTCTTTAAACTCGATATCGGCCGCCCAATCCTCCTTTGCGAAATTGCTGTTCGCTGTGCCTGGTAAAGAAACCAGCTATCACCCCATCTTCCTTTTATAAACCTAAGTACCTATATTAAACTTACTGACTACATACAAGGTATTTTCTGGAATTGGGCCAATATCAGGCAGCTAGACATATGGCAGAACAAGCCATCGATATTTGTGACTTGGCCCTAAAGCAAAAGTCCCATCCTGGATATTCGACATGGTTTGTTCAGGATATGATTAGCCATCATTACAACGTCCTGGCAACGGTAGAAAGAGAAAGACCAGGACACGATTTCGGCATGACTTTATCTCAGAAGGTGTTGGACATCCGAATCAATAACAAACGCATAGCGAACCTCGAAGACGACAAATGGATTGCCGCAGCAGAGGGGAACCTTGCAGTATCTTTGATGGCTTCTGGGAGTGCCGAAGAAGCATATGAAATCATCTGCAGGTTAAGACTGAGAGATGACATGCAATCCAACTTGGATGTCTATTTGCGAAATACATGTCTTTGCCTACTTATACTAGGGAGAATCGATGAGGCCCTCTCCGCTAATAACGAGGCGTTACAGGTAGCGAGAACCAAAAGAGGAGACACTAGTGAGCAAGTAGCTATGTGAGTTTCCACTCCATCGACATTAAAAGATAGACTCTTACTTGGCTCAGTTGCTACTTTGATCTTGCCAGCATCTACATTCAAAGAGGAAACACCTCCGCGGCTCTGGATGCATTACAAGAATGCCTTAACCGGCGGAAGGCGTCTATGCCGCTACATCAAGTCACGGCTTTCACGCTCCATAAGATTGGAGACACTGTGGCCATGGAACACAACTATAGCGCATCAATGTGAGTTGGCATTTTACATAATTCAACATCGCTAACATTTATCCATATAGTCCGTTCTACGAGCAAGCGCTCGCAATTCTGACGTGTTGCGAATGCCATCCTGGCTCAGTCTGCCGCACAGCTTTCGCTTTGGCGTCTGTATGCCAGTTAGCAGGAGATGAAGAGATGTATGAGAAATTCATGCATATGGGCAAGTCAACAGCGGCTGAATTTTCGGATGATGAAACAATGGAATTTGAAACGGCTCCGGGATATTATGATAGATTCGTTCAAGTCGGCTTACGATGAGTCTTGAGAGTAATGTGTATGTGATAGATGTACGTTTACGAAATGTTATGATCTAATGAAACAAAGTTGAGAGATATAATCCCAAGTATTATAACCCCAACGGGCATTTTCTGCCCGTGACCTATTCATCCCACTTTAGTGGACGTGCTTTCCCGTTTTGACTGGCTTAATGATCCCTTCCTGTGCCATAGCCGACACGAGATCCTGCAGCATGAAATCGCACTTTCGCGCCGTAGAGATCGACACAGACCACGGCATCGCCTCGGGCTTCAACGTAGCATCCGAAGCCGTGTTCTCAGTCGCCATTTCGCCTAGAGTAATAGCGAAGTCTGGGATTCCAGCCACCGAAGCAAATCTCGACGGCACAACTGGATTGGGACTGGAACTGGTCAATGCTCTCAAGGTGGCTTTAGCCTCCTCACATGCGCTATCACTACCATTCGTTGCCTTGTTTGTGTTGCAGAGTACGGTTGCATTTAGCTGAGCGTTAGTAAGGACAAGTTGGTTGCCTTTCGCTATGAGCTGACCCAAGTAAACGTTAGACCTGTCGTTGGAGATGTCTGGCTTATAGGACTTGTATGGGGCAGAGAAGACCAAAAATATCGCGTCGGAGCAACTCGCGTTGTCGGGCCGGAGGAACTCCTTCGCTGTCCAACTTCTTATCGCTTGGACGGTATCCAGGTTCTCCTGGTGCATCTCGGGAGTAATTGACGCGTTGGCTAGGAGCCAACCGGAGCGGATATTGGGGACCATGGGCGGGAACTCGCCATCGTGCGTAGCCATCCAGTCTCGTACATATCCGCGCCCAAAGTCATTCCATTGATCGTATGTAGTGAGATTGCCATATGTGGGGCTTATGACATTGTCTAGTAACTTGCCGCCAATCCTCGGAATAGAGCTGCTCGTGCTATTCCACAGGGAATCGATAGAAAGGGGGGTAACTTTGGCGTCCATCAGCTTCGCAAGCGCTTTCACAAAGTCTTGTGTCTTGCCCCACCATACGGCTTCATCTCCTGTCGCCTCAGAATAGTACTCGACGTCCTCGGCCCGGAGGTATATCTTCTTGGGGAATGATGGATACTCCTTCGCAAAGCCGGAGTAGAGCACCTTGTTCACATCAGACCAGACCTTGGGATCTCGCACTAGAACACCGCTAGTGTCCATCGCGGACGAAAGTGGAAGTACCCCGTAACTGAGGTCGACAGCTCCTGTCGACGGACGATTACCCATGACACCGTTCCACATAGCTGGACCTCTGATACTGCCTCCCGTATCGGAGCCCATACTCACATCCAACCAGTCATACGAAGCAACCGCCGCACCTGATCCACCGGAACTGTCGCTCGGAGAGCTATATCCGTCTCCCCTTGGGTTAAAGGGAAGAATATAATCCACGTGTTCCGGAACATCGATACCGGCATAGGCAAACTCGCTAAGATGGTTCTTTCCGACTACAACGGCGCCAGCGGCGATCAGCTTCTGGACCGCGAGGGCAGTGCCGTTCTTGGGCTGGCTCATCTCGTATAGTGCACGGTTGCCACCGGATGTTTTTAACCCTCTCAGGTCGTAGAGATCCTTTACGGCGAGACGAAGACCCGCTAAGGGCTGGTCGGGTGTTTTGGTGTAGTAGAGACGTGATGGGATGCCGATGGTCAGGGCACCGGCTGACATTGATGCCGCGGCGAGGGGGTGGTGGGTGTAGTTTTCGTCTTGGTAGGAGGACTGTGGTATTCATTAGGTTCCTAGCCTGTCTATTCATAGCTACATGGGAATATTACCTGAATGAATGCCTGGTCGAAATCATTTACGAGTTTGTAAGCTCGGTATACGTCGCCCGTCCGTGTTTCGAGGAAGTAGGGACCCCGAGGGACATTGGAAATATCTGGCTTGTTGGAAGCGCTGTCGAAGATGCTACCGACAGTATAATCGGGTCCAAGGGAACTTGCGGAGCTCCAATGGAACTGCTGTCCTGGATGCTCAAAGAAAATCGCTGCATATTGGAATGAGCATTTACTGACTACCGATGTGGATTGAGAATACTTACCCTGGGCGAATTCAGGAGTCCATACATCGTCAGTAACGTTGTAGGTCTCAAAGATGGCCATTATTTCTTGTACGTTGACGGTGCTGGTGTTAAGCCGTACAACCGTTAGAGGAAGAAATTCATCTGAAGACTGGTTCGTTGGCTTCCAGGATTGGAAAGACCAGGCTTTAGTGGGAGGTAGGAAGTAAGAGTTTCCGCCGAGTTCAACTTGCTTCGAGACCGTTTGGGCACACTTTGCCACCCCTAACAGCAGTGCTATAGAAACATTTGAAAATTCGAGGAACCTCATAGTGCCTGAAACGAATGACACAGCGTGGGGAGCTAAAATGAGAGGCTAGGCCTAGAAAGAGGGCACTGGCTCACGAGTGGGTTGGGGAGAACAAGCGTTCCATAATGTGGAAGATTCAGTATGTACTTATATCACTAACTATGGTAGAAATTCTAGTTAAATCACGAAGTGATCTACGCTAGAAGCATAGGATGGTCAGGCATACAAGGCTGATATCCGAGAAAGGCAGCCAAGAGCTGAGCTGAAGGACGGGTAAGGCTGTGTGGTTGAGTATTCTGGGGTGATGAACTGGCACGCATAGTTGGGTGCATATGGGAAATGTTAGCCCCATTGCCTAATCTGGTGTTATGAAGAGATCCGATGTCACCGAGAGGAAAATCTTGCCAAATTTGTCTTCATTGGATCCCGCAATATAGTATGAGTTGTTCTAATTAAAATTGGACTTCTTCCAATGGAATAGTTGCTCTTATAGGGTAATATTATAAGATTGTGCCTGGGTGCATGTGTTCGCATGATTGCCCCTAAAAATATAATTCGATCATAGTATCGATGTTATTGGCCAGACACAACCAATGGAAAGAAAAGAACGAGATTTAATAATGATGTAAAATAACTGCAATTTATTTTGGAATAGGATTTATAATTTTGACAGAAAATACCGCCTACCTTTCAAGGCCTTCACTAGACAGATGTATTGATTAACAGAGTATATTGGGACTCCGAGAGCACCTAAGTAGTACAAGATGATCAACTCCATATCAAATACACATGTAATATTCCAAACCGCAGGGAAAGTCCATAGTAGGTACAATTCAAAAATAGAAGTTTTCCAATGGTACACATAATTACATCCAATTACAACCCCTATTCGAACATTATCTATAAGCATCTTCCAAACATCACCCCTAAAATCGTAAAACCACCCCTATAAAAATCTAAATTACGAAGGGAATCCGCCGTATTCAGTCCTTCTAATGAAACCTAAAGTAAAGCAGCAACAAAAGCCATAAAAGCACCCCCGGTAACCCCTAACCCCTTAGCCAACCCAGCAGCCGCACCCTGAGACGTCGCGGCCGCGTCTCCCGAAGAACCAGTCGCAGTCGGGCTGCTGGCTCCTGCGCCTGTCTCCGTCGCCGCAGCGCTCTGTCCCGGGGACGCAGTAGCCACTCCTCCGCTCGTCCCCAACCCCGTAACTCCAATACCGCCAGAAAGCGGCGTCACGAGGTGCGTTCCACTAGCCTTGAGGCTATCTCTAGCCTTCGAGATCTCAGCATCGTAGTTCGGACCATCGGTGACGATGGTGGCGCAACTGATCGGCGTCGCAGTCCAAGTTGTGGTTGTCGGGCCCTGGCATATAGGCCACCCCTTGCATACGGAGAGGTAGGGCGTGTCGACGGTGCCGCCGACGCAGCAGCCGCTGTCGTCGATGTCGAAGCGCACTCCCGGGCAGTTGTTCATGTCGTGTTGTTGGTAGGAGTCTGCTAGCACGCTGGTGCTGGCGAGGAGAGTGAGGAGGGTGGTTTTGGTGAGGGAGGGCATTGTGAAGTATGTTTGGAATTTGCCGGTGGTGTGAGTTCTGTGAGACTTGAGATAGGCGGTAGATAGAATAAAATTCTTTTGGATTGGATATCTTGGACTGTAAGCTCTTGACTGATGCTGTTGCTGGGAAAATTGTGATGTGACGGATGCCGTGGGACAACTACTGTTATATATCTGTCTTTCCATGATGCAGGACTGGTATATAGTCCTGAACTGGGGTCAATCCTGCGATTCAGCCAAGCGATCCCTTTTTTGATTGTATAGTCACTCAGGGGTCTAGGCTGAGCTGATAATAGGGCTGTGTTATGCCACCCTAGCATGGTAAGTCGCATCATAGTTGCCGGTTTAGGAAATCGGTTCAGCATCATAGTGGGACTTGCGGCTGACTTTCAACCATATCCAATAATATCATCAGAGAAAGTAGAATTTGGTATGAATAGCTCATCTCACTAGTTCCCTTGAAGTTACATTCAGACTACTGGAGCTTTATTTCGGTTTCATTTCATTATCATATTCTACCCCTTAACTCTCATATAATCTCAGCCGAATATGTCCCCAAGTGCGCAGCACTTCGTTTACTCGGATGATCCTGTCATGAGTAAAAATTGATCAGGTGGCAAGGATGGCCAAATATTTCCACTTGTGGCGTAACATCTTTGAAAAACCTCCTCCCTAGTCCACATGATATCTGTAGCTGGGTTTCTTTCCTGAAGCAAGTTCAATAGATCCACGATAAACTCCTCGGTTTCCTGGGACTTGGCACTGCCATATGTCAGGAGGAGGGCGGTGGGGTAGTAATGCATGCCAAATGAGCCTACTTTGGTAGCCTGCTCATGGAACATCCATATTCTTCTGCTTTGTAAGTAATTTTCTTCCTCAAACTTTTGCGATGGCCCATCTAGCGACGCTAACATATTGTTCGCTACAATCTTAGCCAACGAGTATAGACAACAAGCTCGAGGAACATCGCTATCTTCGGTGCAATAAATTTCCTCGACAGGAGATACTGGGGAAGAAGCAGCTCTCCTGCTAACGACAGACTGATTCTCGAGAATAGTCTGCAAGGGGTCTTCGATAGTGTCGAACACGGTATGCATCAAGAGAATTCTCGAACGAATGTAATCGTAACTGACTTGTCCCAAGTGGTATCTTCGCAGGTCTCTCATCACATCTGGGAACACCGACATCTGGCTGTATACCTTGAACAACAACCTATCAGCGGTAGAGACATTTCGGTTCTCGTTGAAGATTCGTTGCCATTCCGGAGAGCCCATGAAAAACCATTGGTTACGAGCATAATAGTGAGATGACTAGTAATGTCAGTTCCTGATAAAATCCAAAACATCGGGAAACTTACAAGTTCGGAAAGACTTTCTAAAATCACAGAAAACACAAGCTCATTCTTAGCTGCTTTAGGTCCAAGGCGTTCCAGGAGGTACGCGGCACCGGCCAAGTGAACTGACCAAGTCACAAGCAAGTACGGTAATTCTACCGTAGTAGCAATAGTGGCCTACGTCAAAGTTAGAAAGAACGACCCGAACGCATGGAACCCAAGACGGTACTCACCTCAACTCTCCACATGACCAGAGTTGCTAACAAAGTTTCTAATCGGTTTAGTTCGTTGGCATCTTGAAGGGAAAACCTCAGATTACGTAATGCGGCGCAATACAACTTGAGATCGAGTTTTCTATCGGGTTTCGGGGTCATCGATTGTCGTTTTCGTGCATCCGACAGACAAGATACGGCGCTAGTCAAGGCTTGAGAGCCATTGAGCATAGCCGGAACTTGTTGCAAGACATGTGCGAAGCTGGAGAAGCCGAATGTCTTTGCTTGGGACGACAATAAGGAAGCGAGTTCGCCTCCGACTAGAGTTGGCTGGCTCGACGGCACCGAAGCAGGTATTACCGGCTGTCTTCTTGGAGGGGTTTGGAAGTTTAGGCGCGACCCGAAGCGGTGGACCAGGGCCGCCTGCGAGGAACTCTCCGCGACGTTCTCCGAGACAAATTTCACCTTATCCGGCGGTCCGGAGCATTGCAGCTTGGCTTTTTGACATTGTCCACAAGAAGGCCACTGCCGATCACACTACTGAGAGTTAGAAAGAGCAAAGCTAACTTGATGGTGGGAGACCTACTTTTATCTTCCTCTGCCGACAAGACGCACAACGGGTACTCCAGGCCACCATGTGGAGCGAGTCTTGGCGATAGGGCGAATAGTGAACTTGCTAAGTGTTTGTTTATAGCGTACAACGTATTACAACGACATTCGTCTTAACTGAAGTCTCAACATACTGATAAATCTGTGGAACTTAAGTATGCGAATATCAACGAGGTGAATCTTATAGTAATAATAGAGATTACAATTGGGAGGTAAAACTTTAGTGTCGTCATCCGAACCACCCCATCCCCTGTGTTCTAAATGGGGCTAGATCCAATCACTAAGCCCTGCGAGCAACTGATGCTGCTCCATACCCCTAGCTGACCTCAGCCCCATAGCATTGCCCTATCTTCCACGGGACGTGCCGATGACATATCCTGGTATAAAGTGGCTTGATAGGTAGCTAAGTTAAGCATAATGTAAGTTTATGTCTTTGCTGATTAAATTCGTACATGTAATCGTGCTTCAGGTCGTCATTCGATCATGATGCAGCAAGGAATATCGTGATGTGAGTGGCGGGTGAAAGAAAATGGATGAGCTAAGCCCATGTGAGATGGGGACCGGGGATAATTGTCTCCAGGGTATTCCACCCCAGAAAACGGATAATCGACTTAAAGGGGTTAGTCGCTGACATAATATCGCTATTTATGCTTAAATCCACTTTGATATTCTACTAGGAGGTATTAATCTGAGGATATAGCAATTATTATGTATCAATTGAAATGGAAAAAAAGGGGGAGGGGTCGGAAATGGGGTGGGGAATTTGGAATCAAAAGACAGCAATTCGGACATTTTGGACTTTTTCTCACAACAGGTTTTCAGCTTCAGTTTTTAGTAATTTCTTTATTTACTTTCTTCGTGATGATTAAACTCATCGATAGAGCCAGAGTTATCCCGCACCTTCACTAATATTCCATAATGCAAGGCGTCTCGGTATCAAGCGTGACTAACCATTGCTACTGCTTTCGCACTTCGCGTGTTCGCCAATTTTCCAGCTCGATTTACCATCCACGGTCACAGGATTAGTTACGTCCTCTTCGTGTTTGGTTACCTGGGAAGAAGCTTTTGATATGAGAAGACATGTTGTCTCCCCAATGCTCCTCCAACCAACGCGCATCATCTCCACTCAACCAGAGGCGGCGATTCGCCCACAGTGTCTTGTCCTTCTTAACTCGTAGTAATAGGGCATACTTAGGGTGCATACCCCACTTAGAATAGCCCTTTTTCATACTCGAGAACACTGTCTTTCGTACAATGGTAGTGAAGGTTTTCGCATCCGGTATCTTCTCAATACCCATTTCCTTCAGGAAAGCCGGGAAGTTGTCGATAGTGTGCAGGCGTCGAACTGTCTCTGACAATTCCTGCGCCGCGTTGTGGGGAGGAGCGCCACGGCGCTTGAATAGCTCGTCGCGAACCTCGGTGAGGGGTTTGGTGTGCGAGGGTCGTGCGGTGCGTCGGAATAGCTCCGAGAACATCAAAAGCCGATAAGAAGTTCGAGATGCCTGAAAAGTATTATCCAGACGGTAGGCCGACACTGGACCGGGTTCAATAAACGAGAGTTCGGGCATGTTCGCGCCCTTTCTGTCGAGAAGCCAAACGACGTTTCTTGTGATAGCTTCGGTAATGATAGCCTTCCTTAGCTCGTCGGTGACTTCGATGTCGGAAATCAGCAACGCGATAAGAAGATGTCCTAGGTTCGGGCAGTCCGTCTTGGACTGCTTTCCACTCATGAAGTTCCGAAGAAGAGAATTGGCGTGGTTGACCAATGTGGGATCTTCGGTGGCAAGACAGACCAAGAGATGAAAGAGGTGAAAATACGAATCGATTGCTTTCTCCGAGGCGTGGCGGAGATTGCTCTTTTTCTGTTGGCTTGGATCGTCTCTCTTAGGCTCAGCTGTCTGATTGAGTCGAACCACCACGTCGTTCATGAATGTGAAGAGTACTTGAGCCTCGCCAAAAGGGCCGACGTTCTTGATTTGATCTTTAATCGCCTTTAGGGCATCCTTGACATCTCCCTTCACCCTTCTCCAATGGTGGTGAGCGATCGGTAGGGGAAGCCAGTGCTCAAAGGGAATATTGTTAATCGCACTACGATGCTCCCAGTGCTGAAAAGCATCTTGCGACAGGAGGTCAAATTCCGATGCGATCTGACCCCGGTTGACCGATACGCCTACACCGAGATTGACAGACCGGTAGTCCTGCTTCAGACAGAAGCATTGGAGTTCACGTTGCCTCATGATCTCGAAGTCTCGAATGATATTGCTGATCCGGGGCCAAGCAGCAGCAAACTCCGTCAGTTCGTCATAGTCTAGTTTGTCAAGAATTACTACAAGTAACTCGTTTGGTAGGCGGTCGATCGCGCATGTCATCACGACTTTCTGCTGAATCGGCTGTGGTTTAACTTGGACCTTCGGAGATGACAGAGATGATGTTTGCTGCTTGGGCGAGAGTGACGGCCATTCTCCCGGGCTAGTGTTGACGCGCGCATCATACCAACCTCTTGGGGCCCTTACTAGAGGCGAGGGTTGTCGGTAATTTCTGCCGAAGTGACAATAGCGACAATTGAAATCATCAATGAGCTTATCATCCGTTGCTCTTGTCGATAAAGTCAGCTAATTTTGCAAGTAGAAAAGCAGCAGAGCGAACTCACCTATATTTATCAAGACTCTGCTTTCCACCATATTCCTGCTCAACGGAGTCACTGGAGAAGAAGCTGAGGAGTTGTATGGCTATACCTTTGAGCGTATAAGCTGGTGTATGCTCGGAAGTGCGTCGTAGGATTGTTGCGCAAATGTAGCTTCCCAAGACGTTGGGGTGGAAAACGGATGAATCCATTTTGATTCGCGGCGGGTCCACGGGGTAGGTGGATGGGAAATGAATAGTTAAGTGGAGGGGCTTATAGTTCTCAGGAGTGAGCACTAGGCATGCGTTTGAGAGGTCGAAGTCATAGGTATGCAGGGTAATGTTCGGGTACGGCTTCTCAACTAGTTCCTTGATGTCCATGAGAAGTCGACGTTGTTGAAGGGGAGCAGCGGCATCGCGACTCGACGCTGCAACCGTTGAAGAATCTCCGGCAGACATACTGGTATCGGTGGCAGTGTTAGCTCACTTAAGGCGTTAGGTTAACGAAGTATGAAGGCAGAGGATATTGCCTCTTGATATCCCAATTATATGGGTTGATAGTCAAGTTGGTTGTGGCAAGGTGAGTTGACTTGGGATGCCTGGGAAAGTGGAAGTGAAGAAAGAGGTGGGATGCATTGGATTAAACATTGGATTAAATAGATTTCACCCCTCGAAGTCTAGAAACATCCTCTTACGAATAAGCCGGTATCAATAGGTAATTACGAGAATAGACTTGGAAGGAGCAAGGCAACAATAGGTACATTTTGGTGGACAAACATAGAATATCTCGGTAGTTGACTCACCTCGGCCACCGTAGTAGGGTTTAATCCCCTATTCTTACTGTATTCAGCACGCCGAAGCTGCATTGCGGCGGTGTAATTTGCCCACCAGCTGTCAACCTACACACTAAATCTGGCGCTTACAGTTGTCCTACGGGTCCCCATAACGGCCAATGCACTTGCGCTCCTGCCTGCGGATAAAATATTCTGAACGACAAAGGGAATCGGCGTCTTCTAAAGCAGCAGCTCCATCCCGACTTCTATTTTTACAACTACAAAAAGGTATCCAGCCTTGTGCTTCATCCGTTAGAGAACTGACAACTCAACGTCTAGTCAAACCGGGGTTCGGCCTCCGCGGGAGACTTTTTGTAACTGACCCGATGCAGAGTAGACGAAGGACTGCCCATGCGACTGTGTTGTTGTCCACCCAAACATCAGCTACGATCCATAATGTTAGACTACGGGCTTTGACAAGCCGTCCGCGATATTGAATTGAGATGCCGAGTAGGGTCATTCTGAACCGAATCCCAGATTGAGATCTCTACTGCAACATGACGAAGTGCATTAAGTGCAACAAGTACCTATAACGAGTGGTGACAACTTCCTTATCTAAAACAAACATTTGGCAACTACCTAGGTAATTAGCGGGAAAGACAAAAAGAAATCCGGTGGAAAGAGCGCGACGAGCTAAATATCTAGCGAAAGAACAACCTAAAAAAGATACATGTGAGGAAGGAACAGGCCGGAATTGAACCAGCGACCTTCGGAACTGCAGTCCGCTGCTCTACCTCTGAGCTACTGTTCCTTCGATGACCAATCTCTAATTGGTAGAAGATGGAAAAAGTTTCCTCAATTCACTATATATATCCTTGCTTTTCTGACCCTCTAACGCCTCCACCGATAACTCCGAGAGTAGTCCGTGCTTGTCAAGTCACGTGACACTATATTCAATGCTAAACCCCAATTTCTCGCGGACCCCACCGATCCTCTTTTCGATCTTGTAACTTACACTAAAATCAACCTTTCACCTTCGGAAAATCTTACAGGAATCACTATACAACCTCTCTCATTGATTATTGAACAGTTTTGAATTACACATATGCATAGGCTATCGGTTATTGAACATTTGTAGTCAATTTCCTAGTCTCCGCCAACGACCTAGTAACTGCCTAACTACCAAGGACCAAGGTACTCTCCTAATTTTCATATTCGAAAACAAGCCTCTGGTACCTCCTGATCGGATACAGCCCTGCACTGTTTGTAACTTGCAGAATCACGTGGAAATTGTTTACAACTCCCGTGTTAGGATTTATCGATGACTGCGGCACGGTAATCTGAGCCTTGGTCCCGAGGGTCACGTTGGCGAAACCAGCATCGTTGGCATCTAGCGTACCACTTGTTCCTTCTGGCGGCGAGAGAGCCTCGATCGTGACATTGGACACGAAGAAAGTGGGCTCGGAGTATAAGAACCACTGGAACTCCAAGCGACTATTATCCGAAGGGTGATCCGGGTCGTACGTGAGCCCTGCGTCGAAGGTGTATGTTTCGTTGCTCTTTGCCTTGACAATGACCGGGTCTGGACCTTGGTGGCCGTTGATGTTTAGCACGGGCGGATGTCCGACCTCTGAGAAGTTCGCCGTAAGAGTCCATCGCATCCGAGCCGCGAAGTCGTCTTGATAAGCTCTACGCCAACGCCAGATAGTCGCTTGGTTTGTCTGGTAGCTATTGCCGTCGATTCCGATCACGTTACTGTCTCGCGCGTCGACGAAATGGTTAGTGTAGACATCGGTCCAGTCAACCAGGGGCTCTGGTCGAGAGTATCTTCCTCCCCAAGTACCCCAGTCGATACGATCTCTGTACACAAGTCCGTTCTGGACTAGCCACAGGAAACTGGGAGTATCTCCTTCCATTCCATAGATAATCTGTGGGTACATAGCCCCCAGAGGTCCGAGACGGATATTAGCATCCAACCACGGGTTTTGGACAATGGTTGAGTTTGCGCCAGGAGAAGTAATCAAATTCATTCCAATCCAGGTTGATACCTGGTACTCGTTGAAAGAATGAATGGACACGATATAAAACAGGTCCGGATACCGCGCCCGAATCCAGGCTCCCGTGTCGTCTTGGTCAGATATCGTGTACAATCTGATCCGCGATCTTAACTCCGCGGCTTCCGCAGACGATAGCGTTTTATCCATGTGAAGAAGAGCTTGGGCTAGTGTATTGGTTCCGCCCCATCCTGTGATGAATAGTGGCTCCTCCGATTCTTGCAGAGCGCTTATAATGCGCTTGGCACCCTCACTCACGGGCAGGTCTAGTGCTGCATGTCCGTAGACCTATACTTGCTTTAGCACATGCTTCTTTTAGGCAGCCTTGTGGGTGGAAGTATAATCAACTTACAGCAGGTCCCGACGTAATAAGCGCGAGCAGCTCCTCAACGCTTTGATACGATGCATTTGGATTGACGTGTTTATTCAGATTATCGACGACTTCTCCATAAGCATTGATGATCCTTCGCATCTCATCTGGGTGAGTCGCGTTCTTTAACCACCAAGATGTAGTCGCGCAGATTCCCCTGGTGTCGAACTCATTTGAGTATAAGAGGTATCGTACAAGGGACATCGAGTCATCTGGTTCATTGAGAATATCGGACATTATGAATATCCGCGGCTTGTAGCTGAACGACTGGAGCTTCGTCAGGTCCACGCCGTCCGCTGAGCTGTTGGTGCTTGAATTGGCCCATCCTACATAGAGGCTCAGTTGAGCCACTACCACAAGGAAAACGAATTTCAAAAGCGCCATATTTCACGAGTCAATTAGAAGGCACTCCTCAATGTTCGCTACAGTCTCAACAAGGAGAATTTCGCTCCCTTCATCTTCCGTCAACATGACTATATAATGATCATGTCGGCCCTTTTCTGAACACTAACATTAGGCCAAGCCGCATACGTCCAGGTCAACTCACTCTCTCACGAACAAGAAATCTCGTGACTCCAGACAGAATGGGTCGCCATCGTCATTTTAACCCTGGTTTATTACCCCGCAAGGTTTTTCGATCTCCACGTTGTCTGCCGGTAATGGGATTAGTTATAAGAAGAGCCCCATCAACACTAGCTGACTACCGGTTGGGGTCGGTTGGGGTTTACTTAAATGGACTATATTCCGTTCAGAGTTTTCTCCTTCTCCGCGAAGCTACTCCGCGTTAATTTGCCGTCCCTGCCCGGCTACTCCGCAATTGTCTCATCGTCGCCCGACCTGTGCCTAGCCTACTGTTTAGCCTGTCCTAGTTCTTCCGGGTTCGGTCTGTCGGGGTATTGTTAGTTCTTCGGAACCTATAACCCGCGTTGACTGCAATTTTATCCCCTTTTAGATACTTTTCTCAGTCTTGTACGAGGAAGTCTTGTTTTTGTTTTCGCGATGCCCCTTCGAAGTGGATTTTGAGAGAGCTTAGTCCGGACTTTGAATTCATATGGCATCCGACTGTTTCCGAAGATCGGTGCTAGAGCGATGACCTCATCCTTAGAAGATTCTTATTACTAATTCTAAGACATTGCGTAAGTAGGTGGTTTGGTAATATGATGAGGGAGCCTTATGGCGTATGCCCAGTGAATCCATCATGGGTAGCCTCCATGTGGGTGAAAGCAGAATGTTTCATTAGGTACCTAAAGCGTCATGCGTGGCTCATTCTGACTTCTCTGAAGAGCTTGTAGAATGCAACTACTTCTCCCAAGGCTTAATAGTCTTGCCTTCTTCATACTTTCCACCAACGGGTCTCCACATAAGCCAGAACGTAAACGGCCCTACTTTCTTCTCTACTTCTTTCCACTGATCATCTGGGTCGTCGGTTTTCGGTATATTAACATTTTCCTCGATGTAAACAAAGCCATTGACCTCATAAAGGGGCCTGCCATACGGAGTCGAGTCTAGAAAGAAGTTGTATCCCAATTCATCTGCTTTCTTCATGCCCCAGTCCATGAACTGCTGCCCAACGCCTTTGCGTCGATAATCCGGGTGTGTGAAGATGATGAATAGATCTTGCCTCTTAGTCCTCTGAGAACAAAACGAGACATAGAGCTACTTACAGACATGGGGTCTCTGTGCCACCCGACTTCTAGGAGCTGAGTGGTTCTGAAGAGCTTTCTCGACAAACCGGCGCGAGCCGTCATCCGGGAACCAAGTTACCGGCACCGCCGGAGGATTCGCAAATGGGTTTTCCTTGTGAATATTCCAGAGCGCACCACCCGCAATCTTACCAGTATCGGTATCGACTACTTCCTGCCAATAGCTTGATGGGTCGTGTGTATGCCAGAACTTGAGCCGAGTGGCGGCTTCCTCGATGGCATCTTCACGAGCCTTATCTCTGGCTCCGTGGATCGGGAAGAACACATGGAAAAACTTCTGAGGTGGGTCTTCATACGACTCGAACAGACACCTAGCAAGAGCTGGGAAGTCGGTCTCCGGGTTAATTTCTTGAAGTTCTAGGGGCATTTTGGCAGTTGGAGCAGTGCACCAGTGGTATTCGGGGTGATGAACAAAGCAAGCGGAGGGGTGCGAATTAACCCGTACGATTATATCTACCACTAGACTATTATATTCTAGCACTTCCACTTTTCTGAATTATTCCATTCGGCACCTTTACTATGAGGGAGTAGAGTTAGTAATCGGTGTTGGTGGCACAACATAACGGTCAAGTGTGATTCGGCAATGCGACCGAACCGTCGCATCGGATTCGTCCCCGTATTCTATGACAAGATATCTACATTTAAACATTACTATTACCGCTTCATTACCCCGTGGGGAATGCAGTAAACATTTAGTCCGATACACGGCTAAATTTAATGCTCAGAAGTCAGATTAAGCTTCTAGTCCCTTGTTTAAAGAACACAAAACAGAGATGTTAGCGAGAATTTAGTCCAGCGATCGAGAAGCGGGAATGACACGAGGGTGGAGACGATATTTTCAGCTTGTCAATTGGGTGGATATTTCTCCAGGATGCATATCTAAGAGGTGGTAACATACAATTCTTTAGCATCAGGTCATTTATTTCTTGAGAGGGATAGTGGAAACGAGACGCACCATGTCAGCGACTCGAATTTGTAGACGCCAAAGGACCGGAATCCTTCTTAGCACACAGTGTAAATTCGTAATCCAACCATCGGCCAGTCGGCCAAATCCGTAGCTGACCCCGGCTTTTGCATGGGTATGGATGGATAGGTCCTTTACGCCCATGATATGATTTTACGCAGCGGCTGACATTTGTATTTACCTACATCCAGGTTGGTAGAATCGGTCTCGATTTTAGGCAAGGCCGCTAAGCGAATCCTAATCGTATTTCGTAGCGAAGATTGCCCTGTCATTATAGGCGTGACGGTATCGTAGAAGATGCGGCGGAACGATGCTACTTTTCGCTGACAAAGTTAGTCCGGAGACCAATCACCTTAGCCCTTAGTTCGTGAATAGGTACAATTACCAAAGCCATATTCTTATCGGATCTGCTCTATACTATTTTATAAAGGTATGATCACCTGGGTATTCTTCCAATGAAAGACCTTGGAAATTTCCGATGCTGACAACAATCGTGTTCCAAACCTGGTACTCTCTTGCAGGGTATATGAAGTCTACCTCAGACTTAAGTAAGGTGTGCCAGCCATTTATTCTTGGAGACAAGGCCAATAGCTTGCTTTCTCCTGTAGCCCTATGCAACATGTAACGAATGAGTAGATACCTGCTGATGTTCATTGCTTTTCCTTTCCTTTGCGGTAATTACGGCTTATGCCGAGAGTATCTTCACCAATATTTACCCCAGGCGATTCAGCTTGCAGGGATCATAGCGAGCGTGGTAGACCAAGGGGCGATCAGACGTAGAAAGAAGTCCGATGCGATAAGCCCGTAATAGACGGGATTCCAAGTTATACCTACCCAGGAGGTACCTAGCAGTACCCTGGCAGTTGAAATCATTAGCTAAATTTCGTTTTTTTTTTCGCACGTCCTTTATCATCTAACTCATGGTTCCGTGACGTTATCCCTAATTCTTCCTTTCCGCTTCGCGGGAGTGAGGAAACGATGGTCCAAGGAACCGTGGACGTGAGCCAGGTTGCCCAGATAGCGATTTGGTTTCTTTTCGTGGTAGAGGTTTTCAGTGTCGGCGCTGGCTTAGGGACCAAATATGCGTTGCTGCGGAAATTTGCGGGGGACGACTGGTTGATGCTCATGGCTTTGGTTTGTATCTGCGATCTGTGGCGTCTAAGCTCAACACCACTAAATTTCTTTAGGCCATGTCTCTTGCCCAATGCATCGCGATATCACTAGCTTCAGCCCAGGGTATCGGAAAAGATATGAACACCTTAGCCGACGACGCGATAAATGGATTTCTCAAGGCTCAATATGCTAGCACCCCATTTCAAATTCTGGCTGCTGGGCTAGTCAAATTATCGATCGCGGTGTTCATCAAGAACCTGAGTCCATATGATCTTCATCAGCACATAGACTTGGGTCTGCGAGTGGTGGTTGCCTTGTGGCTGGTCTCTGGAATTTTCAGCTCCCTCTTTCAATGCTCCTTGCCTACTCCATGGGACTATCTTGACGGCGCTCGCTGTATAGACCGGGTATGATCTTTTCTAGTAGCGCTATCGCTTAGAAACACTTCGCTGACAAGAGAAGCGAGCTTGGTGGACATATATTGGAACGCTCAACGCTGTAACTGAAGTGGGCATCATTGTCCTCTACCTTCTTATCATATGGCATCTCCGAACATCCCGCTCAAGGAAAGCTATTGTGTTATCCATTTTCCTAACTAGAATCCTGTAAGTCCTACACAGCTCAAGCGCGTGGCCGGCAGATATTGACAATTTGCTCCAGTGTGGTTGCTGCCGTGATAGCGCAGCTCGTCGTGTTTGGCGACGCCTATTCCGACCCTAATGTAACACAGAGCATGTGGCTCCCCGTTGTGTTAAATCAAGTTGCCATCTGCGTGAGTATATTGACGGCATGTTTGCCGTTTCTGAAACCATTCATGCAAAGTTTACAGTCAGGCATTGTTCGGGTGGAAAATGTGACCCCGGATTCCCAGGAAGAATTATCTCATAATAGGACCGGGTCGAGTGCATACTGCCTGAGTGACTTCAGCAATTCGGCTGGTGGTTCTCGTCCTTCGAATAGATCTACTGATAGGTCGGTCACATAATAAACGAATACGTCTAATACCTACTACCTATGCTTCCTGTGACTTGTCTATTACATTATATGGGAGGAGACCTACGCCTACGATAGATATCGCTTAAGCTGAAGAGGGGCACTCACAAACCGTTTGCATCTAAACTTTACTCTCAGAAAACGTATATCCTAGCGCTGAATCGACTTAACTTAACGAGAATAGCGAACACATATCCGTCTGGAACCGGAGCTAATATAATAATCCGTAGGGAGTTAGTATACCACTCTCTCGGTATTTGCCATGTAGCACACTTATGCTAACTAAAACTAACTAAAGGGTTGCGCCGCCGGCAGTTCTAGCGACCTACCCGCTCACCCGCTCCCTTCGGCTAGGACGCAGATCTTGGTAGCGGACCTAACCGTTAGCATACATACGCTAATTCTATCCGTTATCATCTTCCTTTCCAAATTCCGTCGCCTACGTAAATTCTAACCCAGCCCCAATTACGCGTGTCACTTTGTGAGATATTATCTACTACGTTGAAGATCAACCCCGTACGTTCCGCCAAGTCGGTGCTGAAATACAATGATATGTCGTAGAACGTCGTAGCATTGTGTTTCGATAATACACAACCACATGGATCCCAGAATTTTCCTGGCGAGGTTGAGACGCGAGCAACAATGCGACGGGGACAGCACTGTACGAACAGTTGCACCCAGACCCCAAAAGAAGTTAGACGATGCCATCATTTCCTAGAAGAAATTCGATTGCAACCCTCCATCAGCAATTCGGGGAGGCGGGGCACCCGGATTACGACCAGTAACCAGCCATTTCGTCGCTAAAATAATATTACATGTTACATGCGTCGCATTCGCCCGCGTGGGATTTTTGCGTTGCGACGGTTCCCTTACGCCTATGCATGCACGTATAAGAACATCCCCGCCACCTATCCGGGCAACATCCCTACAACGTGCTGATGTACTGTGCTTTGGCCGCAGGCTTTGAACCTTGGAACCCTTGGCTTGGATAGGCGCCGAGGCGCCTCATTAGAAAGATACCTAGGAGGAAATGGGGGTTGACAACTTTCATACTTTGAATCGTACTTTCATTCCCTACCTAATTCTGCAGCTCGATTGCTTCGATGTTACTACTGAGCTTGACGTGTCGAACGAGTAGCTATCCGGCGCATATGGACACCTAATAAACTTGGGCGACGCGTAGACCCGCGGGTCCCTTATCCGACACCATTTATCGCGTAAGCCTAGCTGGGCTTTCCTAGGATTCTATGGCGACCATGGACCTCAATTTGATACCGAAAGAGGGCGAACAACCGAATGCCTTAGTTCAATCAAGTAACGGACCATCTTCTCGCGATGATTTCCAGTTGGCGCGGCTGGGAAAGAGGCCCGTCCTCAAGAGAAACTTTGGGTTTATGGCAATTCTTGGGTTCAGCTGTACCGTGCTTATTACTTGGGAAGGATCATTGATGTGCGTTTTCTGTTTTGTGATGAGCATCTAATAGGAATCTAGCTAACAGGAAGACAGCGGGTTCATATCAGGACTGCAAAAGTAAATATCCCGTGTTCCGCATCCGATTCATGGATAGAGTTACTAAATGTAATAGTGGAGGTCCATCTGGTATTATTTACAGTTTTCTCGTCGTCTGGGTCGGCATGCTCTCCGTGTTCTCGACGCTTTCCGAACTGGTCTCGATGGCGCCCACCTCCGGAGGCCAATACCATTGGGTCTCCATTTTAGCCCCTCCGTCGTCTCGAAAGTTCTTTGGATACATCACGGGTTGGTTGGAGATAACTGGATGGCAATCCCTTGTAGCATCCGGTGGCTACGTGACCGGTACTATGATCCAGGGCATCATCCTCTTGACGCATCCAGAATACGCGGACAATATGCAAAACTGGCACGGGACTCTACTTTTCTGGGGCGTCGTCTTGCTTAGTTACGCCATCAATACTGCGGTCGGGTCCTTGCTCGCGAAATTCGAAAGTCTCTTCCTCGTGATCCACCTCCTTGGTTTTTTCGCCGTAATATTCCCTTTAGCATTTCTTAGCGAACATTCAGACTCGGCATCTGTATTTAACACGTTCTTAAATCCTGGAGGTTGGCAGACGCAAGGGCTAGCTTTCTGTATCGGGCTTCTTGGAAACGTATTCGCGTTCCTTGGCGGAGATGCTGCGATTCACGTAAGACTCATATTTTCCCCCACGCCCGCGATATGCGACTAATGTTTTTGTAGATGTCGGAAGAGATTCGTAACGCTGCTGTTGTAGTGCCTCGATCTCTGTTGACAAGTCTGCTAGTAAATGGAACTTTAGGATTCGGCATGCTAATTGCGACTTTATACTGCATGGGGGATATTGATGAGGCGCTGGCTCAAAACCCTCATTACCCCTTTATGTCCATATTCAAAAACGCTACAGGTTCGACCGCTGGGGCAGCAGTGATGTCTTCGATCGTCGTCGTCATGGCATTCAGTGCTACAACCGGGTGTCTCGCGTCCACTTCGCGAGTATACTTCGCTTTCGCTCGCGATCGTGGGCTTCCAGGCTGGAGGACACTGAAAAAAGTCAGCCCTCGGACAAGCATTCCGATCTATTCCGTTATTACGACCACCATCATTGCGACCATTCTTTCCCTGGTTAATATCGGGGATGCTACCGCATTCAACGGCGTTATTTCAATCTCCACGGCTGGTCTATTTGGGTCTTACCTAGTTGCCGCGTCACTATTACTATACAGACGGATCACTGGGGGTATTGGCAATCCCAACGACAACGACGTACTGACTAATACCGTCGGCACGAGCCTGACTTGGGGTCCCTGGCGTCTACGTGGAATATTTGGGATCGCGAATAACGCCTTCACCTGCATTTTTCTCGTGTTTATCTTCTTTTTCAGCTTCTGGCCACCAGCATTAGAAGTAACACCGCAGACAATGAACTGGGCTGTGTTGGTATTTGGGACTGTCATCTTATTCAGTATGTTGTACTACGCCGTGTGGGCTAGGAAGGTGTATTCTGGACCGATCATCGAATCTATCCCATACGCAGGGAGCCCGAGCCCCCCTCTTGAGACAGGGAGGTAATTTCATTAGGTACTAATTATCATTAAAGTCGGCCACTTATTGAAATGAAATATCACTGCCCAAGACTCGCGGTGTCTTGGTGTCCTCTGACCCTGAAGGGAAGATTTGAATATTGGGGTTAGGGTTAGGGTTGCAACGACGGTCAATGTTAGGATCGTGAACTGCGGGAAGACGCGTGTGGCGTGCATATCATAGCGACATCTCATTCCGAATACCCCCCGTATGAAACATGGAGATATCACTTTGGGTATCATTCCAAGAGAGTTCCTTTTACGAACATCTAAACGCGCAGTAGAGATAGGGTAAAACTCTAGTTCATCAGGGGTTAGTCTCAGCAAGATTCTCGAAAGGATGCCTCAACTGTTAAGTTTTCAAAGTACAGCACGATTACACGAGGAGCTCTAACATACCATACCACGTTTTAAGGATTGTTATCGCCCAAGCTGACAGTAGTATCCCAGTAGCACCTGGACTGCGACAGCATCCCCATTGCATTACATCAACTTGCAAGCTCATCATAGGCTGATATGGCCAGAATTATATGACTCCCCTTTAACAAACGAATAAAGGAGAGCTTCGGTCCATGCTGCTACGCTGCTATAAGCTAGAGACTTGGGCAAAGTCACTTCTATGCATCAAGGCATCTCACGTGTTCGAAGATTTACCGTTTACCTAGGACCTAGATACCTAGGTACCTATTACCTAATACCTCTCCTACAATAGAGGTAGGTACCTGTCAAGTCGCGAATTTTCTCTCGATAAAATAATAGCAGGATCACGGCCTCATGGGCGCCGAGTGATCAAACTTGGTATGGACGTCGCACCTACCTAGGCACTATTTATCACCAATGTATCTCAGACAGTATATTTTAGGCCGAATTCAGTTACATTACCACTTGGGCAAGGTTATTCTACCGATGCAATTTTTCTCCCTATGCTTGTAGATTGAGCCTAAATGCCTGCCTACCTTAGTACCTATCCATCAGGAACAAATATCATACATTTGCATCAACGTTCTCAAAGTCCATTCAATAACTCTATTTCTATTTAATGGCAGCTTCGCACCATGGGTTCCATGGAATTAGTTGTAAGAACATAATATCTACTTAATCCTCCATTGCCTTTGTTAGATACTTCGATTCCAAGATACTCTCTAGCTCCGTAGCGAGCTGTATTAAGATGCGAAAACCAATTCTCGCTGCGTTGCTTGTTATGGGCGTTTCGGCTCATCAAAACCTTCACCAATTTTGGATTAATGGCGTTTCTCCAGGTTATGAGATTGGGATACGTCGTCCTCCTAGCAACAACCCTGTGGTACGTGCCGCCTTTCACGATAACATTTGAGCTTTGACAAGAACATTTGACCCAACGCGATATAGACTGATGTCAAGAGTAATGATATTGTGTGTAATGTTGGAGGAGATAAGGTGCCTTCAGGGGTACAAACAGTCTCTGCTCATGAGGGCGACAAGATTACTGTTGGTTGGGATCCTTCCGGTCACCCTGGTCCTATCACCCACTTTATGTACGGCCCTGTCGATGATGCTTCTAAAGCATCTGGAGTTGGAGTTGGTTGGTTCAAGATCGATGAACGTGACTACGTAGACGGGCATTGGGCAAACGAAATTGTCCAAGATAACGGTGGAAACTACACATTTACACTACCTGGTAAACTCAAGAGCGGTGACTATTTGGTTAGATCTCTGCATTCCCTAAGTACATTTCTTAGAATGAATATGGCTAACCTTCTTAGCTACGATCTGAAATGCTAGCACTTCACGGTGCTCAAGAGGTTGGCGGCGCTCAATTTTATATTGGTTGCACTCAGTTAAAAATTACTGGAAGCGGGGGGAAATGCTCACCGACAATATCCTTGCCTGGATCATACGATGCTCAGGATAAAAACATATACATACCAAATGTATACAACGGTTTCGATCCTACGACATACTCCGCGCCCGGGGGTCCCATTGCATCTTGTGGTTGATGACGGTGGGAGGGTGGTGGGCGAGTTTTATGAAACTTCACATCATAAACATCAACTCCATAGTGGGAACTAGCCGCCAGAGCCTAGCATATATATCCGGAAGCTGCATGAGTGGGATAGAATCCGATAGATAGACGTCTCGAATTATAAAATAAGAAGGGCTCTATAGCAAAAATAACGCTATGTACCTACTTACCTAAGCAGTTAGGTACTATAAGTAGGTAGGTACGTTACCTAGTAAGAGAACCTCCTACAGGATGCTTATGCCTACGCAATCTAAGTAACGACAGTAGGTACCTAGGTATCAAGAACTAGTCATACACGATTCACATTGTAGGAACTAAGGATTCCAAATTTCTACATATCAAAACTGCTTTTATTGACATAGTATTTTTATTTGCTCATATATCCGGGTGCTTATATACTAGGTACCCAGGTATGCGTGCTCTAACTTATAAACATTAAACATAATTATTATAAACAAAGGTAACCATGACGGTAGCAGATCTCTTTAGTCAATCAGATCTCTGCCTCGAGAATGATATGTTAAGAATTTTCGTCCACTCATTCTTCAATATCGCATCCTGTTTCCATATGCTGACGCTTTGAAGGCGACTCTTCTCCATCGTCCGATGATCGCTTCTTCGATGGCATAATTTCAGCATCTGTGATTTCGGGCGCAGGCGAAGAGGATTCATTTGTCGATTGAGGCTCTTGAAAAGCAGGCGGAGGGGACTTTTGGAGGGTGCAGATGGGAGTTATAGCTACTACGTCCCCATGCGCATTCTCTTGGATTAAGCGGCTTGAACCCACAGGTACTCTTCTATCCATCTCATCCGGGACTTCAGTAGTATCTCTTTCATCGACTTCTCTTGTGTCGTCGCGGTCCACTGGAGGACCTACACAACTAATAATCTTTTTTACTTCGACTTCTCTTGTGCCGCCGCAGACTCCCGGTGGACCTGTCGGGAACCTGCTATTGGTAATATCTTCTTCATCTTCCTCGGAGTCATAGTCAGCAGAAGACTCTTCACTTGATGAAGTGTTATTATTTTCAGAATCGTTTCCGGGAAGATCGCTGGAAACGCTGCGAACCGAATTGTGCTTCTTTCTGTATACCTCGTCAGGCTGGCAAGCCGTAGGAGGCAGCAAAGCATCCGGGTTGTGCTCTGCTTTCTCGCTAGGCACCTCAAGAGCCATGCGAACGATGAACCCAGACTTCTCTATGGTTTTATGGGCGCAAGCAGCCATAAGTGACTGGCGGTACACATCAAGATTGAAGTCCTCTTCGAACTCTCTCCACAAGAGATCATGCGATAGATCATTCTTTTGCTGACGTCGGAAATCAATAACCCTTAACCGACGGAAGAGTTCCCGACACACCGCGTAGGAAACCAGGCCTGTCGCCCAAGATTCCTCGACATCTGATCTAAGGAAACTATCGGTCATAACGTTAGGATTGTTAGACTCGAATTCGATACATCCCTCCTCGAGAATCAGCGGGAGCCTTTCTTGAAGAAGTGTTCTTCGAGCCATCCTATCAACTTGGAAGGGGTCAATGATAGTATATTTGGAAACCCTTCGGTCGCGATGCGAAGTGGCATCCCGATGCTCTACTCTGTGGCCCTCGATCTTTAGGATGACCGTGACCCAGATGCCATTAATCTCGATAGGCCAGAAAGTATACGGGCGGTCTCGAATTGGGCCAAATACAGGGTGCATATTTACACGCGTAATAGTGCTGTCTGGCATGGGGCTGTTATAGGTTCTTTCAATCGCATTAATGCCTTTTTCATATGATCCACCCTCGCAGAAAAGATCGACCTCAAGTTCAAAACTGAGTGCCGGCAGGGCAACGCTAACTAGCGCGTCCCACGGCGCATTTCGACGTTCCCAGAAAAGCGCTGTCCGAAGACTAGTAGCGGCGACCGCTCTATCTCTTGAGATTTGCATCAGGTACATCCCGTTGGCTTCGTCTTTGACGGTCGCTACGGCATCATTCGTCTCCTTCGACAGAACCGCCCCCCATCCACACTTCATGTGCTTGCTGCGAATGATTCTCGCGGCGCAAATCGGTTGTGCGGAAGGCATTTTGTAAAATTTGAGATTTCCAGAACTCTAAGTGATAAATAAATGATAAGTTGTAATAAGTGACAATAAGTGACAATAAGTGATGGTAGATAATATGAGACTGTGTTGAGACGATTCCAGATCGCCCTGAAGTTGTGAGTGATGTGTGTGTCTTCCTACAATACCCTTCCCTCTCAGTCTACCTGGCCATATTTATTCTTGATACTGTTGAAAACAATTCCTTAGATGACTTCAATGTATTGTTCTGTTATCTCTTGTTCGTATCGGAGTGAAGCAGGAAGCTTTGATTACATTCAATGGTTGTGTGAGGTTGAAAGAGTTGTATTAGGGATACAGCCGCCTCAAGTTATTGACGATGTTTCATGATCATGATTGAAATTTCGCGTATAATAAGAACAAATGAAAGTATTTCATTGACTATTTACTCTGTAACCTCTGAATTCTTTGTAAAAGGTGTAACGAGATGACGGATGCAGCAACAAAGGCGGCTACCATCTATCAATATTCCATATACAAAACTACACAATGCTATAGTCTTTCGGAAACTTTGCCTTTGAAGAGAAAAGCCTGATGCATTGTAGGTACATAGAATCAAACAATCGTATTGTGTAAAAATAGTCCTGAGAAAAGTTATAGACAAAGAACTATGTGAACTAACCTTGAGATAGAACGCCGATCCGACAAGGACAAGTTTGAAGGTAGGTAGGTATGTATTCGAAGGGAGGCTCTTCATCATAGAAGATTAACTACAAATAATCATAGATGGGGTTCATTGTATAGAAAAGGGGTTTAGGAAGTTGCTAGGAAAGTGGTTACCTAGTAGGCACCAGATACCTCTTTCAATATCAAGGTCGACTTGAGCCAAATTAAGAGCCAGGTTCAGTTTAGAGCTCAAACATCCTCAGTCACTTAGGTACATACCTACTTACCTAGGTATTTACCTAAGTAATTACCTATTTCAGCTGACCTATTTTGCTAGTATTCCTGATCCACTGTGAGCTTTTCAGAATGCATTTAACAATTATTGAAAAGTGTTTTTAAATAGGATGTCAAAGCTACCGAGTCCCTGAGCAAGATATTATAAAACTGTAAGAATTTATCTACTGGGAGTCTTCTGGAGAATATTCAGTTAATTTGCGAGCGACAATACGGTTCACGATGTGAGCTATTACAGGGGCACCAGTAATTCCTGGGTCTATGATGACTAAGCAAGCATAGGTACTTTATGTCTTGGTCTGTAGATTTCTGTTTCAGAGCGTATTTTAATCTCATTTTACGGCTGACTCAGTAGATTCATTTATTCTAGATTTCCTGGTTTGTTAAAACCTCTGCAAGGTGTACCTCTACTAGGTCATTTGTGACCCTCGGTACAATTTAGCCAGAATAGCTTAGAGGTACCCGCCGAATAGGGAGATGCTCAGTACAGGAGATGTGTCAACGTCAATTGGACACATTTACAAGATATGCTTAATAATATATTCAAAGCTGCTGAATTTTCTATTCTAGCAGATGCAGAACATCCATCATTCGGTGCATGTTACACCCCTTTGTTCAAGCTGCGACAGCATTTCCTATAGATCTTCCTTGAGACTCTGCATTCACCATAAACATGTATCCTTTTCGACAAGTCCCTTCCTTTATCTCCCAGGTGGCGTTTTTGGCTATGTTCAATGAGTTCTTTTCACTTGCGCAATTACTAGATCCTAATACTTGTTCTTCAAGAAGTTACAAGTCTCTTCTAGGAGCACGCCACGAATGCCCTCTTCCTGTAGACGAAGAGTCCGCAGCTGAGACAGGTACGTGGGCGCCGTGGAAACGCCGCCCGTATTGCGTGGAACCTTTTATGCAAGATGACGACGTAGTTGGACCTGAGTTCTGTCTCTACACATTCGAACCCTTCCGCGGAGACCGGGCTATAAGTATCATCACCACACCCGTGCTTGCAGCTACCGTGGTTGATGCTCTGGATGACTCAGTGGTGCCCCCAAGGCTCCGAGCTCAGTCTTTGAATTCTCTTGCTGATGTGGAAAAGGGAAACTCAGCATTTGCTATAGAATATGTGCCGGGGAAAGGAAAGGGGCTCGTTGCCCAACATCTAATCAAAAAATGGGACCTTGTGCTGGTAGACCATCCAGCCTTGCTTGCACACATGGATATTTTCGATGTGGTGGGATCTGAAGTTCGGCAAGACATTCTGGAGCAGGCTTTGAAACAGTTATCAGAGGAACAGCGAGAAGAAATCATGTTGCTAGAACGCAGTATGGGTGGTGAGCCGATTGAAGATATTCTAAGAACAAACATCTTCGGGGTTGAGTTAGGGTTCGAAATCCCGCATCTGGGTCTATTTCCCATTGCATCGGTAAGTTTTACTTCGTGGGGGCTTCAATTAAGCGGTTAAGCTGATAAAAACAGAGGATCAATCATGATTGTCGGCCTAAGTAAGCAGCTAGTTAATTCGGAGCAAACTTGCGCGGATGGTAGAAGGACTTACAAGCATCTAGTGTCTTCTGGCGGTATTCGGTGCGAACTCTTACTGTTGAAGTAATCGCTATGCGAGACATTAAGCCAGGAGAAGAGATAACTCAAAGTTGTAAGTTATCGCTTGGTTTGCCGTTAACCCCTCCCCCTTTCCAACGACAGAGCACGGACCCTCTAACTATCAACCACAGACGTCCCACTTGGTCTTTCCTACCAGGATCGCACAGATGATCTCAAGAACTGGGGCTTTACCTGCACATGCTCCCTCTGTGCGGCCACAGCGCGAGAACGCGTCATCTCAGACAAACACCGGCAACAGCTGCAGCACATCTACTACTCCCTTAATGAAGGTGCGAGCGGACGGTCCAATGTTACTGGAGCCGCTATCAACGATCTCGCGGAAGAGATGGAGTCGCTAGTGAGCGAAGAGGGACTCGAAGCTCAATTGCTGGTGTACTATGGCGTTGTAGCTCGGGCGTACATGCGCGTGGGCGAACTCGGCGCGGCGAGACGGTATGTCGACCTCAGCGAGGACCTGTGGATGCGGTATGCGGGTGAAGAGCAGGATTATCTAGCTGGAATGGAGCAATTGCGACATGAGTTGAAGGAGAGAGAAAAGATGGCGGTTACCGATAAGAAACCTGAAGAAGGGTAGACTGGACGTGGGGTCTTTCATATTTATTGTAATTGAAAGCCTCCAACTCAACAAGTTGTTTGTTGGTACAACTAATGCAAGCTTTCTATGAGATGAAAGATACAGTGTTTTCAGCCCCCTCTTGATGAGGTCCTGCAACTCGAGATAATAAAATCATTCTCGTGAAGCCCCAGCTTGTTGAAGTGGTTGGGCGAGTCCCCCCTTTTTGCGCGAGCATATCAAAATCTTCCATTTTATGAGTACCCCTAGAAAGTCCGTATCGTTACAGCCTGCAAACTATAAGCTTGCCAGAGTTCCTTAGAATGAAACATGTACCACATAATGTCAAACTCCATCCTCCTCTATTTCCAATATCCTCCATGCCTGGTATTTACCCACCCTTATCAATCCGACATCAACCGTGTTCTATAATCTGGCCATCATGAGGCCCGTGCATGAAAAAGAGTCATGCCAGCCAAGGTATTAAACGCGAGCCACCATGCTAGATGACCTCGACGTATCTAGGTCCCATATGCCGCATGTATGAAAAGGAATCGTTCCGTCATCATTTAATCGTGTGCCATCTCGAAGCTTCCCACGGAGAAGATTTCAAATTGAACTCTCTCAGGCTGCACGCCGTATCTCTGTAGGTGGTTTGACGCCTGTATCATAAATTTCTCAGGGCCACACACATAATATTCCGACATCCTATTGCTAAGATACAAGTCCTCGGCAGTCAGAGAGAGGAAGTCGTTATCGAAGGTCGATGTGTACGAAAGCACATCGCTATCCGACAGCCTCGACTTGAAGAACTTGGTCCTCATGTTCGGGTGTTTCTTCGCGATTTTCTCGACGTGTGATTGAAACGGGGCGTCGTGTCGCGAAGCTTGGATCCACGAGACAGGCCTAGTGATCCGCTTCTCTACCACCGTGTTCAGGATTGACATAAGTGGGGCGACGCAGACCCCGGCAGATATCAGTACGAGAGGCATGGAGGTATCCACGTTAGTGTCTAGGTGGAAAGAGCCCGAAGGATGTGTTAATTCGAGAGTATCACCTTCGTGAAATTCGTCAATGAGGGAATTCGATACGATTCCGGGCCTGCACGGTTGCACGCTACCGATACTGCTGTCCGAGGCGCTGCTCGCTGCTGATGATACGGTCATGTCGTCTCGAGGTGAAAGGTAGTCCCAGTTCGTCCCCTGGTCTCGCTTAACGGTTATTCGGTAATGATCAGGGCTAGGCGCATCGCTCAACGAATACTGTCTTAGTTGTGCATATTTCATACCCGGCACCGTGAGCCTCAAAGTGACGTACTGTCCCGGCAAGAAGGTCGGCAAGGGCTTGCCATCGACCGGCTTCAACGTAAAAGAGACGATGCTTCCTCCTATCGTCTCGTTCTTCTTGTCGTAGATCATAAACTTCCGCCAAGCCTTCCATTGCTCAAATTCCCGGTAGATATGTGATTCTCTGCCAGTTAACATTTTAGCCATAACCGAATACGCTTTCGTCCAAGCCAGCTTGACATCGGGTGTCATCGAGGGGCCGAGAACGGCAGAGAATGCGCGAAGTAGGTATTTTCCAACAATATCATATTGTTCAGGTTGAATGTTCAAGGAAGCATGTTTTTGTGCTACTCGTTCCAACTTGGGGGTTAACTCGCTGATGTTGACGATGTTGGAGGCGAATGCTAGTATGAGTGACGTCAACGCTCGCGGTTGCTTTCCTGTGTGCATATTCACATTGTTAAAGTAGTTGTGGAGGTCGGGGTGATCGCGTAGCATCGTCTTGTAAAAGACGGTTGAGATATGCTCTCCATGTTGGCGGAGAGCTGGGATCGTATCCTTGACCAGCTTTGTCTCTTGGGCATTGAGCATGGCGGCTGGTGATCGTCCTGAAAGACGGGCATATATGACTAGTGAAATGGGGAATATATGACAGAAAACAGAAAATATACTATGTTAGACAATCCGTAGTGTGTGATAACGTCGTATTGAGAAAATGACACGCAGGATAAGATGGTCAAAAGGGACGAGAGATAGCTTAGTTATTGACCCAATGCTACAGGGTATAGGTTTTGATCAATATCATAAAACTTTTCAGGTTTCGAAACATCATGGGGGCGAGCACAGTATGGCCAAAGATTTTAATATTTTACTTACCGCCTCGGACCAGTGATGCAGCATTGGATCTTGTTCCGCTTTGCGGAGTCATTTGCCAGGTCTACCAAGTCTATCAGGCTCAGGCTGAAATGATAAAGAAGAAAAAAAAATGTTTTAGCGCAGGGAATAGCATGACGATATGTTGCCGGGTATAACCGACCCTATACAAGACTTTAGAATATACGCCCGTCGTTTTCGACCGGTTGGGATCACACGAGCAGTATTATCCTCGTGAGGCGAAATGGCATGATGTGACAACATTTTCATGCGTAGTTGGGAAGATCTGGCCAGATCTATTCATCGAACGATGATTAGGTTTTTCTAGAAGTAGAACTGAAAGCTGGGCGTGGGCGATATTCCCCGACATGCCGAGTTCGCGTGCTGCTGACACGCATTACGACGTAATTCCAGGGGCCCGGTAGTTGGGGTAAAATCTAAGACAGACCGCCAAACTAGTGGAGATTGTCACTAAGATATTGGGATCTGTATGGATATCTCTCCAGGTCCGTTGGTTCTACCTATTTTGAAATTTGAAAAGAGCATTAGAGTTGATGAGATGCAAGATTTGACATCTGTAAGGAGTCCAAACACGAGAACAATTTAATTAATAATTAGTATAAGGCTGCAATCCGTAAATGGTCAAAACCATCTCACCCATGCATACTAAAAGCCATTTCGGCTCGTTCGGCCGAGCTACTCCCTAGCTTCCGCCGCCATCTTGTTCTGGCAGTTCTATGATGGCTTTGATAACAAGGTCCTAGGCATACTGTACGGGGTCTTGGTCCCTTAGCGTTCCATTTTGGTATCCTCATGATCCGAGATCCATACCTAACCAGACATCGAGATTATGTGAAATTACGTCTATTTGACCTCAGATCGCCCACCTCCGGTTCCGACACCCGGGTTTTATTATAGTTCATCGCGTTATTAGCGGGACCCAAGATATCTTAAAAAACGATCTGAGCATTTTTTTCTTTTCGTTCCATCGATTCCAATCTCCGGAGGAGTTATCATAGTCTCCGAGAACCTTGAAATATATGTATGTCTCGGATAATCCCAACAGCGCAGGCTTCTCTCTCTTTCCGGTAATTTATTCGCCACAAAACCGGGAATATCATTTAGAATATGACAAGTCATTAGCCACCAACCCACATTGTGAATTTGCATCTTCTTTTCCCTTAAATTCATGTCTTAAAATACGCGGATGACCTGTTCCTGACCGTTAACTTGAAGCCATCGGCATGTACACACTTAAGTACCAGGTAGGTAAGTCCTTGGAAGATATCACAACGTGTTCAGTGAGTTGCTTTTGCATATTGCGCATTTCTCGGGGAGGCCGATTGGATCAACTCGACATTGAGACGCGGAAGCCTTCCAAGGTTTCAAGCGGAAGTAGCTCTCCGACGACAATCTTAAATTGTGTAAGTAACTTGTATGTACAAGAATGTCATAAAGGAATGTGATCAATGCAGATGATGTTGTACACGTCACGCTAGAATCCGAACAGGGTATTCGAGAAGAGAAAAACAAAGCACAAAAAAACTCCGAGTCCCTGCATAACCTGTCCCCGTTTTATCCCTTACTTGCCAATCCACCATTTCCCAAGAGCAGTCCAAGCGCCGTTTGCGTTGAGCATCTGCGCCGCGGGACTCACAAAATTATCGACGACCTTGGTCGAGACGCCGAAGAAGCCATATTCGGCGATCCAACTCTGGCCGTCCAACCAGCTCGACACCTGTTTGGTGAATTTTAAAACCTGGTTCCCGTCTCGGTTCGTGCTCGCAATCTCTCCCACGATAATCGGCAGCTTGTATTGGTTGTGTTTGTCGGTGAAGTACGTCTTCGCGTTTTGGATTTCGGCGTCGCTAGAGCTGGTTTGGAGGGTGTAAAAATGCAGGTTGAGGTAATCCGGCTTTTCGTTGGCAGCCAACATGCCCATAAAGGTCTGCAGCCATGTCGATCCGGCGGGTGCACTGGAGATGCCCGGTGCGACAAGTTTCGCACCATATTTCTGCCGGAGCGGGAGCATATTCGCCCGCCATTTCGCCACTGCGTCAGCGGCGCTGATACCGGCCAACTCCGGCTCGTTGTAGAAATGCACGACGGTGTTCTTCTGAGACGACACGACCGAAATGAGATTTTTCCAGTTATCACCGCTTAGGTGTTGCGGTGTGCGCACCATCGGACGGAAAGGAAGGTTTTTGGTCAACTCCGACGGCCGATACGTCTCCCAATTGGTTATTGAATGAATGACAGTTGATGAGGTTATTGCTGCCGCCGAAGTCAAGAGGGCGGGGATGCTTTTCAGCTGAGCTGATAGGCTTGTCTCCCAGAGAATGATGCGCTTTCCGCCCGCGGAACTGCGCTCAGCCAATACTTCGGGGGTTTCTATTGGCGCTGCGTTAGTCGGGCTTGCAAGCAAGACGCAGGCTGCAACGCACGCTATGCGTTTGATACTTTGAAGGAGAACCATGGTGATAATGAGTGACTAGGTAGTTGGCCAGCAGACAGGGCGTTTCTACGAACGAGATCTCGACATGCAACCCAGGATGGTTTACGAAAGGGCCTATTCACGACTTATAACATGGCCCCTAGGATCTGAATAACACGCTGCAATTAAATGCTTACGAGCAGGAATAGGACTTACATGCCACTTTGGAACATATACCCAGGTACGTTGGGGTTGTCTTCTGCTCCATCAGCGCCAAGCTGTTGGTAGTACCATGATTCTAGCTTGGAACGGATTGGCCAATGTGCGAACAACGTAAAATCCTAGGAAGTTGCTACGATCTTGCCCTCCGAAGTGTCTAGATCTAGATTAGGGTTCTAAAAATACCTATTTTGGTGCCTGGCTTACCTCGATCCTGGGGTTGATCAGCGCGGTAGCTGCAGATCCGGCCAGGGCTCCGAACTTCGCGCAACACACAATTTATCGCGATGGCGCAAGCACGGGATAAGTGCTCACCCTTTTCAAAGGAAACAAGAATGAGCGAAAATAGGGAATAAGAATACCTCCAGCGCCAGCATTTTCGCGGGTAGTTCTTTATTCTAGCCCTTTGAACTTATTATTAGGTACTTAGGTAGGATTGTGTCTGCTCACCAGGCTGTGTGAGCTAATCTACAACAGGATTTAGAGCTTTAGCTTGCAGTTTCCCTGTAAGGTATAGAGGATTATTCTTAATTATTTTCATTGCGGCACGGCGTTTCGAGATAATGACCACAGGCGTTGGGGCTTGGGGAGCTGAGGACTGGGGCCACGCTCCTTAGCTAATAGGATCGAGTTTGACAGTGTATAGGAAATTATAGGATCTCATCGACGCCTATGAAAGTCACACACATTATAAAATCAAGTTTAATCGCTACATCTATTTCAGACTATAAAATTTAAGTTCCTTGCACAAAATGATTATGGTGTGGTATGACCGAAGAATTAATTCTTGGGATAATAAGGCACAGCCCGCATACTGCAGCATCATATAGGAGACTTGCCTAATCGGTACCGATGGATGCTCCCAAATTTAGTGCCCGTTTTTCATGTATGGGAAATATCAAGACATTCAATTCACTGTAGTATAAAAATTGACCTTTTGAGTGTTTCATCGAGTTGCTGAGCTAAATCCGCCTGTGGGCTTTCAATATGTGTATTGAGCATTGTTCCCCATTCCATTAACTATGGTTGTCACGATACAAACCTAGGAGTATAGGAACTGAATCTCTTGTTGCTTTAAGAGACTTTAAACTATCTTATGTTAGGAGGCACGGTATACATACAAGAACCCACCTTTGTCTAGGTACCTCTCTAGGGAAGTCTTGCCAGGGAACCCCCTTATAGGCTTTCCTAGCTCTAATTATGGCTATTATACGGGATCTCGCGCAAGGCGTGACAATAATAATTATCCGGAAACAACTCCTATATACTGAGGGTTCTCTTCTCAGCTGCTTCTGCCGTTACTAGTGAGCGGCTCCTTGGCTCTAGATTTTGGAAGGCGAGTTGTTACGTTATAGAAAGGTATCAAATAATAAGGCAGGTTGGTAGATACGTGGCTCTACGCTACGTTGGCATTATAAGAAAGTTATCTGTGTTAATACCTAAATACAGACCTCGAGAAGAATGGATAAGTTTCCGGGAATAGGTGATTGAGAATAGGGGGGTTATTATCTACCTGCCGCCAGGTATAGAGGTAGCCAAAACCCATCTCCCCAGGCTTCCTACTTCCTTGATCAAGCATTACTAGAACATTAAGTCATCTTACCTAGGTATATATATTTCAAGGTGATAGTTGCTACTTGCGTAGTCGTTGGGAGGTAATAATCACCTTCGTTGCTATGGTAGAATGTAGTTACCTTGCTAGTTGCCACTTTGTAACTCATTCTCGATTTCTCTGTCTCGTTATACGACCACGTTTCCTCTTTGATCGTTCCCCTTCTCTGGGAGGAAGAATTATGCAAGTAGAGTCGCATACAACATTTCGTGTCTTCAGTATAAAAACCCTTAGAGCCAGCGCATTGCATCAGTTGGAATTGGCAGCGCGCGTGTTTTCAGACAGCATACATATCAAAGGCGATAATAAGCCACGCACATATCCTGAAAACAATCGACTGTAAGCGTTACCAATGTCTAGCAGTATCTATCCACTCTTATCTACCTAGTATCATGGTCCAGAGACATAGATTCATATCAGACTTTATGAAAGGTCCACGGATGCACATGCTCATAACATGACAACATAACTGTACCAGCGGGGTACAAGTGTAAAGTAATTCAATAAAAAATTTCGATTATAAGAGTATTACAAGAATAAATGTCAAGTCTGCCCGATAATGCTCAAGTGTGGGCACTGTGAGGACGGTGAGTCACAGGTCCTAAGTCGGCGAAAAGCTTATAGGTAAGGACAACAAGAGAAGTGTCATTCGCTGGATGATAGCATGAGTTCAAAGCTTCATGGCGCAGTGGAAGCGCGCCGGGCTCATAACCCGGAGGACCTCTGATCGAAACGGAGTGAAGCTAATGAAATTTTTTACCTTCCTTTTTATTGTGAAAATTTCGCGTTCTTTTCGTCCGATCGTGTATAAATCTCCACTATGTGGAGTTGACTACTTTTTTACTCCCGCACGCGACCATTTTCTTTTCTCGTAATTATTTGACTACTATGTACGTAAATAATAATCCGATTTCTCGGTTTTCTCCCCATCGCATCGAGATTGTTGTTGGATGGGAATGCAGTCACATGTCATGGGGTAGCATGTGAAGAATGCTCGTGTAACCTTCAACACCGTCGATGTCTCCGATATTCACACGTAGAATTAAGTTATCGGGATTGCCCGATTAGGAAAAACATCAAGGGCATCTAGCTTTAACCTTATGTCTTGGGGTAAGGTGTCCGATTGGCTATCCTTCTTATTGGGACGGAAACTTGGTCCTATACTTTCATTAGGCGAACTTTGAGTTGAGCCGCAGCTAAATTCCAATGCATGTGACTCGCGTAGGACTCGGGAAAACTCCAATAATATCGACATACTGTATGTCGATATTATTGTAGGATGTGGTAGTTGTGCGTAAGTATGGGTAGTTGGGTTGGACCTTACGTACGTGATCATTGGCCACACTGATGCCCAAGACCCGAGGTCAGGAGTATCGTCTTCATCCCTTCTTGAAGTATTACTTGAACCACACCAACATCAATATTCTCGAGGACAATCATGCCATGAACAATCGGACTTGAATACAATCATTTCATTGTATTTGCGCGTATCAAACATTTCATCTCTCAAAGCCTAGCTGACTTGTCGTCCACTATCATTACATTATGCTGTCCAGCCGAGCCCCTGGGCCCGGGCATAACCAGTCGAGCCGACCCAATATATTACACTATAAGCTCCAGAGCTTTTTGAACGCCTAGATAATCAATCGCCGCCATTTGCATTACATCCACCACCGTCGCCATCACCGTAATCATGAGTTCGTGTTGAATTGGCCCAAGTCTTCCCAACTCATGGGAAACTGGCCGGAAGATAGAGGGTGAGCCGGCTCCTCCTGTACCTCGACCAGGGTACTCGTGAAGCTCTGCCAGTCTTCTGAGGATAGATCAAGCGGTGGCAGCAATCCTTCGTCTGTGTTGAAGATCGGGAAGTCCATTTGCATCGGCGAAGTCGGCGACGGTGCTAGTGGCGCTGGCGGGAGTGCCTTGTCTGTCGTGACAGGCGGTGGCACGTACCTCTGCTGCGGAGTTGGTTGCATAGGGAAGGTCTGGTATGCATTCATCAAGGATTGCTGGCTTGGTACTGATGGCATAGCCAGACTCAAATTTGACACCTGAGCCGAAACAGGATTATGCGGATAGTCATTCGACGGTGTTCTTCGGCTATGCCGACTAACTCCGGGTAACGCGGACGTAGAAGCTGAGCGCCGTGGAGCAGAAGGATTCCTGGGTATGACAGATATGTGTTTAGATGCATTGGTGGGAGATGTCAGACCCAGTGGTGATTGGGGTGAGCCCTGGGTAACGGATCCTGACCTCGGTCGGAATACAACATGAACACAGGTATACGCCATCTCGACAATGTTCTCTGCGGACTCCTTGGTCCCATCGAAAAATTCCAAGAGATCTTGCAGCTGTGGGGGATTCTCATTTTCCACGAAACCCTGGGCTCGTCCCGTTGAATCGGGACTCCAGCTGAACATGGGTTGGTGGCCGTTGAAAGTGCTCTGTTTCCTCTGGATCAGTGCTTTCCACGCTTCGTGGATAAGATGCTGGTGCAAAAGACCGTAGATGACGTTCGAATGCAGCCAATCTGCTTTCGTGCTCCCGGTCTCGAAATGTGCAGCAACATGATCAATGTGTTTCTCGAATTTGCCATGCATCGCAGCGCAAAACCCGCATCCCCATGCTCTTCTCTTTTTCAAATGTTTGACGACGGTGTCTGCATGGGGACATGTCTTGCAGCCGTGTGCAGATTTGTGGTGCTGATTGAATGTGTTAGGACCCCAAAAACTCTGATTGCAATTCGGGCAGGGGTATTTGCGCGACCGCTCGTGGAACTCCTCTTCGTGTCGCTTCCAATCGAACTTCCTCTTGAATGTCTTGTCGCAGGACGTGCACCAAAACTTCGCGTCCGTCGACGGAGTTGTTGTCGATGATATCGAGCTTCGTGCGGATGCCGAGGAGAAAACACTATCGCGGCTCGAACAGCTAGATCTAGATGACGAGATGGATGATCGTTGCCTATGGGGTTGGCTGAATGAATTGACGTCCCTATAGTTAAAATTTGGCAATGAGGCTATAATTGAGTCAATTAGCTAAAACCCCACGAGACATCGGTAATAATTTCGTACCATCGGTTACCATTGCATTTTGCGGCTGTTGCGGCGGTTGTTGTTGTTGCTGTTGTTGTGGTTGCTCCTCTAATAACGCGAGTAAAGCATCACGGCTGAGACCAGATTGCTTAAGAGCCTCGAGATGCTCTCGCGCCTGCGCTAATACCCTCGATGGATGATCCATTGAATAGTTTTTAATATCAATTGGCAAAATTTCGCGTCTAGAATGAGTGTTGGAAGGCTACGATAGGGGTGGTATTGAAAAGGAATAAGCGATCAAAAGCTGAATCGAAAGGAAAAGGATAGTGTCGAAGGACAACAGGACTGGAGATTTACGTTGGGCAGCCTGAAGGTCGCACCCGCGTGCATTCGGCTACCTTTTCTGTGATATATTACCCCCCAAACGCAAGTAACCCCGTATGCTCCGTCATACTTAGGACCACGGTCCCCAGCATCACCCCATGCTGATTGCTCATTGGGGAAGAGGCCTACAAGCATCGTTCGCTAGTCGAATGAGCCTTGCTAACTCCCTAGGCCATCTGGCAGAGCGTATGTAGCACTAGAGAAAGTGACTGGAGGCCATTCGATGTCGGCTCAACCTGAAACGAGTCGATGCCAGCCCGCCTCCTCATTGTTTCGAAACACGCGCGAAGGTGGGATGAAGCCGCCAATCGGAGGCAGAATTGAGAGCGACGACAAACGAAAAGACCAGGACTGGATCAAGCCGGATCAACCGTGGACCCATTGACGATCCATGATCAGCCTAGGGCTTTTACCCTTGGCGAAGGACCATGCAGAAAATCTGTTTCAAGATTACCGGGTTACATGTATGCATTTATGATTGGTCAATAGTTTAGTCCGTTCCCCGCTGTGACCCGAATCTGTCACGATGCGTTTTTGTTAAGAAGCATCTGCTTTAGAGATCATCAGATCGGTTTTCCTGATTGATGTTTTTCCGGAAATCCCATCTTTTGGAATTGTTCGAGGGGATTTTTGTTGGAAGATAGAGCGAAGACGTGCGCATCGATTTGTAGATTCGGGGATTCCATAATTCCATAATTCCATATCCCATGGTGTAGGAATGACGCCAGTGGCTACGTGAGAGATCCTCCGTCGATCACAAACGACACCTAATACCCCTAGTCGTTCTTAGTCAAACCTATTTGTTTATTACGCGGAATCACTTGGCGACTTCGTCAATCGGATTCGGTACGGCTCAACACGTCTTCGGCAATATCCCGCCACGTGTAGTGCATGCTTGAAATTTATGGTAATATAAACTATAAACTATTATTGGTAACAATTCGTTTGATCTTGAATCACTCTAATGGATCTATTCTTGGAAAGGTTTGTTTCCCGTCGTTTGACAAAAGCTGTTAATAGCGCAAATGGTGGGATTCATGTGTAATCTGATGTCCTGATCGGTGGCTTAATATTAAATTGAAAAAAAAGAACAACGATTACTAATTTAGGGGGAAAGGCTTTTGGATCACGTGACCCCCTCTCCTTTCCCCCCTACCCCTTTCTTAGGAACCTACAGGCTCAACACCAACGTCAATATCGTGAAACCCAAATTAACCTCATAATACAGTTTCTAATAGCAAATACCTAAAAAAGGCCCAGAATAAGTAAATATCAAATGATAGGTAACGGCATCTAGGTATCTAGTAGTTGATATCGTCAATGTACTACGTGGCTTCACTCTACGATAGCCCAATAAGATAGAGCGATTAAGGTTCTCTTTTCATATTCGCACCTCACGCCTTTCTAGGGGATTAACTCTCAAGGCGTCGGATACATAAGCTTTCACTAGACAGCTAGGCTTCGCGCCTGTATGGGATTCGAATTGTTCCCTGGGGATTTACTGATAGTGGCGTCGGCCTATTTGCGATAATGTCATTATAATGGATGTCTCTAAAACAACATAGAAAATTGACTATGTGGTCACTAAATTTCGAAGTTTTGAATTTATCTTCGCAACTAGGCGACATCACTTTCAGAGACCGTACGTCTCCTATGGTCTTTTAACTTCGTGGCTACAAGCCACGAGAAGGCCATTCTACATCTTCAAGACTAGGCCTCGCACAAACTTCACACCAAAAAGCCACTTCGGAGTTCGAGTGATAAAATGCATAAAATCTTCAGAGGTTTTCTTGTAAACAAAACCATCTCCAGAATAGTAATTCTTTAATCAACAGTAGGCCTTCACGACATATCGATTCTCCTAGAGTTGACACCTTCAAAACCTCATTAGTAACAAAAGTCTACAGCTCACATTTCCTCTTCGAGGTATTCATTCAACTACACTCATTTCGATCGAGACAGCTGAAAGAGTGCTCTATTTACAATGGCTGGCCATCGTGATGATGATATCGTTGTTCTCAAGGAGCCTACGAAGAGAACCATAATCATCAACCGACACAATCCAACTCTATGGCCACAGATCATCAACGAGATCAAACCCTTCATAAGATGTCATACTGAATGTTTCGGCGAGACTTCACCAGAAACAACCACAAAGCGCCATATTCTATTATCCTCACCCACCCAAGTACCTACCATGCGCCATGAGAATGCACAAGGCTGTTCAGAGTTTCCACTCATGAAACTTCCGAACGAATTAATTATCGAAATTCTCGAGCGGGTGGTCGGTAGCTATGGTCTGCAAGCCTACCTACCTACCTTTCCTTCCTTTCCTACTCTATTGATATTCAAGAGGCCTCGGACTTGGAAGTCTATCAGGATTTTCCACATCTGCAAGGCAATTCGAGAATTAGCCATCAAAATGTATGGGAATCCCCACAAGCACGCGCTTCCTTTTAACCCCAACATGGACAAGCTGGTAATACAGCAGTCGATCGATTCGGAAGACGCCAAATTGCTGGTTGGGAACAAGGAGAAGTGTACACACTGGAGATGGCCCTATCGGGAGCCATATGAAATAACCAAAACCTGTCATTGTTTAAACTGGGGTTTATGGACAAGCAAGGCTTATTGCGAAACCTACGCCGACGTCAGACGCGAAAGAGACGAGTTCGTCCAACGTATTCGTCACGTGGACATCTCCATCTTAAGCAGGCCAGTAATTGGCAGCGGGGTGTTAGAATGGGGGTTTCGGCCCTGGAGAGTCATCTTCCACTGTCTCAGCACCATCCTACCGAACTTGGAGGAGTTGGAGATCACGGTCAACCACTACGACAACTGCACAAGCGAGGACACGAAACACCCCTCTCGGAATCTCTATAGGTACCGGGACATGTCGTTCTTCGACGGCCTCCGCTTCGCAGCGACGACTGGAAATCACTTCTTCTATGATGAACCCCACAATCCAAACTTTTTTCCTCAGCTGAAGCAGGTGCGGGTTGTGAGATCGCGGAATAGATGTGCTCTCACGTTCGATCGTCACTATGAGGGACCTGATGCGGAATCCATTTTCGGGGATTGGTCATACGATGCGGGAGTTGAGGATAAGTGGACCGGGGAAAAGACACACGATGAATAATATGGGTAACTGGATGGGAGTTTGAAGAGAACCATGGGAGGATATAATTGAAACTACTTTCTGGGTAGGACATCAGCCTGTTTAGGGTAATGTAACCCGTTGTTCAAGATGACGAAAGCGTTGATTAGATGTTTTCTTGAGCCCGAACAAAGATAACGTGGCTAGCATAGATTACTTAGGTAATTATAATCATAATAACTCCAAGGAGATAACCCCCCAAGTTTGAGAACTAGTTATGATCCTCCCGGAATAGAGAAACAAAATATGGATCCTCAATGTTGTCACATATGTGCACGCGTCGGAGCTTAATCAAAATGTATCCTCCAAAGCTCCCTCTCGCACCCTGCAGTGAAATCACTGCGCGTATGCATAGCTAAGACGTTATCGTTGACGAGCAAATCACCCTTCTCCCAGGAATGATAGTACGCGACGCGACGATCGTGCAGTAGGTCTGTTAATGTATCGCATATAGTCGAGTTATCCACACCGTGGGCGCTAGCGTTCTCGATATATATGTGGGTGGCGTCGAACCGCGTTTTGGACTGCGGCCACGGTTCGTGGAAGCGTAGACAAGGGCGGCCTGTGGCGGGGTGGTCGATGACTAAGGGTAAGCCACAGAGAACTGTCGAATTGAATGAAGACGTGGACACGGACCACGTCAAGGGGCGGAGAGAGGACAGCGGGAGGTGTGAGGGGAGATATTTGAACAATAGGGTTGATGACGAGAACAGGGTGAAGCCAGTATTCTTCGGGGACTCCGTGACAGCAGTGAAAAGCTGGAACCTGACGAAGGGGTTTAGTATCGAGGCAGAGTAATAAGGGTGGAGAGCAACTTACAGCGGTGGTCTAGAAACCAACTCTTCGCTTCCATTATCCGTCACCCTCTTCTCCGTCTTGAACAGTCCGTCGTAATGGAATGGCATCCACTCGGCCGAAAGAACGTTGTTTAATCCACGCGTATCCATACCGCGATCCTTGACTTCCAGAACGAGACCGAAACTCCAAGGTAATGGTGTTCCAAATTCACTCGCTTTATCAACGAAGAAATCCCGATTCCTCGTCCGTGAGAAGCCCCTTAATACGATAGGAGAATTTATCTGTGATAGTGCGCGAACTTTGGCGGCGTCTATATCGTGTATCGATAAACCGTTCTGGCCTATTACTGGGCGGATCATGAAGCCGGCGGGGTACAGGGGCTCGCAAGTGATGCCCCCTTTTTCAATTGCCCATGATAGAAGATCGCTTTTCTCGCGGAAGTAACTTGGCCTGTTGTCCTCGTAGACGAGCTCTAAAGTGTCGTCGGCTTCGAAGTCGGCGCGATGACCGGTGGTTGTGGTGCCGTCGAGTCGAAACGCAATACTGCAGTGCCAAGGGGTTGTAAATAGGGTGTCGGTTGGCAGTAAATTGACGGAGAGTTTGTTTTCGCCTGTCGAAGCATGAATTGATAATCTCAGTCTATCCGGAAACCTTTCGCGGACTGCTCGAGCGAACGCCTGTGTGCCCTCGATTAGCTATAGTGCTTTTCGATGTTTTTGATGAAGCGAGAGGCAAAGGTTGAGATATAACTCACATCACCTCTCATGAGCATCTGCTTGGCAATATACTCGACCCCCCTTTTGTATTTCGATTTAGTTCGCCCTTTGCCTATCGGATACACGTTCTGAAGATCAGTTTCCAGGAATTTGATGTAGCCACGATATGTTAAGCACGTGTCTTCATCCTCAGAGATCCTGAGTGAAACATTGAACCCGGGTTTGCTAAATTGTTTCAACAGAGCATGCCTGAAGTTAGTGGCGTTGGCAACATCTGTGATTTTTCAGGTCAGTAAGCCTTTGCGTGGGAATTAGATCAAACAATATGAAACGATGAAAAAAGTCTTCCAGAGTCAAAAATGTGAGAGAATAATTGCTTACATCTAATCTCATCCAGCTCATTGGGTACGTCGATGTGAACTATGTCCTTGAGTCGACAAAATTCGATATGACGAAAGCCCTTCTTCGTCGTTAGCGCTCGAAGAGCTTCGCCATATGCCCAAACGTCCTTATCCGGAACTCCTAGGAGGTCTTCTTCGAGTTAATAGTGAGGTACTTGATAGGCCAAGGTTTTAAATACCGTTGTAAACGAGTCCATCTGAAACAATCATTAACCTGGCACCCGGTGTGTACACATCGCCTATGGCGGCGCATAATCCGTTCAGATGCGCGAGCGCAAACTCCTCTGCCTTGTCAGGGTAACGACCAAGGACCTTTGTGCTTGTATTCGGCGATTTGAACGGGAAGGCAGGAAGGCACATGAGAATAATCTCATTAGCCGAGACCTTGGAACAAATTTGGGATAGAAAGTTGGACCCGTCATTTTTTTTTGATAGCAACTGATTTTTTGCAAGCTTATATCGTGAGATGATATTTAAGATGCGTGACGCAGTTTCGAGGTGGGCGGAATCCAGCTTCCCCAGTTCCTCGGCCGGGGCTGGGGCTGGGGCTGCTAGGAGTGCCAAGTCGTCGGTAGAATCGAGCTTCAAAGCGGACGGCATAATGAGTGTAGGATCCAGCAATATGGTGGTAATCTTTGGGTATGGTTGAATCTATAAACCAGAGTACGACTTTGCTGGACGGTGCGGACCCTTTGCATGATACATAGGATACATAGAGCCTCGATTTATGAGAGACCAGTCAGCATCAGTGGCGATACCCCGTGGTCTTTATTCATCTAATGCATTTGTTAGAGAAAAAGCCGACTTGGCAAGGCCTCAGCGTTGCAAATTGACTAACCAAGCTTTATAACAGGCCAATGGTCGCTGCAAATGCATAGTGGGTGTTCACCGGCAGCACGGCTAAAACCCTCGAGAGCTCCAGATATTTTTGTATAGTATAGCGTGACCGACGTGGTTCTTTTGCGTTATTCATAGATTCCCATGATTTCTCGTAAAATTTAATGTATTAATGTCTTATAAGCCCGGTTTATGCTTCGTGAAATTTTCTGTATGGCCGATGTCCATCTTCCTCTTTCCTAAAAGGGAAGTTTCGAAAGGCTAGGACTGGGGGTGCGGGATAGCTCCACAACTCCGTCTCGTACTGCTTCTATAACTCCTTATGAACCTACTACAAATGGGGCGGTCATGCCGAGTACCCCGGTCACGAGAAGCAACTCTGGCCTTGGAATCCGAGGACGTTAATGCGAATAGCCCCGTCGGTGAGGCCCGGACTGCCTTAATTCACGATATCTTTCAAGCAATAACACGCTATGCCTCGGACGCTTAATAATGCATCTATGATACCGTAACATTAGAAAATTTCGATAAGACCATCATACCGTCGATGCTCATTACTTACCTAGTGTGTTGACCGGATGCTGACACCATAACAAAAGCTGGAAGCTTGGCAAAGACAACATCCTATGAAAGACCCCAAGTAGATTTATAATCAAGATTTAACAAAGAAGCTCCAAACCATTGCTCCAATTTAGTCCGAAGAAACCCTTACAGCCAGAGCAGCCTTTGTGAAGGTATCGGCATCTTGATCTCGCCTTAGCTATGGCCCAAAATGCTCAGGTCTTCGAAGCCGAGGAGCAGGTTGATCTAGCGATTATCGGAGGTTTGCTACCAAACCCATTATGAGGCGCCATACAATATGCTAACGTTTGGCTGATAAGGCGGTCCTACAGGGTTACTGTCTGGGCTCCTCGCGAGCCGACTAGGACTTTCTGTAAGGATCATAGGTATGTAGTTGCTTGTCATTACACCTCCGTGAAGACATCAAAATTCTGATGGGGTTCTAGATGCGAAGCCTGGGCCCCTGGAAGTAGGTCGAGCAGATGCTTTGAACGCGCGCACACAGCAATATCTTGAAGTCGTTGGGATTCTCGATGAATTACTTCCATTGGGAATAAAGTGTAACAGTAAGTGGATTTTTAACTTGAAGGGAAGCGTTGACTCACCGAACTCAGCTAGCTCAACATTTTCAGACGGCGATTTCAAGTCTCGCCAAAGTCATTGGTGGACGTCGCTCCAGCACTGTTTTCATCCCAATTTCCTGATGATCGGCCAGTCAGTGGTGGAACATGTACTCCAAGACCATCTAGAAGTACCCGTTCACTACCAAGAAAGGGTCGTTAGTATCTCCGAGACAGAATGCGGTGTCATGCTCAATACAGACCGTGGCCGGAAAATTTCGAGTAAATATGCCATCGCAGCCGATGGAGCACGGTCCACTGTTCGACAGGCCCTGAACATCAGTTTCACTGGAACGAAGCCTGAAATGGTGTGGGCGGTTCTTGACACCTTCATCGACACTGACTTCCCTGTTTGCTCCGAGATTATCACGTTCCAACTTAGGGGGCAGTCGCGGATATCATGGATTCCTCGTGAGCGCGGAATGGCGAGGTTCTATGTGCTACTTGAAGGGGAGATCACGCAGAAAAAAGCTGAAGATTCTATTAGAGAGCATATGACACCTCACAGAATCGATTTCATTAGGACAGAGTGGTTTAGTACATTTGACGGTGAGCATACATCTTACCATGAGAAGCACACGGCATAAATGAGATCTAACAGGGCGTATTGATGTTTAGTGAAAGAACGAATTGCGTCTACATTCGTCTCCAAAAAAGGAGCTGGTCGCATTATCCTAGCAGGTGATGCGGCTCATGTCCATTCTGTAAATGGAGGGCAAGGCTTAAACACCGGTATTTCTGATGCATTCGCGCTCAGCTGGCGTGTCGTCGCTGCTGTCAGGAATGTGGGACTAAAACCTGGCGGTGCCGCCAAATTGATCCAAAGTTACGATACGGAACGTCGGACTGTGGCACAGGAAGTCATTGACGTCGCAGCAACTCTGGTCCGAGATACCGCGCACACTGCTAAGCAATATGTTTCAACTATTGAAAAGAATGCAGGATATATAACGGGTAAGGGCTTCATACTGAGAGAGTTCGGTTGTTATAATAGACTGACATTTACATTATTAGGCATGGGTGTCTCCTATGATGGGGTGAGATCTGAGTTGATCGCGGAATCCAAGCAAGGTATATGGAAAGCAGGCAAGCGATGTCCAGATATTTGGTTGGCTCCCATCGGGAGTAAGGAGACAATCCGATTATATTCAATAGTTTCATACGGAAAATATCTGGTGATTTTCCTGGGGGAACAAAATGTTCAGGCGTTGTTCGGAAATATCTGCACCCATTTTATTCTCCGTCCCAGCGATGGAACTCGGACGGAAATTAAGGGATACGCAAACGGATCGAACAGCGAGGCAAGCATAAGCATATTCTCATCAGATGCTGTTGCCACTGAAGACAACTTTGTCGTTGTAGTACGGCCTGACATGTATATCGGATATGTGGGAGAAGGAGATGGATGGGAAGAGTACCTGGAACAAGTTTATGTGAAATAGTGGAAGAAAAGATAGAACGGGAGCTGGAAGGAGTTCACTGAGCGTCATTTCAAGGTACATAGGTACTTAGTCAGTGGACAACCTTAAGTACATCTTATCTTATCGTCACACGTCCCGATAACGATAACAGTTACTACCTAAAGTGGCCTAAGCGCGTTATTCCAGCTGAGCCTCGGCTCGGCAGTGGCAGGAGCGTGAAGCATGGACGCGCGAAATGGGTTGAATGGGACCCGATAATTTCCCATTTCGTGGACACCTCATCCACCTCATCATCGTTACTTCCACTTTTCCAGCAATCAATCGAATCAATTGCGCAGCTTCGAATCGCACATTCCTTCTTTTTTCTTCCTTCTCCCATCATATTCTTTTTCTAGTGTCGTTGTACTTTTAATTCGATTTTAATTTATTTCTTAATACCACTCACTATCCGACGTCTAACATCCACCATCTACCATCCACCATCCACCATCCACCGTCCGCCAACAATCGTCCATCCACAATGTCAATACCCGCCGATCACTCCAGAGGTAGCGCACCGCGTCCGCCCAGTAAACCTCAATCAAAGAACCCCATTCAGAGCATGCTCTCTCTACCGCCCCAATGGCTACATTTGTATGGCGACTTTATCACCAAAAACGCCCATCAAGTGTCACAAATTGAGAGTGCTTTGCGGTCTTTAACATATATCATCCCTGGTCGATTTCGTGATGCTGAGATTGCCTCGGAAACTCTGCATTCCGGTATTCAATTACTGTCTCTCTATCACGATGCCGTTCTTCGAGGCGCTGTTACCAAGATACCTGGGCTTTCCCCAAAAATACCAACCCCTCACACACGGTACACCAGATTCTGGACAGCCAAGAGTAGATTGTATCGGAGAATAGCATTGCTGTTGCAGATAGTGCAATATACGGAGCTGCTATGGGAGATGGCAGCCAAGCGGAAAGGGGAGAGGATTCGATGGCGCGTGGTTATTGTCTTAGAGATTATCAAGGCTGTCTGCCGGTTACTACTAATGAGAGTTACCAACTCAAGACCTCTCGTCACACCAGCTCTCCCTGAACGCGAACCAATCCCGCCGGATGTCGATTCGAGCGACGAGGATACTCTAAAGGAGTTAATGGGCGAGGATACGACAGAAACCGACGAGTCTGCCAAGGCTGTCTATGAACATGAATGGACGATGCCACGAACGGGCTCCAGTCTCCCTAGCTTACCAAACCCTAGCGATATTGGTTCATATTTGATGAGTAGGGTTCTAACGGCGGACGACATCAAACCCGCAGCGAAGCTTCTCAACACGCTATCTCGCCCCGGCCAGACCGCCGAGGTACTACACATACTTGCTCCCTTGGTATACGCCATTGCCATGTCGAGGAGCAAAAACAAGAGATCCTGGACGCCCTGGCTCATCGGCATAAGCATGGAATACGCAGCACGGCAGTTGCGCGAGAGAGGCCTGCGCAGTACCGCCCTCGAGAACGAAGAGTGGGGCAAGAGATATTGGGCGGCTGGCTGGTGGACCATGAAAGGCGCCTTCTACGAAAACTTTACGAGGAACGTTATCGGCGGAGTACGTCGCCGCATGCCTAGCATTGTCTCTGGTATATTGGAGGACTACGAGTACCTTTGGGAGAACTACTATTTCAGCACTAGCGCTTAATGGATCTATAACGAGTGCTTAACACTTTCATGGACAAGGATATCTGCTGAGGCGAGCAGAGTTGTATCATAAGATTTCCGGGGGATTTCCAGGACCATATTTTGGCTCGTGAAGAGGGTAATTCGGCAGCTCAGTCAACCCCCCCTTTTCTGACCGCCAACTCATATCCGCGCCTGGCGCCCCATTTCATAACTATAATGATACCCGACGAATACACCGACTAATCGATCACATTCAAGGTGGAGTTTGGCCTAAACCGGTACAGGTCACGTGGTATAGAACAGCATCTTGAATATGAATACCAGCTTTCGAGAATTTGAGTCTCCGATCCGTTTCGTTTCGTTTAGTGACTCTGTGGCTCGAGTGCCACGGCTTAGCTTCGTGTGACTAACTACAACTACAACCTTAAGAGGCTGGGTTCATTACCTAGTGCATCATTCAGATGACTACACATCTCATTAGAACGGTTACATTTTGAGGCGTGCTAGTCACCTAAGTCATCGAGGACAACCTCATCCAATGTATGTGCGAAGTGGGAAAGTAGCTTTCAAATTTAAAGTGCCGTTCGTCTCCAAAATCAACCTTGGTGATACCTACTTAACGTACACTCGTACATATGTGTACGCCACAATGATGTTGCTTGGTTGAGTGGGCTGCGAAGTGTTGATTAGATAATAGGAGCTGAAAGTACCTCCGCTCCAGCTGTAATGATAGCTTCTAATCTTCAATACCTATGACATCCTTTCCCCCTCTAGATAATTTTTATAACAACCTTTACCTTGGCCGCCTGGACCATCTGTAACTGGAGGGCACGCCCGACATCCTAAAGTTAGGCATAGTGGATCTAGCGCTGTTGAGAGATCTTTAAGCTTTCTAAGGCGTGTAGCACTTTCCTTCAAAATAGATTTTGTATTTGTTAAATTGAGTTGGCGGGAGGTGGTCCTTCCAGTATATATATGGATGATTTGTCCTTACGACTCGACTTGCATTTGACTTATAATAGCCAACCAAAATTCAACTCCAACGATTTATAGCGTTTTACTTTTTTTCGCACTTGAGTTCATTCTACGCTCTAGACTTGAAATCTTCGCACATCCGCACATTTTAAATGATGGAATTAGGTAGGATCAATCAAGTTTCACTTATCTTTATCTACTAATATTGACTAGATGAGGAGTCGTTTGATGGACCTATTACTCTTTCTCAGCAGGGTGGATGTCAAGTTCGATTGATCGGCCCGGGAGTAGTATCTAAGCGAGGGAGGCGGGTGACGAGGAATGAAGCGAAAGCCCTTAAGCTAGTCAAAGAGCATACCGACGTGCCTGTTCCTGAATTATATGCATTCGTCGATTTCCTGCACAATGAACAAGAGCATGGGGCTATGTTGATGGAGTCGGTTGAGGGAACGACCCTGAATCAAGTATGGGATACGTTTGATGACAACGTCAAGTCTCAAATTTGTAGGGAGATATGGGATTATGTGTCGAAGCTACGAGAGATCCCGCGCCCCGAAGAACTTTCGCATATTTACCAATGCGGCGCAGATGGATCACCCAGCTCCGATGTGCTTCTTCGAGACCTACATTCACCGCCAGCTCCGATATTAGACGACAATGCACTGCGAGATCGGATTTATGAGCGGTATCTTCACTTCAACGGTCGACTATATGAGGGCACACTCCCCGACATGTTGCCCCGCTCCAGTGTTTCGGTGTTCACTCACGGAGATCTGACGCCTAGAAACATCATCGTCCAAGGGACTCGTATAGCCGGTATCATTGATTGGGAAACTGCAGGCTGGTTCCCAGACTACTGGGAATATGCTAACATGATGAAACCATCTAGAGATCGTGATTGGATGGCATGGATGGATCGGACAAAGCCAAAAGAATGGGATATCAACGGCATCGTAAAATCTAGGAAAGTATTGTTTTAATTCCGGGGACCTAGGTTGAGAAATAGTATTATACCTACCTACTAAAGACAGTTTCGCCAGGATAGCCAAGGTATCCGGTGGACCCGCAGAATTCAACTGGATGGGACTTATACTGAATGGATATTGGTTGAGCCCTTGCCCGGGCTTGGGCCAGCTGTTACAACTCCCAACCCTCATCTTTTCCTTGTGAAGCAGGACCAGGCTGATGGGGAGCCTTTGCATTGGTCTCTTTTTGTTGGCCATGAGTCGCGTCCAGGTACCGTGTACCAAGTTAAAGGAGACACCACCCATATGCAATATTTGGTTCTCGGCATCATACCGAACTAGCTACCGACTCTGTGAGCTTGACCAGAATAGCCAGGCATTGGTCAACCAATACGCGAACAGCATCATTCTCCCAAAAGCTGAGAACCGTCGTGAGGTCACTGAAAACTGCCAGAGCTGGGTGGTTCGGGTTCTCCGGGAGCTTCAGCGTGAAAATATCATCGACGAAAAGTCTGTAGACAACATTCAAGACATGGTTGAACCAATCTAATATGTTTCCCCGACTCTCTCTACTAACTAGCTATTATTTCACATTGTCATGTAGCCCAAAATCATCGCTAGGTATTACCAGAAGATCAGTTCTTTTGTGAACTAAGTCAAGAGGCGAGGTAAAACTTCACACCAGTCTCGCAGTTAGACCTATGACATAGCTGCAAGAATATTACATTATTCAATATTTGTTTCTATCTCTGTCATTAGTACTATTAAGGCACTAGCTTATAAGTGACATCTTCGATTATGTTTTCAACAACACGGTCCTATTAGTGAAGGGCTCTGAGATATTATTTTATATAACATAATAATGAAATATTTGATACCTAATATATTAACAATATATAGGTACCTTTTTCAAAACATGTCTCGAAAATTGAAACTTCCAAGGTTTTTAAAAATAAATAATAAATAATTTTTTAAATATTTTATGTTCTAATAAATATTCTACATTTATTTCAATGTTTAATATAAATAATAAATCCTTGATTTAATCGGAATTATCTTAATAGGTAAGTATCTATCAAGTAGTTTCCTTCCATTATAGAGTCTTGCTTAAATTCCTAGTAATGTCTTCTAAACACACGACCCACGCGATTGGTCGTTATAGCAGCTGTCGTGGAATAACCTAACTCCTCTTACTTCAAGTCTTTGTTGAAATAGATGCAGGTTATGAGTATCATTGATGTATATTAGAAGTTTAAGTTGCTAGGTTTTAGGTAGTGGTCTGTAGTAATACATTATATATCCTGAGGTACAGGGCGTAGACTCCCAGCCACCTTATATTCCAGAATATTACCAACGGGGACTCCTTTTTCGCCTCTCCTCATAATCTGCCTCTAATTCTGGATCAGACTTGGTGTCTATAGTACCCTCGTCTGAAAGATCCATACGGTCATTTGACTTTGAGTCACCGCCTCCGGGAGGCGGTGGGTAAGGGTTGTCAGGGGCCTCGGCGGGAATATGTATTCCCGGGGTTGGGTAGTGTAATTCCCTAATTTGGTGTTCTGGGCGAATTTTTCCCCATTTCTTAATGGAGTTGTCTATCACACTCCTATGATGCTTTCTGTTAAATTTGGTAGAGTTAGCAACTGTGATCTTCATTCTTATGTAAGATCTTTGTACAAGGAATTTAGAATAGCAGAAATGGCGAATGCTCTGAGATTAGCTTACCTCGGATCTTCGAACAACCCCCTTCCAAATTCGCCGATATATCTGTCCGAAAGATATTAGCATTATTTATAAGTGACTTAATATCAAGGCTATAAGTGAATTTAAAGAAACTTGGTAGTTAATAGTGGACTTATCCTAGTCTTTCCATATTTAGGCCGGGCTGTAAGAGAAACTGAATTAAACTTACTCATATGGCATGACATGAGGTCTAGTCCATGACACATCTATGCTGCGAAAATAACCCGCAGGTCTTCTTCCAGGGCCCCGATATCTACGGACCTTTCTTCGAGCTAATGGCAAAACTGTAGTTTCAGGAATTAGCGATGAGTTTTTAAGAACGAATTTGTATATTGCAGTATAAATAAAACAGTTTATCTGTACTTAAATCAACCAGAAACATTTCACTCTTGAAGTCACCGGACAGATAATAAGGAAATTTCGGAGTTACATACTATGATTGACAACTCGGGCGACCGATGGCATGGCATGACGAACAGGATGGTATTGGCCATCCGGGGCCAGATATGTTCCAGAATATTGGGCTCCATGATGTGAGCCTGGAAGCTCGAACTCTCTACAAACTTCGAGTAGATCGTTTGAGTAAGGGGTTTCGCCGTTGGGCAAATGACCATTGACCTGGTGCACAAAGCAATCTTCTCTATCCCAGTCATTAACATGGGTTTTGATTAACTCTTGAAAAATGTCTCCGACTAGGTATCTAAATAATGAGTCAGCTTCTCGATCGTGATATTTCTTGGGTATGAGGAGGGCGACACATTCTCCGACAGCGACTAGCGAGACATGCCGGAAGAGCTGGAACTTAATAGAAGAAATCTACCTACTACTACGAGTTAGCAAATTTACTTTTAATCAGACCCCAGAAAAATCCGAGAAACTTATACTGTAATCTCAAACATACCATGTCTTCAGCTGCGTGGAGTGGGAATTGTCCAAAGATACTTTCATCGATTACTTCTAGATCATCGCCCCTTAAAGCCGACATGCCAAAATCGCCAACAACAACTGTGAATTGGAATTAAAAATCTTTTCTTAAGGTACCTATCTTATTTAGGGGCATTTGGAACTTATGTTGAGGATTAACCTACTTTGAGGAAAAGCGTCAGATTCTACCCCGGCGCGTGGTAACCGACCTTTAGGCCGCAGAGGATAGTGTAAAAAAACATTCCATTTCGAAAGATCTCGGTGACGGATACCTGTGCAAGGATTAGTCTGATTATATAGGTACACGGTGGCAAATTTTATTTTATAGGATTTGCAAAAAAATAAAAAGGTAGGTACTCACGCCGCCAATTTCTAGGGATCTTGACTCCGTATTGATCTGGTCTCTTGCCTAAATTGAAGTACCGAATGACCTCACAGAGCCTCTGGATCACGTGCTAAAGAGACGAAGTTAGTTTTTCAATTGCTTTTGACATGCTAACATTTTGAGCCTTCCCCTTTCTTCATCTCACATCCTTGTGTGGTGTTAGTGAATCATCAGAGACTGTTGGCTTACCCAAACAAAACTCTCCGGTATTGGCTTCTTTGCCTTTTGGAATTTCTCGATTAGCCTATTTATATTTCCGCCATTGCAGTACCTGTAATAGCCAGGTTAGGAACAATTGCCTTCGTAGAGAATTGGCGGTAAACCTTACTTGAAGAACATAGAATATGTGCCGTTTTTAGCTCTATACCATCCAACCATCTCATGAAAGTAATAATTTTCTTCGGACCCAACCTTTCCAGTCGATTTGGGTAGTGGAGGCAAGTGAGTCCCGGCGCGTCTGGGTACTTTATTGACTTGTGCTGACGAGATTCGAAGGTCGTTTGGTAATCCCTGCGCAATGTCTTTTTTGGGTATTATCTTATTTATTAAGAGCTGCCCGGTACCTATAGACTGGAGCAGAGATACATCATCTTGGAAGTGTTTTACAAAAAGGAATCCTTGGTCGAAAATCCTATTATCCGATAACCAGGAGACAGTTCCATTCTCACCAATGCCCCAAGGGAGGGTAATACCAAAATGGCTGTATACTTGTGCAGCAGTTTTCGACGACATGGTCCAGTCGTATATTTGTACAAGTGTAATATATGGTACTTATTGAAACGATAAGTTTGCAGACGTTTTAATCAAGTTGACTTCTTTATTACTCTACATTCAAGAGTCTTGGAATGAGAGGCACACGAGTAATACCGTTTTTGAAAATAGTTGTAATTCAAGAACAGTACTTATAAGTGATGATCCTTTATTGTTCTATGACTGGATTTGTTACTATTTGCTTCCTAAACGGAAAATATCTTTGTCTAGGTACCACTAGAACGCTAAGATGAAAGGATTCACTTACTTGTTCTCGGAATGGTTTAACCTAGTGTTTAGGCCTTTTATAAGACTTAACAATTCATATTCTACGCCACTAAGCATTTATAGCTGTTCATTGATTACGTAGGAGCTTCCAATATCTACAAAGTGACGTTCACGGATGAAATATGTGGAAATAACACTCAAGGTGATACGGTACGGTGGGATAGTGAATCTTACTCTCTGAACGAACTAAGCATTATTCTCGCATGACCTAAATTTTCCCTAAGGCAATTAGATTATAAATATAGGGAAACTGGTGAGAAATGTATATGTCTAGATACGTAAACAGGACCATTCCTTTTATGTATTCCTTAGGTACTAGGTAGGTAAACTAGTATATCAAGGCTACAACTTCAAGCATCCTAGCAACAAGCAATTCTCATAAACTTGGTTTATACGAAGATGTGATCATCGCATCATGACTCAACGCTTACGGTACAGCCTACCTACCTACCTAGCAATTGCAATTGCAATGGGTGCGCAACTAGCATCGATCACATTTATGAGATCTTTATTGATTGACGATCCATCCTGGTGAGGCGAAATGTTTTTGACTTATCATAGCTGTAGGAGTGGGGGTTAAAAGAGTGTTCTTTGTGAGTGTAATCCGTGCCAGGTAGCCCATAACGCGGAGCAAAAATATTCTGTTTAAAGAATGGGACATATGTGCCGTAGGAACATGATAGAGGCGACGTTCCCGTATCACATTACCATGGCGGACTACCTGGAAGCACACCCACCCAATTACCTATTCCGGCTTTGAATGGTCCAAGCGGCTTCGCCGATTTTTAAGAAAGACAATGCGCTGCCATAATCTTTGTTACGTCGTTATGAATACATAGATTGTAAATTGTAGCGTTAAGAATACGACCATGGTATGATATATGTCCATAATAATACCTATAAAATCTAGGATCCCTTCATAATGAGGTCTCCACGTTTTGTTTATCTACTATGTGACTACCACCTCAGGAATCTACCTAGTCTAGTCAGATTGCAGATTAGAAAATTACTTCTGCCCCCAAGTTACAATGTATCTGGTATAACCTCCTCTTTCCTTGAGGTCACTGTAAAGGCGGGTCTCTAGATCATCCCATTCGCTTTTCCAGATATCTTGGGGCATCTCTGAAATTTCGTCAGTACCTGGCATAGAAACTGTTCAATCCTAAAGAACTTGGTAATCCCTTACTTTTCAATACCGAAAGGAAGTTTGGGACGCCTGCTACGGCGGTCCGAAGACTCCTCTCTCGAATGTGGGGGTCAGCCACGGCAGCGCCGTAGCTGACGATAACTTCCTTCTTCTGCACATTCCTCAACCCAGCAGCCTCCATCTCCTGGGGGAGGGTAGACCATAGGTTTGACTTGTTATACTTGGTGCCTGCATACAGATTGGCGTATAGCGTGTCAAGCATGTCAATGTACTGGTTCTGCGAAACAGGGTTTTGCGGGAGCGGCGCAGTGGCAACCTCAACCATTTGCAGCCATCCTCCTTCTTTGAGCAAGCCAGCAAGGTTCTGTACCACGTATGTGGGTGTCTTCTCGGGCCCTGCTGCGGCCATCACGAGACGTTGGTGGACGAGGTCAAAGGTCCCGTTCCAAGCCTCTGGGAAAGGTTCTTTGATAGATTGGTCAAGAAATCGTGCCCCCTCAGGAGGGGGATTGGGATACAATGATTTGACAACGTCCGTTCCAACGTATTCGTGCTTCACTGGCGATGCCGCTATTAAGTCCTTGATCCAGCGACCTGCATTATATTTTCAATGTTAGAAATCAGGTATAATGTATACTTTTTTTGAGTAATGGTAGGCACTCACCATTGGCACATGCCGAATCTAGGATACGTAGGCCCGGCTTTGTCAAATCGACAGGAACATACAGGGCTTTACCGCCCATAGCATAGATCACTGTCTCGTGCTGGTCTTCTAATCGCACTTGCTCAGAGACATTGTCGTCATCAGCTTTAGTCTTGTCCATGAAGACCATCATCGTGGCCGATGATTTTAATGAGGTTGTTGTTGTTGACATCTTTAAGATTCAAAGTCCTGAATTACGGCAGTAATAATGAATTCTGAAGTATTCATGGAAGCCAACTCTATATCAGTCATTACACTGTCATCTTAAATGCTTTTTATAAGAACCAGCCTTTCTATCAGAGATCAAAAACAATATAGACTGTCGAAATATCCTTGTAGTCGTACGTTAGAGATGGAATTCGGAATATCCAGACGGGATTCTTAATTCGGCGGAGCTCATTCCCCTACCTTAGTTATTTCGATATGCCAACTCCTTCACCTATCATCACCGCAACTTCACAGCTAGACTCTCATATCTCTACACACGTCCAATATCTTCATCCATATTTCCATATCGTAAAGGCACGTGGGTTTTGCCTTTCCAGAAGTGACGCCAGCACTCGGAGTTACCTGCGGCCGGAAGGAATCGGTTCGGCGCTAAGGAGAGCCTGGGTTCCTCTGAGCAAGATCTTGGTTCCAGAAGTTCTCTGCATGCGTGTAATCGTATATAGGTGGGTCTATTCTATTGTTTCTTTTACGTAAAGTCCCGGGATAGCGAGACTGTACCGGCCGTAGTTGTGTTCCCAACACCCCGGGTTGAACCATACGAACTCATAACTCCGGGGAACCATTTTTTGGGCAGAATTCCCATCGTACCTTGCATTTCTTGGCCTTCGAGAACCTTAAGCGGAATGTAACTCTGTTCATCTTATCTTTACCGGGGCCAAAGCTCCGTAAAAATATGAGGTAATCCGAGTCATCTTGCGTGGCATGCATCTAAAAACGTGTAATATTCGCCGAATACGAATAAGGATTATTTACAAGGTCTGTTTGCATTGATCACTCTGTCAATGAGAACTGAGAGAATAGGTGCGCCCGAGACTATAGGCAGGGTTGAGACAAAGAGCTTCAAAGGGGTTGATGCCCAGCACCTGAAGGAACATGAGACTAGCCGATTATATCTTGTAGAATGGTGTTGTGTGAATCTACCGACCACCAATCTAGTCTGTCAAAATTTCCGTTGGTAGTAGATGGAGATAGCACATGTAAATTAGCAAGAATACCTACCTACCTAGTAGGTACGTGATGAGCGTCGTCACTAACCTTGTCAATTTATTTCTGAGTCCCCATAAGCTTCAAGCAGGTAGGCGAGTAACAGAATAAGTCATACTTCGGAATAAAGAAGCTTTTATACGGACTTACACGAGGAGTTACTTGCACACGCTCAAGCGAATTTACGAATTGTGCTTGTATGCCACGACTAGGGTTGCCTTCGATTAGGAGATGATGTATGAAGCGACTCCATTCCAAACCACCCAAGTAGGGAGTTAACATCTATCTATTATCAATAGTATCACGTCAGATTACCAGGCAAATTCAACACCTCCTTTAGGAATAATCTTGCATTAGTGTTGTGTATGAGCAAGTATCGTATAGCTACCTCGGTAGCTTACTATTGCTACGACAAAGCACCGCTAGTTATGGAAACAAGTTTCAACATGAAAGAAATATATTCAATCTTTTGTGTACGAGGTAAGTAATGATTGGCTATTTATCCCATTCCTCCCTAGTGACTATACTACAAAGAATCTGACGCTAGTCGTCAGACGAAGACGGACAAAGCACTTCCCTTGAAATCTAACCGCATGCAGAAGTCTAATACTGATACTTCATTCGAAATTCAATGTGCTCCTGGATAGTCCCCGTCTTGTACTTCCCGGCAGGCATGGTCCCGCATTTGCCAGTGGCTTGGGGGCCCGCAATTCCGTCATGGCGAGGCGTGATGAAATAAGGCATCGAGTATCTCTTTGGCGTGACTTCGCCCCCGTCTTTGGCACGGGGGATGATAACCCTGTGCTTGGATGCGGGAAGGTACCCGTTGGTCCAGATCTCGCCGAAGTCGCCGATGGTCAGATACAAACGATCCTCGATCTCAGTGGTGGCCTGGAGGAAAGTCCCGGGGTTGAGCCTATCCTCGATTTCGAGACCCTGGTTTTCGTCTTGCATGAGCAGGGTGTATGTCGTGAAATCCGTGTGGGTGGGGCACCATGTGAGCGAGCTGCGGTCGATCGTAGACTCGTGGGCCGAGGGGTAGTGCACTATAACAACAGGAGTTAGTAATTACTTGCTTAGGAAGGAGATTGGCTCATTTGACGCATGTCTCGGGAGCTTGTACTCCCAAGCGAGCAGAAATCATACTAAGAAGGTGAAGAAAGAACTCTGGATGTTACTCACTCAGCCGCAGGCCATTCTGATGTCCAGTGTGGACCTTCAAGATGTACTTCTTGGCCTCCTCGTCAATCCCAAGACCTTCAAGCATGGCCTCTAGAACAACCTTGCTCAGGTCCTCCATTTGCCAGTAGTACCCCTGAGCCCAGGTACGGAAGCCAGGGAGGGCATGCTCATCAATCCAAAGGTTGTAGTGAACTAACTCGCCATCACTTCCAATATCGTAATGTTCCTGTACACGCTGTTAACATGGATCCGAGATATTGAATGATCCTGCGTTACCTTAAAGTCAAGGGGCTTCTTAAAGTCAGATGCCAATTCGCCAGACATGCTCTTAAGCTCGTCCTCGGTGTAAATCAAGCATTTCTCTCGGCCAATCCCAGAATAACCACGATGTGGGACAATACCCTTGGGGTGGTTTGCCTTGGCCTTCTCTTCGTAGGGCAGGTCGAAGAACTTTCGAGACCAGTCAAAAGCCTCTCTCAGTCTCTTGATAGAGATGCCATGGCCAACGAGGCCGCAAGCACCTTGAACGTGAATAGCCTCAACAAGTTTGTCAACTGTGGCCTTGCGAGCAGCTGGGTCGGTATCATTGACCAATGCAGAGATGTCAATGGTTTGGATACCGCTTGGGGGAGGAAGAGAACCCATTTTGATTGATTTAGTGCTTATTGATCAGTGATTCGCGTGTGTGTTTCCTATAGATTTCAGAGGGGCAAGACTGATCAAGCTCGATATAAATTCATGTCGTCTCCCAATATCGCGTCTACTGATAGCCCGAGACTTGGTATCGGAGCATTTATTCGCACCCAGGTTCGGACCGTTCCCGAGACCAACGGCCCGGGTTCTCTCCGTTGTAATGCCTCGTAAGGCAGGGCCAGGGGTCAAAAGATCCCGTCCGGGGGTCGCAATTAATTGAGCCTCGTCTAGGGTTAGTTTTCTCCGCTGTTCCACCCCACCATAAGGGGCATCATTAGAACAGATACAAGAATAATTCCATCGTGTAATGGATTTAGAAGAGTGTGCGTACTTCATAATCTCGTTCAACATTTTCTGACGTCGTCTGACTCGTAGAAATTCGTGCGCTAGGCCAATAGATAGAAGTATCACATACAGTAAACAGCGATCCTAAGTGGCACCACTCCTAGAGATCTCGTGCATACGATTGATAATGGAAACAGAGGCCACTTCGTATCAACCATAGACGACCTGATAGACCTGAGTAACGGTACCGATGGAGGATTAAGCGACGACGGCATGCTAGCAGTCAGAACTCGACGGGAAAACTCAGACCGGGTGAATAGAAAACATCTCCGTAGAATCCATCTAGAATCGAACGATTCGTCGAGAAGGAAGAACGAACCTTCAGCGGTACAGACGAAAACGAAGGTCCGCCATGGATTCGCGGACATATCGGCTGCAGATTCGCCATCAGATGAGGGTGTGGTATCATTATGACCGAGACGAATTAAACCACCGTCATATCCATATCTGCTAGAGGTCGAACCACTCGATATGGGATGACCGTGCACCAAGGAGTCTTCCAATATCCAAGCAGTACGACCTGTATGAGATTCCTTTTCACGTGATGTCAACGTCACCTGAAGATATGGACCACCCATCAAGTCCTGTGGTTGAAGCAGCAAGTGAGGAAGACCTACGCAAGATCTGGAGTTTGAATGCAACGGTACCTGAAGCTGTTGAAGCTTGCGTCCATGATCTTATCCTAGGGCGTATGGTACCGGAAGCAGCTGCTGTATGTGCTTGGGATGGCGAGTTGACATATGCCGAGCTAGATACCTTATCGACACGGCTAGCATGCCATCTCGTTGAACATGGAGTCGGGCCAGAGGCCATAGTCCCACTATGCTTCGAAAAATCGATGTGGATGCCGGTGGCCATGTTGGGTGTGATGAAGGCCGGCGGCGCTGGGTGCGCAATAGACATTACCCAACCAAGGACAAGATTGCAGGCAATCATGGAACAGACACAGCCACGTATTGTGCTATCATCGACAGCGAACATAGAGTTAGCAAGAGGACTTCTCGACGAAATCCCCGTCCTAGCAGTTGGTATGGACAGTCTAGAGCAGTTACCTTCAACAGCGCCGAGTGCCCCATCGGTGCCATCAGTACCCGCGACACCCTCAAATACCTTATATCTCGTCTTTACATCCGGCAGCTCAGGCACACCGAAAGGTGTAATAATTTCGCACAGGAACTTCAGCAGCGCCTTGATCCACCAAACGCAACAATTGGGCTTCAAGAGGACTTCGAGGGTGCTAGACATGGCATCTTACGCCTTCGACGCAGCATGGTACAATGCATTGCACACTTTCTATGCTGGAGGATGTCTCTGTATACCCTCAGAAAACGAAAGACGGAACGACTTAACCGGATGTATTCGTCGACTCAAACCGAACTTCATGAATCTCACCCCGAAGCTATGCGAAGTCCTAGACACGGCCTCACTTCAAACTTTAGACGTGATCGAACTCGCCGGAGAGCAAGCAGATGCAAGACAAGTCTCTCGGATGAGGGAGACGACATCGGTACGCTTCGCGTATGGCCCGGCCGAGTGTTCGATCCTCTCGACTGTTTCTAAACAAGATGCCTCCTGCTCCAATATCGGATTTGGTCTTGGTGTACGGCTCTGGGTTGTGAATGCCAATAATCCCCAAGAATTGGTGCCCATTGGTGATGTCGGAGAGCTGTGGATCGAAGGTCCACTTGTAGGACAAGGCTACCTGAACGAGAAGGTGAAAACAGCAGAAGCCTTCATTGAAGACCCTGTCTGGCTGCTAAAGGGAGGGCCTGGAGTGCCTGGCCGATCTGGCCGTCTATATCGAACAGGAGATCTGGTACGTATTAACCCAAATGACGATTCGCTGTCATTTGCGGGGCGAAAGGATGCACAAGTCAAGATCCGCGGGCAAAGGGTTGAATTGGAAGAAATCCAACAGCAAATAATCCGAGCCCTTCCAGGCACCATCGATACCCAAATAGTGGCAGATGTCATTAAGCCAAGAAGAAGCGACAGTGCAACGCTTGTGGTATTCATGAAGAACGCCCCTGGCATCGAGGCAGCAGTAGCACCTCTGGAAGAAAAGTTAACGGCAGTGTTACCCACATACATGATTCCATCAGCCTACATTGCAGTCGATGAAATACCCATGGGACAGACAGGCAAAACAGACCGTCGAAAGCTCCGGGAACTTGGAGCTACGTTCACCTTAGAGTATATCGCCAAGGTCAATCTAGCAAGAGGCGAATGGCAGAAACCGCAAACCGCAGCCGAAAAGCAGCTCCAGAAGCTATGGGCATCCGTGCTTGGAATTGATGCCAATATCATCGGGGTGACCGATAGCTTTTTGCAAATTGGAGGAGACTCCATTAAAGCTATGCGATTAGTAGCAGCGGCACGTGAAGTAAGTAAAATTATCAATCTGGGTTTCGAATAGATAACTAATTCTTGAAATCTTAATAGGATGGCCTGACGTTGACTGTTGCTGGTGTCCTGGGGCGTCCGCGGCTAGGTGATCTCGCTTCCATAACGAGCCGGTTACCATTAACGGAAATGGCCAACGAGACTGTAGAGCCATTTTCACTGTTAGAGATAGGGGAAGCAGAAGCACGAAAATTGGCTGCCAATATTTGCGGAATACAGCCATCGCAGATTGAGGATGCATTCCCATGTACGCCAATGCAAGAAGGCTTGATTGCGTTAACAGCAAGACGACAAACTGATTATGTCGTACGGATCGCCTTAGAACTACAGTCGACGGTCGATGTTGATCGTTTCAAGGCTGCATGGCAAGAGGTTGTCTCAGCATCGCCGATCTTGCGGACGAGAATTGTTGATCTTGGACAGGACGGCTTAAGACAGATAATAGTAAATAGGCCAATGGAATGGTCCTTCGGAGGAGACCTTGATGCGTACATGAGGAGAGAAACCCAGCTTACTATGGGACTCGGAACGCCCCTGACAAGATTTGGATTAGTCAGCGAAGAAAGCAGGGGAAAACATTTCCTGGTGTACGCGATACACCATGCTCTTTGCGATGGTTGGTCGGTGCCACTTCTACTTGAGACGGCAGAAAGAATCTACCAGGGTAAATCTGTGCAGCCATCGTTACCATTCCAATGCTTCATTCAACATATCCGAAATATCGATGAGAAACGAGCAGCCACTGCCTGGCGAGAGCAATTGGAGGGTATAGGAGCACAGCCTTTTCCGCAACTTCCATCAGCAGCCTATCAGCCGAAGGCAGATATGGAGATTTCGCATATGATTGCCGGTTTACATTGGCCAAAAACCGATATTACACCGTCTACACTGATTCGGGCGGCATGGTCGATCGTAACTGGGAAGTATACCGGTTCAAGCGACGTCATTTTCGGAGCGACAGTTTCAGGAAGGCAAGCCGCTGTACCTAGGATTGAGCAGATCTCGGGGCCAACAATCGCCAGTGTGCCTGTCCGAGTAACCCTCAACCCCCAAGAGGCTATTGGGGAATTACTGAGAAGAGTACAAGATCAGGCCATAGAAACCGTGCCTTATGAACAGATGGGATTGCAGTGGATACGACGGTTAAGCGATGACGCGGAGCGGGCATGTCAGTTCCAGACTTTACTTGTTATCCAACCTGTTAAGCAGAAGGCCGAATCAAACACTCTATTCGAAGAGGCTGATGATGGCTGGGAACTCGGAGTGTTCAACCCATACGCTGTGCTATTGGAGTGTCGACTTGAAAACGAAGGAGTTCTCCTTCGCATGAGTTTCGATTCTTATGTTATTGACGAACCTCAAGTGAAGCGGATAGCACAGCAACTTGAGTGCACGCTGCGCCAATTATCATCGCCTAGGAACATCGCAAAGAAGTTGGCAGCAGTCGAAGTGGCCAGCGAGTATGATCTGCGTGACATTTGGAACTGGAATGCCGCAGTACCAAAATTAAACGAAGACTTCCTGCACGACTCAATTGCCAGAAAGGCGCTGATGCAACCAGAAGCTCCGGCAATATGCGCATGTGATGGAGAGTTGACGTATAGTCAACTTGATATTATGTCTAGACGATTGGCATCTCGATTACGTAAGCTTGGCGTTGGTAAGTGAAATCGACAAACACGTTTTGTATTTCATCAGATGACGGTCACTAATGTAGCCCATTTCTTATAGGTCCGGAAATGATCGTTCCCCTGTGCTTCGAAAAATCGATGTGGGTGCCCGTTGCAATGTTAGGAGTATTACGATCTGGCGGCGCATTCGCGATGCTCCCCCCTTCTTTACCGAGAGGCAGGCTTGAGCTTCTTGTAACTGCCATAAATCCAAGGTTTGTCGTGACGTTTCCACAACATGCTGGCCTTTTTCCAGGAATACCATCAGTTTCTCCGCAAGAGGTTACGATCGAAGACGAGAATGACAACTTTGTATCATGTGATATTCGACCATCTAGCGTTGCTGCCGTGCTCTTCACCTCCGGCACAACGGGCACACCAAAGGGCATCTTGTTAGACCACCGCTGTCTGTCAACCACGGCGAAGTCCCTTGGTGGAGATTTCAAGGCTAGCACCTCGACTAGAGTGTTTCAGTTTGCGTCATATTTGTTCGACGTGAGTATACATGAAACATTCATGGCTTTATTATACGGGGGTTGCCTCTGCATTCCCTCGGAGTCGGATAAAGAGAATAACACCGGTAGTGCCTTAGTACAGCTGCGAGCTAATTGGGCCTGTTTGTCACCTTCCGTAGCAAGAGCCATTCCCACGGAAGATGCCTACACGCTAAGAACCCTCGTATTTGCTGGGGAGGCTCTCAAGGAGACAGATGTCACTCGGTGGGCAGATAAAGTAAGAGTATTCAACTGGTACGGCCCCGCAGAGTTCTCACTATGCGCGAGCACTCCAGTAGTACTTCCAGCATGGAGAAGTGGATCGATCGGATATGGATCTACCAGCGCCTGCTGGGTTATCGACAAAGATGATCCAGAGTGTTTAACACCCATCGGTGCTATTGGAGAACTGGCTGCCGAAGGTCCTGGTATGATGAAGGGTTACCTCAACGACCAAGAGAAGACAGCGGCAGTGATCATCGAAAATCCTTCGTGGCTTGTGCGCGGTCATCCTCGTCATCTTGGTAGATATGGTCGAATTTACCGGACTGGAGACTTGGTGCGTTATAATGGAGACGGTTCGCTTACTTACGTCGGTCGCAAGGATGCACAAGTCAAGATTCGTGGACAAAGGGTCGAATTAGGAGATGTCGAGCACCACGTACTTCAGAATCTTCATTTGCCGGGCTCAACAGATGCTCAAGTCGTCGCAGAAGTGATTACGCCGCGCGGGAGTAGTAATCCTACTCTTGTAGCCTTCATCAAGAGCAACCGGGAAGATCTGATAATAGAGACCAGGCCCATCGAGAAAAGCCTTCTAGCTGGACTAGAAAAAAGACTGGCTGAGATACTACCCCGGCATATGATTCCATCAGCATACCTTGCGATTGGGAAGATACCGATAACCCCAAACGGGAAAGCAGATAGACGAAAACTTCGCTTGATTGGAGGTTCGCTCACGACACAACAGCTCACCACATCTTCACCAGCGGCACGCGCGAAGCGCCGACGACAATCTATGACACCGACAGAAAGACAGCTGAAGAAACTATGGGCACCAATTCTTGGCATAGATGTCGATATTGCGGTGGAAGACAGCTTCCTGCAGATAGGCGGTGACTCCATCGCGGCGATGCGGTTGGTAGCTGCCGCTCGAGAACATGGTCTATCTTTCACGGTAGCCGATGTTTTCAAGAAACCTCGACTATGCGACCTTGCCAATGTTGCGGTAGCAATTGTAAAAGACAAGGAAAAGGCAGCCAGGGTCGTCGTTGAAGCGTTTTCATTACTCAGCGATCAAGTAGATCTTAGAACGTTTGTCCGCGAGGAAATATCTCCAAATATTCGTTCGGTTTTCACAGCATCAGTCTCTGATGCATTTCCGGTTACGCATTGGCAAGCCACTTGCATAAACCTCGCGTTGAAGACTCCTCCTCAACAGTGGCATCACTTTTGGCTAGATCTTCCTCCAGCAAACAATACTGCCAAGATAGACCAAGGCTGCGAGCTTCTGTGGGATAATCTCGATATCCTCCGGGTTGTTTTTATACGCGCTGGGGGTCAGTATCTTCAAGTTTTACCAGAAGGACTGCGACCAACAATCCTCCACTATTCTACAGATGGGAGCATAGACGAACTTACCGCTAAGATCTGTGACGAGGACCTTCGACATCCAGGCACACTCGGTAGTCCGTTTACGCGTTTCCACGTTCTTTCGGGCCCGAAAGGCGCTCAAAGGTTGATAATTAGGTCATCGCACGCGCAATATGATGGCACAACTCTCATTCACGCAATGCGTTTCCTTGCAGCTTTCTATAAGAATGAGCCACTACCATCGTCACCAACATTTTCGGCTTTCGTCGAATATGCATCCAACAATAAGCGCCGCTCTCGAAAGTATTGGAAGTCATTTCTCCACGGTTCAACCCTTACCAGACTTGAACGGGAACCGATATGTAATGGGTCAATCGGCGCTGCCAATCCGATAGTAGTGGAAAGACTGGTTCGTATGCCACGTACGTATAGCGGCTTCACTCCCGCAACTATTTTCACATCTGCGTGCGCAGTGTTCCTTTCAAAGGTCACGACTTCATTAGATGTGACTTTTGGTCGATTGGTATCCGGACGAGCCATGGTACCTGTCCATCTGCGAGACACAGTAGGACCGTGCGTCAATATCATCCCTGTAAGGGCTAGGGTTGGTTGTGAAGACCCCTTTGAAGATGCACTAAAATCCATACACGAGCAACATATCGAAAGTCTGCTCTTCGACACGATTGGCTTTGATGAGGTCGTCAAACACTGCTCCGACTGGCCTCAGAATTCTCATTACTTCGGATGTGTCACACACTACCAAGATCTCGGCGATGCAGAGGAAGAGATTGACGGGACTCTTCGTCGATTGGAATGTTACGAGGGCAACAGAGCTGACACGAAAATGATGGAAAACGATGTTGTCATGATTTTGGCAAAGCCAGTCGAAAACCAGCTAAGATTAGAACTAGCAACTAACGGTGGGTATTACACAAGAGAAACGGTCCATAAATGGTCAGAAATGCTTGCAGCAACGATTGAGGCATTCGACCAAGCCGTGGAGTGTTGTTGATGAGATTAGAAGAAATCCGCGAAGTTAGATGAGACGCGACAGATTACATAAAAGTGGCTTTTGAGATTACTCAGAAATTACTCAGAATTTATTCCATTACATAATGTAGATTACTTTATCTCTGCTATACATACATATACTACTTAGAATCATAGATTTGAACAATAACATATATATACCTACTAGATATTACCTTCGCGAGATATTATGTTAGCTGTGAATCAAGATCTTAGTAATCACGCTAATAATCACATTATTAATAATCATCGCATTGGCTCTCATTTTTTTCTTCTCAACAACATCGTGAATCGGATTTAATGTGTATCTCAAAGTACGCTACTCGTAATCCTATCAATAGAAGACAAAGCACTTTCATATCCTCATTACACATTACTCATTCCTAGATCACTCAGCCAGTCCAGACCTCGGGACCGGGAACCTTGTACGAAGTAGCCGAGCCCATGTAGATGTCAACCTATTGCGCGTTAGCTTCCGATCGTACTGAGTACATAAGAGATCATATTGCACTCACCATGATACCAGGGTCAGACTGCGCAGCATAAGCGGGAATCGAGGTAAGGTAAGAACCGCTGGGAACGGCACTGCCAGACCCAGTGACTGTGATTTGCGCACACTCGGGGTAGAACTGAGGAGTGTTGGCTTGGTGAAGAGCGAGCAACTCGTGGCGGATGAGGTAGTTGCCAGGCTTCAGGGTCTTGGGGATGCGGCTCGACCACTTGAGGTCCTTGAATACGAGGGCGGTACCCCAGTTGTTGCTGTTCAAAACATCACCCCACAGTCCCATCTCGTCGATCTTGAACCACTTCTTGCCCTTTCCGTCGCAGGCCGTGAACTCGCCGTCGCAGGAGTATAGGTAGACGGTGACGGGGCCCTGTTGGTGCGTCCACTGTTTCCAAACCGCCGTCACGTTCTCGCCAGCTGCGACTTCAGCCGCAAGGGGAGCCGACGTGCCGCCGTTGCAGGTCATCTTGGGGTCCGTGACGGTCATGATAGGGTTGTAGTCCGGCCATTGTCGCTGGATGATCTGAGCGCCAGCCACCGGGGAGAATCCCTGGTAACCTTCGTATGTCTTGCCTCCAATCTCGTAACTAGTCACGGCCCCGTGGGCGGCGACCAGGGCCGGAGCGAGGAATAGGGGAAGTGAAAACAGCATCTTGACTTATACAGTAAAGCTAGATGGCTCTTACTGTTAGAGACAGAGAACGGTTGATCGAAAACCTTGGCGAGCAGCGAGGCCCGGTAGTATTTATGCTGATCGTGCCAGAGAACAACCAGAATAGACTTAGGCTAGGATAGGGGTAAGGCGACATTATAACTCTCAGTCTAGATTCCAAGATAGGATACGTGACCATCCCCGGTGGGCCATACTCGGATACAGGGGTCACTGCCATTAGAAATCATTAGAACAGCATCTGCTCTATCTCGTACTAGTCTGAGCAAATAATATCTGCGTACATGAGATGGGCAGCACATAGGACTATTCCTGTCCATTCGTACCCAGTATCGACGATCCGGCCAGGCGGACCGAAGCTTGAACTCGGCGAAACAGTATTCGACGATCGACCTTTGACTAAGAATTTTACGGCAATCGAAGGCTTTCGAAGGTTCCTCGGTCAAACCTAAGCGCTATCCTAGGCTCTGTATATGAAATCCGTATCAGGTGGTGGCCTTGAGGACAACCGATTGGAATACAAGCAGGCGACCTCTGTAAGGCGACGTCTGGCTTCCCCACAAGTTTCAATATACCGGCAGGTTTGGGTCCGGGGGACGTTACATTACGGCTACAAATTGGGAAGCCTCCCTGTTGTCTTCTAAGTGCCCGGCGTTTTTAGTGCACGATGTGATCATAGCCCACATAATATTAATAGAACAACTTCAGGCTATATAGGATAAATCCGAGATCCCGCGTCACCCCTGTAGCATCAGTTCGAGCTGTAAGAGGGCCTTGAGAATACTCGACTGAGTTACCAATGCAGTATTTTTTATATCGGAGAAAGGGGTAAAAGAGGTTTGTGTTTCCGTGAACGCCAAGGTCTCGGGGGCCAGCATATCCGCTCTCCCGACCACGCCGTTAAGTCCCACCCAGCTCTTAGATTCGCCAGGTCCGCTAATTTCAGGCTCACATACGGATCCGTCCTCTCGCTATCCGTGCCCGTAGAGGTCGTTGCCGCCGCCTCCGCGATCCGGGTTCCAAGGATCGGGTCCCGAGCATCGGCGTTAATTTTAGCGGCTATTGGGTTCGATCTCGAGATGCGAAAACCCGACAGGGGAGGTATGGCTAAGGTATATTTAGTTTCGTAAAAGTATCTGTTATCCCTTCCATTCGTCTATGGATTGATCGTTGCAAATTGGTCCACACACCAAAGCCCCAGGCTCGGCGCGATATTGGCGCCGGAGCTATTGTCCGCGAGTGAGACAACTCTATCATCAACTATCGCATCTTGGAGTTCTTGTACTAACCATCACCGAAGAAATAGCAGGATTAGGTACTTTTGCGGGTAAGTGTGGGGCCATGGGATACAAAACTAGGACTACACGACTCCGAGAAAGGGGTGCTAGGCTTGGGAATCAGCCCCCGGTGAAGTAGTACACCTTATACGCCTACGTAGTTCTCCCCCGAGTGTTCCCTATTGGTGGGACGTATGGTGATGTACCCGAGCTCCAAACCCAAGGTAATGTTACCAAAACGGCGATCGGTCATATTTAGATGATGTTAAACTGCATGGCCGACCCACCATCGGTTCTATACGGAGCATAGCTAGTAGCTACCCCTCTTCTTGTCCGATATATTAATCACTCTTCCACCCATCCGCGCCCTTGAAAATTCTTCTTCTTCTTCTTACGATCGATTTCTGCTTACCAAAAACAAGTCTATTTCTCAATATATCGACAAGTCATCCTTTTGGTATGGTCTAAGAAGCACCTGCCATCATGGAGCTATCTCAGTATCAAGGTAACGTCTGTCAATCGCATGGCGGGTGCTCTATGCTCTGAACTTCGTTAAGATTGCTCCTCAATTCCAATTGGGAGGGCAATCTAACGGAGGAAAGGCATCTGGGCTGAGATTACACCGTTCAAACTTGATCTGGATAATTCCAGCGAAAGGACATGCTGCTTCCCCTTCCCCTATTTTGCTTGGGCAGCTTAATATTAACTATTGCAGCTTTGCTTGATACGCCATGTCTACCGACAAGATCACCTTCTTGACCAACTGGCAAGCATGGAGGCAATCTGCAGTATATGAATGATTACTAACGCCAGCAGGCACGCGACGCCGTACCACGCCCCTCTCTACCTAGCCCAAGCCAAAGGCTACTTCAAGGATGAAGGCATTAAGGTGGCTCTTCTAGAGCCCAACGACCCGAGCGTACGCACAACGCGTGTATTTTACGTAGGGCCAGCGCTCACATAGAACAGGATGTCACCGAGATTATCGGCACAGGAAAAGTCGACCTTGGCTTCAAGGCTATGATCCACACCCTTGCCGTAAGCCAACATTACGTAACTCGTCACAGCAACCAAAGCTAATGAAGCTCATCTAGGCGAAAGCTCGCAACTTCCCGGTTCTTTCTATTGGATCGTTGCTCGACGAGCCTTTCACCGGCGTTGTCTATCTCAAAGATAGCGGCATCACCCCTGACTTTACGACTCTCAAGGGGAAGCGCATTGGCTATGTCGGGGAGTTCGGAAAGGTATGTCAATCTTACTTTCTCTAGAGAATTACTCCATTGACACACCACAGATTCAAATCGACGAGCTCACCTCTCACTACGGCATGACCCCAGCCGACTACACCGCCGTGCGCTGCGGCATGAACGTGTCCAAGGCGATCATCAAAGGCGAGATCGACGCCGGCATCGGGCTGGAGAACGTGCAGATGGTCGAGCTAGAGGAATGGCTCGCCTCGCAAGGCCGCCCCAAGAGCGACGTGCAGATGCTCCGTATCGACGAGCTAGCGGAGCTAGGCTGCTGCTGCTTCTGCACGATCCTATACATCGGCAACGAGAAGTTCCTAGCGGAGCACCCGGACAAGGTACGCGCGTTCATGCGGGCCGTCAAGCGCGCGACGGACTTCGTGCTCGCGGAGCCGACCAAGGCGTTCGAGGAGTACGTCGAGTTCAAGCCGGTCATGGGCACGCCCCTCAACCGCAAGATCTACGAGCGCTCGTTCGCGTACTTCTCTAAGGACCTCAAGAACGTGCGCCGCGACTGGGAGAAGGTGACGAAGTATGGGAAGAGGCTTGGTGTGCTCGACCAGAGCTTCCAGCCTAACTATACTAACACGTTCTTGTCCTGGACCCTCGAGGGCGAGTCTTCCGACCCTACCGGAGACCAGAAGCGCATGGCGGTGTTGCAGAAGGACGTTGCTAGCAACGGCGGCTTCCACCGTCTCGAAGTCGACAGTGCTGCTATTCAAGCTTAAGGATTCCGCAATCCTCAAGAGTACCACGTTAGTGATATGAGATGGAAAGCTATTGCCAGTAGGAATTCGTTCATTGATGAATAAAAGTCCCAGACATTCCTTAACTTGAATGAGCTAGTTACTCTATTAGTATAGCGACGTATACTAGAACTAATCAAATGATTCCAATCCAACCTATGATACAAAAGTGAGAAGTGTAAAAACCAAAAGGGCCATGTCTTTCATTAGGCTATTTACCGCCAATGATGTCGAGGGTAACTCATACCTTCGCAAATTTGAAGTTTGGGAAATCTTCCAGTAGCACCAGCTAAGCCGTAATTTTCGAGGCATTGCTGGAAGTCTGGACTGATCTCAGCCATCGTGTTGAGGTATATAACCAATAGAACTCAGTACAGCTTATCTCTTCGCAATATTGGAGTTCCCAACACATAATAAAACTTCACCGAAATGTCTGCTGAGCCGTAATTTTTAAGGCAATGCTAGCATCTGCCGTCAGAGTACTATAGCCAATAAAACCGTGAGCAGCTCATGCCTTCGCAATTATTGAGTTTGAGAATCAGCTCGGTGGCGACTGCTGAGCCGTAGTTTTTGAGGCACTGCAAAATACGATGGGGATATCATTTTCGGACTTTGTAAAGTACGAGGATCCTATATTTAAACCAATGAACGCGAGAATAGCTCGTACCTTCGCAATTCTGGAATTATCTGTGAATCTGTGAATGCAAGGCGGAGTAGCATAGGTGTTTCATTGGTACAAAAGCGTAAATCTCCAATAAAACTGTGCTAAGCCCTAATTTTTAAGGCGATGCTAGCTATTTAAACCAGTGAAATGGAGAGCTTCGCAAGCAATTTGCTAAGCCGTGGTTTTTGAGGCGTTTACGGATTTAGTCACTCGTCGACGGCTCTCCATACTTACAATTCAACCAATAAATAGCAATACAACTCATCTGATCGCAATTTTCAAGTTTCTTCAAATATAATTAGGGAAGTCATTGCGAGATGTCTTGAGCCGTAGTTTTTGAGGCACTGCAAGATCTATGAAGAGCCTCACATTCAAAACCAAGATCCGGACTTTGTGAATTAAATACGAGTATCCATATATTTAAGCCAATGAAGTCGAGAGCAGCTCGTACCATCGCAATTCTAGAGTTTTGGAGGTGTGCATGACAGGGGGGCATACAGCAATTTGCTAAGCCGTCGTTTTTGAGACGTTCATTGGTTCAAGTGAATAGATCCACATAAGAAGAGGGGCTGCGCCAACCCAAAAGCACCTTAACAACTCAACCAATCAAGAACAATGTAACTCATCTCTTCTCAATTTTTAATTTTCAGTGATGTAATTTCAAGCAAGCTGAAAAATCTGGCCGAGCCGTAATTTTTGTGGCATGGCTAATTCTTGTACAACAGTATATGAGTAGGTAGGTGAATATGGATCGATTCATTGGTCTAAAATAACTTGGCTTTAAAGCTGCCAAGATCTCTTACCCCACGCCAAGATCAGATAAACATGCAATAAATATCGACTTAGCCAAGACAAGGCTATGCCTATTCCGGTCAAGACGCCTAACGTCGCCGTCATGAATTCATCTAACCATCACCATCCCGATTCTTCCACCTTCAAGCTCATAAGTCAATAAACAAGCCCCGAACATGGCTGACTGCGGACTCCCCTTTCCCGTCGTTTGCATCCAGTGCGGCCGCGGTGTCGGTCTCTGCGGCATCAAGGTCATCGGTGAGTCCCAATTACGTACCCTCACCCTGGTACCCGACAGTGCCGGGTATGTCGGCAGTCCAAGTGCAGTCCGCTAACCGCAAGCCTAGGACCTACCATCGGGTTCTGCGTAGCTGTTTTAGCCGCGTTCATCTGCTGGCCTATTGCGCTCCTGTTCTGCTGTTTCACAGAGACGGGAAAGAAGTAAGCAAATAAGTCTCATCCTCCCCGTGTTACTCAAAATCCTAAAGCCTCATACGCGTAGGTGGTTTTGGAAGCCGTGTGATATCAACGCCCAAGTCTCGGACTTATTTCCCATCTGACCAAGGTGGACGTCCGCGGATTGGAGCGCTATACAAATTAGCGCCTAAAGCCGTGGATCGCAGGAAAACCGGTATTTCCGAGTAGCTACTAGGTATTGATGGACCATGAGAGGATCTTTGTCCGAGGTTAACATCACGAGAACGTTACGAGAAGCCATGAGCAGGTATTTAATTCTAGAGCGGAAGTAATTAATGGTAATATAATTCTTATTTTTAAACCGATAACATTGATAGAAATGAGATAAGGTGTGAAAAAGCAACAGCCTACAAGCCATACTTGCATGAGATTGCTACTTAAGAACAGTGGCGTCTCCGGAAAAGCGCGTAGTTATACGAAGGAGTTAAGACATGCCCACTTACAAGCTAATACGACAGCCCCAAAAATGTTAACCGCGGTATTGTTCGGAAGCTGAGCCTCTGGCTAGACCTTGAACTACCTATCAATTAATATCTTCGTATCCCCCATAAAATGACACCCTACCCGGCAGCAGCCCGGTAGATTTAAGGGGGCTTGCTTTAAGGGATTTATGTATTTTCCGTCTTATAAGCGCCGATCGTCCATTCGTGGAACGCCTGAGCGCGCCAGCGGTGACGTAAGCCGGAACCCGCAAAATAGCAGGACGACGTAGCATCGGAAGATCTACCTTACTTGCCATTGGAGGAAATATCAGCCACTGTGGCATCGCATGCTACCTTGAATCTCGAAAACGCATGTCTTCTGATGAGGGGTCAGACCTTTAATGGTGGGGATCCCTCGTGAATAGCGTCAAAGGACGGTCGACGTAAACAACGAATGCTACCGGGGCCGGGCCAAGATGAGAACAAGTCTGGCCAGGCGCGTCGGCCACCTCGTGGCTTTAAAAGCCCATGATGTTGCCGTTTCGTCGGAGTTGGGCTGATCGACTGAGCTTGTTTCTCATCCAAGACGTGCCCAGTGCTTTAGAGCCCACTAGAACAGCCTCGAAATGTTCTCCCGACGAAGCCGCCAGCGTGCTTTAGGCCTTGTTGCCTCTAGCTCCCTCGTTGCCGCCGGTCCGTGCGACATTTACTCCTCCGGCGGTACACCTTGTGTTGCTGCACACAGTACCACCCGCGCCTTGTACAGCTCCTACTCCGGTGCGCTCTACCAGGTGCAACGCGGCTCCGACAGCACCACGACGACCATCTCACCGCTGTCGGCCGGCGGTGTCGCCAATGCCGCCGCCCAAGACACGTTCTGTGCCAACACGACATGCCTCATCACCATCATCTACGACCAGTCGGGCAACGGTAACCACCTGACCCAAGCCCCGCCTGGCGGCTTCAGCGGACCAGAGTCCAACGGCTACGACAACCTCGCCAGCGCGATCGGCGCCCCCGTCACCCTAAACGGGCAAAAGGCATACGGCGTGTTCGTCTCGCCGGGCACGGGCTACCGAAACGACGCGACCAGCGGTGTAGCCACCGGCGACGGGTCGGAGGGCATGTACGCGGTATTCGACGGTACCCATTACAACGGGGCATGTTGTTTCGACTACGGAAACGCCGAGACCAACAACAAAGATACGGGCGATGCGCATATGGAGGCTATCTACTTCGGTGATAGCACGACCTGGGGCTCCGGGTCCGGCAGCGGGCCGTGGATCATGGCCGATCTCGAGAACGGGTTGTTCTCCGGACTAAGCGCGGATCAGAACACCGCCGACCCGTCGATCTCGTACCGCTTTGTTACAGCGATAATCAAGGGAGAGCCGAACCAATGGTCTATCCGCGGTGCTAACGCTGCGTCCGGTTCTCTGTCGACTTATTACAGCGGTGCGCGTCCTTCTGGATATAACCCCATGCACGAGGAGGGCGCTATCATTCTTGGCATCGGCGGCGACAACAGCAACGGTGCGCAAGGCACGTTCTACGAGGGCGTCATGACCGACGGCTACCCATCCGACGCTACCGAGAACTCGGTGCAGGCCAACATCGTCGCGGCCAAGTACGCCACTTCATCGCTCACCAGCGGCGCAGCCCTGACCGTCGGTTCGACAGTCAAGCTCCAAGCCACGACCTCGGGATACACTAACCGGTACCTGGCTCACACAGGATCGACCGTGAACACGCAAGTGGTCACATCCTCAAGCAGCACCACCCTTAAGCAACAAGCGAGCTGGACCGTACGCGCGGGCCTAGGCAACAGCGCGTGCTACTCCTTCGAGTCCGTCGACACATCCGGCAGCTACATCCGACACTACAACTTCGCGTTGCAAGTCGGCGCCAGCGACGGCACGAAGCAGTTCAAAGAGGACGCGACCTTCTGTCCGCAGACGGCGCTGAACAGCAAGGGCACGCACTCCGTGCGCGCCTGGGGCTACCCGACGCGCTTCTTCCGCCACTACGACAACGTCGGCTACGCCGCCAGCAACGGCGGCGTGCAGACTTTCGACGCCACCGGCTCCTTCAACGACGATGTGAGCTGGGTTGTCAGCTCCGGCTTCGTGTGAGGCGAGGGATCTGCAGGGGCGAAAGTTGGTTTGTTAAGCTAGCAGCATTGCGAGATGGTGTGGTGGTAAAATTCTTATATATTGTTTTTAGGGTGGCTATTTTGGTACATAGTAATAACAACGAATTAAATAAGTGTTTAAACTTTGGTTCCTGGTTCTAGATCCTGAGGCTAACCAGTTTTGACCGAGTTCATGAAGAGTGAGAAGAAGGGAACTGTGTGAAGTGAGGGAAGTGGGTAAGTCCTCTTTATACACCGTATATCCCTGATCACTCTCCATATACTCTTCTTCAAAGAAGGTTCATTTCTGCATTTATCCTTTAGGCCGCTTTTGATGGCGTGTCCAAGAATATTTGCTCGTACTCTCTCCCATCGACCCCTGTGGGAAATCCCTTTTCAGCTTATAGAACGTCAAATTTGGAATACCTCAAACACACACGCAAGCAACAACGAATAAGGTACACTAAATGATGAGTCGTAACAAGCCTTGTGGATGACTTATATTACTTGATAGTATATCATTAATTCTGCCAAGTATAGCAATTTAGCCGCGGCTGTATTCATGCGACGATGGTCGAGAGGACCCAGGAGATCTGGGCATCGAGATACCACGATCTAAGTCTTCCCAAGCATCGCCTCCTTACCCCGTACTAAGAATAAATCGACTCCATCCCAAGACCACATGGTAAATCGTCGCCGTCGTCGTCTGATACATGCCAATCACGGTTTGACCCTGCATTCCCCCGCAAAGCCGTCGACGGAAGGCCCGAAGACATTTTCAGCCCGGCCGTTTCACGTTTCAAACATCACCACGGAGGTTCCGAGCCTCCAAGACCTCTAACTGGACTCCATGCTTTTCAATGTAGTCGTAATAGATACCCCAGTTATCCTTGACTCGCTAGAGTCCCCACGCAGGCAATTGGTCGACGCTAAACCGCCTGGCATGACTGGTCCCGCACCGGAAATCAATGCTGACTCGTCAATTCGTAGAGACGAACACGCTAGCCCATGTCCTCCACGCGGCATTGGCGATGTCAGTCTGCGTAGCGTACGGGCCGTCGTCGATGGCAGATATGTTTGATGTTTCAACTAAACACCAAGCTAGATCGGTATCATGATTCAAGCCTCTCGCCCTACAACCCCTTAGTCACCCTCTTGGGAATAATGAGGTATTGGTGGCGTGTTAGGACCGCATTCCCCTACCAAAATTAAGGAAAGAGGAGAAAAAGGTCCCGGGCATCGAGATGTGTATATAAGATGGACTAAACCGTCTTCAACTTGTTTCGTTTCTCTCCTTTTCTCGTCAACCTTCATTACTTCTATTCAATCTCTATACTCCAATCTTTGGACTATATTTAGCTAGGCATTCTTTAGCCTGCTGCCCTTCCTTGTTAGAAACGACATCCGCTCTCAACGAGACGCCTGCCAACAACAATCCTTATCGACAGACAATTCATTAGTCGTCGAAACCAAATTTCACACCAATCTCTAGATTTTTTTTCACGGGACTATCAAAGAGTCAATATCTCTCCTTGAAGACTAAAATTCAAAGAATTCTCCGCTAAAACAAACGCCAAAAACAAACCGCCAAAATGATGTCCGTCACCAAGATCGTCGCCGCCCTCTCCATGACCGTCGGCTACGCCCTCGCCTTCAACGGCGACCTGACCTACTACCAGCCCGGCCTCGGCTCCTGCGGAATGCAGAACACGAGCTCCGACCACATCGTCGCGCTCGCCCCCGCCCAGTTCACGGCCGACCCCAACGCCTGCGGCAAGACCATCCAGATCACGTACAACGGCAAGACGACGACCGCCGAGGTCGTCGACAAGTGCATGGGCTGCTCCGACGACAGCATCGACGTCAGCACGGCCGTCTTCACCGAGGTCGCCGATCTGACCGCCGGCCGCGTCCAAGTCGAGTGGGACTACACCACGTAAGCTGCACTTTACACCGGCGCGCAAAGCCAGAAGCTACCAGGTACATCGCCCGCGCGGCGTTACCTGCTTCGAGTCCGCTGCGACCAGCACAGTTTACGTTCGCTACCCGCTTGACGGATGAGTCAAGCCGATCACTGCACCGCATTGGGGGGACAAGCAAGCCTTTCCGACCACCACATCTCTCGAACGACGCAGAGAGACCGACAGAGAAGACAAAAACGAGCACGCACACACGCAGACTGCGAGCGCGGGACGCAAGCAAACCACCACCGAGCCGAACCTGGTATCAAGCACACGCTAGACGCACCACCCCACCACGGGGCCGCGACCTAGACGGTCGCGCCCCGGCATCTTAGCAACTCAGTCAGGAGTTGTCGTCGTTAGAAAACACACGCGAGATAACGCGCAGCGCGCACCCACTAGACGAATCATATCTGGGCCGAACGAGACACACCGAACTCGATGGGCATATACATGTGTATAGACTTACACAACATTTTGACAAATTTTTTGACGTTGCATTTTGTACCAATAGACAAGACCGAACAAAAACACACTAGCTTTTTTAACGGAGAAACGCAAAGAACGAGAAGAGATACCCCCCGTACGTTGATTGTACCGTATCGGAGACCTGGTACTTCATAGAGACACTGAATGGAACCAACCGAGACTGCCCAGTCAGGGGTAGAAACTATATATATACAAATATCTGTTACAGACAAAACACCGCCGTCCTAACATTCGTCATTGGTGATTTGTGTGAATTATATAATAATCTGTATACGAAGTAGTGATTTCGCGTAAAGTCTCCAAGGTATTGGTAAGTAGACCCACTTCAGCTGTTGAAGCATAAAGTCGAAGATCTAGATCGCTTCTATGTTTACGCATAGCAAAGAATATTATTACAGGGACGTACGTATTTCAGATGAGCCTCAATCAATGCCAAGAATCATGAAAAATCTAGATTTTTTCAAGCTCTTGTGCCGCGGACGTCTGCAAGTTTGTAAAGGTAGCACTCGGAATGAGTAACCTGCTTACGATGAAAAAAGGGGTGGCTTGTGTCACACCAATTTTATGATCCATCAATGAAAGGAATGCGGCGTCGTGGAGGGGCAAGAATCAACTCGGGGTAGGTCGTAGGATTACGAGGCTTCGGAAAACATTGTTGCTGCCTATCGTACTCGGCAAGGACGGAAGACATGACACCTTTACGGCAGCCTGCAGAATCTCTAGCCAAGACTATTGGCTGTCTGCCTACATGGCAATCAATACGAATATTCACGATATGTACGAACGTGTCACAGCAGATGAAAAAAAACAATAGGTGAAAGCCCAAGACTCTCAATTCATAACAATAGTAATGATACAAGCTCAGCTTCCATATCAAAAACCCACACACATCATGCAACCGCTCCTATGACGCCTGCCTGTGTGTCCATTGCCTGTTTTGATCCGGAACTCCTAATCTTACGGGGAAAGCCTTATCCGGCTCCCGCTACCCAATTCCGTAGTCATGTCTCTTTCCCCTTTTGATATCACCGATAATACAAAATTTTGTTTAGTGGGTGGTGTCTGTCCTAGGACGCTTGTTGATGATACTCCAGGTCGGGAGCTTGGCGAGGAGACTGTAGTCGCCTCCCCCTCTATAGTAGTACTAGTAGTAAATTTCCGTTCTTCGACAGTGATTGCCCACATCAGGGTGAGCAATACCTCTCGCGACGGTAAGCTGGTGCCGTCTGGCCACGTCTGCGGTCCACGACTCTGATCGCCCTTGATACCCGGGGATCCAAATGCCAGCTCCTCGACCTGGTCATCGCGTCCCTTCTCAGACACCAACCGCAATAACTCCATCGTCGCATCCTTGAGTGGACGCGCCAAGATGGGGCTGCTGGTTAAGAGCTTCTGAAGAGATTTGATTCTCAGAGTCGAAGAGGCTGAAAGATGGTTCCGAGTTGTCTTGGGCAACTGAGTCGCTTCCCGCGGTCGCGCCTGGAGCGGCGCCGCTGACGTCGTCGGTACTGAGGAACTGGTCGAAGTCGAATTCCGGAAATTGGGGGGTCGAGTTACCAGCCAGATTATTGTACTCAAAATTGAGGGGGTCGGATGAAGGACTAAATTGGCCTTCAGCGCCCCACGAATCAACGTCAAAGGGTGTCGAAAGACTGAAAGCATCGCTGAAGAGGCTGTCAGCAGCGTTTGAAGCTGCAGGTAGAGTGACAGCGCTGGAGGCGACGGTTGTCGCGAGGCTACCCACGACGGAGGAACTTCCACTGACGGACACTGCAGGTCGCACAACACCGCTGCTGGATGTTGTGTCGCGTCTGTGGAAGTAAGCTCGGAAGTGGGGGCCGTCGCGGTCTTTTCAGTCTTGGACGATTCACCGAGGTTGTCATCGGCTACGGGTGTAAGTTCGGGTGAGAGGGAGGCAGGGTCGACGGTGCCGTCCTGTTCGGGCATGAGGATGAAGTCGTTCATCATGCCGGGTTTGTCTTCAGCCTGACCATCTTGAGATGCGCCAAATAGAGGCTGGGATAAAGTTAAGGGAGAAGGTTGGAACGCGTCTAGTGGAGAGGAGCTTCGGCTACCGCCGTTGCCTCGGAGCTTGTTTAATTCATCCATCAACAGCTCATTTGTTTTTTGCTGATTCCGTAATAATTCTTCTAATTGTTGGTTTCGTTGTTCTAATGCTTCCACCTCCTGTCGCTTACGTTCCCGAGAGGATTGAGCCGCGCGACGATTCCGAAGAACTCGTTCAACTCGGCGTTGCTCTTTCTCATCTTCGGTCTTGGCTCGCTTTCTGTTACATTTGTTAGTCAGATCAACCTTTTGTTGATGCAGGTATGAGTAATCTTACCTTGGAGGTAAGTTAGTCTTAGGCTCTGGGAGGACTTGACCCCATGACTTCCTCTTCTTAGCCGGCTTCTTCTCGGCATTCTCTGGTGCCGGGGAAGGTGTAGGTTCGGTGCTGGCCGACTTCTCTTCTGTAAATGATTGGGGAGTCATGACGCTCTCCAATGTGTTTACTGAGGAAGAGGTGGCGAAGAGGGATGGGTACATGTCTCCAGGAACAGACATGAGAGACTCGGCGGGAGAAGCCTCGAACTTGACTTGAGGAGTCGTGGTAGTTGGTTGTGTTTCCCAATTCTCCATTTTGTTTATACTTTGTCTCTCTGTGATGTGGTGTTGATGTTAGGAGGACTTGGTTTCTTCTAATCTGCAAGGCTGTGGATTGCAGCTTGCTTCGAATTTAGCTGTTGCTGTTGTTTTGTAGCTGTTGATAAGCTTCAATGGCGTAGCTGTCAGAAGATAGAAAAATGAATGGAGCTGAAAAGTAAAGAGGTGCCGTCCTAATTCCTCGATACAAATAAACAGCAATAATGTTTATCCTTGCCAACGCATGGTATAGGTGAGATAGGTGAGACAAGGATGGATGAGTCAACGCTCTTTGTTCTTAGTTGTTCTCAATGCTCTTAGCGCTCTCTTAGTGGTTCCCCAGTGGTGTGCGGTGTTGAGTCAGGTGAGCGTTACAAGTTAAAAGTATAATGGACACGGTGGCCTAAAAGCGAGAGTCCTAAGTATATGTAGTTGCCTCCTCGCCTTTTCCTTGATTGGTCGTGGTTAACTTGGTGCTTGGACTAAATCTCTGGTGTGCTGGTGTGAAGGATGGGAGACAAGAACGACTCTTTATGTTCAACGTGTCCTGATAAATTTAGGAGCCTGAAAATGCCTGAGGCCGCAACTTCCGTTCCTCTACCCCCTGTCTGAGTCTTAGGTGTGCATGTGTGTCAGCCACCGGTGGGGCCAGGGAAAAGGAACTCCATAATAGATACGTACCAATACGTACCACCCTTGCCAGGGAGTTGCTGGGAGGACTGGGAAGGACTCGGAGTGTTACAAGGATTGGGGGACTTCTTGGACTTTCTTGGAGCACTCTTGGGGAAGGGATGGAGGAAGAGTCAGGGGTTGATTGAACCTCAACTAGGAAAGTGGATCTTGTGGCACCAAACCACCGAGACGAATGAGAATTCCCTGCAGTTGCTGCAGCTGCCCTGTTAGCCGGTCCTATTCGCCATTGTGCCTGTGCACTTTTAGCAGCTTAGCAGCTTAGCACCTTGCACTTTCTCATCTTGCGACAGTGCTTAGAATGTGCTAAGAATGCTAAGATCGCTAATAACGTTTAGAGAATCTTCTCTTTTCCCTCATCTTCCATCTAATAAACCGCTAGATCCATCAACCGGTTCGGCAATACAGGTGGTTAACTTGGAATGCCACACATCCACACATGGCAAACAGCGAAACAGCGTATAACCGAAGTTTGGTAACATCCATCTTTATTGAATTAATCAATTGACCTAATAATTGACTTGGTCACTCGACAAACTTGCCGATTGGACCAACAACTTCTTACTACATGCAATTATCTATCGTCGCTTAGGTATTCTAAGCAGCGGAATACGTTGAATAATGGTTGAATATGTCGAGCTAGTTGACTATGTCTCTATCTATGGATACCAGGCATAACCGATACCAACAAGTATGGATATAGATATCCTTTTTTAGGTGGATTGCTGCGTTCATGCTGCTTCGAATAGGGGCTTAAGTGCATTCGAACTATTCCATCTATTCCATGGCGACATTCTAGTGGCCGCGTACCCCTGAGTTAGAGGCTTTAGTTGAATCCTCAGCCTCTGTCTTTTCGATACGATCAGCGGAGACAGAGGCCAATTTGGAAACGCCCCAAATCTTTCGGTGGTTATTATTAGTTATTATTAGCAGCTGGGATAATCCACCAATCCACTAACCCACCAGTGAGCTGGACTCGCAGCTCGCAGGACACGTTCGTCAGCCAACTATGTCAGCCCACCGCTGACTTGCATGCCCAGCATTCCCAGCATGCCATGTCCTCGCTGAGAAGCCCTGGAAGCCCTGGAAGCCTCAACAAGTACCTACTGGAATCAATCGAAAGGATTCATGACGTACGATCTCAATCGCGCCATCACCACCATCATCATCGTTAAATTAGACTTTAGGATTCTACAGAAACAGGCTTCATGTAAGCTGAACGTTGGAAGGCGTTTATGACGCTTAGATTGTATAGAATCAGTTGGTGTCTAATTCATGAACCGAGCTATGTCGTTGCCTGGCAATACAAATTCAATTCTTGTCACCCAAATTCCAACGACGGCGAATTGGGAAATTCCACTATTTGTCAACTCATCAATCCCTTCGACCTTTTTACGGCAAGACAAACCTCAATTAGTCTCCGAAAGGGAAAAGGGAGAGTATAGAAATAATTTATTCGCAATTAATCAGCACCCAGGAAATTAGCCTGTATCGTTGCCGAGCCAAAGTAGACGGCCAGCTACGGCGGAAGGACTACCGAAGCCGTCCGCTTTACGCTGGCGGAATCTGGGGAAGAGCCAAAGTTTGCGGTTAGTGATATAAGATTTCAGGAACGGCATTATTACTAGCGAGACGGCAATCCTTCGTCGCATGACATCCTCTTCATCTAGTGGTGACCTAGTGAATCATAAGTACCTATAGGAATGTTGCGGCACATGCGGTACGGCGTGTTAGAGGGACCCTTGAACTAGCTCATAAGCGGCAATGAAGTTATCACCAACCTAAATTCTGCCACTTCTTTCGATCACCGACATGATTCACGATCGCTAGGTTCAGCTCAATGCTTTAATTGCATTTCCCTTAGATTAATCCAAGTTTGCATTACCTACGGCATAACCTAGGTACATACTAGGTGGTTATACAAGTCAAACCGGGGTATTTCGAGTCGTTCTAGAATCATTGATCCTTCAGGGCAGTTTGCTGCTAAATTCGGTCATCACAAATGCAGATTTCGGATAGTCACCAACCATCTCGCCAATGACATATCTGGGTGCCTATTCAGCTCTATTCTGAAGCCTAATATGGCTTGTTACAGAATGAAACCGACATCAATTGCAATCATAGAAAGGTTTGTTATTTCGATACGGGACGGACTCGGCAAAATTGTCCTCAAGCGTACATGTACCCATATCGCACATACTGAAATAGGGAGGACAACAGTCTGACCTTATCGTCTTACCTATTCCGTAGCAAACTACCGTGACCGAATAGAAGATCTCAACTATCGATTTCCGGGTGCTGCAAATCATAGCTACCAATCTTGGAAACTTATTATCATTGCCGTAAAAGACTCCACCCCCATTCACGATGAATTGGACGATCAATCTCACCTTGTCATTGCCTATCCCCAAGCATCTGAGCAATTCTCTTGGCCCCCTTGATCGACGTCGATTTTGCGCAGGGTTGATGTCGACATTTTAAATCGAAACCAACAAACCGACCAATAAGATCCCGCTGGAATCAGCCCTCTCGCACGATACAGCGTTCGTCTATTAATGTCACTAGGGCTGACTTTATGACTTCAGCACTGATGTATTGTACTATGCAAAATAATCACCTAATTCGTAGTTAGGTCTGACGCCGTACAAACCATCCACTCAGCCTCGCTCGAAGCCGCCAACCCGCATCAAATTAGATCATTATAGGTACCATCGTGCGATGTTGGTCTTAATCTGAAATTGCTAGTTGATGAAAGAGGATTCCTGTGCCATGTGAAAGAAATACTACTATTGCGCAAATCTCAGAGAGATGAGAATTATTATTTACTAGATTAATCCCTCTCGCGATATGCACAGACAAAACCACCAACCCTTCTCGGCCAAGCCTGCCTGTGATTCGTCGTGCAATGAAACACTGTTTATGTAAAGGGAAAGGGGATCTCTCAGACCCTTCCCTACTTCCGTCCGCTGCTCTCGAATTCCACAGATTCAAACACCTTCCGCTTCAAATTGAGCACCCGAAGTTCCGCGAGTACGGTGGATCGTGGGCTACCTGAACGTTGTATTGAGTTCATGAACTCGCAATCTTCCCCGTAAAATCTGGCTTAATATATTAGTAGATCTAGATGGAGGTGTAACCCATTCATGCATTTTTTTGTCTCATGCCTCTATGTATTGACTGACTTGGAGTAAGGTGAAGAGGTGAGTGATGGTCATATGGATTTGATAATTACCTAGTAATATTGGTAGGTGGTATACTCCCTACACCATCGCTATTCTGGTGCCTACAATAGCGAGCACATGTGGCGTTTCTCCAATTGATGGGCAATACTATTGAAAACATCTAGCTCCTTGATTGGAGGAAAGACATCGCCTCCCTGCCTTCTTTCGCCTATAACTTGTTTACATACTACCTCGTCGGCCATACCAACGGGCATACCAGCTTAGCGTACGCTTCGTAAGTAGTCTATGCTATGACCTTCATATGATAACTAAGCACGTACGAATCGTCTCAAAATCAAACGACCGAAGAGTCAAAACGAAGTAGGCGACGGAGTGCTGAAAATGGGTCCAACACGACGCCTGTTTCAGGAAATTGTGGGCGGACCTCTCGTTCTAGCCCCAAGCCCCCTTATTGAATCATCGAACGGGCTAGTCCCGAGCGCCAATAAGGATATTCTCCGGACCGCCCCCTTTTCTTCTTCCCTCCCGTCTCCGACTAGGGCAACTCGGACGGCTCAAGCGAAAGTCCCCATATTTGAACACGAGGCCCCCTAGCTTACGCACGTTGATACGCCAATACGGACGAAATACGATGCTATTTCGCCATCTCTCGGTGCACTTCAGACGACATACAACATCTAAGTCACCGAGTAAATAAATGCAATTGTAATCACGCAATATAGCAATCATTTTTGGTGATGATGAAGCTGACGATTTAGTGATGTTGAGCATTTGCTCACTTGAGAACATGATATGCGCCTAATTACCTATCTCGTTTCTCTGCATTCCAATATTCTTCTATCGCCTCACGTCAGGTTCTAGGGCTGACCTTCCAGGTACATGTACCCTTAAAATCTTACGACGATCCAATCGCACCGTCGTATTCGACGACCAGTCTATTATTCGCTAGGCTATCTCAGCTACTTGACAAAGGGACGACAACGACCTCGCATTGATTGAATTGTAGATAGCCTACGAAACCCCCAAAATATAAGCCTTCTCGCATAACGAACGATAGGCTGGTTGCTAATTCAGGATATCGGCTTTTGGCGTATTACGAAAATGACTGTATCAAATACTACATTGGCAGTAGCAAGTTTTGGCTTGTCCCAGACCTGGCTATTTTTTCTTGCAATGCCTCCCTATGAGCTTAACATATCATTCTGTCATGCAACTCGTCAGCATTCGTAATTGGAACCCCTTGATAGAACTCACTCCCTTTCCCATTGATACACCAAACAGCGTAATCCAGCGAGGAAAGGGAGAAAAGCGGTACTATCTTTACTGAAAAAGGGATAATTACTCTGCATCTCCCTTCCTCTTGGATGTGCATCATACCATGTAAGTGCACATAGTAAGCGAGAATTTGGTCCTTGCAGCATATTTGCATGTCCTGCGTCTGCATGTCTGCGTGTTTAGTTTGCTGGTGATGAATATTTTAGAAACTCCCGAGCCTGTCTATCCAAACAAGGAGTCAAGGGGTCATCCTCAAATCATGTTTGTTTCTTACGATCAAACATATCATTCGAACAGTAGAAATATCATAAAACAAGTGGAAAAGACGATCTACTGGATCAACAGTCATGAGCAACATTTGATGTTTATGATTGGAGAATGTTTTGAAACATCACACCCCTTTAATAATTTTTATGCATGTCTGTGCTGACTGTGCTGAACTATGTCTTATCGATAGAGACGTGGCTGAAGGATGGGGAAGTACGTGTGGCTTGACTAGTGAACCTCGAAATTTCTTGGCAAATCATTAAACTGCGTCATTCGTCAGAGAGAAGCGTTTAGACTTCGCCCCACCACGAAATGCCCGGCAGCCGACTGGGCCAGAACACCGAACCGCAACTCTATCAACTCTATCCCGCATCTTTCCTAACGACGACGACCTTGCAACGATTTACCTACCATTTCGCTCATTTCGATACTATCCAAGTCATTAATCGCGCATTCGACAGAGGCAACATCGGCCCTGCTTCTGTACAGCCATCACCGGCTGGTTATCATTAATCTTCGAACTTCACGCTTATCTCCAACTAGTCAAGATGTCTAACCGACAACTCGCCCGCGACATGCAAGTCGAATTCCAGGCTCGCGTATGCCACCTCCGCCTCACATGGTCTCAACACTATCGCTAATACCGTAATGAACAGTTCCAAGCCAAGCAAGCCCGCCGCGAAGCCCAAAAAGCCGCGAAACAAGACCCGCTCCTAAAGAAGCAGATCCAAGACCTATTGAAGAAAGGCGACACGGCGAAGGCGTATCAAAAGGCTAAGGTCCTGCTCTCGAAGCAGGCTTTGGCCCAGCAGATGGACCAGATGGCCGACATGGCCGAGCTCAGCGTATCGCAGATCCAGGCGAACAACGCGATGAACCGGATGACGCACATGATGGGGCAGTCCTCGCGCACCATGACCGCCGCCCAGCGGAACATGAACCCTGAGCGGGTGCGTTTCCCTCTTTTCCCTCCCCCCTTCGACCCAAACACAATACCGCTTCAAATACTAACATAAACCCACACCCCATAGACCCTCATGACCCTCGAGCAATTCAAGCAGCAGAACGAAGAATACGCAGTGAACAACGGCATCTACCAAGACGCGATCTCGCAGACGACGTCGCAGCAAGTCTCCGAAGAAGCCGTGCACGAGCTTCTAGGCAAGCTGGCGGACGACGCTGGCGTCGCGCTCAACTCGCAGCTCAACGCCGCGCAGCCCAGCAAGGCGGAGCCCGCGATGCCGGCTGCTGCGGAACCTACCGCGGAGGAGGAGGACGCGCTGCAGCAGAGGCTTAGGGCCCTTAGGGCTTAGAAGGCTGGGGGTCGGGCTGATGGTGCAGATGGCAATGATAGTGGGGACGATCAGGGTAGAGGAGGAGGGGATGAGGAGGAGAGGGTTGCGCAGCTGGCGATGTGAGGGGCCGGAGGGTCGAACGGGCTTAGAAGCAAGCACATACAAGTGATGGACGGAGAGGGCGCCGACGACGTCAACATGCGGTTGGCTCGGCGCGGCAGACTTTGATTACCTAGCATTATCACGACATAAGGGACGGGTTCGGCGTTGCGGGCTTTTTATACTTATCTTGGGCTAATATAGCACCTCTTTTCAGTTAGCAGGAATTTGGAATTAAAAACATTTGTTATGCTCTTTGCGCTTTGGTGGGCAGGGTTACAGACTTGTGGGCTGAATTGAGGGGATAGACAATTTCAGTTTCTGCGTGTTGTTTATACTGCTAAGTGGTTTCGACATGTGTTTTCGTGAGTTCACGTTTGTGTATGGCTGAATTGATGAGTAGATTGACAATGCAGTGAATTCATTATCTATGACCGTTAAGTTGAATATTCTAGTCCAGTCTCATCTATCCTAGCTGATGCTAAATTGAAGTCTAAGGCTGTCCTTTTTCCTTCTCTGTACAAAAGGTAATATAAATAACAAGCTAACGTATTCATGACCCAGGCCCCCCAGAGTCACGGTGACCCTGCACAGGGAGAGATGTGCCCCGACCAACCGAGACTCTGTCGTACCACTGTATCAGTGGTTCGTCGTCTTTCTATGCAATGCGTGTCAGGTCTTCGGACTCAAAGGATCTGGGATCGACGAGCTTTGCCAGGAAACGATCTATCAGTGCATATTCGGTCTTCTACATGTCTTCTCTGCTGGCTTTTCCCGTATGGGCGTTCGTGATAGCCGAGTCCAACAAAACGGCTGCATCTTTGACGCACAGCATGTCTATGGCCAATGCCCCCCAATCTCTAGAGAGGTTGTTGTTGACGAAGATCGTATAGATCTATCTCGAATCATGTGTTTGGTAGCAGGGTGCCATTTCAGAACTTCTTTCTCCGCCATAGGTATATTAGCACGCATCAATGTCGCCTGCGTTTCCAACCTTCTCGGTGTTGTCTGTCGTCCATCCACGAACTTGACGATAAAACCAATGTCCATTCTTGTTATCTTCTCCACCTGAGAAGGTGAACGAGTTTTACCCCCTCTAGCTAAGCGTCGCTTGAATGTTGTATTTTCCAAGCTACTACGTCTTCAACGACGAGGTACTGGAACTTCGCATTGGTACCTTGTTTTTCTCTGAGTTCGGCGAGGTATGTTCTCGGTGTCGCCGCCATACGGCTTTCATAATTAATTAATCATGGGAATCGCCAATAGGTTTACCATCTCCTTGTCTGAGACGGGATGGCATCCTCGGTGGACCAGCATCCGATAAAATCGATATCTTTTTTCATCTTGATAAATTCGAAGTAGATTTAGAAGTACACTACTGTGTAGAGGTACCCATATGTTGCGTATACGGAGATAGGAACTTCACTAGCCGTTGATACGATAATCAGTTAGTCTCGCTCTTCCAGTGAGAACTTGCCTGCCATCGCAGTCAAGCTAAGGAATATGGAGGTGTTAGGAGCCGGTGAGCACTGCGTAAGAAGGGATGTATCTATTGAAAAGATATTTCCTTACCTAGTTGGATTCTCAGTCAAGGCGTCGCGTTGTCCCTGAATACCAACAGCTGCATATCTACCTCTTGCCCATCAAACACCTGATAGATTTCATCGGCCACCGTCTATATTCCAACCAATGTCTGAGGTCCTTGGTGATGGTCAATTCGACGCTCGGTGCATTCAGAATAATGCACAGCTTCTCAGTGCTGTTTGGGCTGAAGACCTTTGACTTTTCTTCGTCATAGTACATATACGTGTGTAGATAGAAGTTCGAGTCATACCGTCGGAGGTCCCTCATGATCTCATCTGGGATGAACCCTTGTTCAGTACATCTGATGGTATCACACCTCATACAGATTGATCAAAGCATTGTTTTAACAGCTCAGTCCCTAGAAACATGTGTTTGGTTAGTTCAATTTTAACAGTTAAGAAAAACATGCCATACTTGCGATATTTGCGACATTCTGATGGTGATTTTACAGTTGGGAGTGTCGGAATCCTCCCTCGCAGAGACTAACAATTACGCAAGGCGATAGAAGGTTGGGACTGGGCGTAATTCTGCGAGATTAGAGATCCCTGTGAAATGTCGTAGCACCTAGTTCCAGGGAATTCTGCGAGGCTAAGATCCGTGTCTAGTCATTGAGAGCCCGAATGAATCCACTAGTAAGTTGAGGATTGTCCGTCCGTCCGTCTGCGGGTGATAACTTGTTGATAGACAGATGGGAATTTTTCAGTATTGAAAACAGTGTTTGCCACAGATCCGACGTAGATTCCTGATATCACTGTCCGTAGCGTGGGAGGAAAAAGATCTTGGCTTGGACACCTGCCAACGGGATGGACGTCTTAACAGGAGCAGCCTCGCGCAAAAGAAACTAAGCCTCCATGGGGTTGCGAGTGAAGTATTCGATACACATGCTGAGTGATACGTACTAACCGTGAAAACAGCGCAGCCGTGCATCGAGTTTAGAATGTCGTCTTGGCGTGGTAAAGGGTAAGCGTTTGATACGAGTTTCGTGTTGACTCGTCGTAGATCCACGACGACCCGTGGTATCTAGGTACTAGCCAAGTTCCAATAACACCGCAGACCACAAAAAAACAATATCGTATAAGGTCTATATGTCAAACCTTCTACGAAGATTCCCATGAGCTAGGATAGACCCATAGAGGAGTTCCCTAGCAGCATCCCTCACTACCCAAGTAGTTCTTAGATAGACAAAGAGATCCTAAAGAGATCCTTCTGTATATAGTAGGTCTCCTGGCATAAGGTAGCTTAGAGCTCCTCGTGCAACAATAAAGTCTTTTCCATGTTTCTTGGTTTGCATCGTGACACCTATGAGCTGATACCTAGTCAAAGGTCCTGTCAAAGTTAGTCGAAAGTCGACCCGTGAGAGACCGTGACGGCTTTAGGTGGGTTGGAAGAATTTGTCGATAGTCCTGGAAGTGATGAGTGTTGGAACACATGAAGTAGAATAATATTCCAAGATTCTCATGCGGTGAGTCATTTAGAACTCTTTTCACAACGACAATGCTATTTCCCTGTCCTCTGGACCCGCCTCGTGATACGGAATCTGAGCGAGTTTTAAACTTCCAATGTTAAAATCAGCTCACGAGAATATAGGGATGATTAATTAAATTGGGAATATTGAGTGGCTTGCTGACTTGGGAAGGGAGGTCTCTTACGGAGTATCTACTTCAAAATAATATATATACGTCATCAATCTATGTCGAATACTGGAACAGCTCAAAATATTCGAAGAGAGCCTCTAATATCTAAAATGCCTAAATAAAGGCCACTTTGATCTTGGTCATGTTGCTAGAATAATTTTCAAACATATTGGATATCTACTCTAAATACCTCAATATTTGCTCGACTTGAAATTGACCTCTAATGTGCGACTTACGAAAACACCTCAAGCAAAAGGGGTAATCACGACTCCCTCCTACGTTAAACCACCTCAGATTGGGGAGTCCTCAGTACATTCCCAGACTCTATACCACACAACTAGGAGAACGCAGGAAATCACTAAACACACAAGAATATGAAAGCACAGAGTCAATAGCAAGTCTTATTCCATAGTATCATCATCAAGCCGTTCAATTCATGATCATGCGTCTCGTCATGATATTACCGAGCCTTTCAAATGCAAGAGCAGCTACAGCAACACAACAAGCGTAAGTTTTCCTTCACCTGTCTCTTCCAATGGATCTCATTCATTTCAACCCTTCACATCGCCCCACTAACTCCCTAACTTCCCGATGTCAAGTAAGTAAGATGAAGGCGTCGCCTACATATACAAACTCGCCACGGCAGTGATATCTCTCTTGATCATCTCCTGCGCAGTCTGCATCTTCTGGTACAACTCCGGGTCCCCAATAATCCTCGCCGCGTTCTTGACCTCGCGACACGTCTCATCGAGTCTTGTAATCGTGCGAACGATAGTCCCCTCCAGCACATCCGTCAAATCCGTGATATTCTTGAAGCTCATGCCGCGCGCCCACTCGTACACGACCTCCATGAGGCCGAAGCGGGGGCGCGACACGAAGTCGTTGCTATCGTCCGAGCTTTGGATGACCTGGTGCTCCGTCTGCACGGCGTTTACCTTTTCGCTGATTTCGATGATAGTCTTCATACCGCGTTCGAGGTTGCCTGTGAGATTGGGCACCGATTCCGTTTTCTCTTGGAACACGAAAGCTGAGAGTAGTGCAGCAATTTCGGCTGGTTCGTAGTCGGCGAGAACGTTGTCGAGGATGAGCTCCGTGAGGACGAGCTCGTCTGCTGAGTGGATTTCGCATGCGACTTTGCCCTTGAGTTGGATGCGGGTCTCATCGTCGATGAAAGAAAGGTCCTTCAGGACTTGGATGCGCTGCTCATAGTCAGGTAATAATTGAAGGTTCTGGTCCGCCAAGGCCGAGCGGAGGGATGAAATGTGCTCCTTGATAAGCCACTGATCATGGCACATAGCGAACTATAGATGTTTAGCAGTTGCATTATATCAACTAAGCGATGACAAAACTTACGTGCTTCAAAAAGTGGCGGCAATAAGTGGTTGCAGTGGTCTTTATAGTGGACTCTTCTTCTCGTCGCTTTCCGATGATCTCCTGCAACGGCAAGTTCTTGATCTTCGCGAAGCTGACTTCATCCCATATATCCGAATCCCACGACTTGCAGATAGCCATCATTCGGTCTTTCGCTTTCGAGCGTGATTCTCCTTGCTCGAAGAATTCGGGCACGATACCTGTAGTAATTTTATTTGTGAGGCACTCGACGTCACTAAGCGGCACATGCACGATTCGAGAAAGCATCGATCTTCTCTGACGCGGCATCGCTGAAAGTAAGAATCGGAACGATTCGATGAAAGGCAGCAGATCCGTTGAATTGCGAGTTTCGCGCTCGGTTCTTATCTCAAACACGTGTACTGTTGGCTCGCCGCCCGACAATTTAGCGCTGATGCCGTTAGACAGCAAGATTCCCGGAGTTCGAACACCGTTCTGCATAAACACGATCAATCGCGATTGTGTAAATAGCTTCTTTCCAATAGGGATTGTGAGGAGGCCCTTGTACAGTTCCTGTGTTAATTGCTTATAGTTCATCGATGCCTGATGGCATACTTCCAATGATTCGTCGCATATTTTACACGCCTCTCGCTTGACCTTGGCTAAATCGGCTTCGGAAATCTTCACAGCCTTCTCGTGTTCCGGAAGTAATTGCTGCGTAGCGTGTTCGGAGAAGCTGCGCTTAATCATCTCCTCGATCTTCAACGCCTCCACCCTCAGCAGGTTCAAGATCATATTGTAGGTCAATCTGAACTGAGACCGCAGCTTACTAGGTGGGTCCAGTATCATCTTCTGAAGATCGCTCACAGGTGGCGCTTCATCTACATTTCCAGGAGGAACAATAATGACAGATCCAACAGGATCAAGACCACGGCGACCGGCTCTGCCAGCCATTTGTGTGTATTCGCCCGGAAGAAGATTTCGGAACGAATGCCCATCATGTTTTCTGTAGCCAGAGAACACAACAGTTCTAGTCGGTAGATTGAGACCCATGGCAAAGGTCTCTGTTGCGAAAAGAACCTTGACCAAAGTTTGAGCGAATAGGATCTCAACGATTTCCTTGACAATTGGTAGAAGACCACCATGATGCACTGCGATACCTCGACTCAAGAGTTCGCGTAGACGAATAATCTGTGGCAGAACTCGATCCTCAGGCCGTAGACGAGCGATTGACTTCTGTATAATCATATGAATGTGACTCTTCTCTTGAGCAGTGCAGAAATCTTGGTTGCTCAACGCGTCTGCATTTTCCTCGCATCTCTTCTTTGAAAAGACGAAGATGCAGGCGGGTAACAGACTCGATTTTCTCAAGAATTGAACGAGGTGAACCCATAAGTTTTTGTCTTGGTTGACTGACGAAAAACCGCCCGGTCGCCCACCACGACCCATATGTCCAGGGGCGTGACTAGCTCGAGGAGGACCTCCTCTACCCCTTTGTTGGCCACCACCTCGCTGACCACCACGTTGCTGGCCGCCGCGCTGAGGACCACCTCGTTGATTTCCTCGCTGATTGCCACCACCACGAGCAGCAGGTGCAGGGAGGACCTTATCTCTCCCACGAATAGCCTGGTCTGCCTCTTTCCATCCTTTCTCGATGAATTTCTTATTACTGTCGACGATTTGGTAAATGTTCTTACCAGCCCAAAGGAAATGTTCCAAGGGCACGGGTCGTTTTGGTGTGGAGATAACGTAGATATCCTTCTTTTTGGTTCTACCAACCCAAGAGGCGAATTCATGCGTATTCGGAACTGTCGCTGAGAGTAGGATCAGTGACACGTGCTCTGGAAGCATGATGATCACTTCTTCCCAGACCACACCGCGTTCGAAATCGTTGACGTAGTGAACTTCGTCAAAGATGACAAATTCTACGTCACGAATCAAATCGGCGCCTCTGTACAGCATACTTCTCAGAATTTCGGTTGTCATGATCAAACAGCTTGCCTCAGGGTTAATCTGGACATCACCCGTCAAAATACCAACCTCATCGAAAGTCTGTCTGAAATCTCGGAATTTCTGATTACTTAAGGCTTTGATAGGTGATGTGTAGATGGCCTTAGTCATATGTCTCGCGGCTAATGCGATAGCGTACTCGGCCACGACAGTCTTGCCAGCTGATGTATGCGCAGCGACAAAGACCGAGTCTCCGTTCTCGAGGTGGTAAATAGCTTCTTTCTGGAAAGTGTCAAGTTCAAAAGGCCACTCTCTGGCCATGTCAGGAACAAGCTCCCGGAAATTAGTGATGTCGCGATTGATGTCCACCATGTGAGCCCATTCTCGGCCAGCTTTTCTAGCGCTAGACGCTGCGAGATTACTATGTGGCTCCAAGGCTGGGAACTCGACCGGCAATAGCGAGTCAATATCTTCGGAATCTTCCTCGTCGGGTTCCTCCTCGTCACCATTGGCTTCCGCATGTCCATTAACTTCCTCTGTCTCAGGCTCTTGCTCAGGTTCTTGGTCGAGTTCTGCCTCGATTGCCTTGGCTTCCTTCTCATTGACCTTGGATTTCTTCTTGGTAAAGTCGATGCCTCTCTCCATACCAGGAGCTACCTCGAGGAGTCCTCCTTCGGCTCCGAGCTTGATGACTCGCTCGAGCTTATTCTGCGTGCCGGTAGCGCCGGAGCGCACCATCGAATCTTCGATAGCAGCGGTCGCTTCGACACCCTCCAAACCGCCGGGTGCGAAAGGAAAGAAGCCGGCGGCACCGCGGACGAAGTCGGCACGGCTGCCAGGCTTTCGCATAAGGGAGGTCGAATTCTTTGCCGTAGCGCTGTTAGCAGGTACTGTGACATTCTTGTATCCCGTCACTCTACCCTCGAGGCCTTGGCGCTGGAATCGTGTGACGGTTCGAGTCTGCGTGGGCGCAATGCGAAAGAGCTCGGTGAGGTCGGTTGGGCAATCCCATCGTTGCTGTAGACGATTGAGCCATTCCGTAGAGAATGTGTTGGAGGGAGTGAGAAATTTCTGTTCGAGTTCTTCTTTGAGCGCGGTCGGGTCTTGTTTTAATCGTTTGCGGGGACCCTGTTGAAAGAGGATATCGTCGATATTCGTGTCGTCTCTGATTTGAAGCTTTTGGATGGCTTCCACGAGGTCTGGGGATGCCATGGTTCTTTGAGACGTCGAACCGACACAAAGAAACGCTCTATATGGCGGGAAAATAAAACGAAAATGTTACCATTAATTGTCGTTTTTTTATCGTGCAATGTAGATGATGTTCCTCAAAGTTGAAGCGGAAGTGGATTTGGTGGGATGCTGCAGTGGTGAACCGGGCTAAAAGTGGCAGAGTGGGTCGCCTAAATCTTTATCGATAAAGCTTAGATGTACCGAATTGGAAGTACAAACTCCAGGTACAGAGACAAGATGATGAATTGGACAATTTAGAAGGGATTGATAGGGTATATATTGATTCTGAATGTGACTGATGTGATGGTTGCTGGTTAATATTGGGTATGAATGCATGGATGGATTGCGGCGTCAGTGAGAGGTTGTTCATCCACCAATACACCCCCAATCAACTAGCGGGAGGTACAGTGCCCCTTTAAGGACTGTATAAATTCCCGGTTGCCATAGATAGAATCCATTGTAGACATTAAAATTGTTGTAATGAGACCAAACATCTATGACAATACCCTTACCAGAGACTCCTAAACGCCGCCTCATGCGTCATAATACCATTTGTCATGATCAAGCTTGACTTTCACCATAAACCATCCATTTCAGCCATTGCCTCCTCTTCATCTGCATCTGCTCCATTTTTGGACATATCTGTGGTCTCCTTCGGCTTAGAACTTGTAGGCTGCTTTGCTTGGTCTTGATTCTCTGCCTCTGCCATCAGCGCATCCAAGTCATCATCCTCGTCATCGTTCACAGCAGCTGGGACCTGTTTCGGGGCAGGGTTGTCTTTCCGACTTGTAGGTGCTTGTTGGGCCTCGGCCTCCGCCATTAATGCGTCCAGATCATCTTCGTCGGGCTCATTTTGTGGTTGAGGAGCCTTCGCAGCACCGCCATTGCCAAAGAGAGAAGTAGGTTTCGTGCGTTGCGCTTCCTCCTCGGCCATCAGCGCATCTAGGTCGTCCTCATCAGGTTCACCACCATTTCCGAACAATGACATGCTGTTTCCTCCATTCCCAAATACGGAATTGTTTGCGGGTTGTGTTATCTTTGGAGCCTTGGGAGTAGCGTTGTAAAGATCATCCATATCCATTTCATCAGGCACGTCATCTTGTTGTGGGGTCTGCGGCCTCTCGCTTCCAGCATTCTGAAAGATCGGGGCGATTCTGGATGGAAAGACGGCGGCAGAGCGTTCTTCTGGCTGATCGATAAGATCGCCAAACAGGTTCTCGATGTCGTCCTCTCCCTCCATCCCCGCCGGTTTGGGCTTTCCTTCATCAATCCACTCCATTCGTTTCATCCTCATGTATTTCTTGTGACCCGCCTTCTCCGCCATGGCTGCGGCGTCTAGGAACTTCGCTTTTGGGAATAGGTCATCGAACCATAATTGGTAGAATGAGAGTAACCTGGCAGCATCTGAGAACTACACCGTTGTCAATTTCACTAGAGCTCTGATGATATAAATGGAATAGTAAAAGTACCTCATGTCCTTTGCCCTTGAACTTGAGGTCACGCGCCTTTCGTCGCAGTCTCGGTATGCCTTTCTCAGACAATAATCTAGACTTAGTGAGCATATGTTATTCGATTTTACCAAATTCCTCAAGTAACACGAACCTGCCTTCGTCTAGTTTGACGATTGGAGCCCTGACCTTCTTTTGTACGGCTACAGCTTCATCAATACCTAGGCCGGTGGTATCTTTGCGCTTCTTGGATTGCGCATTGTTGGCGGGGGCTTCGTCTCCCGATTCAGCGAAGGGGTCATCGTCGACATCGTAGTTGTCTATATCATTGTTAACTGGCCTTGCGGCCACCGAATCTGCTCGCGGCGCCATTGCTGTTGAATTGACTTCTGACGAACAAGTGGTATTGATGGTGACCGGAATTGAGCTTAATTAGAGATCGATAAGACGCGTCGGATAGCCAAAAGACGCGACTTACGTGGGGCAATTTAGCTCCCAATAAGGTTATTAATGACGGAATTGTAACTGGTCGTAGCGGGTCCACATCCGAGCTCCGGACCCCAGTATATCCGAAGAAACCCCGCTTACCTCATCAATTTCTTAGAACTTCGCGATTTCGAGCTTCGTCAATGACCTCAATTTGATCTACGAAGCACTTTATTCCACCACACCGAAGCTACTGGGGAGCTCAATCAGATTCCGCGAGTATGGCGACTCCCACGCAGCAGACGTACATTCCTAGCAAAGTCGCCAAGTCCGACTTTCCCGTACGTACCTTTATCAATGGGTCCGTAAACTAATCGCTAATTAGAGAGATTTCTAGCTCATCGACAATGACCCGTACGTAGCGATTACGAAGCTTCGCAAAGCACCGAACGATTGAATAATTCATTTTGGCTAACGTAAGACACCGTACCAGACATTTCCGGAGAGTAGTAGGATATGCACGCCCGTCAGACTACATCCACGGCACCGTAGCCGCGGCGGCCGGACCGGGTCTCCTCTTGACGATGGAGAAATTCGCACCCTCGCAAGTCGGCCGAGGTGGATTCATACGAGCGCTACGTTTATCCGGAGCGATTGGTGTCATCGGCGGATTCCTATACTTCTACCAACGATCGTGCTGTACGTTTCATTCCGCATCGATCCGTTAGGAACACCCCGCTCTAATAAGATGTGTCTATAGTACGATTCTACGGCATGACTGAAAACTCCCGCGAAGTCGAGATGGATATGCGAGAGATGGTCGACAAGGTGAAGGCTGGCGAGCCGCTATACGGTGCTAGCTCCGTGACGCCACACATGCAAGGAGTAGCTGCTCGACAATCGAGATATTCAGCGTTATTTTTCGCTGTTATGCCCTGGTTCAACTTCGTCAACCACAACCAGCACGGTGTTGACACCGCTAAATACTACATACGTGCCGAGCAGGAACTGGAAGCTGAGAGGTTGGGCAAGAGCACTAGCTCGTGAGTTAGGAGCCAGTGGGAAAGCGGAGAAAGGTGTTGCGGTCATGTATATATCCATTACCACCGATATTCGTCTGCTAGTAGTACTAGCCAGGGCGTAGAGTGGCCCCGAAGCCAACATGAAATGCAAAATTTCAGAATTCGTTTATTGTTACCAGTGGTCCATTCAGAATATTCCGTCGAATTGCAAGCTTTTTATACATTTCGCTATAAGTGAACCTTTATGAGGTTTTACACATATCATGATAGATTTGAGAGGTGATCCTAGTCGAATATCGATATCCCAACCTACTATTTCGCCCTTTCGCATCAACCTAGACTTGATGTTTTTTATACTGGCCTAATTCATGATGGCCAGCCCGAAGGATTTATCCCCGATAGATCCTCTTCCAATAAACCTAGCATATAATTATTCCCCGAAAACCAATCTCCCAATTGCGTTGTCTGCGCCATGGATCTCGCCTGATCGTCAATGGTCCCAGTGCCACTAACATCAAAATTTGCTATGTTCTCTTCCATGGGCATAAACCCTAGTTGGCTGAGATACATGTTGAATTCATTACCAACGGGTACCATATCTTGATCTAGGGGCTGTTGCGCCTTGGCCTCAATATATAGTTGTGCAACGTTATATAATACTTGACACAGCTGGTGAAGTTTGCTAATCGAATGCGATAGATCGCATGCCGCAGCTAACGACTGGACAAAGTCGCCTAGCCGCTGTAGGTCTTCTGCGCTCGAGGTTTCGATTACTAGACAGAAAATCACAATGAATGGAATGAATGGTGCGTAAAGGATCGTCCTTGAAATTTTCCTGGTTAGTGGAGGGATTTTAGGTGAGAGAGCTGAGGAAAGGTAGGATTCTCACCAATGAATATATACAATCTTCAGAGATTGGTCATCCATCATATCCATTGCCTCCTGATGACAAGACATCGCTGCACGTGCAGAATCTATGCATTCGTCCGAGAAAGTGCGAGAGTGTGTGCCTGTGGGTGGCATCGCACGATATGTTAAGGTTAGTGACGAAAGATAAGAAACTTCGTCTGACTTCAGCATAATGGCAAACATGCGGCCCTCGGCCGATTCGGATGCATTGAACTCTGCAAAAAGCTTCATGCTTTGCGACATGAGGTTCTTCTGTTCCGCTGCCAATATGCCAACTTGCTCAACGCGATACATCTCAGACTGCCGTAGAGCACCAGGGCTGTATAGGCGCTCGTAGATCCTCCCCTGGATCTGAGCATGCTTAATCCATAATGTCATGACCTCGGTACCCGGGTATGCAGCTTTGGCCTCAGGGGCTATATGTGGTAGTGATATATCATAATCTTGCAAGATAGATGCTCGGCCTAGTCTTAAAGATAGACCTTTATCAAGCATATAGGTGCACCAAAATAATATCGACTTATCAGCCTTCTTTTGCGGGCTGTCATCTTTCATGGTATGCATCTGGTGTAAACCCAGTGTTCTGCACATGTGGGCGGCTCTCGAAGCTAAGAGCCAAGCCAGCGAGGGTCGCGATATATCGATCGAAAAACTTGCCTAGAAAGGAAATTGAATTAGTCAGTAGCCTATGAGAAAGTATAGATTATGTATGTAGGTATTTCACCGATGTACATAAATAGAACTGAACTTACCGCCATCAGCAAGGCTTCTATATTTTCTAGCGTTGCTGGCATGAGAAGATTGAGTTGTGATAATGCAACCTCCAGGTTCTTTTGGCACATAGTATAATGTGAATCATATTGAGCTTTCTCTTCTGGATTTGTTGATGCAAGCCCAGCTTCGAAGAACATATAAGCAAGGCCGGAGTTGACAAGGATGAATGTCGCGTCAGTGATGTCATCAGTATTAAAATAAACCCGCCTACATTGGTCGGTGAAGCGCTCAACTTCTATAAAGCAATAGAGGACGGCAAGCATCATTGGGGCCGGACCATCTATAGCGAGATGTCAGCAGGCAAGACAGGCTGATGATCTGAGATGATAGAATTGAGGGGCTATTAGGTAGGATAGAAGAAAGAACTTCATACGCTTCATTTCTCGTAGCTTCTCTGCTACGAGTGCCATGGGTGGTAGGGGCAGATCCCGTAAGTTAACCTTTGGCGGCTGCTTTGGCCCGGGAAAACGAAATTCGTGGAACGATGATACAGCACGTTGGGTCTTCTGTATGTTCAAGATATGACGTAGGGATGACAGCGCAGCATCTATCTTAGGGACATTGCCTTGCTGCTGCAGTGGAGTCCCTTGGACGGCATGCTCGAGAAATTCACTTGCGAAGACGGTATGCGCCGCCAAGGACGAGTTGCCCTCGAAGTCTCCTGCATCTTCCGGGTCAAATATTGTGCTTGACGTCTCATCTCGGCTGTTAGAAGACAACGGTGTTAGTTTGTCGGATGGCTGCCGTATGAAAGCCTCTGTGGTGGGCGGCTTGGATGCCGAGATTGGGCTTAAGTTTCGTAGAAGCGTCTCAATACCGCCAAGCCGCTCCTCGATTAAGTCAATCTTCCGCTCACTAATAGTAAAATAGTAAGAAGCGTTAGTCACACGATCCCCATAACTAACTAAGCGAGTTGCAGGAGGTTGAGTCCCGCTTACTATTGGCTAGATATTAGAACTCTCTGCCGTGGCTCCTTGGGTTTCTGACCGGCTCCAGTAGAACTGCAAGATCGTCTAGCACTCCGGCAGTTTGAGCATGGCGATTCCTTATCACAGCGTATCTAAAAGGATAAATCGTTAGCGAGCAAGGGTAACGAGCTTTGTCGTAAAGCCGACGACTAAAAGGGGAACGGGCAATATAGAATCCCTCACCTTCCTAAGTCTGCATTGGTCACACTGTTACACGATGTTACTTAGCTGAAAGATCTTGATCTAGTGACGGTACCGTGGTAGGATTGGTTCTATGGATAACGGAGCCGACGGGGACCGGATTCTCACTTACTGCTCTACGAGGGCCAGGAGACCCGGGTCCACCACTACCTTCGGTCGCCTCAGCGTCCATGACGGGCGTAAATATATTGTTACTCCTGGTGATTCTCGGCAGTTAATCAGCCAGCATATGCAATGACTACAGTAAAACACGCGGGTTGGCGCTTCTGAGACACATGCAACGACTCAAACTTCGGGGTTTAAGTTGAGCTCATACTCTTCTCCGGGCGATCTACTTGAATCTCGGCACCCGCGGATTCCGTGAAGGGTGGCTGAGTGCGTGAACCGTTAGTCTTGACTCATAAGCACATGAATGTATGCAATACCGTACCAATTAGATCAGCTCCTACATTTCCAAGGGATTTATTGTTGTCCCAGTGATATGGGATATAAAAGTCAAACTCCCAGGGGCTGATGAGAGAGTGGTGATTGACGATTAGGAATTAGTGGGTAGGAGTTAAGTCGAGAATTTGAACCTATACACGACAAAACCCAAAGCAATTATGATATTTTGTATGGAGGAATTAAGATATACAAGATTATGATTTCCTATAGAGGGATATTATGAAAATTAACCGTCTAGTGACTCAAGAATGAGCATTAAGAGTGAGAAGATGCGATTACTTAATCGAACGAGTTAGGAAAGACTCCGATCATCTGATAAGCTAAACCCCGATTGGTTAGTCGTTAGCCCTATAGACCCACCTCCAGGCTCCGAGGTTTTGGGTGACTAATCTTACGTAAAGTGAGGTTGGTGTCACCTAAGATTATATCCGATATCACCGATTTCCCATTCTTGGTGGGATAAATCGCATTCATGGATCTGTCAACCGACAATCCATCTTTGGCATTCCTAACAACCACCTTAGAGATGATATCGTATTTACGTACAGTATAGTAGAACCCGGACCGATTTACTTGTCAAATCGCAAGATGACCCACAAGCGAAAGCGCGCCGAAAATGACGTCGCGTCAAGATCGACGACAATAAAACGATCCCATACCGAGTCGCCGGACCTGCTGTCGCCACTACCGAATGAACTCCTCATCCGCATTCTCACATTCTTACCCCTTCCAGATCTACTGAATACCGCGCCATTATCCCGTCGCTTCTATGGTTTATACGGCGATTCGCAAATATGGAAACGTCTTTACTATTCGCGCTTTGTTCTTCCCCGCGCCCTTCGTATTCCCGGGTTTCGCAATGGGTCCGCAAGAGAAGGGAAACTCCATTACTCTTCGCGCAAGGCGATATGGGCAGATGGAAGAAGAGGAGGCTGGGTAGATATGCACGTTGGCAACTTAGAAGACCGCTCTCGGGATTGGAAGAAACAGTATAAGCTCCGACATAATTGGTCTAAGGGGAAATGTGCCGTAGAAGAACTACAGGTTGGAAAAGAACTACTCTCTCCTGAGACAAATTCGCCATATAAGATGCTCGTTAAGATATCCGAGGGCATTGCGATAACAGCCGACATAGCTACGGGATTGCGAGCTTGGGACTTGAAGACAAAGTATCTCCTGGCGCAAATTAGCTTAGGCCAGGCCGACTCGAAGGCTGTGCCAAGCTGCATTGCTATAGACGACCAAAAAGTTCAAGATCAAGTGCTGGAAATTGCAATTGGCTTTTCCGATGGTAGTTTTGGGGTCTGGAAGCTGGATTTACAAGAAAGGCGAATATTACGAAGATATCTCCACGAGAAATCTACGAATGGAGAACTGGTCGGAGTTGCCTACTCCTACCCATATCTCCTAACTGCAACTAGATCTGTCCTTATATCCCTATATACCTTTGACGGACCTCCTAAAATGGAAAGTTCCGAAATTTACGAATCAGATAGCGAAACAGCACGGGATTCCGGGAGCGAAACAATGCAAGACACAGAAGATGAACATATACCAACGAACTCAAAGTCCAAAATACGAAATCCTGATTCAGTAGCTCTTCAAGCACCGTACCTTCTAACATCGCTAAAGTCGCATACCTCGAGAGCGCCTTTAGCATTATCAATTCGAAAGACGGCAGTAAGCATTGTGGCTTCAATCGCTTACACATTTTCAACTCTTCAGGGATGGTCTTTAGGGATACAGGATTTGCACTTGCGTCCTTCGATGTCTGGGTCAAAATCTACGCCGAACATCACAGCCACCCGATTGGCATATAGCCTTCCTGTCCGATCAAGTCCCGTTCATGTGTCGTCTCCGCCAACATCCCCAACCCAGCAAACGAATATTTCACTTTCATCTCAAGATGAAGAATTAGATGGGCCTATTAGTTTATGTTACACACACCCCTATCTTCTCGCAACCCTTCCTGATAACACATTGATCCTATATCTCTGTACCTCAAATGCGACCTCTCTTTCCATATCGCCCGGCATCAGATTATGGGGACACACGTCCGGAATTAGCGATGCAGAGATAACGGCTCGTGGCAAAGCGGTTAGCGTTAGCTGTCGAGGAGAAGAAATTAGGGTCTGGGAACTAGAAGGCAAGGCTCATGGGAAGAGTATCGAGGTTCGACCAACGGCCAAATCAATAGTGGATGATGTCGAGAAGGTGGACAATACTCCTCCCGACGACATTGCCGCTGAGTGGGATGATCGGCGAAACTGGGTCGGCTTCGATGACGAGATGGTAATTGTCCTCAAGGAGTCGAAGGGGCGAGAGAGCCTAATGGTTTATGATTTCACATAGCTACTGGCAACACTACCTTGGTCTGGCGAAAATCACGCCTGAGTCTAGAATCGAAACTGCAAGTAGTGTATATATATATATACGATTGGAAGATACCCCAGATACAATAGAGTCCTGTCTATAATGACCAAATTTTGCGAGAAACAGATCTCATTGCTAGTTTTTTTTTCAATTGACTTCTATAACGTCGTCATTGTGAATTGACTCGCTAATGCCTGCTGGACCAGAGAATGACGATGCAACAACGCATCTCCCAAACTCCAACCACAGCTGCGAAAAGTACCTCCCCGAGCGAAAACACAGATCGCTCCTTGCTAGTCTAAAAAAATAAAAATAAATCAATTCACTAAAAACATCAAAAATTTTTGATTTGGCCGCCAGAGGAATCGAACCTCCAGACCTAGCAGTAAAGCGAGGGGAATCTGACAGTTAGCAAAGCGTTCCAAACATGCCCCGCTAGGCCACTCCAGTCCAACCCTTCGTGTTGCGGAAGTGTGTACGCAGATGCTAGCTAGAGGGGAACTAGAGTACATATGGACAGGAATGATGTCGTCTTTTTGCGGGCTGGCGGGTCCTTGCTTAGTCGCCGGCTTAGTCGTCGATGCGGGCTTGTGCTTTGGGGCTGGGGGCGGCTGAGGGGGAGGGGTGGAAGGCGGCTGGTGGTGGCTTTCAATACTGTTAAGTTGGGCTTTTCTCAAATTATTGTATGTGTAAGGGGAATTGAGTGTGAGGATAGCACGATGGTGAAAAAGACATAGAGCTCAATGCTAAGGGATGGTAATAGGTAAGTGAATTTCATATAAAAGAAAAAAGAACAGGAACAAGTAGAGCAAAGTATTGAACAACTTGGGCGTGTAAACTACGGCACGTATTCGACACAAGAGGATCCACGGATGCGTTATAAGTGCTAACAGGTATGCTGCTTCCATCTATCCTTCCTTCGATGCCTGAACATCTTAACAAAGCTTCATGGTGCAATGGAAGCACGCTGGGTTACCGCTGCAAGCTGCCCGGAGGTTCTCTGATCAAAACAGAGTGAAGCTATCTTTTTTTTTCTTTTTTTTTTCGATATTTTGGGAAATCTTTCACATCCGACCACTTTCACCATTCATAACTACGACCAAGTCAAACAATATAAAAGGCAAAGACGTCGCTTTTGAATTATCAACTATTGTGTAAGTAAGTGAATCAACACGCTATTGATATGATAATATTTCCCCCCAGGTTGACGATATCATCCTTTCCATCCTCTGTTAGCCTAAGTCATTTATATCGATACTAACTAGTGCTGTGCAATGAGAGTGTACCCAGGCCTAACTCCTGTCAAAATCTGCTGATCAATTCACGTATCTATTTAAACAGGTTAGATAATTTTCTATAAGCGTAGGATGGTAAGATGGATAGCACCTACAAAATCCAACGTAAAAAAACCAAGTGACGCACGCCACGTAGCAATGATCCAGTTGCGTCATCTTGGAGGTGCCGAATAGTTGGGTGGCCATACAGTTGGCTGTGTAGGAAGTTGTCTGTGTGGATGTCTCGGCATCTGCTGGAAATAGTAATTGTCAGGAGGAATCCCTGGCGCATAGTGTTCGGCTTGAACGCCTGGGCGATCCCTTGGAGGTGGTCTTAAGGCTCGGATAGATGCAAGTCTTGTCCGCAGGTATTCCAATTGCTGTTCTCGCCGCTCTATTTCTTGTAATCTTCTGTTAAGCCTTTCACGCTCATGCAGTAGCTGAACATGTTCATGATACATAGGCGCGATAGAAGGCTCTTGAAAACCTTGCTGTTGGGCAGGTGCAGGCTGGGTGTAATTTCCGGGAGGACCTTGTTGTTGAGGAAGAGATGGATTATGTATTGTCAAAGTGATTCTGCCGTTTGCTATGGGCTGTCGTAGAGACGAAGGAAGTGGCCCTTCAAACGTTTGCGATTGTGACCGAGGCAACCTCCCAATTCCACTTGTCTCCGTGAAGTTGTTCGTTCTCATTCCCCTGGGAGCTGTTGGAGCTTCGTGTAATCCGTTGCCTATAAAACCAGTCGATGTAGTATTTAACGGGTTTGGAGCCTGGCGTGAGGTGGCCGTTTCCCTTGGAACAGGTGGTCTTTCTTGCAATGGGTTTCTACGAAAATGATCATAATCGTCCAAGACTCGTCCTTGGAACCGGTTTGCTGTAGGAGGATCGTTTTCTTGTTCCTGGGGCTGTTGAATGGGGAGATCATGCCAATATTGTCGTAGCAGGTTAGGTGGGATATTTTCCCGGAGCACGCGAGACAGTTCTCGCAAACGACGCAGTACAACATCACGGGCATTCTCCAATTCACCTTGATCGTCGTTCATCGGACAGTCACAGGTTTTCTATTCCGAACCGCAGGTGTAACAGAAATCCCTGCCACACTGACATCTGTATACAACAAAGTATTAGTAGTTATCTCCACACTTGAATGCTCAAGTACTAAGTAATAATCACGTCTCGCGGTAAAAGATTGTGAACTCACGTCATATGAGCACACCCTCCCATGCGAGATATCATTCGACGACAATGCGGACATCGCTGCCACCGGTTTTCCCCAGCCAATTGCTCCAACGCTGGATCTAGATCCTGTTCTCGACATTCCGTATCGGAAGGACCGTGTGTGGATTTCTTGCATTTCCTGCAAGTTGAAGTGCCGCACTTATCGCAAGTCACGTCTCCGCCTTCATCTGCCGAGTTTCGACAGTCCAGCAAAGCGCTGCATTGAGGTCTAGAACAGTAAAGGGGGTTGTGCATTCTCCTCTCCCCTTCGACTCTTTGATACGCCCGTAAAATAACATCATCCTCTAACCATACGACGTCCTGTACTGTGATATCAACTCCGCAGCATCGTGGTGGCCAGTTCAATCTGTTACGCTGAATGATGGCGTTGACAAATCGGCTTAAACAATCTCGACAATAATGGCACCCGCAAGGAAGAATCCGCGTATTGTCGACTTGTTGCAGACAGACCGCACAAGTAGGTGCGGGATGGCCATGATTCTCCATGCTGTCAATGGTATTGGATAAGATCTGGCGGAAACCTCTTTTGCGCTCTGCTGGAGATGCTCGTCGGGTGGGATTGGATTCTGATCTCAGCTTGGGCCGGGTTACGTATTTCTTAGGAAGTAGAGAATTATCGACAGCGTTTCCTAGTTCAATAAAATGTGAAAGAGTGACAAGTATGAGAATGCTTGGTTAGTATATGCGACAATTAAATGTATAGGAATATCAGACAATATCCTCCCGTGATGATAAAGACCGTCGTATATAGTGGTTATAGAGTAAATAGAGGTGAAATCCAGATGATTTTACAGCATCGCTAATTAATATCCATCACTTGCCAATTGCATGTAACATCAACTCCAAAATTGAACTCGGTAGGTACCAAGGAACGTCTGATAGCAAGGAAGACAACCTTGGAACCTTGGAAACGACAATACACCTTCCTTTAGGTACCTATTAGTAAGTACCTACCTAGTAACTTGCTTATGGCAGCATCCATCCTGGATGTTAACTCCAAACGTTATTTGGCCCTAGAGGTATGGTCTTTCTTCCAAGTTCCTGACAATATGTGTTGGAAAGGTCTACAGAAAGTATGACCAATCAGATTCAACTAGAGTTTCGAGAGTTACACAAATCTGGCTGACTCTTCTCATTGGTCCGGATAAGGCCCCACCTCCTAAAACGGCAGTAGGTCAAGATCAGGGTAAGGGGCACCGGTAGTTGACAAATAAAACAGCTCAGAATATGCTCAAAAACATGCTCGGGCGCTGTTTCTGGCATGTAAACAGCTCAATTATTTGGATATTGAGTGGTCTATAAAAGACTTGAATCTTTCTGCAATCTTCGCAGACCTCCAATTCTACGATGTATCATTCAATCAATAGTCACCAACACAGTTGTCCTAACGTTATACCCAATTTCCCACACATTTCGCTCAAAGAACTCAAAGTATACACAAAACGTCTAAGCTACCTATTGTGAAGTATATTCGCCAAACGCACTTGATTATATGGCCCTCTCACGAAACGAGGCCCGAAGTGGCATACTGATGGCTTGGGAGCTTAACCGAAAACACGACAAAAACCCGCCGAGTAAACGGCTGCCGATATCCGAGGTCCTATGGCAATCATACGTACAAGATGCGGTTGCGAATGAGTTGCCCCCGTCGAGACTGCGGGTGGTGTGGGTAGATACGGTGATTAACAGAGAGACCAGAGTCATAGCCTAGGAGGCTGCCAGGAGGTCGACAACTGATAGGATTGTTCAGATAAACGAGGCGAGGATGCGAATCGAATATACCAGGTTCGATTATGGATACCATGCCATAATTGGTAGCCAATTAGGGCGAATAATCATCCGCATGTTAACCGATCACCGAGAGGAAGTCGGGAAACGCACGATAGAGAGGATCTTCCTTGTGGGCGCCAAGTCATTCCTCAACAAAAAGGCAAAACAGCAGGACTTAGACGTAGGTGGATCCTTCCACATGGTTTTCATCCTCTCTGGGCAGAATGAAATCCCATTCCATGGGCACAATATTCCGCTCCGTTCATCCCTCCTTGCCACCTATCTGATTTTAATACGGACAAGCCATGCACGAAAACATGGCGTGGAGGAATCAAGAACAACGATCTCCCATACGGAAAGAGATGACCTAGAAGAATAATATCGGATCGCGGCCGGGAAATTATATCGGAATTATGGCAAACAATTTTCCTACGATCGTGCCCTTGGTGGGTTCTATTGTCGGAGTATAATAGGTTCTTATTGATTGCTGTTGGAATATTGGGTGGCTGGAGGTCCTCACCCTGTATGTTAGGGATTGTGATATTCTGCTACGAACTACTACCTGTAACTCAAGTTTCTACTATATAAGAATGGTACTTATATCTTGTATCTTATTTTGTAATTGTGATCGTAGGCTCGTAGCTCAAGTTTAACCAAGGATCTATAACTCATTGTTTAGAAACGCATAATATACAGCTACACGTCCTTGCATGAGCCAAGTGGTAAAGCTGTACTCCCAAGGTAGTTCCACGGGGGTTCGGTTTGATCGCGATCAAAAGCTTCTCCATTCAGCGCTGCCTTAGCTCGCCGAACAGCTTCCCACGTAAAGCCGTTCTTGTCGATACCAACTCTGCCCGCGTGTTCCATCACGCCATTCACCCACTTCTCGCAGGCTTCCAAATGCTGTCTATCCTCCAAATCGGCTGCTGACCCGAGAGACGGGATTGCTTCACGTTCCCGTTGGATCAGATCGAAAACAAACTCGAGGGCTGTATCGATTTTGACTCGAACGATATTTATCGCTTCATCATTGCTACAATCCGGCCTATTTACCGGGAACGCTTTCCCTGAATCGTATAAATGCTGGAAGTCAATGGGAGAACTGAGGTGTGCGTCGTCCCCTGTTTTGCACAATAGCACCGAGTACTGAGAAACGATCCAATCTCGTTCTTTCTCCTGGTCCGCAAGTCCTCTCATGGGTATATGAGGCGTTCGAACAGGCCGACATGTGTCAGGGTCTCGATATTTCAGCGCTTGGTCATCCACAACAATAACGATTGCTCGGAACAGATGTGCTAGTTCCCGGCCTCTTTCTTTATAAGTCTTTAGCTCCTGAGGCGGCGGTGGATCTGGTTTCCTATTTTCTAACCGCATCCGAAGGGTGGGGGCTTCCGTTGAGATTATTTTTGGAAGCTCTTGTTGGTCGAGGCCGATAGAGACGGAATCGCAAAGGCTGCGATGGAATTCCCGTAACTTTTGGATCTCCCCATGCGTGTTGCCATTTAAGCCGATGGGCTTAGCAAACTTCTGGTGGCCCAAAAAGGGCGGGCGACCACCATGACGGTGGAACCAAGCTCTCCAAACGTACCGGCCCAGCCAATTAAGATTAACTTGCTTGAAGGCATGGTCAATACTTTCGACATAAAAAGCCACGTGGGAATCGGCGAATCCCAATAGCTGACGTCGAAGAAGGCGCGACCGGGGGACGAACATTTCAGGAGGTAGCCGAGGCCGTTTGATTACTAGCATGTGGCGATGACTTAGCCACGGATCCCATCCGTATCTAGATTCCAGAGTGCACACAAAGCCGTACGCTATACACTCAAAAAATTTAGTAGCTAATTCGCATCGCACTAGGCGCTCCATCTCTTCGGAAAGGGGCTCAGCTGTTGGCGATTGGACATAGCGTTGATCGTAAAAAGTGCTAGATTTTTTGCATTGTACTAGAGTGTTGAACTTCTTCTCTGCGTCTCCGAGAAAACTATCGCCTCTGATATTCGTCATTGAACAAAAGATCTGGCGGTGCCGAAAGGGGGGGCAAGGGGCCATTATGATTACATTAAATTAGTTACGAGGGTAACGTAATCTCGTTTCCATGCCCTAGAGTAATGGAGGGGAAATCTAGTTGAGTTTAAGGGCCCATAGGATCAAAATGTGATATGAAGTGCTCTTCTCTTGTGCGAAAGAATGAACAGAAGGTAGGGGAACTCAGGAGGGGGCGATTGAGAGGGGCTTTGAAGGTTTGGTGGCTAGCGAGCGAATAGTACCTACCTAGTCTGTCGCAATTTTATACCTTATAATTAAGTTTGTAATTCGATATAGAGCGCTTTAAACTTTGTATGGTCACTAATATTCAAATTCTTTACGCGGGGTCATGCTGGGACCTAAGGGACCATCATACACAAATCTCGAGGCGCGTCTGCATCATCAGGTCATCAGTCTAATTAGGAGTTCTAGGTGCCTATTCTCAGTAGATTGTATAAGAAGAGCCAGGTCGCTGCATGGATATTGAGGTTTGGTCGTTATGAGGTTGATCAGCACCAACGTCTGCTTCCGGCTCCTCTCCAACTAACCACGCAAAATATTTCTCCAAATTTCCTTCCAACTAGTCATCGTCAGCCTTGAGCGAGAAATTAACTATGCTGTTGTGGGAACATACTGTATGGAACCTCTTGAAAATAATCCAGATCACAAAGGTGAGGAACGTAAACCCTCCTGCGAAGGGAAAGTACCACCACCAACTGGGATTATCGCTCAAGAGGTCTATATTCATACCAAAAAGACTCTATTGTAACGATTAATCCAAAAACTACAATGATTGGTGTGCTGAAACGACTTACAGCGACAAATATCAGAGGAAGATACGCGAACTAAACACCCAGATTAGTCAAATGGCGGTAGTTATAACCATCTTCAGGTAGGTAGGTAGAGACAAACAGTAACCCAGGTAAGCCGTTTCATGCTCTTGTTTGTAATTGTTGACCTTTGCGATTCGAGGATTGAAGTAAGGTTGAATTCCTAGACACAGAAGTTAACATACATTACTAGTTTCATATGAGTTAATAGTGAATTGAATGTGTAGGTAGTTACCTACCAATTGGATGATGTTTTGGGACCTATCTAAGAAGATACGCATTTTATCTCTATGCGTCTCTAGATTTTTTACCTTCTCTCTACTATTTTTTACAGATCCCCAACGCAAACGTTGAACACTATTAAGCAGTTCAGTCAAAGACTGAACAATATCGTCGCAGTTTTCGGCCATATGTTCCAATAATGTAGCGTCCAATAGCAGACCGGGAAGTAGTTGCCGGTTATTTCCACCGTTTCTAAGCACGTCCAGGCGCTGTAACATGTATTAATAGGATATAATTACCCTGGGCTAACGTAGGGACGTACTGAACGCGATAATTGCCGACTCGCCTGAGCGCTATTATTTTCGAACATAATGTTGATTTTATCAACCAAAGGGATAATTAGGTCTTCAACATTCTTAACACGTTCAACTCGGGTACTGTGAACTGTAGTGAACGAGCGAAAAACTCGCCATGGGCTCTCTGCTGAGGTTGCTTGGCCGTTGTGGGCGTCACTCCTAGGAGCCTGTAGAGCCATAGCTAAGAAAAAGCCCTCGAGTTGCTTAATATTGCTATCATCCTCAAACGTAGTATACTCTGACCGAGGCCATTCATCGCCAGTGATGGCAAAACAAGACACAACAAACCATGATTCAATGAAAACTGAATGAGTGTCAACGTAGGTATATTGATCCTCGGGACGTCTTTATAGGACGTCTAATAAACAAGACTTACACTCATCGTGTTTCAATCCTCTTTGGAGGTCGAGACTAGGTAGTGGAGACTTTTCCAAATTCCACCATAATTGGTCATTAATGTCTATAATATCGACTTGATTTTCGCCACCACCGGTTCTTGAATTGGAAACGATCCAAGTGTCTTATCATAGAACCATCAAGGACGTCACTGTAAGTTTCTTAATAATTACTGATGGAAGCGATACGAAGAAAGTCTTACTAGATTTGGTACGGAGGCTTCGCGAAGGCGCTAAGCCCCTCGTTGGTGAAAGATGTCGACCAAAATCGCGGGCGTTCTGGTTCAAAGTACGGGATATGGGGCAAAGGCAGAATAGCAACCGACAGAAATGTTCTAAACTGGAACCTGAGATTGGTTGTATCTTTCAAACCTAAGGCCTTGCACCAGTCCCTTGCAGAAAGGGAGGGTGGGGAATTCAACTTGGAGAGCAATAATTCCAGCATTTCAATTTGTCCGACGTCGCTGGCAGCAATGTCGAAAGGTGTTGTCCCGTTGTCGTCCTTGACGTCTGGGGATGCTCCATAGTCAAGAAGGATCTTCACGGCCGGTAGAGATCCTTGCCTTACGGCGCAGTGAAGGGCTGTCTGCTGGAAATCGTCGCGAGTGTCAACGTTTTCGCCTTTCTCAATAAGAATTCTGATCACTTCCGGGTTCTCCTGAACTATTACCGCCGTATGGAGGGCGAGACCCTGGTGAGCCATAGCTCCGATGACCTTTAATTCTGCCCCTCTGTCAATTAGAAATTTAACGATATCATGTTCTCCATAGCATATTGCTGTGCAGAGGGGATTCGCTTTATACGCGTCGAACTCCATGTCCAAATACGGTCCATATCCATTGGTTTTAGCGTTAATGTTTGATCCTCCATCAACAAGGAACTTCACGACTTCAAAGGATCCAGACATTATTGCTGAGCCAAGGATTTGACTCTCTCCATTTTCATTATTGACTCTAGCACCGCTTTTAACTAAAAATTTGACGGTTTCAAGGTTTCCCTGGCCTGCGGCTACGCGAAGGGCATAGCCATAGCTCCAATTGAGGTTCGCCCCATTATCAACAAGATATGCGACTTTCTCATCATCCTTTTCTCTTACTGCCTCCACAAGGGCTTCATTCATTTGAGCTTACTGAAATATAAGGGATGAGGTGAATGAGTGACTTGATTAATTAGCTGAGCCTCTTCATGAGCGAAGAGGGAAATCTTACTTACTTACACATATCTTGTACTATACCTGATAGCAGTCCCTTGACCAGTCACCCGAACAGAGCTCTCGGAAGCGGCGATATAGGAGGTAGGTTTTGAACTTGTTAAGAACGGTGTGTCCAAGTGGTCTAACGGCCACTACATATAGATACCTATGTTTTGGTACATTAAACACGCAACCACTAGGAGTAGGTAGGGCATATTTTGGAGAACTGTGCCAAATGCCATATGGCAAGCTCTGATAGGAAGTGGCAAATATATTAATGAAACCCATCCGCAGTCGGAGTAAGAGATTATTGGTCCATTATAGTGTTCAGCAGTAGTCAATATATTATCAGCTCGATGCTAAGAAATCTAATGTTACCTACTAGATACCTAGGTACCTTACGGCATCCCCTATTGTAAGAAAGGGATTTTCTAGGAACAAAACCAATTATCGTTAAATTAATATACTCCTTGGCATGAAACCTTATGACATATGGTATAGCTTATTTGAATAGATCTACCATAGACTATAGTAGGTCAGCGTATAGAAAAGCGGAAATTATTGGACCTCGTAGTAGACGAACCTAGGGTTATCCTGATCAAATCCAACCTCCTTTTCTGCTGTCTGCCTAGCTTCGTCTGTATCAACAATCTTTGCTGGGTTGCCTCGTACTTCAGCATATGCGGGTATGTTGTCCAATACCACCGCTCCCGCATAAACTACGGCTCCCTCTCCAATGGTAATACCAGGACCAATTATTGCTGAGGCCCCTATCCAGACTCCATCACCGATAGTGACTGGCTCACCAAGGAGCTCCCGGCGTCCTCTAGCTAGATTATCAATGTTCATTTTTGTAGGAGGGGGTGCAGCAGATATGATAGAGACATTTGGCCCTATACTGACGTATTTGCCTATTTTGACATCAGCAACAGGCGTGTCAACGATCGAACAGTTACGTTCAATGTACGCAGTTTCGTGTATGAATACGCGCAGACCATAGTCGATATGGAAAGGGGCCTGTACTTTTGTCGGTGCTGCGTGATGGAGTGCACTTCGTGAGAGAATGTTCTTGAACTTATTGCCCCGTTCTAGCGAGCTGACAGTTTCTTTGAGAGAGTTGTACTCGGCACAAGCTTTGGCGCATTTTGTTCGTGAGTCTCGTAACTCATCGTCATTTGGATTAAAGGCAACGACAACTCTGCTTGGACGACGAGGTAGTAATTTGGGGCGCGCAATCGTTGAAGACATGGCTTTATACTGTAATTATGATAACAAATTTTAATCAAAACGGAATTCTGATGATAATATACCCACCGAAAAGGCAATAACCGACGAAATTTCACTGAATCTCGTCAGCCTCTTATTTGATCTTTGAGCTAGGATTTCTAAAAAAGATCCACCCCTTAGAATGTGTTATATGTCTAGATACCTTTAGACAAGGCAAACTAAATCTAGCATCCCTTGCTAAAAGTAGCAAGGTCAGTGTTTGCTAGTTCAACGGACCGTTCCTACGCTATTGCTTTGATGTGAAGTGATCAAGACAAAGGAAATATTATTTGATACGACATATATGCAAGGGGTCTTTGTCCATTATTTTGATAAGGAATATTCTCCTTTTCGGTTACTTACTAGGTGCTAGGTGGTACCTACCAGGCAAGATTTGGTAGGAAGCAATCAGGATGCACACAGTGACACGCGTACCTATTTTCTAACAACCAAGCATCCTGAAACAGCGTATGACCTCCAACCCAGCTTTTCACAAGTTCCATACCCATTTCACCACGATATTCACTAGTAATCCTAATGTATAGACAATTAGAGGTACCTAATTGCTTGTACCAGCCGCAGCACCTCCACATATGTGCCAAATATATCAGGTTGCTCCTTCCACGCCAAACCATAGTACTAACCCAAACAGAAGTGGCCTGTTTTCGACGACATGATATGGTACAGCCACGCTCTCGTATAGGTTAGATGAGTCAATTTGAGCAGAATTCCTTGGACTGTCACCAGTGTTCGTTGAAATAGCCAAATGAATCTTGAAGTGACAACATTTAAATCATAGAAATCACAGCCTGTGTGGAGTAGTGGTAACTCACCGGTCTCCGACTCTATAATAGTTAAGATAACCGGGAACCCGGGTTCGAACCCCGGCGCAGGTGTATCACTTTTTGATTTCTCTTCTATTGGTCATGGCTTACTTTTTTACACTTCTGTGCAACGACCTTCACAGAGATATAGTGAGTTCATCTTGTTAACCTAGCTCGTGATGGTCGTTTCCATATACGGCTGAACTTTTGGAGGCGTGTAATTCATGCTTCACCCGTTTCCATAATCTCACCGGCTTCTTTTACTATGAGGAGATCACTGATCGAAAACAGTTTAGCACAATAACGAACACGGTAAGTATTTAGGTAAGCAATCATATAATCATAGGGCTGATATGTCGCAGTTGCTTATTCGTTTGTCGAGGATGAGCTTGTCCAGGCTCTTCGCATCTTATATAGTGAAAAAGGCAAATGGTTCTGCACGCCCCTACATGCTTACAGAGGCAGCGATCGCTAGCTATTCAATATAAACGTAATAGTAAACGCCTTAAACTAAAAATAAGTTTCGAATATTCGAATCTATAGGGGAGCTGAATGCAATGCCATTGCTTCCGGCGTAGCTGCTGATTACCATATAGTAGCTTACGTCAGTCTAAGTCAAAGCTCCATGGACCACATCCAGGGGCATACCGCGAGATACACTGTTCCGCGCAGGGGAAGCCAGCAATCAGGTAGATCTCAGCACTAAAATGGCTCTTGGCATCGAAATTTGCTTACCTGCCGAGAAACGATTAGATTATTCTAGGATGTGAAGCTACGAAGACGCGATGGTGATCTCGCGGACCACCTGTCCCAGTACCCAATATAAATTCAACTAGTTCCTTCCCCGAACAAAAGAAATAGCAACAAAAATACGAAAATAATACTCATTGCTCGAAATCAACGTCGACAAGATGTTATCACGCCACGTAATTTTCGGTCTCTTTTCCTTCCTTTCGGTCCAATTGGTCCAAAGCGAACCGATCCCGGCGAAGGACATTTCCCAGAAGTCGCCTCTTCTAGTCGACTTCAGTGCCGCACGCGGCGACGATCCCAAGATTCTCGGCAACCTCAATTTAGAGAAAGCTAAGGGTGACAAGCCTAAGTCTAACACTCCTGATCTATACATCAAATTAGATAAGGACCCGAAGGGCGTTGCAGCCCTGCATTTCCATCATAAAGCAGGTGACCGAAGGTGTGCAAAACATAGACATTGTTGCTTTCACTCCGACTGATACTGATATCCTACCTAGGGCCGAATACCACGCTTTAAGTGGCAAGACCAGGTCGGGCACTACGTATTTCATCTCGTACCAATTTCAGCTCGAGGTAAAGCCCACAACACAGAAGCACAGAGCCATCGCAACTCTTCACCATTTCAATAACAACAAGTCAACGACTAATAAGCTAAATTTCGACTTTAGGAACTTCCCAACGGTCTCCTGATTTTCCAATGGAAAGAGTACAAGGCCAACAACGACAAAGATGGAGGCGCCAACATCCCCTTGGCCCTCGAGATCAAGAAGAACCAGCTAGTGTTCTCTCACACCTTCAAGTGGAAGGAAGGCCGCAAGGTGCAGTGGGCGCAAGACATCCAGGCTAAGAAGACGTACAAGATCGGTATTGAGATCCTGGCCAAGGCGAATGGCGGTCACGCCAAGCTCTGGCTTGATGGAAAGCCGGTGACTTTTGACACTTCTAAGTCTACGACCCTGACTGGGAACATGTTTCCGGGCGAGAGCGACCCTAAGTTCGGTATATACGGGGGCGAGACTGTGCTGGTTGACAGTTATGTGTACCAAATACAGATTGGCACGAACAAGGCCGACCTTGACCAAAGTTACTTCGGCGGCAAATAGAGCCTATATCGAAGAAAAATGATACCTACAATAGGTATGCAGATGGCATGGACTCTTCTCGCTCTTTTGCTCTGTGGGCTAGCGACGAAGAATTGAGGTGTAAATATGAGTTTAGAGAGTCCAAGACAAACACATCAAGTCTCAGGAAAATATATATCCTTACAACAGTGCTTTGTCCTCCGAGTATCTATGCTTGAACTTCTGACACAATATGAAAAGGGGCACTTACATACCAAAATCCGAGCCAACACGGCCATTAGCGTACCCATAACCCTATATCCCTCATACACCGCCGCCGTTGCACGAAGTGTAATAGTCAGCGGCGGCTTCTATATTAGCCCGCTTCCCACAAAACGGCAAGTAAGACCAGAGCCCCGAGAGGCATCGGACTTTGACAATATGCACATCGCAAGTTCCCTCATTTCCCATACGGCAGGGAGCAGTTGACTGCTGGGACTGATGATCCATGCAAGCTACCAGACACTAATCCGGCTAGAGCAACCCGTATTACTCAGCACGAACCCCCGATTCCGACGCCGGATCACGACTCCTTGGTGATCTCCACGTCATCTACGCCCTAGCTGGATGCGAGATTTCCCCCGAACATCTTGCCGGCGGCTCGGATCGGAGTCGCGACAGATCGGCCCTTATGTAATTACCCCATCGTTATTGAATTATATATAGCAGCATTGTCACCTACTCACATACCTTTTGTATCATGACTTAGCCCATCGAACTCACCATCACAGATTATACATCTCAAAACTCACTAGCTAACCATGTCGGCCTCCGCTCCACCAACCCGCTTCGCAGCAGCCCTATTCCCGGGCTTCCAAGCCCTCGACATCTTCGGGCCGCTAGACATCCTCAACTCGCTCTCGCGAGAACACCCCCTCACCCTAACCATCCTCTCCCCAACCGCAGGCCCCGTATCAACCGCAACGCCAACCTCGGGCCACAGCGTCTCGGAATCCGTGGTCCCGACACGCACCTACGCGGACGCTCTCTCGCAGCTAGCCGCTCACCCGGAGGCTCAGGACGTGGAAGTTCTAATCGTGCCAGGCGGATTCGGGACCCGTGATCCGGCGAACGTGGCAGACGTCGAGGAGTACGTGAAGCGCGTGTTTCCGCACCTGCGATACCTCCTCACGGTATGCACGGGCAGCGCGCTGGTAGCGCGAACCGGGGTTCTGGATGGGCGGCGGGCGACGTCGAATAAGCGGTCTTGGGACTGGGTAAGCATCTCTTATTTCTCACTGCTGAAGTTCTTATTCAATGCTAATAGAGATATAAAGGCGATCTCGCAAGGCCCGCGCGTGAATTGGGTCCCCCGCGCCCGCTGGGTGGTCGACGGCAATCTCTGGACTTCGTCCGGCATCTCGGCGGGGATCGACATGATGTACGCTTTTGTCGCGGACCAGTTCGGCGAGGACGTCGCGAGCAAATTGGCGGACGACGCGGAGTACGTGCGGAACACGGATTCGACGAATGATCCGTTTGCTGTTGGGGATGAGAAGACGAATGGGGTTGCGAAGTAGGATGGGAGTGGAAGTTGGCTGGTTACGTTACTAGGCTTAGGTTTTGAGGTAGAGTGAGATGGATGGATAGGGAGTTTGATAAATGAGAGTATAAAATACCGCTGACCTAGAGTAGCTATAAACCTACAATACTATCGTAGAGTCTCTACCTTCATGCTGAGTTATATGGCTTTCAATATGTAAGTGAATGATGGCTCGGAGTTAAGATATATTACCTACTGTAAGACGCCCATACAATAGTGTCTTACCTGTGTTAGGGGGTTTATGTCAGCGGAAGCTAGAATGGAGAGACGTATAACACAGTGGAGCATGAATTGAGATATCTTGACTCACTCCGTTCTCGAATGTATAAATTCCATGAGTCAAATTCAGCTAAGTGAGAGCAGTCTATTCAAGCTTGCTATTCGTGTACAATTCAAACATCATTTACTTTACGATAACCACATTCAATTCTTGCTCATTTGGCTTACCTGACCTTGGGGCGGCGGTTGAGAGCCGGATCTTACCCTTAGACCTGTCCGCCCCCAAGCCCCGCGAGAAGTTCGGACTTGGAATGAGAATTAAGTGGCGGCTTTTTTGGTCATTGAGGCTTCAAGATAGTATCTTACCTATACTTGAGTTATTGGTTTTCGATAGAGAAAGCAAAATACTGAAGACTGTGCATCCAACATGTGGCATGTCTCTTGTGTCGTTCCATAGTTACTTCTCACTTACTGGAGCGAAAATCTTGTCCGGTTTGATAGATCGCCACGTTCATTACGCGTCGTTGCATTGCATGCTGCATTGAAAGCTTCCTGGGTTGTTATAGATGGAACTTGATAGGGAATTGGTTGCAGGCTATTGTAAGACTTGAGATATCTAATTAATCCAATACGCTGTGCGGGATGGTGCCTCAGTGGGAGGGTGTCCGGACGCGTACTACCCTGTGGCGTTTTTCTGTCGGCCGACCGAGAAAAGGGGCTACGTCGATGCTAATGTCCTTGACCTCACTTCAGCTGACCAAAGCTGTTGCCGTAGACGGTGGCTTGTTAGGCCTAGATTTATTATAGTGATCAGAGAATTGGATTATGGCTAGGATTTCCCAGACAATGGCAAGCCGCATGCAGGCAAAATGAATTGGACGGCGGATATCAAAAACACCGTTGCCGTTCTGCTCGGTGCCTTCTACTAAGTGTGTCACAGGTAGATTGTGCCGAAGCCATAGGGCTTGAGCGTCAGTAGAACCGAAAGATCTGATTGGGTAGAGACCGGGAATTGCGGTCCTACATCTGCCAGGTGCGGCGGGCGCTGACATATCGCAGGGTATCCGACATGGTCATTTCGGATCTCGGGTCCGTACTAGGAATCCGAACACGAAACTATGGGCATGGGTTTGCCTTTAAGTTTCCTAGTTGCTAAGGCTGGCATGAATTCCCGTCGTCGTGATAACTCTGAAGATTGTATCAACTTGGAAGACTGTGGGGGTAGGCTTCGGCGGTTGTATTCGGGGCACTAACTCTTTACCATTGGGAAGATGGCCCATGTAAATGTCGATCTGATGAAACCCAGGTCCGAGGTCCTCTAGATAAGGCTGGAAAACCCCAGTTGACAAAAGCAGGTTTTGCAACCCCTGTGAATGCAGCCGTTTCCTGCCAATTGCCACGATAGCTTTGCCTTGGCACGTATTCTAAGATCCAGCCCGAGTTTCTTACTTGATTGCTTGAACAGGTGCGTCGCACAACACAACTACAATATGTAAATACTTTAAAATCAACAGACGAATAAATGGCGGATTGGTTGCTAAATGTCCACGTGAATGCTCATTATCACTGAGATTGGCTTCCCTTGCAAGGCTTAAATAGAGTGAGAATAGATTATGGTTGGTTCATCGAAATAGAGCACCAGGAAAGTTGAGCGGTTTCTCGAGGTTCCGATCACACGGGTTCGTTGGACAGCCGCCTTCCAGGTTTTCCCCCAGGATTGCCCTCGGTGGCTTAAGTGAACATAGATTATAAGGAAGGAGGCTGATAGAGACTTTATACAGTGAGGCCTGGCTCCCCTGTAAAACACTGGAATTCGTACGCGAAGTAGGGCCAATTACAAGTCGAGCTCACGATCGGATAGGTTCTTGATAAAGCCACATGCTGTTCACCGGTACCTGCGAGTTGCTTATTTGATAAAACATGTTGGTTAGCTGGGCCATTTCCGGAACTAAAATTGAGCCGCGACATGGTATTATGGAGGCGTTCAAATCTTCCAATGGCCTTTCCCTGACTGCTTTGGAAGGTTTGCGATGATCTTTGTGACGATCTTCCTGTAGGGGTGCCAAATTTAATTCGAGGTTCATACAAGTAGATCTCGCAATTCGGGTACGTGGTGCCCTGATTGGGTCGGAGTATTTCTCCCGTACATCACATCGAGAAGAGCCTTGAAATATTGACAGCGGTGTATCAATTGTTGACCTGGCCGTTAGGCGGCCCGAGTGTGCCCGAATGTGCCTGAGTGATGGATGACGTCGATTGGAGAATTTACCATCGGGTCTCATCTTCTCATATATCTCTCGTATATCTCTCATATAACTGACCGCTTGACTTGTTCACGTCGTTGAAAAGGTCGTTCGATTTCGCAAAATACGCGAGATACGCGAAGTCCATGCAATCTAAGGATTGAATCGTGGCCTACCTACCTACATAGTAGTAGTTCGAGAAGTAAGGGTAGATCCCTTGCCGTAGCGACGTGGCCGAGATGCTTTTTTGGGGGCTTGCTTGTATGCGACCTTTTGCGGCATGGCTAAGGGAGCCACCGGATAGTCACCGGCACTTAGGGATGCATCCCATACCTACCTAATGGGTTCAATGTTATCATGGTTGAAACCCTTGATAACTCTCTCACAAGTTTGGTGTTTGTGACTTAAAGCAATTAAAGGTGAGTTGAAAAATCAAAGTTCAAAAAGGTCAGGTGTTCAATAAGCATAAATACAGACCTCTACAATTGGGAAGGTGAAATCTTGGAGGGGAAGAGCTGATGGTCCGTGCACTACTACCTAGTAAATCGCGATTTCTCTGTCGCGTGGAATTCTCCTGCAGGTGCACCATGCCAAGGTATCCTTTTTTTCCCAGCTTGCCAGCAAGACCTGGGGAGCTACGGTGGGTCTTGACAACCCAAGCTGATCTAATTATAACACTGAACACTATCAATTGTCCTTCATTAAGAAATCTGCAGGTCCTACTCGTGACTTTAAGGGACATATATACTATTATGCATGAGGATATATTATAGTGGTTCCTGAAGTCGTGTAACAGGAAGGATACCATGGGAAGAATTTTACATCAGGGACCTCAGGGCCTTGGATAGATGCTGGGAACCTAGTAGTAGGCATTTGGCCCTGAATGAAATCTCAAGAATGTATGTAGATATTTTAGCGCGAATGTATACGTCATCTTTGAATACAGAATGGTTTGGGCGGGTTCCAATAGTCAGGGAAACTTTAAAATCGTACCTGGGCAGTTTCGGTCGACCTCCAGGGCTATTTACACTAGTTAAGATACAGCTAGTCTTGAAGGGGTTTGATCAGAGATTATTTTACAAATGAAGAAGGGCAATCGCGGTGTCATCACTAAACTGCTTAAGCAAGTACCTACGTTGGCCCTCTTTAGGCTCATTCGTTTTCTTGATTTTCTTGAATCGCAAGCTACAAGGTAAAGAAGAGGTTCAGATCTTAGTCTCTCACGAAAAGATTCGATTTCAAATCGAGATAAAGAATGATGCTTACAATCCCGTATTTTAATTTCCCTTTTCAAGTTTTCGATATCCAACCATCCTTGCTTACACATAAGGTGCGCCTCTCAGCCACTGCAAGGAACCCACCCTTGTCAGTGTATTCATATATCAGCATGCAATTAATTTATACCGTTGATTAGGTACATATTTAGATTGTGCACTTCTTGCATAGGGATTGTGAGATTTGTACATGCTGTCAATTGAACATTAAACTCAACATACCTGGACCTAGACAAAACATATACATTTAATGTTCAGTATTCAAGCTTCAATACCGAATGTTAAGCCTCGGTTGATTTCGAGCTTCTAACTAATAGCTGGAGCAGCTTCTATAGATCTATGAGGGTCTAGAGGGTCTAGACACCGAATTCTTAAGGGCTTCTGGGGTAGAAATTTTTTTCATCGAGATTATGATGGATGGATCGGATCGTACGGATTGACAACCTCTGCATGTGAGAACATTAAAATTCGGATGAACCCGCGTTTTGACCATATGTACCTATTGCACGGTGAGTCTCTGCCAATCATAGCCCAGTTATGAATTTTTATTCCTTTTCTTGTTCTTCCTAGAAACCCCATATCTTACCCTATTAGTATTGGTCTTATCGAAACATATCTACCCCTTCAGCCTTTGATATTTTTGACAGTGATTTAGGTCCCTAGGCCTAGCTGCTAGGTGGACTAGGGGAATTGACCCGAATAAGATCTTCTGAACGACCAAACTTCAGTTGGTAATGAGTCGCCGATAACGAGCAAATGTCTGACTATGGCATTGTGAAAAAAGCCGATGTCTCGCTTGCTGTTATGCGAGTGGTCTCGTTGGGAATACAAAAGAGGTCGCGATTGAATTTTCAAGCTCTTCTAAGCTTAGCTTGAAAGCTGCATGCTTGTGTGCCGCCGTGTCGATATATATTGTATATAAGTGGTAGGTAAATACGAAGGTCCAACAAGTTGGAAACCAACAAACCATCTGCAGAAAAAAGGAGATCCATACATCCACACAATACGTAGATGTATTGCGCGGTATCGCCGGAAATACGTATTGAGATCTGAAAAGTACGCGGTCTTATACGAACCCCTTTGTAAACAGCACAGTATGAGGAAGAAAAAGGGACGCTAACCAACTGCACAGCCTCATCGTCCCATGCATTTTGTAAGTTTTGGTCATTTTGGACTTGTCCCGGCCATGCCAGCAACTCTCGATTCTACCATCGGATGGACAGATGGACTGATTTACTAGAATTATCCACGTTGCTATGTGGTAGATTTGGAGATTTGGGCAAATCCTCATTCTAGAATGACGGCACACGCAGCGATCACAACGCCCCTTACCCTTTTCGTGAAGCCTGATTACCAGTGACGCATCAACGAGTGGAGTTTTCGACTTTATCAAGCAAACAGTATGTAGTTCATGTACTTTTAAGTCAATAATACCGGCAATACATGGTCTAGGGGTTAGGTAAGTAAGCAGCTAACCTTGAACCCCCTTGAACCAACAGCTTATGGTGGATAGAGGAATAAACTTACCTACTTCTTAGTACATCTAGTGACTACCTAATCACTAATCATTATCATTAACATCAATTGCATACTCACTTTATTGTTGCAATCTTTGTCTTCCAAGTCGTCGCTCATATTTAGATTGTAGATTACAAAGATATTTCTGAGCCTAGTTGAATCCAACCGAGTCGAATCCAAAGTGCTTCATGTTGAGTTAAAAATGGCCAGGTTCATCCTAGCATTTGAAATCCTTAACCCTATTAACCTCCAGGGCTCTTTGGAAACTCCACAATGCCACTGAGGCACTGAAGCTGCTGAAGAAAGAACACCTAAACCGTGACGCAACACAACAGTGGAATTTAATGTGGCAGGCGTGTTTGTACTTGCATACCACAATACTTTCGCGTTGCACATACCTGTCAATGGCAGGAACATCTGAACATTCAAAGGGAACTCTCCGAATTTATACAGTGCCTAAAAAAGTAAAATACATTTATGATTAGTCGCTTTTAGCTATAAACATATACATACATATGCGTGTACATGCACGTATCATACTGTATCAACACATAACCACATTAACACATGTATGTACCTAGTAGTAGCCGGAAGGCCGAAACAAAGTCCGCCTCCAATCCAGCGTTCCTTTTCCGTGCCGACGCTCCAATTTGGTCCTTCCTGCATCTTTCAATTTTCGACGTTTGATGATTTTTTTTTACTCCTTCAACCTTTAACACGATGACATGTTTTCTTCCGGCTCCAGGCTTCAATTAGGCCAGTGACGAAATAAAAAGGGGGACGAGTTACTATATTCGTTCTAATTAATCACCGTCTTCCACCTCACTCGCTTCTAATCTCTATTTGCTTCATTGATTGGAATTGAAAATCGAAATTGGTATTATTGGTGGCATTGGCATTCGCACTTGGTCCGGGCTTGTTTGACCTGTCAGAATCTGGAAGTTGATTTTTATTTTCTGTACTCCTCGTACTCCTCCCGAGGTGGGTAAGAAGGTCTCTTTCTTGGAAAATGGAAATCCTATCCCTGGACCGTCTGGGTTAGCCAGCTTGTTCCGCTTCAAATGTTCTCTTCTTCTGCTAGCTGTCCCACACACGCACAGCACCGACCCAAATGTTTCCTGTGACCTTCATCTGATCCATTACTTACATTACATGCCTACGGCTTCCCGGTACCGCTACGGCTATGCCTATATTCGTTACGACACATCCCTAAACATACCCAAGTCCACGACCCAGTCCATACACACGTAACGCCACTGTCGACTAACCCACCCACACTCACATATACCCTGGTCAAGCTGTGGATTAGTACTTACATCTACCAGCAGTTTAGATAGCTGGCCTAGCCCAGTTTTGAACGTACCTCCCATACAAGAATACAAGAATTACAGGGCCTACAGGCATAAAGCCATAAAAGCCATACAGCCATACAACGCTACTACGCTACTACGCTATTACGCTACTACGCCCCTCCCGTAACCGTACAGCCGTACAGCGCAGTACCGACCTACAGGGCTACTTACCTATGCGTGTTAGTTAGGCAGCCAGTTTCCTAGTTTCCTGCTTTTCTCCCCTCTCTGGTCCTAGTCTCCTCTCTAGCTTAGGTACTGCGTAACTGCGTACATACAACTCGTAGCTAACTGTTGTCCTCCGACTTCTCACTAAAAGCCGGTCCGTCTCTACGCTCTACACTAATCTTTGCGCCTGTCCTATTGTCTTCTGGCCTCGCCCTCGCACCGTCGTCCGTCGCCGTTCCGTCCAACCATCGTTCGACTACCTAGGTAGACCCAACATCTCTCCACAGGACCCGCCAAGAGTCGTCGCGTCCGTTCGTTAATTTTTCTTCCCTCTTTTTAATGGTTTCGAGAATTAAACCTCCATAATCTTCCCCCGCTAGTCCTACGTTTGACCGTCTATTCCGAGCCGCTCACCCAACTTACTCCCTATCTTGTTCGTCCGCACGTCCTGTTTCCAGGCCGTTACGCTCGTTACTTTAATTTTCGAAATTGGTTTTTCTTGGGCATCTCATCGTTGTGGATCGGTATTCTCTCGAAAAAAGGTCCGTTAGGTCGACATAGGTTAATCCTGCAAGCCTCAGCTGCTAGGTGAAGACTAGGGTTTAATTAGACGCTATCGAATCGTCCCTCGCTCATTCTAGCGGCCGCATCGAAGTAGGCCTGTAGTATCGTCAAACAGCAAGCCAGATCTGCGCCAATACATCCTCTTCCCGCCGCCAATTTCTCAGCTGGCGTTACCGAAAAGGCAAAGGTAATATCGTGGTCTGGGAGCAAGAGGGGAAATAGTTGGTTTCCAGGGACGTGAGACAGCCATTGCGAGCCGTCGCACCCTCCTAGTGTCAGTGGGCTCTTCGCCGTTGTACAGGGCTACCTTGGCTCATTCGGACGCCGTCGTGAGTACGCCCGCACGATACACAGGCGCGGATACACAGGATTTTTTCAACGGTGGCCTAACACGCCTAGTCTACGCCTGGTCTCCATTATGGCACCAGTAGCGCCTCGTCTGAGAATCCTCTCAGGTTCGTTGATTTCCCAATTCCTATCATCTACTTTCCCATCTTGGCTTCACACTACCTCTTAAGCAAGTCGTCTTTATCTCTCTCGATACCGCCATCGTCTTCGGAAGAGACGGCCGGTCCTCTTCCAGCCGAAGCTTGTCACTCGTTCCTCCAACTTCATACAGCACACTCGTTTCTTTACTTTGTTTTCAGAACGTGGCGTGCTAGCACATGCCTCGAGCCCACCGAGCCATGGAGGAAAGTGAACTAATGACAATTTGTGTAGTGGGTGGAAATGCCGTTTCTGCGTTTCTATCCTGGAGACTTCAAGCGACAAATGCCTGCGACGTAACTCTCGTATGGAAATCGGGCTTCGAGGCCGTCTATCAGTATGGTATCTCTTTCAAATCTGATGCATTTGGTAATGAACGATTCAAGCCTCGGCGCGGTAAGTCCTTCTACCCACAATGCTTTGGTGATCCGCTTTCTTTGCTAATATGTCCTCGATTTAGTCGTTCGGACACCAGAAGATGCCGCACATAATAAAGAAGGCCCATTAGACTATGTTATTCTTTGCATTAAAGCTCTCCCGGATGTTTACGATCTCGCATCGGTAATTGACGCCGTCGTCACTCCTCAACACACCTGTATCCTCGTTAATACAACACATACGCTGGGGGTCGAGGCCGCTCTCGAGGAAAGATTTCCAACAAACGTCGTATTGTCACTCGTTTCAAATGCCGAATTAAACCAGTTGGGATCGAGCGAATTTGAGCATAGTGGTTCAACTGAGATCTGGGTCGGTCCGGCAAATAAGAGCGGCAATATCCCCGCGCAAATACAAGAGGATATGGCACAGGCACTCGCCATGACCCTTAGCACAGGCCGGGTCGATTGTAAAGTTTCTAGTAACATCAGACAACAACAATTTGAGCGAGTTATTGGGTAGGTCATATCTCTTAAAGAATCGTGCTGGATATATACTAATCTTCTAGTCCTATTGCCTTCCACCCTGCGAGCGTCATTTTCGAAACACCTTCTCATTCGGCTCTATTAGAAAAAACTGGCGTCAGGCAACTAATCACAGATGTAATCGACGAACTTATTCAATTGGCTACTGCGCAAGGATGTACGCTCGACGCTAAATTCAAAGAGAACACTATTAAGGAACAGTGCGTGCCCTCGGACACACCAAGTATTATGTGGCAGGATTACGTGGCTAGAAGGCCAATGGAGGTTGAGACGTTTCTTGGTTCGCCTATCAAGCTAGCCCAAAGCTCTGGTATCAAGCTACCGCGGATCGAGACTCTTTACGCGATTTTCCATAACCTGAATATCGTCAACCAGTCCAGGCCTAAGGAGATTAATGGACTGCCCGCTGCTTCTGGTTCGCCAACGGCGTCCTCGCCGATGCCTCGCATGTCAACTGCAGGCCCACCGCCACGTCCCGTAATGAATGGACATGCAAACGGGAACGGTATGCCAATGCGGGGTCCTAGACCTAGAAATTCGTCCAACTTTAGCGGCCCTCCCCCTGGTATGCGTCGGGGGCCGCCTCCCATGAACGGTGGCCCTCCTAATGGATATAGACCTTCTATGAACGGCGCGCCGAATGGGCATGCTGGTTCACGACAGCCGTCGAGGCGTGGCTCTTTTGATGAAACCGACCTTGGGGAATTCAGCCACCTCGTCGTGTACGAAGATTCGGCGGACGCTGGTGATGCTGGGTACAATGCTGACACTTCAGATATTGCTCTCCGTGAAAGAGAACTCCAATTGCGGCAACGTGAGCTAGCATTGAAAGAACAGGAAATGCGTATGCGACGTGGTCCGCCTGGACCTGGACCCGGACCCGGACCCATGCCTAACGGTAGGAGACGCGCCCCTCCGGTGCGTAGCGGAGGTGGCATGTACGATGATGAAGACGAAGAGGACGACTACTTTGATCCGAATTCAGGACCAATTACCCCTATGATCGACCCGGACAACTTCGACATGATGAGCGTTACATCTAGGAAAAATCGCAGCAAGCCTCCTCAAAACCAAAGCGAGTTGCGAATGAATCCTGAGGGTCCAGGCCAGAATATGTCTTCTCGTGGTAGCAGATGGCGACCAGGATTTGGTAGAAATCGTTCTAGTCAGGTTATAAATGCCACACCCGGTCTCCACGACAACATCCTCGAGGATCCACTGATGAGCTTTACGTCAAATCGGTATGGTAATGTCGACCGGGGACACATGCAGGCGGGATCTAGGGCGAACTCACTGACTGCGGCTCACATGCACGATTTACCAGGTGGCCCGAACGGGATGAACGGGGGGCCATACCCCAGGCGCGTTAGCCAGTCACCAGGAAACCCATATAGCCCTTCAATCCGGGGAGGAAATGGGCGACCTTCTCCGCCCAACGGTTTTGGAGGCCCTGGGCCTAACGGACGACCGTCTCCCCCAGACGGTGTTCGAGCGCCGGTTCCTAGGTATCCTCCTGGCCAGGGAAACATGGTCGCGCCACAGCAAGTTGAACAACGTGTCGGGGTGAGCAATCTTCAACCACCAAACGCGAAAGCAGCAGCAAGTCTGACGGGCAGTGCGAGCGCCAGCGCGGGGAGTGGTGATTCGACGAACTTAGGTTCGGAACCCTCCGCTCATAGCAGTCAAAGTAGTCTCGGTCCTCGACCTCCGATTGGAGTCCGCTAAATGCCTCACACGTCGAGCGCAGCGAAGCGCGAGTGAAGTCGATTGGTGGATGTATTGGACCTCGTTAATATGGCAGACATTGTCTTTTTTGGTCGGGTTAATTTACGGTGCGTTGCCCGACGATCTTGTACTTAGGTAGGTTGTGACCGCATTGGCGGCACATGGGGTGTCGAACTTGTCTTATTCGGACCACGGCGCATTCGATACGGTTAGATGGAACGGTTTGGATTACAACATAACGACGCACACATAATTCTATTCGTCTCGGCAAGGGGAAAACTACGTACATAAGCATCTTTGGAAGGTTGTGAAGCAGTGGCTATTAGTCTTCGGTAATATTGCATTGGGATGCGGGGGTCTTGACGCCTTTCCTCGAAACGCATATATTCTCCATTTTTCCCGCTCTACGCAATGACTTTCTTGTCTTGACCAAACCGGCTCGGCGCCATCAATGCAGTTTTCCTTTCTCGGGGTTTCCCATTCGAAGCTGTTTCGTCGATGTTAATATTTTGAGGATATCCAACGAGGCTTGACTCGAGCGTGTGAAGTGAATCGTCGACCGGTCAGGAAACGTACCAATTCTCGTACAGTTTGGTTTCGTTGCATACTGCGAGCTTGGTTATCCCGAGTCTTAGTTCCCCGTCGAAGGCACATACTTCGTTTGGGGACTAAGATCAGGAGGTCGACTAGGCTGTCTATGAAAGCAGGAGTGTCCGCCAGATATAGGAGACGAGGGGATGAGCGCAGCTCGAGAGTGCAGAGGAAGGCATTATTGGTATTTACGATATAACAACACCACACGGAGGACTCGTCTTTTCTCTTGTTTTATTTGTCGGTTTCTGTCTGGATTTTAATATTGTAAAGGCTGACACAAGACGTGGGCTGGATGGTTTGAAATAGCCCGCGAGGCGTGGTGGTCGGTAAACATGAGAAAGAGTGAAGTCAGTGGTCGTGTCGAGAACTAGGAGAGGTTTCGTCTTAGGATGACTCTCGGGAGCTAGGCTTAATTAACAAGGACCGATTATTCGCGACAATGCAAATACGAGAAGCCCGTCAACCGCGAAGGTGCTTTTGTGTGTGAGATGATGAAGCTATCTATTCTATTGACTAGAGAAGTTGCAAGTATTGGTAATATCATAATATCAAATGTGAGGCTCATTTTGGTGTAGTCAGTTTCATGCACCTGACAGAATCTCGATCTATTTCCTGCAAACATGAATTAATTACTTTAGCGTCATCCATAACAGCCATAATAAGGACACACTAGCATCTTGCACGTTGACATTAGATGGCATCCGATGTACCTATCAACGACTCTCCCGGCAAAGTTTAACGGGATCGTAGTAGGCTATACGATCGTGATGTTAAGACGACGATGCCCGATTAACGATGACGCTAAGCGGGTCTAAAAGCTGATGTTACAGTCGTACCCGCCCCTGGGAGGTAGGGTTGTCGTGCAGCGAGGTGAGCGGATGGTTTAGTGGAGGTCCGCTGAAAGAGTAACGCTACGTTGGAGCTGGAGCTCGGACCACTGTTTCGGGTCGCTGGAAATACCCCCCTGAGGGAGGAGGGAGAGGGCACCCCGCACTGGATGGAAGTGGAAGGGCCTGGAGCTAAATCACGCGTCACCGCGTTCGCTGGGTGTGGGGAAGGCGGAATGAGATTGGAAACTGTAAACTTTCAAGTTGGAAGTTTGTTGTTTGTGGTTTATGGGAGGTGCGATTGTGCTACGGACTACAACTTGAAACTTCTCTTTAGTAGGTATTTATGACGTAAATGCGATTATCAAAGACATTTCTACATTTGCACAACTTGGAAACCTGAAGAATTTGCCTCAGAGAAGACAAATAGGCGGGGTTTCGGGTTCGCGACATCGACGAAGACAACAAGACGATACGACTCTACCAGCTCGCGACAATAAAAACTACGACGCCTAAGTGGCATTTGGAATTGGGCGATAGCCGGATATTGAGCTTGACATCAAGCGCTCTTTCAGAGTTGAACTCCATTACACCGCGTGTTTATTCCCCTCGGAGATCCGCACCGCAGTTTGCGCGTCGAGCGAACGAGTAGGGGGGCGGCCGTTGATACAATAAAAGGAAGTCGATCTGACTTCTAAGCGAGGAGAAATAAAAGGTGCCTGGGTGGGAAAGGATAGAGAAAGATCGATATGACGTCGAGAAGCGACCGCACAATCGCGATGCAGAGCTCCGCGAGGCCCTCGATGGCGCAGCAGGGGTCGACATCTTCTGGGGGTGCAGTTAAGTCGCGGCAATTGGTGAGTTGGGATCATACGTACTTGGAAGAGAGGGATGAGAGATTTGCTAATGGGATGTGCGGATAGACACATCTTCACTCGCAACTGGCACAGCTCTCGGCTAACCTGGCGGATACGGAGAACCTCTTGCGCATGACGAGCGTCCAGGCTGAGGCTATGAGGGGGTTGGGGAGTTGGCACGGCGGACTGTGAGTTCTCCTACTCCCTCCTTTTTTTCTTAGGTCTCTTGTTAGTGAGGACATGTTCTGATAGTATAATGTTGATAGGTTCATGGCGGCAAGTAAAGTGCTAGGAGAAGAATCGGTAAAGGAACAGGCGCAGTCGTCTCAACGGAAAAGTTGATAGGCGAATGCCAGAGGGGATGAGTGATGGAGCAACGAAGACCTAGGTTGGTGGCTTCATAAATGAGATATGTGAGTAACCTATTTCTAGTAGGATAACTACTAGAATCTTGACTGATCAAAAGAGCAGGATCCTAATCGAGTTAATAACGAGCTACACGATTGATGCAATCAATTATCTTAAATACAAGAGATAGATGTGTGATGATGGCCATGGCTACGAGTTCGTGGTACCTGGAATACGCCGTGAACTGACCCGTTTTAACCTATCCCTTCGTATAGCTCCGCATTGCTATGAATATATAATGGCTATGCGCTAACATCGACATCTATCGGTAGACCAAACGGGCGAGTCATGTGATACAAATTGCATTGTTGTCTATTCCGAGATTTATAATCAAAGGACAATACTGTCCCACTCAGTTAACAGGAGCTTTCAATTCCGTGGAGTTTAAGTGTTTCAGTTGCGTGAACCGCTGACAAAGTATTACAATTATCCTACCTGATGTTACGTATTCGACAACTTTGAAATATCTTCAAGTGCTACAATTTGTCATCGCGGGCAGTTCATTCGCCCCACTCGGAGTAATAGCTTGTCATATCACCAACTTCGCCAGCATTAAAAATCTACTCGTACACTCACAAATATCTCGACCTACCAGCTATCTGAGATATTCGATTCACATCTAAAAGCATAAGTCAACTTACCATGGCTCCGAAAATCATACTTATCACAGGCGCATCCCGCGGCCTAGGTAGGGGGCTCGCAGAACGGTACCTCGTGAAGCCCAACCACATCGTCATCGCCGCAAACCGGGACCCGACCTCCGGCCCTTCTCAGAGCCTCTCGCAACTCCCAGTCGCTAAAGGTAGTAGCTTGATCGTTGTTAAGCTCGACGCCGAAGTCGAATCAGACGCCGCCGCCGCCATTAAGGAGCTAAAGGAGAAGCACGGCGTCGAGCACTTAGATGTCGTTATCGCCAACGCGGGGATCTCGGATGTGTGGCCCGCAGTCAAGGACGCGAAGATCGTGGACTTGGATAGACACGTGAGGATTAATGTATATGGCGTTGTGGCGCTATACCAGGCGACGAGGGAGCTGTTGAGGAAGGCTGGCGGAGAGCCGGTTTTTGCACCTATGGGGTCGAGTGCTGGATATATTGCGTGAGTGTCGACCCCCTTAAATATATTTCTGTTGAAATGTTACGGCCTGCTAACGTGGTCACACGAATAGGGGCCAGCCCCCAATCACGAACGCTGCCTACGGTCCATCAAAGGCTGCGCTGAACTGGTTTGTAGCCCGCATTAATTCTGAAGACGAGTGGCTCAACGCGTTCGCCTTGGGTCCTGGCTGGGTACAGACGGAGCTGGGAAATAATGGTGCGCGCGGTTTGGGGTTGGAGAAAGCTACGGTGGGCGTTGATGAGTCAGTTGATGGAATGATGAAGATGCTTGCTGAAACAAGCAAAGAGAAACATGGCGGGAAGATGGTCTCGTATGACGGTGACGTCTCAGATTTCAAGTAGGATATTGAGCGGTAATGAGGACGGAGATAGAGCTGCATAGGGTAGAAATATTTGGCTTGTGATATTAGGACGTTCCCAACTAGAAAGGCTTGAACGGAATATGCCGCCTTGGTATTAGGAATAGTTCGGCAATCCGAAAGCCAAGATACCTCGGGGGTCAAAGAGCATATTGTGACGGCGAGCAGCGGCCGCCGTCTCGTCAGATCTCTTCTTCAGCTCACCCCACGTTCATGTTGAGGCTGGCCTCAAGCTTTTTTAAGCTTTTAGGTACACTCGGCCGAGGTATTGTGAAGACGGGGTTTTAACACTGCCCGTATCCCGGTCGACTCGGCATTGATATAGTACTAAAAAAGAATAGTGCTAGGGAAATATCCTTTACGCGTATAGAAACGGGTTTTATTGGCTACAGAAATCCGTTTCTGGTAATAGTTCCCGCGCTACAACACACACCGATGCACGATAAAATTGGAGAGCCCATACTTTATAATATAGGTAGCCCTGAGTCTACCCGTCTACCATCCCCGACCTTTGAGGCTGAGACATACAGAAACCTGAGGGAATCATACGAGCGGTATACGGAGAGTTGCATTCGATCGACCATACGGGTTTCGTAACAAGATATCTGTTGCGAGAGATGTGACCTCTTGGTATTTTGCTGAAGGGTAGATGTTGAAATACCTTCGCTAACGTGCTGTATAGGACGAGGTCAGTCATTGGAAGATTCGGAGCATCGTTCGGAGCATTATTCGGATCGTCGGGATTGCTGTCGGCGGCGGATGGATATCCCCCCCGAACGTAAGTGGACCATTTATATCGAAGCTGAAGTGAATCTTACAGAGCAAAGTCAAAACGAATTTCGGATCCGACCTACCTATTCCGTCTTGGTGCACCGGTTTCCAAATGATGAAATTATCGGGCTTTCATCTTAGATCTATCCGTAAGGCAGTTATGAAAGCGATGCTACTGAGATTCGGTACCCGGATCTCCGGATATTGCAATCCATACCCACCTAGACATAATCACCACATTCACATTAAGGGCACTCTATCCTTCCCCGGCGTCATCGGCCGGGCTGTCCCATGACGCCTGGCGCAGCACCACCCTGGGAAATTCCGTTATATCGTTATATCTCAGGCCATATTGTACGTTCATAGGCATTTGAGTACTAGGTAGGTAGGCATCGTCTATGTAAGTTATAAACTGCTAGTCATCTCTCAATATCGTAGTGATAGCGTAGAAAATAATAAACTAACGTCATTCTATCAATTATCAGACTCTCAAATATCAAAACTGCAGCGAGCATCAATCGAAATGGTCAGAATAGCTCGTCGCTCCCACAAAAAGTCTCGCGCGGGATGTTCCGAGTGTAAAGGTCGACATATCAAGGTACTTTAGCCAGCCAATCATCAACGTGTTCACCTAACAATTCTTTTCGATCTAACACGGTATGAAAATAGTGTGATGAGGGTCGTCCAGCTTGCGGCAACTGCACGATCAGCTCACGAGCTTGCTCATTCCTAGCGTCGCAGCCGCCACATATCCCTACAGTCAGCGAAGGCTCGGCCTCATCTTCAAGCCCCAGCTCTAGCACTACCACCATCACTCGCAACTTAGACGCATCTCCATCGCCCCGTCAATGCTCTCCCGTCATCCCTAGCCAAGAGCATCCATTCTTAAACATTGAAGTTGCCAATATGATGCATATGGAACTCTTCTATAATTTTATTCACGGCGACCTGTTTGATCTACCGCCCCCATGCGCTGATCCGGAGAAGACGTTGACGCCAGCCATGATCGTCGAAATCGCTTTACCTTATCCGTTTCTAATGAATGAAATATTGGCTTTCTCAGCACTCCATCTATCGTTTATCCGGCCTTTGAAAGCTCAGTTATATAGGCACCATGCCATTGGCCTACAAACACAAGCTCTCACCATCTTTAATGGTGAAATGATCAATGTTGATCGCGACAACTGTATGGCAGTCTTAATATTTTCGTGGCTTCTGACACTACATACACTCGTCGAAACCGTGGAATCCGCTGAGTCAGCAGATATGCTCGACCCGTTTGTTCACTGCATGCGACTACACCTCGGGGTGCGGGCAATTAAAACAGAGGCGTGGCATATGATGCTTGAATCTAAGATGGGGTTCATGCTGGAGTCCGTCAACAGTATGCTAGAATATACAGAGCCGGGGTCACATACAGCCGAGCTGAGAGACTGCATCCGAGACTCGAAGGCGTTAAGTGACGAGGAAAAAGCAACCTGCATGAGCGCTTTAGACAACATCCAATGGTTCCTAAGCTCGATCGAGGGAAAAGAGAACGAAGGCGCATCCTTAGTAACCGCATTTTTATCTTTAATATCGTGGCCAGGGAAGATCGACGTCGAATTTCACCAGCTCGTGGCGAAGAGATCACCGGAGGCCTTAGTTATTCTTTCTTATTTCGCCGTACCACTACATCTGTGTCGGGATAAATGGATCGTAAGGAATGCCGGTCAATTGCTTTTTCAAAGCGTTCGGATACACTTACCCGATGAATGGCATAGGTGGCTGAACGCGCCGGAAGAGATAATGAAGAGGATATCTGCGGGCGCTTGATGGTTTGGTAAATGGTGAGCTATCACATTCGTCTTACTTTTGGATATCGGCCCCCTTAATCGGAACGCGTCACTGCGTTTCATACCCTACGCACCTCACAACAACAAACTAATATGCCTCAACCTTGAGATTAAACTTCAGATACCCTCTCCTCTTAGATATACTAATACCCCTTCGGTGTACTATATTATTGTGTTCGCGTGGCTTAATTGCTTATACTTAATGACACATCCTTTCCGCCAATGGGCAAGGCGCTGATACAAGACAGGGGCTGAGCACATGCAGCCTAGGATTGGTCGCCGATGTCGTACAACATCGTTTAAAGCTACCTCCGGGTCGACCTAACTCATTATTAATCATTATTCTACGACGAATCATTGTCCTCTCCCCACCCCTCTTAATTGATGGTAACCTAGATGCTTAAACAAGTACCTGGTACTCAACGCCTTTTCAACATGGGCCAAGAATTTGGGTACGACAAACTCACCGCGCAGGCTATACGGCTCCTCAAGGTCAATCTGACGCAAGATGGAAGCTTGCTGCACGGAACTATCAGCACTCATGTCTCTCCCGAATCAATCAAATACATCTGTCTTTCGTATACTTGGGGGACTCCTTTTCTACACGAGAAAAACGATCCGGGTGATCCATCTCGATGGAATAAGAAGTCCATGCTTAAGCTCACAGATAGCTCAACCGGATCTTCAGGTACGATCCTGATAACTCAGAACTTGGTTGACTTTCTCCATTACTTGTTCCTCAACCCGCCCGATGATGTTGCGTACATATGGGTCGATGCGATTTGTATCAACCAGCAGGATCTCGCTGAGCGAGCCAGCCAGGTTCAAATGATGGGTCAGATCTACAAGTGTTGCGAACGGATGACTATCTGGCTGGGTTGCGAAGACCAGAACACAGAACAAGTTTTCCAGATACTGGCATCCATTTCTGAACCAGCAAAGTGCGTTGGTACTGGAAGCCAGGGTTCTATGTCATGGCCGTATAACTTGTTTCGGGTTAGACTATCCTCCTGGGAGCAAGCTATATGGGAAATGCTGGGTCACTTTTTTGAGAGAAGCTGGTTTCATCTGGTCTGGGCGGTCCTTCATACGTTCCCGCCAAAATGCGTTGCCGAATCCCTTCGAGACTCATGCTTGGACTAAGAGCCCTCGTTACCCGGTTTGGCTGCGAGGCAAGCTATGCTCGGATCCCCGAGATTATGTGTATGCAAGTTTCGGCTTGCTTGACCACTACACGTTTCCCGTCGACTACGAAAAACCGGTCGAAGATGTATTTCGGGAATACTGTATAGATGTCGGTATAAGTGAGTTAACACTCATCAACAAGGAACACCCAACAGATTCTAGATTACCTAATCTAGTCTCGTGGGTCCCGGATCTCACCTCTCCCCTCCCAGGAGTCGACTGGGAAACCAGGAGCCATCGCAGGTACGTAGCTGGCGGACGGGAAATTTTGCAATACGAGCTCGTCGCGGATAACAAGGTGCTGCGCATCGAGGCTTTCGAGGTCGACGCTATTCGGGATCTAGGGGTCTTTTCTCCCGACATACAGACGGGAGTCGGCCTCGCGAAGTCGCTCGCTCTCATAGACAGCACCGGGTGGACCACGGTAGGGGAGCATAGCTTAACCGAGGCGTTCTGGCGCACCCTCGTCGCTAATAACCTTATCTCGTACCCAAACGACGAGATCGTCGGGTCGTCTTTTGAAGAGTTCTGCTTGTTCTATCTTGCGCAGTACGTACGCGATTACAGCGACGCCGGGGGCTGGGCGGACGTCGTCGCACTCCTGAATTCATTGCATGGGAAGTCGCAGCCAGGATGGCTTCCGTCCGTAGACTATGTCGCGGAGTTTTTGGAGGCGACCGAGGATGGGAATGACCCCGAGGCCCGCGAGATGATCGGTCAGGTCGTCGAGGAAATGCGGATATTCGTCGCGGCGCTGAGGAATATGTTTGAGGACCGTATATTTTTCACTACGAGGAACGGGAGGTTGGGGACTGGACATGTGAAGTTGGAGAGGGGGAGCCGTATATTCATCGTCAGGGGGTGTGGGTGTCCGCTTGTCCTACGGGAGGGGAGCGAGGGGAGGTATCGGCTTACTGGGGCTGTGTATTTACATGGTGTTATGCACGGCGAGGAGGTTAAGGAGGGACGTTTTCAAGATATCGAGCTTGAGTAGATTTGGAAAGTATCATGTGCTTTCCAAGTGAGGCGTCTCCTTACCCCATTCATACTGAGGATGCCCTGCTGTTAAGGATTACTAACATTCTTGGTGATATTCTTAACAGTAACCCAAAGTGTGGCTAATGTGTGGTTGGTGTTGTGGCTAAGTGATCGGTTCCCCCTTTTCCTCATGGCTAAGGAAAGGAGATTAGGAATAGGGGTAAATAAGGGTTCCACTTATTATATTGAGATTCAATATTGCAATTCGGACACATTTCAACACCTACGGTTGTTGCTTGATGGTACCTACCAAGCAATTGGTTGTTATTTTCTGTGAGGAATTGCGGCGTAAAGGTTTTGATTTGGATAGGGCTTTGAACTGTACGTTCCTAGAGTCAAGAATTGTATGCATAAATAGTACCTTGGTACCTAGGTTGACACTAGATAGAGTAACCATTTTATTTACTTAATAATAACCTTCCCTCGATACCGTCCTCCTATCAGAACGCTTCTTCACATTCTCCCAGCGCTCTTCGCGCTCTTCAGCGATACGATTTTTCTCAATTTCCTCAGCTTCGGCTATGGAGTCGAAGCATGCTAGGTCATAATCCATATCTTCTTTGATCTGCTTCCTAGTTCGAAGCTCTGTCCAGAAGCTTATATGCGGTGTAGTGATGGCAATGCTAAAGTCGAACAAACGACCACCGAGATAATTCCGCTTGCAAATATCCATATTGTAGATCCCCATTTTGTTGAGTTGTACCAGGTTTTCCCTCATTGTAGGAAGCTTTTTTGGATAATCGAAAGACACGAATCGGATATGATTTTTTACAATAGCCCTGAGACGCTTCTTCTTTCTCTTGTCTTCTGGGGACCGATTCCAATCGTAAATATGGAACTCCTTTCCAATATAGCGCTCTACGTCCTCTGATATATAAGTATAGCCATGACAACAAACCGCAAGTTCGTCATCTTTCTTCTCGTCAACCAGGCGCCCAAATGCGCGACATTCGGCGAAGAAAGGGTCTAGCTGTTCCCGTACTACTACGTCATCCAACAGGTGCTCCATTGTAGGCACAAAAGGGCGGATATCCTCGAGTGAAAAGAAATTAAACTATAATCATCTTAGTTTGAAATGGCTTGAATTACTTTCGAAACTTACGATCTTGACGGCGTATCTCCTTCCTCCTAGGATTACTAGAAATACCCGTGCATGAGGTATTTCATCAGAGCTATTATCATCCTCCGAACTTAGCAGCCTAACAAATTGAGCATCGGCAAGATCCTCTGGAAATTCATGAAGGCTAGGGCCTTTGATATTTGATGGTAGTTTTTTCATCCTGATATCAACATCCCCATAGTAATGATGAATGAAAGTGCGATACCTATCGAATACGGATTGGCGTGTTCATAAAATATTGGTAGGAGCTACCTATGATCCAAGCGCACAGAAAGCGGGGGGTGGGGGATGTCTCGGACTCGGAGTATGGAGTAATTAGCTGGAGGCGTTAACGTGCGTCTCATCGGCACTTTTTCTTGTTATAAAGATGATACGGGATGAATTATGTGCATTGACAAATCAGATACCACGACGGTGCTTCACCCGAGGGACGGGACAATATGATTATGATTGGCTCATAGTATAGCCATATTCTGCGATATCTGCAGCGAGTGCCTATGAGCTTTCATATTACTACACCACCATGCCTTGATGTTTCAATCAAGTCTTCGGAGTTGCTGCAGTTATAAAGCCCAAATGTAGCCTTTTAATCGAATGATCCTATGAGCTATCAATGAGTTCAATCGCCCCCAAGTTACATGTGTCTAATGACTCATCTCTGATACAGCGCTTCAACATGGAGCCTCGAGGTATAAAAAATAGGGCGGTTCCTTCGCTGGTCTTGAGCGTTATTCACGATAATAAACAAACATTAGATCTATGGACATCTATCTATTTAGAGATGGCCAAGACATTTCTAGAATATCTTACCCTCCCAAACCCGAGTACAAATTCCGAAAAATGCAAAGAGGGGAAAAGCCAAGGGAGTAGAACAGTATACGGGCCATATGAGGTGCAACCGTGGACAGATCTCACGTGGGAGAACTTGGATACGAGCTTTGGGCATGTACTGCGACAAAAGATGCCCAGGCCGAGGGTCAGAAATGCGAATGATGTAGATCTTGAAGATACTGAAATTGAGCAAGAAAATTCAGTTACAAAATTAACGGGGAATTGGAATGAACCTGTTGTTCGACATGCACTCGATAGAACGCGGAAAATGTTAGAAAAGCTGATGACAGACTATTTCAAGGAGTATTTAGACAAGGGCACTCTCCACGTTAAGACTAGCACTGGCAAGGGTAACAAAAAGGATAAATTCGGTAATACGCAAAAGCCTGACTGGTATGTATACCAAAAGGACAAAGAAAAGAAAGTTGCCCACGCCAATTTAGTTCCAGGAGAAAGCAAGCCGGCCAAAAAATGGAAATTGGAATGGTTGGAATCTAGAAACGAGTCCGAGAAGAAGTGTGCTACTCTAGTATTCCAGCAAGTTACGAAATATATGTGGCTCTGGAACACAGATATGGATTCTTGCTCAGCGAGGAAGAGCTTGTCCCAGTCCGGCTTTCAACATTCAACAGGGAATCAGAAGCTGAAGAAAAACCTCTCGAAGATTATCAAGAACCGCAGATAACAGAAAAACGTACTAGCTTCCGTAAGGAATTCGAAGGTGATAGGGAATACCAGGACTCGGAACATCAAGAGATCATCTTGGGCAAAGACCAATGTCTTGCACCCCCTTTTTCGGATCCGAAAAACAAAGTTCGTACGCGGCTGGAATACTGTAGGATCCCTTGGGCTAAGAAAGGTGTTGGGGCACTTACGATTAACCTCGCATTATGGTGGCTTCCAATGCTTGCCATTCAAGATAGGTCGATTAAACATGTCGACGATTACATTCCATTGAGTGTGATAGTACCAGCAAGAAGCTCCGAAAACAATCACCAACAAACTCGGGAAAATGCTACCGGCGAGACCCAGGGAGACCAGGAAGCGAATTCGCGCAAACGCAAAGCTGAAAATTCAGAGCGACCAGAAAGAAGTTCGAAGTCTCGACGAGGTTCAGTCAACCGCAGCCCTGCAAATCCAACAGCGTCTTCTTCTAATGAACCGGAACAACGCCAGAGAAGTAATAGGGGTAACTCATCTCATGAGAGTATATTCAACCAGATATTTATTCCCGACCAAGGTTCTGTGGCTGGGCCCAGACGGTCGGCAAGAAAAAACAAGGGGCTAGGCTCTTATGTGTCGAATGCGAGCAGTTCGCAGGCAACAGACGTGGATGACCAGTATATCATTTCCCCCAATCAATCGTTCGCTTTGTAACGAGCCTAAAGCGAAGAGCTCAAATAAGGACGGTTGGATGGGGAGTACACAAAAGGGAGTCGGTCTTAATCGCAGGCTTTGCTATTGATATTCTTAGTTTCACCAGCGTCAAGTGCCGAAAGGCAAAGAATTCTTCGTCAGATTAGAAGGAACTAAGTATATTTGAGAATTGTTATCAAAGTTGAAAACATTCCCGAAGAGAAATCTCACTTAAATACCTAGGTATGAAAGAAAATGTACCTAGCCTATGCCTGCTTTGAAATCCCTCAGACAGTCTCAATCACATGGAAGGTGAATTACAAATGAATCTTTGGGATACTTTTTCTCATCCTCGGGCGTCGCGAGGATAGCGAGCTGACTATACGGCAGATGGGGTCTACATCTGAGGAAAGTGCGATAAGCACTGAGAGGTATATAAGATCTCCACAAACGTTTTGTGGGCTAAGATTCTATCCTCTTATAGTATTTCCTACGGTTGTACTTGAGGCAGACACGTAGTGGAAAATCAGTGGCTAGAACTTCCGTGCACGGCAGTTATCGTGAACCTCGCCTGGCCAATAAAACTTTCGTCAAGGACAGAGATAGAAGTATATGGACCACCTAACAAAGGCAAGATAGACTAAGAAGATACAATGTTTAGATATACTCATACCAATACTCCGAGATGCAGTCAAGAGCAGTGGAGGCTGATGACACTGAAGAAACCTGCAAGACCTCTAGCAGAGGGGGCAGCGGAGAACTACCAAGACGCGAGGGGCGCCCATAAGCACGCCACTGACGTGCCGACATATTGCAGACGAGCACAATGATGGATCGAAGTCCGGCTCGGTTGATTACTTTTGCGATGTGATTAGGGACTAGAAAAGATGTTTCTTCTCCGTTCAAGAAAAAGACCCAATGCAACGAACATATTTTCATAGCCTAACCCTAACTATCCACGCTTCATCGCTTTCGAATAAACTGCTAACAATACCCACCTAATTATGAACATTCCGTTCTATAACCTGCTGTTTGGACAGTGGTGTAGCGCCACCCTAGAGGTCATATTTTCCATCTCTAGCCTGCATGTCCTAGGTGCCTAGGCCTAGGTACCCCGCCATCTGGAACCTCGTCCGAGCCAAAGAGTCCTGGTATGCCTTGAATGTGCTATCCGAGTCCTCCATCCATCGCTAGGTACCTGTGTTGAACAAATGGCTGAGTCTCGACATATTGGTCAATGATGTTAGTGAATGTTACCTGATGCCCATAGTAGACATGAGCTTTACCAAAGCTAAAGGAATCTTTCGAACTTCAATTATTGTCACTCGTAGTTGTAATGTAGGTAACTAGTCTTTCCGATGGATTTAATAGGCGTGCGGAAGATGCTGTGGGGGCGGTCGGCGGTCAGTGGTTTGACAGCATGATTACCTAGTCGAAACCCTGGCACTGAAATCTGAATACCAAGTAATCATGTTGATTATTGAATCTTATCCATCTATCTCGCTAGGTAGGCAATGAAGAAGTGATTTATGACATGGTTTTATTTCAGGTAGCTACTAACTTAGGGTTTAAGACAATTTCCCCCCTATTCACCACGCTCCCCTTTCTCCTAACTCAGGTATTTCAACTTTAGGGACATGCCCAGATATCCAGTATTCAATCTCTCATTTCCATCAAAACATTGCTTACCTAGGTACCGATAGGTACTAGGTAGCCTTGTTTCTCCTAGGTCTCCCGAGTCCATCTCACCATCTCTTATCTGGTGATATAACTAATGCCGAGGCTTCGGTCAGGAGCCTATCACTAACCCCCCTTTCAAATGCGGGTTCTACCCAAACGAGCTCTTGATATGGCCCCAATTAATCCTCCTAAACGCTATCAGGGAGTTATACCAACAATCTTGGGATTCGTTCAAGGTAGGTTACCTAGGTATACGTAATGGAATGTTTCTGGCTATTCCCTGCTTCTTCTAGCATGATACGCACGTTCTGCTGCCCGTTTCGTCTGTTTTCCCTTTACCAAACCCCGCCACTCGGGGCTCTCGTACCGCATCGGTACGAGCACATTGGAGGAACTGCGCATACTCTCGTCAATAATAATAAAATTTTGAACAAACTTTTTAGCTCTCTTGGAATCTCGAATTTGAATTTTCCAATAAACCCCCCTTACTCTGCCTCTTTGTCTTCGTCCTCTTGCGTCCACTTTTTCGACACCCTTAGATCTGCATCGAATCAAAAAGGTTTTGCTGTATCTGCCGTGTTGCTCTTTGAGTCGCAATTTTTTGGATCTTGATAAGGTCCTTTGACACTCTTATACTTTGAAGATGGTTCATGGCTAGTGATGTGGACCTATTTTTTTCGTACGAAATACGGAGCCATCGCCAACTCTTTCTCTCTATCTTCAAATTGATTGGCATTGAGATTGAGTTGGTGACTAGGTATGATTGTTGTGCGATAAGATGAGTAGCAGTGTGCCCATTGGAATAGTTACTAGGTGTGCGTAATGGGGTTCAATCTTCCAAGTATGTTAAATTCGATTTGTGCCTAGTAGGTAGGTATGCTTGGTGATTCAATCATTTCCAGTTTCTAAGGTGGGTAGGTAGGTATATAAATAATATTAAACTCAGCGAGTGATTTCTTACACTCCATGTTTCTCAGCCGCTCGTAGGCATACATGGGCGAGGAGATTCCGAACATCGGCATGTCCGTACCTAGGTACTTGCCTTGATGATTGGGGTAGGACCTGATAGGTAGATAGCGGCCATCCCCAGTCAGCAGAACTCCCTAGAATATCATTATCATATCTACATAGTAACTCTGGCTGGACGCTTCTGACCGGGAGAAAATGAGCAGTTCAACGCGTTATGCTGCTAGAAATGTCGTATCAAATGCGGCAGAGCCGAGAATTGCCATGGCTAGTTCCGAGTCCTGGGATGTAGCGTACCAACAACACTACGGAAATCTCGTCCAGCTAGTCTCGCCAAGATGGGCCGTGGTTGACTTTCTCATTCGGCTATTAGGGCACATAGCACCGGTAGAGCGCAGCCAACTAGGGTATCGCGTCAATTTCGCTGAAATGCAAAGAATGTATATGAGAGCACTGCAGGTTGATCTTATTAAACTTGGTGTTGAGCTGAAATTTGGGAGGATGCCTGAGAATATGAACAATTGGGATACCACTCTAGAAAGTCTGAAGGAAATGGACGTGGTACTCAAAGCATACAGTAGGTACGTGACGAAAATCCCTAAAATACGCTGTTAATTGAAGAGTCCCAGTACAAGCCGTTCGAGACTATGATTACATGACAAATGCTACCCAGAAAAGGTATGATACCTTCGTCGCCTCGCACGAGAGGTTTCTTGACGCAACACATCTACGAGCAGCAATGGTGGATGCTAACAAAAATGTGGATGACTTTGAAGCTGAAGATATAAAAAAAGCGCTACCTACTGGCCCTTGGGAGGAAGTCGAGGGAGATCAAAAGCCCATTCCCCTCGGAGGGACTCGAAACGCTGGTGTTCAAAGTCTACTACGGCGGGCTCTTGTGACGCGAATCACTTTGGCATTGCTAGCGTCCGCGTTCTTAATTGGACCGATGTGGCTCTTGGCTCTCAAGAGAGATCTGATATTCGACCTAGGAACTACGACCGTGGCTGTGACGATCTTCGGATTGCTCTTAGCTTTCGTTCTCGATAAGGAGGATCAGGTCTTCGCAGGGACACTAGCATATGCTGCTGTACTTATGGTTTTTGTGGGGGTTATCATTCAGGAGACACCGTCTGGTTAGGTAAAACGAGGGGGAACTTATGGATTATTGAATTGGAATCCAAGCATTTCGTTTATGTATACACACTTGAATGATACAGATTGTCTAGGGAAGGAAACCAAATCGTAATGAAAATGACTATAAATAGGGGTAACGCTAAAGTGACTTTAGCGCCGTAGTGACGATTCAAAGAATAATCACAACCTCCTTAGAAGTCTGTATCAGATACCCCACCATGCAGTTACCGTGTGTTGCTTTCACAAGGCAACCCCAACATGTCTCCTCGGACTTTAAAACAACTTTATAGCCCTTCGCTAGACATATCGACGCGGCAGCAAGTCGAGCTTGCCAATTGCCACTGGCTCGGACGATACCAGCTTTCATCGGCGGTATAATCATCTCCGCAAAATTATCGATAGAGACAATCCTAAGCCCGCGAGCGGAGTCAGGATCGCAAATGCAAGGATTAGAGCCCAGATATTCTCGCACGAAGTAGTCGGGAGGGCTCCTTAAGGTTTTCAAGATGTCCAACTCAGCAATCCAGGTCCCTCGATCATGAACCGAAACAAGCGTCTCGAGGAAGTACGCTTCGATATCTCGTCCTCCGGAAAACCCGACATTGATGGCTTGGGATGCCTCTGAAAAGGAAAGGTGAAGGCTTGTCCCTCTGAAGCAGTCTTCCATTATTCCATCAAATTCCTTGTGTTCGTATTGATACCACTCGTCCACTGCATCGTAAGACTTGATTTCCGGGTATTTGGGAGGAACCATAAATGCCATGCCTGCTCTTCCAATATTACCAGTGAATCGTTTGATAGGAGATGAAGGTCGGTTTATGGGATCTTGGATGAGTGCCGACGCAATGTATAGAGAATCGGCGACGCCAATCGCGAAGACGTTCCGCAGCTCGTCGGGATTAAGGTTGTAGCTACCCGTCTCCATCATGGCGATACAGGCAAAACATATTGCCGTATCTGTCTCATCGGTACTGAAACTTTGACAAGGCTTATAGTCATGGAGATTCATATACGGAATTCTACATGTTAGTGTTCCTTGGTGCCGCGCCACGGCTGAGATACACCACGATGCATTCGAGAGATCAATCTGCGCAGCCCGGACGTCGACAGTTGCGTTAGCAATACGTCTATATAGACTTTCGATGAATATCATCCCCAAAAGAGACACATTGTAGGCGGCACCAGACTTCAATAATTTATCAAACAATTTCGACCAGTCCAAGTCGCTCGAACAAAAGAGTTGCATAGCTCTCCACTTCAAGGGTAGGCTAGAATCTGGTATTCCACATTCCAAGGGTTGCGGTTCGTCCTCCTGAGTAGGGACAGACTCCGCAGGGTTAAATTCATCAGGACAGCATATGAGTGCCAACGTTTCGATCTCGCCATAGATGACACCATAAGTATTTTCGGAGGAGGCCTTGATCCGGTTTAGATTCTGATAGTGGATATTAACTGCTTCTCCCATGCCGCCGTCAATGACCCATGTTGAGTAGTCATTAGAGAGGTAGAAACAGTCAAGAATAACGACATCTTCACCCATATCTTCTATTTCTCCAATACGGGACTCCATTATATCCCAGTACCTATCCTTCGAGAGCTCACTACGCCCAAGAGAAAGCCATCTTCGGTGCGCCCATGTGTTGCCCGTAGTGTCGCACTTAAGGCGGCGAGCAGTTGCGTATTCGTATCCTACGAACTCAAAGATCGTCCCGTTTATGGGGTAGGTATAAGAACGCTTGTAGACAATGAAGTATTGACAATCGCCTTCTTTACCCTTATACAGCATGGAATCTGCAATCTCCCTCAAAAAGACAACCCTGTCCTCTATATTTTGCGCGACTTCGAGATACGTAGACACGTTGAAAATTTCACGCAATGGATTTTTTGAAGGTCCAACAAACCTTCGTCCCATCGCTTTCAGTTTGCGCACTCTTTCTTCGCCCAGGCGGTCCTTGTATTCGAGGCATAGCCTATGTATCATCCCCATCCACGTATTGCTATCCACATCGCTATTGTCTAGTGTGGTTTGGTTGGTGTGCCTCTGGCCAGCAGCCTGATAGGCTTTATGTAGTTTCAACATAAAATCGCTGAGAAGATCGAGGATATCTTCTGTCGCGACGGATCCATCGTCCCAGTCGATTATATAGGCCGAAATCTTCGCCCATAGCAGTTCACTGATTGTGATCCTGTCTCGGTCGCTCGTTCTTATAGACTGAGTTCTTGTGACGGGCAAGCGTCCGTAATATCTTAAGTGAGATAACGGAAGTGTCCAATAGACGGATTTACGATCTCGGGTGACACGAGGAGAAGGTTCTAAGCCTAACGTTAGAACCCCTCGTCCCTTAAGGAGAGGATCATTTTGTTCGATACATTGATTCCCTATCGAAAGATAGATCATGTCGGGATATAGATGCCATGCCAATAAAGCAAGAAGCACATCTCCGCCATGAACTTGGAGAGGAATGCCATTCAATAGCTTTTCCATCTGATCCATAGACGAATGCCAGGCGTTCATAACGCTTTCATAGGTGTCGGGCTTCGCATTCACAGGTAGGTTCACATTGTCGACAATTAGTCGCGCCTGAGTCTGTTGTTTGACCATGACGGAGTCTGCCACGCGCATCCATGCCCTGACGCTAGCATCCCAATCTCTTAAGTCTGATCTAGATAAATCTTCGGTAAGAATACAGACCACGTCGATACCAAGTTCTCCTTCTTCGTCCAATTTCAACTTCAGTTCCTCTTTGCGCCGGGAGACGATTTCAACCCAGATTGAAGTAGCTTCGGTTGGTTCCCAAATTCGAGCAAGGAGGCAAGCTAAAAGGTGACATTGTATAGAAAAACGGCCGGACGTGGCTGCTGCCCAAAGAGTTGTGGCATCAGCCCCTATCATCCCAGCAAAAGGCCCATGAGACACGTCCCCACGTGGGTTAGCGATAGAGTTGCGAGCAATCTCTGACGAACGCCGACCATACGCTTTGATAAGTTCTGGAGACGATGGTAGTAGGTTACTATCTTTGAACAATATTCCCAGCTTTCGGGCTATCGTGTGGCGAACACCTTCTTCAGCTTCCCTCAGACGACTGGGAGCGAGGTACTGGCCTACTTCTGCAAACTCACGCGGCGGTTTAACAACCCTCCTAGTAAGTAAGTTAAACTCAAGATTGACATTAACCAAGGCATTGGTGTTCTCAGCTCGTAAGCTACCAGCAGCGGCGGTGATTTGCCCGATGGAAGCCATTTTACTTTGGAAACAAGGCCCTCGGGAATGCATTCAGGTAATGTTGGTGTAGCGTCCTTCATTATTGCTCCAGCTCTGAACGCCCATGACATACGACAGTCTCCTTGATCTCTGCATCCTCAACCAGCCACCTATTGCGTGAGCTGATGAGCCACAATTGTTTGGGGGCCAATACTACCTATCATAGTAATATACAATTCTGTATAGAAAGGTCAATCAAATGGAATCGATGTAGAAAGACTTCAGCCTTGATTGGCGGTGAGCGTATGCGATGCTTTGGTAAGATTATCTCAAAATCCGACCAAGGCCATATATCTGAAACCAAGCCGCCACCTACGCGAGGGCTGTAAATGACGAGTCGTGTAACCTGTCTACACTCGACGCTCAGGATAATGACACCATCATGATGAATCTAGGAGTAGTCATGAATGGCCTACCTTAGGAAAAGTCTAGGTCTTTTCCCATTATAGTATCAGGCTGTCGCATTTGCTTTTCATGCTTCTCTTCCGATTCTTTCTCGCGAATTGGCCGCCGCTTCTGACGGGGAGCCTGAACTGGAAAGCGCTTGGCGCCACCACAAGTGTGGCATTTGACAACAAGTACATCGGCCCATGGTTTCTTGCCGCCCTTGCTTTTATTCTCGACAATAGAGGTGCTTGTCTCTCCTTCGATGAGAAAGCTATCGCAGAATTTACAAATAGCATTCTTCATAGCGGGAGATATGCGTATCTGACTCTTCAATGATGTAGATCGGAGGTCAGTAATGAGGCGTCGTGAGAGAATATGTTTGGTGCGATCTGCATGAGACATGTGCTTGTCCGGTGTTGCTGTGTTCCCTCCTTCAGCGCCTTCGGAGCTCTGGGGCACATTGCTGGTATCTTCAGATTGAGGAAGACCTGATAGATACGTCGCTGCTTGATACAAATATGATATTCGGGAATATGTTGGCCGGTTCGGCACATTTCCAGGTCCCTTGGGTTTCCCCATGTCTCGGGTCTATTTGGCCTGACTTTGTTGTTTTAGGGAGAAATCAACTTTTAAAAGAGAATTGTGCTAGATGCTTCAAGATTGGTACCCAAGTACCTGATGATGAGTCATCACGAGCTTGAGAAGGGAAGGAGAACAGTATTAAAGTTTGAAAAAAATCTGGGGAAATCTTCGGGTACGTACCTAGACACTCACAGTAAAAGTGACTTTCAGCATGAATGGGTCCACTTAACCAAGAACGCCTACTCAACGCCAACCAACCAATGACACAGTGCACAGCCTAGTTGTCCTGTAGTAGTCCAATTTGGGACTAGCTCCAAAATTCGGTCGCGCATTCCATCAGCTCAATGCACGGTCAATTCTATTTTTCTGACCATCCACTTCCAATCTTTCCTAACAACATTCACCTTTCTTCTCCCTCTCAACCACATTTACAACTCGAGAGCCTTGTCACCAACCACTCTTCCATACTTTCATCCACCATCATAACCGCGTTTCTGCTTCTATTCTTCTCATTCTTGCCTCGCGGCACTTCTTTTTATTTCATTTCTAATTGATTCGCGTTCGTCGCGGTCACGGAAACCTGCCATATTAATTCTCGCGGCAATCTTCATCAATCCATCACCATGTCTACCGAAGAGGATCTAATCGACTACTCTGATGAGGAGTTAGGCACCAATGAGGCCTCTACCACCAACGGCAAGAAGGCCGACGCAGCCGCTGCTGGCAATAGTGTTGACAAGAAGGGCTCCTACGTCGGCATTCACGCTACTGGCTTCCGTGATTTCTTACTGAAGCCTGAGCTCCTACGCGCCATTGCCGATTGCGGTTTCGAACATCCTTCGGAGGGTTAGTCTACATCTTACACATTGCAGCTTTTCAAAAGTTATCCATCCCTCCTTCTTCAAGCGTCCGTCCATCTCGCAAGTTCATCGCAAGCAAATAAATCAAGGCAAATGTCGGAGAAGCAAGGCAAAATGTCGGCGCATGTAAAACCATTCGCCTAAGGCATACAATATACATATCGCTGTCGGTGTACGGAGGGTGTTTTTTGGATAAGACATGTCGGAATGCCCTATAAGCTTATGAGACTGGTATTTTTCTACATTGGTCTCGGCGGCCTGGCACGGCCTCTAAACAATGCTAGAGGCTTTTGGATAATTGCTAGGATGGTAAATCCGAGCAGCCAATTCTCGACAACGGACGAGTAGATTTGGCTTCGAGCCAACGCGTACGTCCCGGAAAACTGGTGCTGCTACGAACACACCATTTCTATCCATCGATCGATGGAACAGTCGAAGAGGCCGTTAGGATGGATTGGGAGCCGAGAATAATAATAATATTGCTGCGATGATGATGGTGGACGGACCTTGTCGAATTCCTACCTTCGCGTCCCTCATCACTCTTGGAAAACCTATCTAACATTCGATCGATTCCTAGTCCAACAAACCTGTATTCCTCAAGCACTCCTCGGAGGTGACATCATCTGTCAAGCAAAGTCCGGTCTTGGCAAAACTGCCGTCTTCGTTCTTACCACCCTTCAACAAGTCGAGCCCGTCGCAGGCGAGTGCTCCGTCTTGGTCATGTGCCACACTCGCGAGCTGGCCTTCCAGATTCGCAACGAGTATAACCGTTTCAGCAAGTACATGCCCGACATCAAGACCGGTGTCTTCTACGGTGGTACTCCCATTCAGAAGGATGCGGAAGTTCTCAAGAACAAGGACACGCACCCACACATCATTGTCGGTACTCCCGGCCGCCTCAACGCTCTTGTTCGAGACAAGTATCTACGACTCACGAGCGTCCGAATCTTCGTTCTTGACGAGTGTGACAAGATGCTTGACGCTATCGGTAAGGTTCTTAACCGCTCAGTACAACTAGCATTCTAGCTAACTTGCAAAGACATGCGACGAGATGTTCAGGATATTTTCCGAGCCACTCCACAGCAGAAGCAGGTTATGATGTTCTCTGCCACGCTCTCTGACGAGGTCAAGCCGATCTGCAAGAAGTTCATGCAGAATCCCACCGAGCACTACGTCGACGAAGACACCAAGTTGACTCTCCACGGTCTTCAGCAGTACTACATCAAGCTCGAGGAACGAGAGAAGAACCGCAAGCTCAATGAGCTTCTCGACGACTTGCAATTCAACCAAGTCATCATCTTCGTCAAGAGTACCATCCGCGCTACAGAACTTGACAAGTTGCTCCGCGAATGCAACTTCCCATCCATTTCAGTTCACTCCGGTGTCAGCCAAGAGGAGCGGTACGTATCAATATCTATGCCGGACATATCTTCATTGCTAATCATAGTGCAGTATCAAACGCTACAAGGAGTTCAAGGAGTTCAACAAGCGTATCTGTGTCGCCACTGACGTGTTCGGTCGTGGTATCGATATTGAACGTATCAACTTGGCCATCAACTACGATTTGCCAGCTGATGCTGATTCCTACCTCCACCGTGTTGGTCGTGCTGGTCGTTTCGGTACCAAGGGTCTTGCCATATCGTTCATGAGCACCGACGCAGACCAGGAAGTCTTGAAGGCTGTTGAGAAGCGATTCGAGGTTCCCGTCCCGTAAGTTTAAACTCAGTTCCCCCCTATTTATGGTTCCTACTAACGTATTCCCTAGTGAATTCCCCAAGGACGGTATTGATGCCAGCACCTACATGGCGTCGTAAGTTCCGTTGCCGGTTTCGGTTGATTTCTTTGATCATTGCACGGGGATTATTCTGGGAAACGACTCGGAGGATTCATTAAATGCGTTGAGCCCCGTAGTCTCTGAAGAGGGGTTTCTTTCCGAAAAGTGAAGGGATCGTTAGGCATCACGGCTCTGTACATTATGTTTGGCTTGGAACGGGTGACGTGGTACACTATCAGAGAGGCCAGAGATTAGCTGGTTCAGACACTTAAGCTCGTCGTGACGCGTGCTGGATCCATTTCATTTGGTTGCTTCACACGGTTATGGTCTCTAGTCTCAAGCCTTGCAAGCAACAAAATAGACTGCTCTGAAACGCATCTCATAATGTGTTAGAAACGTAGCATGAGTGATTATATTTTGCCTTACAATACAACTAAAACATTAAGCGAGTTAACGCCCTTACAAGTCGATATACGGCTGCGTGCTATTAATAAAATTGCACTTTCTTTCAGCTACCTACCTAATAGGGAAGGAAAATTGTACATATCCATACCTATACGCAGCCTACAGACCATTCGATCCATAGCCTACTCATTGCTACCCACCTATGCCGCCCCAAGGTTGCTCAAATTAATCTCCCAATCCTCAAAAAGTAAAAATGCACTTCACCGGTCGAACTCATTGGACCACTTTGCGCTGCCCCTAAGCCACCCGTTTTGAATGATGCACCTAACCATGTACCTGTCTACCCCCCGAGATGGACAATTCCAAGGCTACTCTTTCCTTCGCACTATCCATTGTGTATATATATACTCTTCTCTATTAAAAGTTTTTTGTCGCGTCATCAAGCACTGAAAACCCCACGGCTAACACGACTGAATCAACGGGTGATGAAATCATAATCAACTCTACCGCCACAGGTAACACGCCAGGCTCCACGACTGCAACGGCTGAAGCGAGAACGCCAAAGCAGCTCGGCTCTTACGAACACAGCATCAATGTCTCAGTCTTCGGCCGTACAAGTTCCGGTCTTGACGCCCTCCTTTATTCCCGCGTCATCCTGTACTCAAGACATCTATTTTGTCGTCAACCAGGATGTAATCTGCAACAACGCTAGAACCAGTTCCGCATGTGCCTACTTCCATCTCGGACCCACGACAAGCACATCGGCTTGTTTTCCTACATCATGGAGCCCGAGATCTGGCGCGTATATCTCGCCGGGCGGATGTCCTTCCGGGTATACAGTTGCATGCGCATATACCGAGGCGCCGGAAAGCACAGCGACATGTTGTCCCAGGTAAGCCTATCTACATCATTAGAATTCTAGATGTATACTAGACCAGTCAGCTGACATGTTACACCTTAATTGCGAAAATACAGCGGTTTTAGTTGCCAGACCGATCAGTTTCATGAGTTGTCGTGGAGAACGTCAGACATATGCTTTCAGGAAATGACATCTTCGGTCGCGTACCAATATACTATAAGCACTGCAGGCCAAGATCCAGAGACATCTGCGACCTCCGGGGTGAGTGGGCAGTTGAATGCGTATGGAGTCGCCATCAGATGGAATTCCTCTGACCTCACGGCCGCGTCCACGTCCACACCCACGGGCTCAATCAGGGGTCTCTCTCAAGGCGCAAAGGCGGCTATTGGAGTCGGCGCTGCCATAGCTGGCATTTTAATACTGGTTGGTGCGTTTCTCCTTTGGAGACGCTCGCGGAGACATCGGAAGGAAGAACCGGTAGTTGTGTATGATCAGCTTGCAAAAGGGTTACCAGAGCTTTCCGAGGATCGTGGAAGAGCTGAGTTGTGTGGTAAGTCACTGCCGTCAGAGCTTCCGAACTATCGCGAACGCGTCGAGTTGCCGGAGCAGTCGCTACCGGCGGAGTTAGGGCCAGGACGAGAATGAGATAGCGAAATGGGAAGAGGGCGGAGTTTACTTGGAGCCGGCGTCATTCTAATGAATACACAGAGCTGGATATGAAGTATGGAAAAGCGCAGTCGTTTTTCAGGAATTCTCATTCTTAGGGGAGGTCGGATGCTTTCAGTCACGTGGGTCCCTTTTATTCACCACATCCCATATTATGTACCACATCAACAATGTTTAGTTTATTTACGCCATCTATTATATTACAAAGTTATTTTTCATCTAACTGCTACGTGTTCGTGTTAAGAAAAAAAAATTGTAGGGGAAAAAAATTCTTGGTTTGAACCTGATTCGAATGCGCGCCTTTTGCATGCCGGGCGAAAAAAATATTGTTCAATAATCATGTTGCAACACCATGCTAACACCATTTCAATAACACCTTCTATTTCGCCCGAAGGCAAAAGCCTAAGAGTTGTCAGCCCTTATAAGGCTTTTCCAACTCGACCGGTTGCCCCGTGGGACTGCCAGAGATTTGCCGGCTATCGGACGGGTGCGATAGTTGTCGGGGGTTGCTCTGGGAGACGCGGTGAGAGGATAAAGTGGGTTAGGGAGAGCTCTCGATATTACGATATTACGGGCTCAAATACCGGGCGGTCGTGAGAGACCCGTGAGCTCCGGACGTAGCTCCAAGGTGCAAGCAACAATTCGAGGATTTCAGGGATAGCCCTCTATACTATTCGCAATGAGGCTTTTGAACACCGCTCACGCGCTAGTGGCTCTGTAAGACTAGATGCCAAAAGCATAGTACAATCGCAACATCGAGCTTCGAAATGATAACTTCAAAGATCTCAATCCAATGAACCCCAGCTATGGTAGATTAGGTATTCTTGGCTGGCATCGCTCAAAACCTTGGCGGATTTCTCTGTTACGTCTAGAATCATGTAATTAGTGATGTAGTCTTCCTTCAGTTCAGTTCATTAACTAATCGAGGCCATAAGCTGAAGATCTTTCTTCGGGCGATGCGATCTTATATCAGCTGAGAGGTCTCCACGATGTTTCCGCGGCATATTTCTAGATGAGGTAAGTAAATGAACAGAATATAGTCAAACACATGGATTCTATATGCTTTGCCTCAAAGATTTGCTAATAGAGCGGATCGCATCCATACGCTTGACCGCAACTGGTTTTCAGGTCTGGATAGTCTCATTTTCGTTGAACCACGAATTCGACCATGCCCGCCTAACTACTTCAAAATAGCATCGCTATGAGGACACGTCCTATCTTCTCGTGCCATGCTTCCATTATCAGTAATAATCCATTCTTTTGTGGTTGAAGATCTCTGAAGTCGAGTCATATTCAGCGTCGAACAAGATGCATTCATTCTGTATAAAGGAGCCAACACATCCAGTGCAGTCCAACCTCAATCTAAAGCATCACACCTCAACATCACCACAACAATCAAGACACTTTCAGTCAACATAGCCATCTTCTAATCAAACACCAGACCAACATCCTTCAAAATGCAGACCTTCACTCTCATCAGCGCCATCACTGCCCTCGCGGCCTTCGCCCAAGCCGGCACCATCCAAGCTCGCGACATCACCGTCGACCTCTGGAGCGACTGGAACTTTGTCGGTACTCACTGGACCCTCAACGCGCCCAACAACCAATGCTGTAAGTCGTAGTCCCGTAAAAACACATTTACTCCTATAGATTTTGGCTGACCCCTTTTCCAGACCAAATCAACGGCGCCGAGAACGACCACGTCAGCTCTTTCGCTGTGCACGACGGCCACACTTGCCGATTCTTCAAGTAAGTTCTCGCTACATTAATGGAATGGATAGATTTAGTTTTTTGAGAGCTGGACTGACTGCGAATAGGGACTACTCCTGCGCCGGTGACCACTGGGACTCTTCTGCTGGCGGCAAGCAGAACATGCCCAATGGCTGGAACGACGCTGCTAGCTCTATCCAGTGCTGGTGATTGATTCTATAGAACGAACATCGCTGTGGTGTTAGAATAGGGGGTAGGTTATAGACGGAGCCTCGGGGTACGAAATTTGGTCGTTGCGATATAGCGCTATATTGCAATGAGCTGTCCTCTCGTTTTATTATGTTAGATAGACTATAGTTGGAGAAATTCGACTTGTTGCTATTATACATGAATGGTTTGATATATTCCGTGACATTGCTAAAGTTGGACCCAAATATCAACGTAAAACTTGCTGAGAAATATTATATTGTGAAATAGGTATGTATAATGAATAGGCATGCCCCCTAATGAAAATAGTTATCAACTATTTTATGAATATCGACCATATAAAAAAGGGGTAGTAAACGTCAATTCTAATACGTTGGTTTTGTGGTGCTAGCTTGCTGTTCTCTTGCATCACAACGACGTCAGATTATTTCATCATTCTCTTAGATCAATGACAACATACCTGCGTCAAAAAGAGAACAGACAATATCTAGAGCTTGTTAAGCATGATTCTATCTAATTTAATATTGATATTCAATCCTAAAGATTGGAAACAACAAACATTACCTGCCCAAATATTTGCCTACCTACATACCTGGCTATCAACAGAGTTCCAAATTCACCTGAGCATATTATAGCATCAAGTTTTGTATCACTATCAATTCACACATGATGGCACCTTACCCTAACATCAGTGAGATCAAGCGAATAGGTATTGTGGGGGCGGGAAATATGGGCACCATGATGTCCTTCGGCTTCTCTGAGAACGGGCTCGACGTATCACTGTGGGACGTCTCAGAAAAGAACATCGACGACGCGAAGGAGATGGCAGAGCAGACGAAGACATTGAAGGGGAAAATTGACCACTTCAAGGACATCCATCAGTTCACTGAAAGCCTAAACTCCCAGCCGCGTAAGATCTTCATCTTCTCCATCACTCACGGTTGGCCCGCCGATGAGGTGTTGGAGAAGATTAGGGATGATTTGAAGGAGGGCGATATCGTGCTTGACGGGGGAAATGAGAATTATCGGAACACGGAGAGGCGCCAACGAGAGCTCGAGAAAAGGGGTATTAAGTGGATTGGGATGGGGGTTAGTGGTGGGTATCAATCCGCCAGACGTGGCCCAAGCATGTCACCAGGAGGAGATCGTGAGGCCATCGAGTTTGTGCTTCCACTTCTAGAGAAGTTCGCGGCGAAGTCTGACGACGGTAAGCCGTGTGTGCAGTATATGGGACCCCGCGGAGCTGGCCATTATGTCAAAATGGTTCACAATGGGATCGAAAACGGCAGTGAGTAACATCCAGAGTTCTTTCTTCCCCTTCTTAGTATCATTTCTGCTCCAAACTCCCGAGACATGCGTCAAATGAGCCAATCTCCTTCCTAAGCAAGTAATTACTAACTCCTGTTGTTATAGTGCTTTCTGCTGTCTGTGAAGCTTGGAATTTTCTCAACAAGTCCCTTGGGCTACCATACGATGAGATTGGAAGGATCTTTGGGCAGTGGAATTCTGAAGGAGAGTTGAGGGACACGTACTTGATTCAAATCGGTTCGGAGATCTGCCAGAAGAAAAAGACCCCCCAAGGAGATGAACGTGGTGAAGGAAAGGGTAAGGGCGGCTATGTGTTGGATGATGTCCTCGACAAAGTGGTCCAAGACGACGATAACTCTGAAGGTACTCTGTTCTGGACGGTTAAGGATGCCGCAGACCGACACATATCCGCACCAACTATCACATCCGGTCATTTCTTCCGCGTAGCCAGCGGGAACCGAGCGCAGAGGTTGAAGGTGGTTGATAAACTCCACGTCCCGAAGCCGCAACGTGTGGACTCGATGGACAAGGAAAACCTCATCGAGAATTTGCGTAGAGCTGTTTATGCGTCATTTCTCTGTTCATACTGTCAAGGCCTTGAGCTCATCGCGCGAGCCTCTAAGGATGAGCATTGGGATATTAACTTGGGAAAATGTATCCAAATTTGGAGAGCCGGTTGCATCATCCAAGAAGATTACATCGCCGACATGCTCGAGCCTATTCTACTGAATGCACACGAACCGATCATGAACATGAAGCTCATCGACGAGGTCGCTTCGGATCTACGGAGCAATTTTGACGCGCTGAAGCTGATTACATTGAGAGCTATCGAATGGGACAACTATGTCCCTGCTATCAGCGCAAGTCTAGAATACTTGAAGTACGTCGGTGGTGGAATGTTAGCAACTCAGTTCATGGAGGCGGAGATGGACTTCTTTGGTGCGCATGCCTACGACAGACCGAATGTGAGGGGGGAGGATCCTGGAAAGCCCTCAAAAGGGGCTCACCATTACGAGTGGAGACCTGCTGTCACTGTTTAAATAACCTCAAAAGTTTACATAGGGCGTTATCACCTGATTCTTACGGCTTAACTTCTCATTAACTTATGCTTATATCTACAGGAAATCTAGTAGACCTGATCCTTCTCCCTGGAATCGCCAACAAGAGAAATTCTCGTATCTATTTGCCGTATGGTCAACTTGGAAGGGGTGTGCTCGTCCTCTGGGTTATCCAAGATACACCAGTCATGAAGCCGAGTAAAAATAGGTACCTCGAAAATTCTTGCATCGTGTATGGCACCAACTCGGCATCCCTTCACTCGATGACTCAATATTACCTAGTAGGCACCGAATAGATTACCCGACGGCGTAACTTCGATAAGTACCCGTAGATGACATATCATGATATGACAATTTCAAGTTATTCCCAATCCTTCACACCATCATTTTTGACACGTCCATTCCAAAAGCCGTCGTCGCGTTAGTCGTGGTGATCCCAAATTTACGTGCCGGTATTACCAGTATCTCGTTTCATATTACAACCACCAACCCTCACATGATGTCACAAAGACCCTGATTAGATGGAGTTTCGGGTCTTCTAGATCGCGTTATCCCACGTTGACCACGTTGCCCAACAAAAACACGTATGTGTGTAAGCCCGCCCGGTTCAACGGGTGCCCAGTTCCCCTTAAACCGGGACTGTGCTCATCGGGGTTGGGTAGGATGGTGGTGACTCATCGGCCATCCTGTGTCATGACCCTCTTCGGCGTGAACCAAACTTCAACCTCAAACACAACCACCTAACACTCGCGACCACTTACCCCTGGACCCGCCACCTGTATCGCGACAACTATCACGATGAACAAAAATAGGCACGCGTAAAGAATTAGATCTATCATCAGAGCGGTAAAAGTTTCTAAGAAAAGTTATCGAAGTCATCCGCAGGAGCTCCCAGCAGGCAGCAGGCCCTATTGCCATCTCTCCACGACACTCGCCTCCGCGCTAGGTCTCACATCGGCGGATGACAATACGCTCTAACATGCTCTCGGCATAGACCACGACGGCTCATAGCCACCGTCAAATTCGGACAGTCAAGAGATCTCTTCCCCGCAGACTCAGATAGTAGATCACACCTATCTACCTAGGTACCTACCAAGAAGATATTAGGTAGTCAGAGCCGAGAACAAGCTTCAGTACCCGCTACACATTCTCTCTTTTCACGTGCCACGTCTACCTAGGCGAATACTCACCTAGGTCTAGGTAACCCACTGACGTAGATCCCCCAGCGCCGCCGCTCCGCTCAGCGTTGGGGGCCAAAAGCGACCAAGTACTTCCCAGCACTCGCGAGGAGAGGGAGCGGCGCCGCGGAACCGCGGATCAAGTTACTCCCCGCATGTCCTCCTGATCATGTGGTCTTGCGCTCGCTTCACCGTATCCTGAGTACATAGTAAGGTAGTACGTGGTGCCTCGTCTCCTTTCGCGGCTGATTCATCGCAGGCCAGGTAAGTTGGGGGCCGCTTACATATACGCGCGCCGCCATTCGCGCGGTCTAGAGTTAGAACCACGTTACCTAAAAGGTAGTACCAGCGTAATATGTAATACGTGCGACGCTTACATAATTATAAAAAATTTGATTACTTGATTATTTGATTACACAGGCTTATTGTCGCCACTCTGCGTCGATGATGTCGATGACACGAGTTGATGAGTCGCCTCCGAAAGTCGGTTCGCAGGAGGTGGAGGAGGATATTGAAGCCGAGAGGATTCCGAAAGGCTCGAGGCTAAGGCTGATAGGATGGGCTGAGCGCAATCGTACCTAGCATCGGTGATCGAGAGGGCATTATTGCCCGGCACGCAATAATTAAGGGAATGCTCGCTTACGTACTGATTCGTAGCCGACCGAGCGAAGGACGCCTTGGCGATCTCTACAATGTAATCTGGGGATAGGGCTTTAGCTATAGCCTACTCGGCTAAGGGAAGATGACGCGAGCGGTGGCATATTAGCAAGGCAGGCTAGAGTCCCTTAAGCCTGGTTTAGCCAGCGCTATGGGAGTTAGCAGAGCTGACGGCTGCTTCAGCGTTTTCTAGTGCTTGTGGCATTGTGTTCAATGATCTCTTTTCTTTTTCTGGCCAACATACGACGGTCTCACGATTATGTACCTACTTGCTTTTTTGTCCCCTATAATATAGCATGAGTACATATGTCCAGCAATCCTTCGCTGCATCGTGTACATACGCTAGATAATCGAATCTTAAAATTGTAATTATCAGGAGATGAGAAGCTTAATTTATCTTGCAGAACAACGCGATATGATTGTGATCATCTTGGTGGTACCATGATAATTTTGAAGAGTCCTAGCCTCGACGTGGTTCGCGGGGAAATGGCGGAATACTGGAACAAGGCGTTTAAGTGACCACTCTAACTTGTGCAGATATTTCTACAATTGTTTAGAATATACCACCTCTCTTAATTAACTTCAAGGCTGACAGGTAGGTCAGGCTCTTGTGATACCGTAGCTCTCATCGACTATGTTTCATCTCTGTCCTTAAACGCCAGAGATACTGGAGATCTGTTAGACATTCTAGATCCCCCAACATCGGCAGCTAGAAATTTCGCTGCTGCCTGGGGAATGGGTTTCCTACCTGGGGAATCCATCGTCGGTCATTTTGCCTCGGATCTACAGCCGTACGCACCTAAGCTTCAAATCTGTACTTCGGGATACAATCTATACATACACGGGCAGGGCGGCGGGCTTACTACGATACCATGGGACGTACATGACACATCGATAGAACACGCGCTACTATATGTACGCTATAGACTGCCGCACATACGACAAAGCGGGGGAAGAATGGGAAAATGACAGAAATCGGGATACGATATTCGCAGGGACGAAGCCTTCCGCATGTTTGGTTTTCGAATCGCGATATGAGCTTCGAGAACGCCCAGAAACACCCAAGAAATAAATAACGTGACTTTTGTGCTAGCTGTCCCGGACTTGATCCAGACTGCATATAACTGGCATATGGCGGACGAGGGGTCATTGCTTCACGGGGTTCGGAGTACCAATAGAAAGCACCCAAGCTCTTGTGTCCATCAATCATGTGCCCTGTTCCCGTTATGCGTTTTTACTATGCACCTATCAATGCATTGTCATACCGCTGACCCGACCACCCGCAAAAATGAGAGCGACGGTAAGCAAATTAGAATAAGGGAATAGAATAGGATAGCAGACCTACAGCGCATACCGTACCATACATACATACGCCATACACCATACACGTAGGCTTCCGGGAGGGCGACAGATAAATCTCCGTACGAAGACAAGCGCTTTGCGCTATTTCGTACCCTATCTAGATCGGACCCCGTAATCATCCAATATAATCTACCCGAAAAGTTAATAATCTGCCAATACGGCGCCCGTCGTCGACCCGAAAAAAATTCAGAAGGTTTCTGGGATTCTTTTCTGGGGGAAAGAAGCTATGCCCGTAGCTCCCGAAGATTGGTTCACGCGCGACACCCCCTGTCTGGGTCGATCGGAGTGCAATATTACAGCTGAAATAGGGAATGCTGTTGGGGTCCAAGCCTCGCGCGTGACGACTCTGCAGCGGACTACGGGCGACCGCTTAGAGTTGCGGGTTCCCTTCTCCCTCTTCGACTTTTGCTTGGTATATCGAAAACTTTCGACGTGTTGGGAGTTGGGAGGGCTCGAGCCGTTGGAACGCGCAATTACCAGGTCCGCGATGATGGCGGTGCTGGAAGTTGAACCCTCCGGACTTTGCTAGACCTGGTTTTGGATCCTGGCAGTATTACTGCGTAAAAAGGCGCTGTACAATGCGGGGACGGCGAAAGGCGACTCGAACACACCGTTGACTCGAGTCTGAGCCCTCTCGTTAAAGCCGATTTTACAGGGATGTTTTGCAGGTAGATTGGTAAAAGCAAGACACTGCCAGGCCAGCACACGAAGGTTTCACATGGTTCGTGATTAAAAATGTTGAAAAGGTGTCTCGGAGATTTGCCCACCCTCTCTTTGATATTTGCCTCATGCAATAAATATTATACGAGTGTATAAACTCATAGACCTATGGATTTAGGGAATGATAGGGAGTAGAGTAGGTATGTAGGGAATATGTAGGGTATGTACCGTGGGGAATGAGGTAAACTAGTAGTACAACTACGCCATGCCCTGAATCTCAGGTAGTCAGTCCACTGAAGACCCATCACATCGCCCCTCCAACGCAAAGCCGTAGCCGTGGGTTTGTAGGCGGGCGGTGCAGGATATACATAGAAGACGTAGTGATAATTACTCACTTACGCCGCCTCTCATTGGACGATTGATCCTAGTCTGTCGGACAATGCCCTATTCTCAATTAAAAACACGATATATGACCGTGATGTCCTGTACCTACCCCGCCGTATACGCCAGCACGACCCGCAACGAGCGAGATGGTTCGCAGCTTGCTATCTCGCAGTCCTCTGCGGAGCTGAAAAACGTCCCATTTTGGACAAGCGCGGCGCATGTGATGAATTAGCAGATGTATTGACATCAGGTTCAGGAACCATGTTGTATGCCTACCGGATGCCTATCTCGGCGCTTGGAAAATCTACCATGGCCATGTGGCTGTAAGGTTGTAAGGTTCTACATTGTGGGTGTGAGAGTGTGAGTCCTTCGTGAACCGTTGTGTTGGGAGACTTGGGCTTTCGGATGTTGAACTAGGACGGCGCCGGACTGGTGTAGCACTCAACACCCTCATCTTCGCAACGACGGGATCATGAAGTTCTACCATGACCATGGTTATGACTACAACCCGTACTAGACCGCTTAAATCCACTTGTTCTAGAAACTATGTCGCATGTGGCCGACACGTATCGATGGACTAACGGGAGCCCGAACCCAATAAGATACCGAGACCTGCCGAGTGGAATTATCGGAACAAAGCGGAGCATGTAGCTGGCCGCAATGATGTCGTTGTCCCCCAATGCTGTACGCGGCATAGTAAAAATCATCTAGTATGGCGGCTTTTGAAAATGCGCGCGGTAATTAATGCATTGGTACAGGTTACTTTGCCGATGTGACTATCATAAGATTCTCATCAGATTGCAATGAAAAATTTTGCCGCAAAGCCCTGGGATTTCATGGCCCATCAACGGGTTGACGCTCAACAGCGGTTGGAAGCGCTTCAGCTGTGCGGTTCCCAACGTCCAAGTAACGCCGAAGTCATCAGCTACTAGAGCTTGTCATATTCTCCCCATGTCAGGTAGTCATCGTCAGCTGGCTCAAGCCTCCAGCTGTTTTCCACAAACTTTCTTCAGATCAGTCCCGGCGTGACCTGTGTATTTTTTTCACATTCTAAGTTAAGCAAAGCTCAATGTGAGATCCATACACGATTGTTGTCTTACACTCCGATCTCGCGCTGAATCATTAGGCTCGGTCGTTGAGTCTGGTTCGTGATACGATACCGATGGATTATTGGATTCGCCATCTTAGCCAAGTGAGGTTGAGTTGAGTCATCGCGATGCTAGGCTGTGACTGGTACACCTGGTACTTAGTAGTAGCAATCTGTCTAATTGGTTGGTGTGGCACGAGATGGACCACATCAAAGGGCTAAATTTTGCGGAAAGGGATCGTTTCGAGATCCAGTTCGCACCCCCTGCTGATACACTTGATCGTTCCCCCCTTCGTTACCCCCCCAACACGATACCTGGATACTCAAGGCCTCCAGGAGGGCTGCGGGCTGATTCTTAGTTGAATGTCGTCATTGGCGATAATTCGTCTAGCCTTTCCCGATGGCTTTGATTTTGCTACCTTGACGACCTTGACGTCGCGAGTCATGGACGCCATCATGCTTCTTCAAAGCCTGAAGGATAGCCTAAACAGGGTTACCCTGCATAGTAGGAAATAGCCCCCGGATCACCACCTATGTACCCTATGTGCGCAGAGATTGATGGGGATATCTGCCATAGGTTACTGTAGTAATGTAGTACGAATACCCCTCAACCCTTCCGCCTTCTTTACATATGGATACTTGGTGATACTACGTAGGCTTAGTGTGGCGGCCTGGTCGTCCTGCTCGCCCCGTGCGCCGTGATATTAAGAGAGTGGGTGATTATCAGTTTCGATTTTGATTCAGTCTAGGAAACAATAATATTCCGAAGTGCAACTCCAAATGCCATCGTCGACGCCAAGGTGGGGTTGTATTTATGAGCTAATTCTGGATTACCCTTACCTTGGTCATACTGAGTATGAATAGGGAGTCAATTCTGGGCCAAGAATTATATGAATTATATTAAAAATCATATAACAGAGTTCAGGTTGTTATCGACGTTAGAACTCATACGTCATTTGCGGACCCGTGATTGAGATTCTCTCGGCGAAGAATCGTCCGGTATGAGCGACTACTCGGGCAAAAGGCTTATCAAAGCCACAACATGCCATGACGAACTCTAGTTACGCGTTATGCGTCTGAAGATTTTTTGACCCTAGATTGTCGTATCGAGTTCGTATACACTGTCATCAGGAGGAGGCAAACTGACAAGCGAGCTGTGAGTCCTGAAAATCGATGTTTGCAAAGTATCCGGATATTAGAGGTGAATCATAATGGATTATCTAGGCTCGGGCTCGTCTTGTCTCCCTCGTCGAGGTTTGATCACCTTGTGATAGCGTACCACAGATTTTCTCTTTCTTTGAATTATAGAAAATTCCTCGAAGAATACATAGAATAATATACTATAGAAGTTAGTGATCAAGTACCTATTGAGTCTTCAATGTAATTGGTTGTCACTGCGATGTTTTCTATTGGGCGGATGCTTGCAAACTTGATGTGATGAGATAATTGCTGAAAGAGTGTGTGTATCGCATCCCTCACTAATTTTGCAAAGTTGATTAAACCTCGCCGTCGTTAAATCCTGCCTAGGTTAGTAGATATTAAGCAGTGGCTGATCTCATTCAGTATTGTATTTGCAAGTTTTATGTAAGGCGACGAGGAGGCTTGCCTAAGCTTCGCCCGACGCATGATCTTGGCTCGATATGTGGATCGATCCATATGTAGCTCAAACAATGTGGCCTACTAGGAAGTCGCAAAAGGCGGATACGGGTGACTCCTATCCGAAACAAGTAATGACAGTCTAATACATAATGCCTAGAAGTTCGTGCATGTTGACCGTGGCAAGCCAGCAATGGCGAAATGCTCCGATTTCCGGCAGTGAAATGACTCCAGCCTCGATCCGGAGCGGGAAAGTCTTAATTAGTACCTGAATCTGAGGTACTGATATCTCGAATCTAGGCCGATTCTGTTCAACTTGAATAAATAAGGCCCTGAGGCTGGAAAATCGAGACGAAAATAGCACTCGGCATCGATGATTTGAGAGCATAAGGCGAAAATCAGATTGATCTAGGCTGACAATAGTCATGATCCATGACCGACAGCTTAGGGGGGGTGTGACTGATTCTCCCTTGGTAACCCCAGAGCCACAAGGGAGGGGGGACGCGGGTCCGACCTTGTCTCCGTGGATGACTGCTCTAGAAGTGCCACTGATATGACAGCGTAGTGTAATACGAAAATCTCATGATAGGAAATTTTAAACCGAATTATCGAATTATCGTCATGTAAGTCGTCGTTGAATAATGGTTGATCGTGTTGAAGCGTTGAAGCTTCTCGAAACATCGATGCTTCCGTTTGTTAGTTGTCTAGACCAGACCATCGTGTTAATGTGTCGATTCATTCCAAGCCTGGAAGTTTCCCCAATCTCGTGTTGTTAGTTCATGTCGGCTTGACCCCAAAGAGTCAAAAATTTCACTACCTAATAGGTATAGCATGTATTATTTGCAAGGCGAGCGTTACACCATAATCACTGCCAATGTTGCTACTGCTGCTGCTCCTGTTGCCGCTGCCGCTGCCGCCGCCCTTGGTGGCAATGTGTGATCCAGGCTGCTCCAAGCAAACCTCGAATTCATACATGGAACGCTCGTACATGCAAGCGATGCATGTACACGGCGGCAGGGCATGGATAACAGACGGCAGAGCAATATCGACGAGTTATTCTATTTCATTTCTCCTATTGTTTCCTTTTTCCCTTTGCCAATGAACTTATCAAGCCAGGCAACTTAGCCAGCCCGGCCAATTCCTTTCGTTACCAGGCCTGGTCATATGTGGCCGCCCATCTAATGACCGTCTAAATAAACAACATCAGGCAAACAAAGGTTGAAAACGCTTGATCTGATTGTTGGTTGGTGAGGGAATGCTCGCGAAGTAGCGGGATGAAAATAGTAAGGAATGAGGAATACACTACATAGTAGAAGGAGGAGAAAAACGGGGGGCGTAGTTGGCTGAGGGATATGGTTGGATGATTGGGTGATTGTATGATTGTATGATTGGAGGAGATTGGATGTGTGGATGGGTTGAAAAAATGATGACTCTTCACAAACTTTCCAAGGTTGCCATCATTTCCATCATTTCCGCGTCGATGCGTCGATAAGTCGATAAAAAGATTGATTGATTGCCCAAAGTTGTTCTTGTCCAGTTTTCCTAGCTGGCTTTGAACAGCTTTAGGTCGTAATGGCTAACTACCAAGTTGCATACCGCTAACCACATTAGTCCGATACTAAGAGTAACATAATAATAATACTCAAGTACATATATACGTACTTGCAGCGTATGTAGTATATATCCATGGATTGCATATCTTGCAGGGGTTTGGATTTGTCTGCAAGCTTGAGTCTGCAACTACCCACAACGCGACTTAAATCAGCCAATGGCTGGAAGCTAAAATATTACTACTAGTCCCTTATTGGTTACAGCCAGTTATGAATTCGTACATCTTTTACAGGGGAGGGTATCCTTCGAAACACCCCCAGCCTCGTAGATGAGTGGCTCATTCTGCTATTAGTACTCCAAAATAATCTTCTAAAACTTCCTTTAAGCCAATTACGTACTGCCATCTTTAAATTTGACCCCCCCTTTTGATGCGGACACACCAATCTTCTCCACAATTTTCCCTAATATGGCTGGCTGTCTCTGAAGTGTTAACTTTTGATTGGTTCACTATCATCTTTACTACGTACAAGGTGTGTAGATTTCCAGTTCGGAGTCGACGTTCACTCGCTCGTGGTTTTGATTTCCCCATCCTCTTGACCGTAACTATGCATGTATTATCCTGCGCATCCTGTATCCCCCAAGTGCCCACCCCCAAATTGACTTTGTCGAATCTCTCAGTTCCCGTTATTCAAAACTCGTCGGTGCCCCATGCGTCGGCTGTCCTCTCCCGTTTCCCTCTCCTCCCATCGAACAAAGCCGCCGCAATGTTCGATTTGAAGATCTAAACGACGACAAGGCGACTTCTTGAAAGTCTGCTCTAATATTACAGAGAGCGATACTTGAGCTATTAGTTTCAATTTCCAAGTTATACCTCTCCTGAAATTATTCCCTTATCCTTATCCTGATCTGCTATCCCCCCTTCATTGTGCATTCTCACTTCTTGATCAACCTCTATTTTCGTCCCGCAGTGGCATTGACTTGTACTCTCCGCGACTTAGAATAAGAGGAAAAAGTTCAAAACAAAAAAAAGTCGATTTGTCGATACGATACCCCTATTGGAATTTGAAAAACAAGGTCTCCCAACGAAACGAATCATATCTATCAATTTTTTATGTCCCAATGACATCTAACAGTCCTTCGACAATTATTGTTACTATTACCACTATTATTCCTCTTCTCTCATTCTAAGATATACATACTTTGGAGCCATTGGAACCAACAGACGCCACCCCGGATTACTCAAAGGCCAAAAAAAGGAAGAAAAGAAAACTACTGTTTGCGTACACCCCGTACACTCCGTCGACTCACAGCTCACAACATTACTCCAATCTTAATTTGTACTCATATTTGGTTTTGATTTGATTTTTATAACTCTTTATTCTTTACTCACCAAGATCTCCTCTCAGCCCTTTGTTCCTTTTGGATTAATCGCCACTCACACGGCTTGGACTTGGATCTGGACCCATTCCCAGGCTTCCACGCGTGTGACCGTCATTTTTCCCTTGCAATTCCTTTGCAACGTGCTAGTTCAAGGTTGGGAGTCACCCGGATCCGCAGTTAATACGGTCTATGAAAATTACACCATACACCATAATTCGACATACCAGCATATCAGCCCCAGTTGTTTGAGCCAGCACGGTACAGCGCCACCCAAGCAACTCTGGAAAGTACCCCAATAAAAAAACCAAAAAAAGGACAGCCATCAATCTCAAGATCGAAAGTTACCTAGGTACTTGGGTACTTGGAAATTTAGGACACCGCACTCAAACAGACTAGCGCCGGTTGAGAAGAACGCACCGACCACCCCTGGACAGTACCTAGCATTACCCAGGCTCGCAGCATCCCAAGGATTCCCAAGGTTCAGCGCAGCAACCACCTATACAAACAGCCCACTTAGCGGTAATGATCGGACTGTCTTCGCCACCTCACACCAAAGAAAGAGTCATCGAATAAGGTACCTGACCTTTACCAACCCAACTGGAAAGAACCCCAGAGGCAAAAGCCACTTTTGGACTAAAATACAGTACACACCCTGTCGCCAATTCTCGGTTTCGCCATCGTCCTCGCCTTCACCTGGTCATTAAGTCATTAGTCCTTGGTCCTTCTTTCTTACTACAGTCTACAGTCTAACAGTACGACTTCGGCCTTTTGACCACGCGACTAAAGACTCATCATCCTTCACTCTCCCTCTCCTCTCTACCGTCTTTAACCTTTTTAACACGTACCGTACATACCGTGCCATCTACCTAATCTTGACGCCTGTTCGCTTCAGGTATAACTTCAATATTGCAATTTAAAAGGGTTGATATTTCCACGTGGAATTACTACCTCCTTTTTACTTTTGTCTCGTATCTCCAGATCTCCAGGTCCCTGCAATATCTCAATCTCAATCTCAATATCTCAATAACCCAATATCAATCAACCGTACCAACGATATAACACATGCATATTCTATCGGTACTAGAGTAAAAAAAGAATGGTTGCAGCTTGAGAGCTTGTACCTTGCATAAATCGATTTCTTACACAACACATCGCCAGCCAATCCGGCGCCTACAATTATTCAACCCCCAAATCGCGTTCCGCACCCGCGCCGACCCCGACGTTCCGATAATCTAATTCCTCGAAAAGCCGCCTTAACCCGCAACGCAATTCGCATTCGCGACTCGCAACTCCAAAAATCAAAAGACCAAATTTAAAACCAAAACCAGATCCAATTCGCTCGTGATTTCCATTTTTTTGGTCAAGTAGAAGCCCAGCTTGATGCATATCTAGCTGGTGCGACTGCTGTCCTAACCCACCAACTCTTTTGTTTCCTGGTAGAAACAAATAACCGCACGATGCAGGTTGCGAAATCGATATCATCCACTCCAGTCGTCTGTCCCGCTCTGTCTTCCGGTTTGATCGTTCGTGAAACTCTGGTTAGAGGCACCCGTGTCTAGAACCCCAACTCTTTTTCGATCCATCTGTTGCTTTACAATAGCAGTGTTATGATGCTATTGTAGGGCCTTCCAGTCGATAAAAAAAGAATTCACGATCCATCTCTCGGTATATCGATCTACTCGGTTTGACTCTGCTCGACAGACGACTGGAGGTTTTAAGTCCTAGAAACTCTTCACCTCCTGTCTTCTCAAGATGATGTGCAACGACATTGATGCGTTGCCTTCTTTTATGAATTCCTCCCAAAACTCCTCCCAAAATGGACCATACAGCTCCTCTATAGCCTCTTCCGCCTCATCCTCCGCAGCCTCGGTTTGGTCCGAAGCATCTTCCCAGTCCTCGGACGACACTACTATTTCCGCATGCGCTTCTGATTCGTCAGAGCAATGTGCTTCTTACTCCTATGCCCGCCTATCCAGGCCCTCCAGATCTGAGGTTGCATGCAGCCAGATCTCACTTAACACCTGCTGGCCAACACAGCCGCAACCAGCCGAAGTTCCGCAAGAACTTCGTCGTAATCCACGACGCACCAATAGCGGTGCGACTACCAGGTCCGGATGCCCTCCGCCTCTAGTTCGCCAAAGTGATCGCAAGGTGAACTTTGTCGATAGCCTCGTTGGTAAGCAACTACGAAATATCCCAATGCCCCCCCTGATCCGAGCTCAACTCCTTTAGATTCGTCGACCCAGATTGTAGAAGCGATTTGGCCACTATCTTCCGTTTTCCACCGACAAGAGATGGGTCCCAAAGCCGTGCTACCTCTGCGCACTTTCATCCAAGAAACTTTACGCCGTTCTCGCACGAGCTATTCTACTTTGCAAGTTGCCCTCTATTATTTGATACTGATTAAGCCCCATGTCCCGAACCATGATTTTACTATGGAACAACCCGACGATGTCCACGCAAGCAGGGTACTCCAGTGTGGACGCCGGATGTTTTTGGCCGCCTTGATTCTGGCTTCGAAGTACTTGCAGGATCGCAACTACTCTGCACGAGCTTGGAGTAAGATATCGGGACTCGCGACTCAGGAGATTAACCAAAATGAGATGGCATTTTTGGAAGCAGTAAAATGGAAGCTCCATATTACTGATGCCGTATTCAAACGATGGACCGAGATCGTTTTGAAGCACACGCCGTCGCAACCACCGTCATCCGGGTCAGCCTGCTCTCAAATTGTAGATCAACAACAGAAAGAGTGGAGGGATCTTATTCTTAATCTCGAACCCGAGTTGAACAACATTGAGGACCTTATCCCGTTGAGCCCCTCAGCGATCAATTTCCGAGATACTACGCCGACTCCGTCTCTTCCAGGGTCCTCTCCTCCCTCGGATACTTCTAGTTATACGAGCAACCTGTCTACGCCCAAGACCTTTAACATCCCCTTCGTTATGGAGCCCGCACCGGCCACTGTACATACACCAGGCCGATTTGCTCCGGCGTTGGGTTTGCTACCTACTCCTCGCCTCACTCCTCAGTCAATCGGATTGAGCACTCCCGCTGCGACTGTTGCTACTTGTCTCCTCAGCGGGAAAGGTTCCATGGGCTTCGCAATGGCGCAAGCCGCCAACGTTTCCGCCTCTCAAAACATGGACCGATGGCCTGGTTCTATCAGTTCTTCGCCTATGAGCTACGTTTCTACGCGTCGTTCTTCACTTGCCAATTCTATTTCGACAGCATCTTCACCGGAATCGATGATTTCTGATTCGTCTCGTACGTCTCGCTCATCCTCTATCTCATCTGCTTCGTCGCTGGCCAGCGCGCCGTCCACCAAATTGGATGTTCAGGCGCGATGCCGATACGCGAAGCTATGTAGTGAGAGGCAGAGCTTAAGACCCATCATCGCTTCGGTACCTGAAGATTACGAAGAGAATTGCATCACGTCCTCGCCCGAATCTTACACTGGCACGGTGGGTAAAGATTTGGTTCAGATGTCGATGGAGACGCCGTTGGCTCGAGGGTGTGAATTGGACGATGCCACAAATGCCGCTCGTGCTCTACAAGAACTCCACAGTTACCAACAGAGGGCGAACCCCCAGCCTCAACTGCCTGCTAGACTAAAGCGAAGTCGACCGTCATCAATTGACAATTCCCTGCAGGAGAATGTTCGAGAGATGCTGAGCACTCAGTATTACAGCATCGCCGAAAGAGAAGGTCATGAATCCATGGTCCGCGGTCTTACGTCTATGGATCTAGGTAACCAGCAGACTCCAGTTCAATCGAACGGCGGTCGAAAACGCTTCTGCTACTCAACTGATGTCCGATCATATGCCATCCCCGTGATCCACCCTGCTGTTGGTGGTCCCGGCGCTCCAGGCATGTGGAAAGATATTCTGCCTTAGAATTTATTTGCTATCTACAGCATGATTAGGTATTTACCGCAACCGACGACAAATATCCCTTGTGACAATATTCAACTATTTTCTTTGTTCAGCAACAGGAGGGGTTCGACGGCTTGATACCACGTTTTGGAAGTCACAATAGTTTATAGAGAGTACCGACAATGGTCAGTGGCACAGGCGAAAAAAAACCTCGATTTTATCTCGATTCATGCATTTCCAGGATCACAGCATATGGGGAAGGAAGGTGGGTAGTTGCTTGTGTACGAGTGAACAAGGAGATGGGTTATCGTTTCTAATGGTGTTCCGGAGGGGATAATCATGGTGATTGTTCAAACAGTAATGGCTAGTCCAGTGGCAGCAGCGGAGATACTAGCAGAGAGTAAGAAGGCGAAACTCGAGAAATATGGCAAGCTAGCACTTGGTGCAGACACCTCGAGCGCAACGAGATGAGATTCTTGTCTTTACTTGATTCGTGCGGCCAGCGATTATTCGTACCTCCGACCCCGCCGATCGATTATTCTGGCACTCGTCGAAAAGCGGATGCCGTATCCTTCGATCGAGTAGGTACGAGCAAAACAGAAGGCGCATAAGGACGTTCTTGTTTATATTACTATCTAGCCTGAAAAGGAGATGCGCAATCGAGTATCGAGAGAAACCTCGAGGTACATAAGCAAAGCGAAAAAAAGAATCCTACTGTTAGAGAAAGCTTTGAAAGAGGACACACAACCTCCGCAGATAGTATGAAATTCTGATAACAGGCTTCCTTAAGCTGAAAGACGCAACGATAACAGAAAAAGACTACGATTACTATTCATGTTGAGTTGCCAGATTTTTGTTCTTCGTCTTTTAAGTGAAACTTGTGTGCATTGGGAATACTGACCTTTGAGCTGAAAAGAAGCCGAAAAAAAATACTATGGATCTAGAGAAACTGAGGTTTCTCGAGATTGCCAAGAGGAAGAAGCTGAAATTGACACGAGATTCGATGTCTCACCGTCACGAGGCGATCAAACTAAAGCCACGCATTTGATAGCCAGCACGAAGGTAAATTACCGAATCATGATGTTTTCCTATCCCTCCTGTCCCCCCTTGTTTGCTGATGTGAGGCAGGCTTCGTAGACCGTTGGTAGAAAGGCAGCGAGTCAAAAAAAGCCGTAGCTAAAAAAGGGGGAGCATGAGTGTGACCCGTCGACCGGTCAGCCGTGGGGCGGGCGAGTTGGGTGAGTCATACCTATCGTCAACATGACTGACGTGAAATTTCCCTAGCGGTTTGGCTCCATATTATTACTTACTACTACCACCCAATCCGCCCAATCCACACCAAGATCTGTACACACGTCGACCTAAGTACCTAGGTACTTTTTCCCGGACTTTAATGCGACAGGGGTTTTTTGCTGCGAGATGGACGGGTTAACCTAGTTCCCGAGGCTACGAACCAATCCGGAGACAAAAAGATTTCTGCCTGGCTTCCACGGAGTTCAAGGTTTGGGGGAGGAGGGACGACAGCCAATCGTTTTTAGCGGGTGTCTGGAAATGGTAATGGGACACGCGCTAGGCAGAGGGGTGGGCCAATGGGAGGTGCAGAGATTGGTGGACACGCTTGGTTGGTTGGTACTACGTAAGGTACAGGTAGGTAGACCCACCCTTTTTACAGCGCACGATGCGAACGCACCGGCGTGAAGGCCACGCGCGATGTTTAGGGGTAAGGTGAACGCTGGGATGGGGGATAGGTGAGGTGCGCAATATACATATCGCGTTTTTGATATAGGTGAGTTGTTTCCCTCCTGCGTTGCTTTACTTTGCTTTTTTCTTTCCCCTGCGGCTATGCGTTGTGGGTGAGGCATGGGTAGGGGTTGGCTAGGTACTAGGCAGGTAAGTACACGTCCCGGCGTTAAGAACAGGCTTTCCCGGCTCCAACGGGATAACGGACTCGTGGACTTGTTAGATGCCTGCCCGTCGGCGATAATTCACGGCGGGTTATTGCAGACAGACAGGCAGGCAGGCAGCTGTAGGTTACCTACAGGTTATGCGTAATGACCCACGGCCTAGGCAGGTGACGTATTAGAAATCTTGGGTCATATAACTAGGGGCCAGACTGCTAGGTAGGTAACGCACGGCTCAGAAGTGCATCTCTGCGTAACGACGCGCTGCTCGTCGTGCCGTCTATGCCGTTTGCTGCTGGCGCCGCGGACTTTGTGGGTAAGGTAAGATAGGATGTGATATGTCAGCGCCGGAAGATTGCTAAGCTGAGACCCCGAGAATACCTATTCATTGCCTCGGCCTCTCCACCTTCTCATGTGTGCTGAATCAGCGTGCCGCGCTGGTTGATGAAGTCCACGGCGTTTGAGGGTGCGTGCAGTGGCTGGACAGGAGAAATCCTGCGTCTTTTCTCCGTCACTCAGCGCGCATATGATTAGGGTGTGTGTTACGATGTACAAACTTGTTCTCGGCGGAACTGCGAATCCTCCTGTCAAATCGAATCGAATCCTTATACTCCGGGTCCTAAATAGGTACCTACTATGCAAATGTTCCATCGATGAGTCAGTCCAGGACTCGTGGGACATCAAATCCAACGGGAGACCTTTAGCTTTGGTTTCTATCACTGCTATTGGCGTCTTCATGAACACCCCCTCATCTCTAGTCTCTAGGGCTGTGAGGTACGGTTTCGGGACGCGGAAAATCAGTAATAGGAGAGGCGCAAGTATATGCACTAGATTAAATTAGACTGCATCACATACTATGTACGCTACTCCTTTAGGTAGGTATGGACGATGGAAGGGCGTGGATGTACGGCTTAGCACGTACTAAGGTCCAGGTGTGCTTATACCCGGTGTATACCATCATGGCATCGTCGGCAAAGACACCCGTACTCAATCTCGATGCTTCAAACGGCATCATATACATCACTTTACTTTGATATGAAATATAGTCACAATTAACCAGGTACCTCCTAATGACATATCACATGAAAGTGAAACAGACCGAACGCCTACCTACCTCCATACATAGGTGCATAACTACTAGCAAACGCCAGACGCCAAACCCCTATCCCAATCCCTATCGCCGAGAGCGAAGAAAAAATTAAATAGAGGCGCAAGGACTTAGTAAGGTGTGTGTGGAACCCCAGCTTGAGCCATGGCGTCTGCCTGTTCCCGTCTCTCTGCCCCTCTCCTCTCTTCCCCGTCTTACTCATACCGAGAGCGACCATTCCCCATTCCGAGATTATTCCTACGTAACAGCCGCTCGCCGAGCCAATATCTGCTTCGATATTTGTTTAGGGGAGTCTTGTCTGGTTTTGAGGGGTAAGTTACGGTGTCTGCTCGATGGTGAGGAGATTGAGATTCGTTGTATTAGGATAGGTTTGTCCGGAGCTTCCGGATAGTGGTTTTTAGAAGTTTGGAGATCTCGGATACGAGGTAATTCCTACGTAGATGGACAATCAAGCATTGGAACATTAGAGTGGCGATGGATTCAATTCGCGGTCTTTGGGGTCTAGTCCCTCTATTACGTAGAATATATGTGATCACCGATGTCTACTGCTCAGCGATCTATGCAAAGCCCCGGTAGATCGTGATGTGAAGTCGATTGCAACCCGACCACAACCAAGCCGGACTAACCGGAGATTTCTAAGCCTTTACATCCTCAGGGGAGCTACTGATCTTCACCCCATTAACTTCCAACTCCGTCCCCCTATCCCCCGCCTTCGCAGTAATCACCCCCGCGCCAGTGGCACCCTCAGCCCCGTTCCCATCCTCCGCCAGCGCGATGAAAGTCTGACTATGCGTGATCACGAATACGTAGGCCAATCGCCCGGTCATCCAGCGGCACATCTTAAGCACCGCAGCTTGTCCCGCCGTGTCCAACCCGTCGAACGCTTCATCGACGAGCATGTAGCCCGCCCTATGCGCGCTCCTAGCTTCGCTCATAACGAACAGCGCGAAGAAGAGGGCCAGATCGACACGTTTTCGCTCGCCGCCACTTTTCTTCGAGTATCCGAGGGTCGAGGTCATGGATAAAGATGGCTCTAAGACGGATGTCTTTTCCGAATCGCCATCGTCGATACGTTCATCGTCAGCTTCACCGTCATCACCTTCGAATAAAGTCTTGAGGGTGCCGGTCATCATGCTATGCGCGAGATGCGCATCCTGGTACATGACCATCAATATCTGTGCGAGAAGTTTGTTGAGCTCGCCTAGATGGCGTCCGATAACATGACGGCGGAATGTAGTCTTTGATGCTGCGACCTGACGACGCGTGAGGGCTGTCTGCCAGAAGGCGAAGATTTCCCGGTCGGAGTGTAAGCCCGTAACTTTTTTGCTTAGATCGACGACCTGACGGCTAAGTATGCTAAGAGACTCAGCTTCCGTAACGAGGATCCCCTTGTAAGTGGTGATTTCTTGCTCCTTTTTGGCGAGCAGAAGATGGTCTCGATTTGTAGAATCTGCCCAGTCCTTTTTAATCCTTTCTATCTCTTTCTCTTGTTCTTCGACGGCACGTTGCTTTCGAAACCGTTCTCGTTCCTGCCTCTCGAATTTGAGTTGCAGTTCAGCATGCCGATTAGTCAGGGTCTTGAGGCCATCTATGGCTGCATTTAACTGATTAGGAACTTTCAATGCTTCTTGCGTTGTCAATTTTTGCAAGGCAAGGTGGACATCGCTCTCGCTAAGATGAGTCTGAACAGCCACATTGCGGGGAAGACTTGCTATAGTCTCTGCTATACTCGCTACTCTGCTTTGCGTGAGAGTGATCTTGTTAGCGAAAGTGATTATGGTCTTTATGTGTTCGTCCCATCGCTGTCTTGCTTCCATTGCTTTACGGGCGGTCTCCTCCTTGATCCTAGTTCTCTCTCTTGCGGCTGGGCTAATGACGTTAAGGACTAAGGTCCAAAACCTTTGGAAGGTATGTGTGATGTTCAGTAAGAAGCTTTGCATGCTGCCAGTGCTGTCTCTTTTGGGGGTTTCATCTTCAATATTTGAAGATGGGATTTCCAGTCTTTCGTTCTCTTCAATAAGCCGCTCAACGTAGTCATCAAGAGAACGAAGCTGTGTTTTAGCAGCTGTCACCTCTTGCTCGATGATAGCTCGTTCACGGTCTATGAACGAGCGTGCTTGGGCGAGCCTAGCTAGGACGCCAAGTCTATTTACCTCACTTTGCGCCGGGCTAATATCATTTGAAAGCCTTAGAAGCTCGGGTTTTAAGTCTGGTAAAAGCTGCTCGGCCTTGAGGATTCCCTTGAGCCTATCAAGGTTCACATCCTTCTGGCCTATAATTCTCTGGTGCTTCTTTTTCTTGTCTTCCATTTCATTGGAAAGAGATGCTACTTCCTGTTGTAGACGTCTCAGTGTTTGGTCCAGCTGATTGATTCGAGTTTTCAAATCCTCCAATTTATGCGTGTCTCCATCGAGTTGCGACCGCATATCTCCAAGTTCTTCTTCTACTTGACTTAGCATTGAATTGCACGTCTCCGCGCACCCATCTAAGACCTCTAAGCCGAGGACCAACTCGATTAACTGCCTCTTCTGAAGCGTTGTAGAGTTCAAGAAGCTTGGAGCGCTCTCGTTCCCGAGTAGTACTATCCTGATAAATGTGTCGAAGTCTATTCCTAGTAGATTATCAATAGATGCCTGTGTATTCCTAGAATCAGGTCCTTCGAATTGCGGTTGGATTATGCCGTCCTTTTCAACGATCACCCGATTGCGGAACTCGCTGTGCTTCCGAAATCGTGAAATCGTATATCCATTTGCGAATGTTAGACGGACGCCACAGTTCTTCCCGACAACATCGTTAACGACATCATTTACTCCGAGTCCACCTCGAATACACTGTCCGAACTGGCACCAAACGATCGCCTCGATAATTGTACTCTTCCCCGCTCCATTGTGCCCAACTATCATATTTATACCGGGCTGGAAGTGATGCTTGAAATCAAGACTTAATGTGCCCTGGACACCAAGAAAGTTCGTAATTTCAATCGCAACGGGGTTTGCGGCAAATATCGTTTCCGCCGTGGATGCCTGTAAAGCATCGTTCTCAGGGATGAAAAGCGTAGCGGGGGCTGACGGGTCGAGGAAATCTCTGTACTTTATCTTGCCGCCGGTCTTATCACTCAAGCTACCGTGGATATGAAAGAGCCTCTTTCCTACGAGCGATAGAGTATCACGTCGATCCTCAAGGGTAGATTCGAGGCCCAGAGAAGATACGTATTCCTCGACGAGTCCGATCAGATCAATTGGCTTGAGCTCCACCTTACCAGTTGTCAATTCTTGTGAAATAGTAGTCAGGGGGTCAGCGAGATCAGGTCGAGTAATTTCTGCTTCTTTCGAGACTCCTTTCTCGTGAGTTTGTTTATTCTCAACATCGGCGGGGAGTGCGGTCTTGCCAAGGCCCATTTGACCGAACTGCCATTCCGACGTGACATGTTTCCCGTCTCTCACACTACGCACTCCTAGCTTGATAAGACGATCCCTGGTAGAGATGTACTTGCCCATTGTCATTTTCCCCGTGATCATGACATGCTTGTCCCGAACTCTTTCGGCGTCGATCTTATCCGCTAGCACCTCTTGTGCTTCGACGCACGTGTAATCCACGGCATATGGATTTTCGACATGTTCAAACTCCAAGGTTTTAGGGTCGAGTAAGATGACCCCCTTCTTCGTATCGAATAAATCCGCCCAGGTGAGCTGTAATGGTGCCCCGATATATGTGATGCTTCCTCGAGGATCCTGGCTTTCTTTATTTGCAGCTTGGAAGATTGTTTGGTGGCTGTGAAAGTGCCCTGTAAATGTTCTCGCTAGCGACGAAAATTCACTCGCGCTGGTAAGGCCTGGGTACCTAGAGGGCAAACCGGGCATTCCCGTCTCGGGATTGATAATGTGTTTTTGAGTTATGGCCCGATTTATAGCCAGATGTCCAAACCCGACTGTATTTGCCGCAATCTTGGGATCCAATTCTCGTATGTACTTGATGATCTCGCCTTGATCCTCTCGGAACGGCATCACAAGTACACGTCTGCCATCCCAACTGTGGCATCCGATCTCCGTGTGGAGCGTTACGAACGGGGCTAGCCGAGCGGTAGCTAAAGCCTCCAACGCGGAGGTGGTGTAATCACGGCGATAGGCTAAGTCATGGTTGCCCAGAATAATGTTCATATGTGGCACGGCGCTTGCTAGCTGGCCCAAGAAGCGGTAGCATGATGCCAGTACATTGGTAGGCTGCGAGGTGCGTGTGGTGAAGACATCGCCACAGATTATTGCACGTGAGATGTTATATTGGCGGGGGATTGAGGCAATCCAATCCGCCGTGCGGATGACGCGATCGAGGTCATGAAGTTTGAAGTGAAGGTCGCTTGCCAGTAGCCATCGGGATTTAACTTTCATTCTTCTACCGACTACCGTCGTGCCTGGCCAAGGGAGCTCCCGTGCTTCAAGTTCCGTGCTACACCTACCCTGCAGCCTGCTATCCTAAAATATTTTAATACCGAAAGAAACCGCTTCTGTGCAACCAACGTTAGTGTGCCGAAGCCCCCGTTCCGAACCCAATTTAATACCACATGCACGTATCCGGATGTGTACAGCTTTAGTACATTGCCTAGGTCATACTGTAATTGATACTTACAGGGGGTAAAGCGCTGAAGAACCCTCCAGGGCTATAACTCGTAGCGAGATCTGTGAATATTTTAGTGACCTCCGCTTCAGTTAGAATCTGCAGATGCCCTAAAGACACATCCCGTAGCAATTTATACAGTGCGCCTTTCTAATGCTCCAGACCGTATACACCAAATACCTCAATAAAAAGACTACTGCCTGCCGCAAGATCGCTCGTTTTCATAATTTTACGGCGGGTCGTGTCCCTAAAACTACAAAACTTTCATTCGATGAATTACTTACCTAAAATGTACGTCTTCCAAGATGAAGTAGATATAAACTTGGGGGATCATGAGATAGGTCATTTTAGCATGAAATTGAAGCCTGTCATCACCGATTAAGCATATAAGGTCTTGGGGCAATTTTTATTCAGAGATCCTATGTATTCACGGCTATCTAGAAATTCGCGTCCTTTTCGTGTGATAAGCCTCTTCGGTCTCCGTGCGGGGGAAAAGTCATCGGGGAAAGTTCATCGGGGGCGATTTGGTACCCTTGCTAATATCTCTCAGACAGACTCGAAGTGCAGAGCGAATGTGCGATCATCAAAAGATGCGCGCCTATCCTCCGCGCAACCTCGATTCATTCACCGGATTTCGGCTTGGGGGGCGGGTAATCGGAAGTGATTACCACTGATCGGAGCTGGCGTTGCCTCCCCAGCCCTCATCGGCATCTGCAGTGCCCGGGGCACCAGGAGCCTCTCCGAAAGGAGCACCGCTGCCCCAAGCATCTTCATTGCCGAATGCAGCAGCACCACCTCCGCCATAGTCTCCATAATCTTCCTCCTCGCTGTTGTCGTCCTCCATCTGGAAGTTAGAGGGGTCGACTCCCTCGGGGATATGATCCTTGAGAAAATCAGGGATAGTGTGCTTGGTTTCCATCAAGCATTTGGTCAGTTCTTCAGCGAGTGCTTCGTCACGTTCTGTATAGAATGAGGTTGCATGTCCAACATGACCAATGCGACCGGTACGACCTATGTGGCGTTAGTTAATTGCTTAAACCATACATAACGAGGGGTTACCTACCAATACGATGGGTATATTCCTGGATACCACCGTGCTCGACAGTCGGAAGATCATAGTTGATGACGTGCTTCACGTTGCGTACATCGATACCACGAGCTGACACACCCGTGGTGACCATGAGAGGTGCCTTTCCGGCACGGAAAGCTCGCATGGCGTCCTCGCGCTCGCGCTGAGTGCGATCCGAATGCATAGAAGTAGACGGCAAGCCCTTGTGGAAAAGAAGGTCATCAATTTCGTCTGCAGTGCGCTTGTTGTTGACGAAGATAATAGTGCGACCAGGCTCCATAGAATAGAGAAGATCAAGAAGTGCGGTTTGCTTGAGCTCCTGTCGCACAAAGATGATGTCTTGCTTGATGTTCTCATGGGTACTTCCGATGCGGCCGACCTTGATGCGAACGTGATCTTGGGCGAGATGGTCTTTGGCAAGACGACGAACCGCGCCGGGAAACGTAGCGGAGAAGAGCATGTATTTCACGTTGCTCTCCTCATGTTCTTCAACCAAACGTTAGAAATCATATTTATCGTTGCAAGAAAATGTGTCAACTTACCTCCGCCGGTGAAGATTCTCTCAAAGTCCGGCTTCCAATCGCTGTCGAGCATCTCATCGGCTTCATCAATCACCATGTATCGAAGGCGACGAAGAGTGATCAAACGACCGCGCTCCATGAGGTCAATCAGGCGGCCAGGAGTGGCAATGAGAAGATCGCAACCTCGTCCAATCTGGTCAATTTGCTCTCGGATAGGTCCTCCGCCGTAGACGACGCAAGGACGTAACATGGTGCGGTAGCAGAACTTGCGGGCTTCGTCGAAGATCTGAATTGCCAACTCTCGAGTAGGACACATGATCAGAACCAAAGGTTCAGCTTGGATAGGCTGGGCTGTACCATCAGCAAAAGCCTGGGGATTAGGGCGAGGAGCAGCTAGCTTCTTGGCTTTGCCCATGAGGTTGTTCAAGATAGGGATCAGGTAAGCTGCCGTCTTGCCCGAACCTGAAATTCATTAGTTAGCAAGATTAAATACTTTCATCTTTCACAACAGCGCAGTGACTTACCAGTCTGAGCGATGGCGATCAAATCATATCCCATATTGATTGCAGGGATGCAATACTTCTGGATGGGAGTGGGAGTGTCGTAACCGCACATCTTGATGTTCTTCAACATAATCGGGTGAAGACCAGCGGCATCGAAGGTGAAGACGGGGGCAATTCGCTTTTCACCCTCCTGGAAGACGTTGATAGAGTAGATCCTGATCAAGTTAGTGGATAATTAATTTCAAGGAAGCCGAACAAGTACTTACTTGGAGATGTCAATACCAGCAGTAAATCGCTCTTCGGGAGCACCGAAAAGCTGGATTTCCAGCTCGGGATTCTCAGGGCCAACATCGCCCTCTTCACCAGTCCACTCATAGACGGCACCGTTTGCGCCCCACTGGCGGTTGTTGTCGGTCTCGGTATAGTCGTAAGTGAAGACTTGACCCCAGTCACCGGCTGGCTTGTCGGGACGCTTAGGCTCCTCCTTGGTGGAGGGAGCGGCACTGGAAGGGCCGGCAGCGCCCTGATCAGGGAGCGCTGCCTTCATGCCCGGGGCTTCCCAGCCAGCAGACATGTTGGTTGATTGATAGATGTTTCGTAAAAGCTAGAGAGGCTTGGTTAGCATATTGAGAAAAAAATCTTCCAAGATTTTGAGTATCAAAGCATTAAATATTGATGGAGTATGAAGCGGAAAGAAAAATCAAGCACTATGCGACATATACGCATAGCTCTTTCAAGGGTAGATGATATAGGAAGATGTATAGATTCTTGGATATGATACTTAAACGATAAGTATCCGATATCCCGCTGATGCAGAAATGAAGCGCAAGGAGCAGAATTTGAAAGAAGGAAAGTTTTTGGGAAATAAATACTTACCTGCTTTAGCAGATTGCCGAAAGTAGCTGGAGAACCTTAGCAGGACCGAGTTAGAAATTAATTGCCAAACCAGAGTAGAAACAGCAAGGTTCCTATAGAGGATTGGATAGAAAATGAATAAGAAGTGTAGAGGGTGATGGCTGGTTTTGGGAACAGTACTAGGGAAATACTGTCTTTCCGAGAGAAAGTATGGATGGCCTTTTTTTGGTGAAGGAAGTGAGAAGGATAGATACTGGGGAAGCAAGAGGAAGTGTAATAAATAATTTACCTTTCGGTGGGGTAGAGAGATGGGACGGAAAGATGTATTCGAAGCCGAGATAAAACAACTTACGTCTAGAGGGGAAGTGGGATACAACTATTGTAAGACGAGTGAAGTATTAAAAGGGTATGTGCTTATGATAGTAGTGGTGAAATAGTGGCTAGCATCTCGGAAGTGAATGAAGCGGGAGGTAAATCGGCGGGTGAAAAAGGTCTTTCATCAATGGGGTTCTAATTTGTTGGTGATAGTAATGGAGATGATGAAGATGATGATGCTAATATTGATGGGGCAGAGAATTTAGAAGATAGAGGAGAGGATAATGCTTACCTTTTCCTGCGTATGAACCTTGAGGGCAGACTTAATCTGACCAGGAGATTCACAAAGGATGATGGGAAAAGTGATGGGAAGGAAATTTGGTTAAGAAAAAAAGAGGTAGGAAGAAACTTTGGAAGAAAATCCCGGCTGGTGTTAAATAGTTTTCCTAGGCACTAGAAAGTAGGCGGTGATTCGGACTGAACAAACATTCAACGGTAGGTGCTTCACAGGCTGGTTATGTCCGGAACGGCAACGACAAGTGACTTAGGGTTACCGGACGTACCCACCATAGACAATACGGAAGTACCTGCGATCTGGGTAAGAAGGCGGCGTAGGGGGGAACGGCGAGAGACGGAAGGTGAGCTTGAAGGTTTAGTACATATAGGGGTTTGGGGTTTGGAGTTATAGTAACGAGGAAGCGACGATGTTGTTGGTGATACCCGGCGTTAGGACTACGCGAAGCTATTGATATGTACCTAGAGATCCTTGGAAGTGCCTATCAAGTCGATACTTCCATGCCAAGCTAGCAATATGGGGATTCTACCTAGGTAGTACGTAAGGTTATTCCAGAGAAGAAGGAGCGTTAGCTCGTACTTTATTATCTGTTCTGAAATCTTGGTGGATAAAGGCTTTTCGTGTTAATATTCACTGGCGTTTATCATTTACATGAGAGGATATCTGCTGTTTGTCTAGAAAGCTGATACATCAGGATAGCTATAGCGAGTCATCAAAGAACGAGCTGGTCATTTGTAGGTCTACGAACCTGGGGATCATGTATAAATATGTAACAATAGGATGTATATATCAATTAAGAGTAACTTGGATAGGCACAGAGATCTAATGACTTCAAAAGAAATCATAGATGTCATCTAGGATTCCCCATATCACATGAACATAAACTAAGACAATGATGCAATGGCTTGATGTTGATATCCGAGGTCAAAGGGGGGTGATATGCACAAGGAATGCATCAACATGTCTTTGTGTAGCGTATTTGGCAATTGATATCGTAATTGGGGTTGGGTATAATAAATAGGGGCACTGCTATGATATATGGGTATCATGTAATATCAGACTGATATAAGAAGAGTGAATATGATATAGCGGCAGAAACGAAGAGCACCATCTGAATTTTAGTTCAACGTCGAACGTATAGTCGAGGTGGAAGGAGATTGAGTGTATATCAATCATGTATTAAGGCCTAACCTACATGATATAACCATCCCATAAGTGTTCGTCATCGTCAAGTCGTGAGTTCTGCTCGTAATCGGCCATACCATCCCTCAGAACCTGATCTAGCGTTGCTGCTGCTCTTCCAGCAGTTCCTCCTTCTTTCTTAGCCATATCCACACCCTCTTCGATCGCTGCCATGAATCTCTTCTGGAAGACGTCTTGTCTGTCCTCTCTGTTGCGGTATATCTCGCCATCTTCGTCTCTAGGGGGTTTGAATAAACCAAGATATCCAAATGGGTCCGCTATTCGTGGCACATGACCTATATTGTCGAACCAGTCGTTGGGAGACCAAGGCGTGGGTTCGCCTAGCTTGAATCCCATCTCTAGGAATTTAGAGAGTATAAGCATCTGTCGTGGGAAGGACTGGCCGTATTTCTTAGCGCCGAACGTGGTTCTAGGCGCGGAAGTCCACCCACTCTTGGCCGCGTTGGCTGGGGTGAATTTGACTGTCCACCCTAGCACGGACATAAAGTCTCGAAGTGGTTTTACCCAGCAGCCGGGACTCGAGACGACGTCCTCCCCAGCGACATCAAGAAGCCATTCCATATAGTTAAGACCGTCATCCTTGACTTCTTGTGATATATTTGTCATAGTCCCACGGATATAGAGCATAATCTTCTCGACATGGGGTCGGATTTCATCAGCTGGAAGATGACGTAGCAGCTTCAATAGTTGGTTGCGTACGGGTCCGGAAGAGTCGGACATAAGTGGTAAAAGTTTCTGAAGTAATGTTGATGTGCCTACCGGATTTGTTGGTGGCGTAGTCGAAAGCTGGCCCGCAAGGTATGAGAGCGCATCTCTGCGCTGGGTATCTGAGCGGGAAGCTGTGAGAGAGAGGTTATGCTTGAATCGTTCGGTTGGATTCGGTGCATTCTCAGTTAATTGCTGTTGTAATACGATAGCTAGTAAGAAACGGGGAATTAGCCTTTGAATATAATGATATATTAGTCATACTAGACATATATGTGAAAATCAGCGAGTATACCTTTAGATTTAAAGCTGGTATCTGTGAAATTGGCAGCTTTCGGTTTGGCTTTTCCTACTTTCAACTTGGGCTTTTGAAAGTCCTTCTTCTTTTCCTTCTTCTTCTTGGCGCTGGAACCCATCTTGACTCATTCATTGGGACCAGAAAGACTTGGCAAAATAGCCTTGATCAAGCAATTTGCTATATCATTTCAGAATTTGTCGCCATCTATGCCCTCACAGTAATAATTCAATCGCATTTCAACTTTTTGGCGGTAATTAGCGGCATAATTCTGGTCTTATCTTATCACTGTGGCGGGCAACAACATTGTGGCTCATGTGGCTTAAGCTATTTACTTAGGTCCCTAAATTGTCTTGGAAGTCTTCAATCAATAAGCTAGAGAGCTTCAACGGCCTGTCTACTGCGATTGAAGTAATACCTGCAATTCATATTCTGGACAAAATGGCCGAAAAGCCGCTAGTAAGTTGTATTTAACTCATCAATATTATCCATATCTGTTCTAATCAATAACCTAGCCCGCAATCAACACGGAATCTATAGAAGAATCCCTGCACCGACTGTCCAAGAAACCCGGCGTCAAAGCATGGCTCATGATTGACCGAACCAACGGCGCCGTCCTCAAAACCAACGGCCAGATCTCCGCCATCCGACCTGCGCGATCTTCTACTACATCTGAAAACAACAACACCAACAACAGAGCTTCGCTGCAGTTACCGAACCCACCTAGCGGTTCTTTCTCAACCGACGTCAACGCTAACACCAACAATGAGACTCAGGCCGCGCAGGAGCTCGCCAGCATGGTTTGGACCTTCCTGAGCACCGCCGGAAGTCTAGTTGATGAGATAGATTCTGAGGTAGGTTATGCCGAAATGTAGGAGTGGAATGAGGGGCTAATCAATTGTTGTAGGATGAGCTAAAGCTACTACGGCTGCGCACAAAGAAACAAGAGCTTGTCATCGTGCCCGAGCAAAAGTACCTATTAGTCGTTGTCCACGACACGCCTCCCGTGTAAACCTCGCGACGTAATATCTCTGAAGCATTTATCCAGTTTGAAGACTCCTAGTCTAGCTATCTCAAGCTAGTGGCTATGGCATACACGGCGTTAGGCGGCGTTCAGGAAGGCATTATACCCAAGATTGCCGGGATGGAATTGATTTGATAGTACGATGGTGATGGTGGGCGAAGTTGGGCTCTGAGATCGACCATCCTAGTGTTGTAACTCCTGCTTCTAACTAGGGGTTACGTTGTTGTGGATATTACGCTCTTGGGAGTGAAGCCTTTCGAAGTCGGGTTTACGCAAGGTACCAGCCCCGTAGAAGTCTAGCGCGCTCATGCTGGAGGGTATAAGATGACGACCGAGTTGGCCTGCTGACGTTAGGTCGTAATGTGCCTCATCAATACAAACGAGATTTCAATGTCCATCATCCTACTCAAACTTCTGGTGTCGAAGACCGCGCTAAAATGCCTATTGCTGACCTCCCACGCTATATGGTGTCAGGGAATCCTTTCCTTCGCTCCAACTTATTTTCAGCTACCTTCTGAGTAGCGTCTTATGCAAAAGTAGCTCGATAATGCTATCGCACCCATTTCAACTGTCCATTTTATGGATGTTTACAAACACCGAAGACCTGGGTAATATGTATTGAAAGATGGTGTACTATTCCAACTAATACCGCATTGCTTCCCTACTTGGGTTTCCATGTGTAAGGTGATCTAGGTCGCCCGTACACTGCATCTATATAGTATGATATACGATAGTGTCGCGAAATAGCGTCCCGAGTAGCATAGGTATTTGGAAGCTGGGCCTCCGTAAATTTCTAGAGACTTTGATCATCGGCGACCGCCAACTCCTCGAGCTGACGTTACCTGTTCATTCCCATGATTCCCATACCCACGGCACTGGGCTCAGCTTCAAAGGTCTGAAAGCGTCTTTTCTGGTTCTTTTCCATTTTAGGCTCCTCGCTCCTCGTGGAACCGGGTTGACGGTATCTTGATGGCGTCATTCGCCGTCTTGACTAAGATCGCGAATTATGCTAATTACGTGTAGAATCCATGTTCTTTGAAGAGGCCTTGAAATAGCAAGTAAGCCAGAGGTCACCTTTTACTATACCTGATGGCAAGTCTTGAGATGCTAGAGACCAAAGAGATGACGGTTTCTGATTTACTCTGGAGAGGAGGTAAATCTGTCAACCGGCCGCTCCTAGGCTCTTCAACTGGAGGCCGCCGATATCAAGAGACTTGGTGAGCACCTATACCACAGTTCCAATAATGTGATGGACTATATATCACATGCTCGGGACCGAATTTGCCGAATGTAGGCACAGCCCAACCTGACGGGCTGAAACTCGTGAATGCAACCCGCATACTCCTAGCGCTGAGGATGGATGAATACCTACCGGGCTAGAAGTAGGCGGGGAATATCGCCGTAGAAGGTCGCGAAGAATGGTTTAGGGTAGCTGTCGGACTCGGTTCTTTTGCGACAACTAAACGAACAAATATTGGCACTTGTTGGGGTATCAATATGATGCGATCCATCTATCCGAGGCTGTTGGCGTCACCAATTGACTTTTGATCGCGGGGGCTCACCGCACCTATTGTCATCGGAACTACCAAATCCCACTTTGATCAGGTGTGGCTATGATGAAACATGTCTCAACTCCACATATAGGAGTATAAGAGGCTGCGGATGGATTTTTCGGACGAAGCTCTAACACTTGAACACCTAGGTAGGCAGGTAGGAAGATAAGCCTCGCTAGACACTGTCGGGCTCTGGTTCCTAGATTTTCTAGCAGCTTATCTGTTGTCATCTTGATTCCAAACAATTGCTGGGACTTTGAATTCTGGTTCTTAATAGACGGCACCAGTAATCATTCACGGAACTATATCCGATACGCCGCGCCGTGGCTGTACAGCCCCATTCCTACGAGACAATACAACTACGAGACATTAGAATGATGTGCGTATATACAATCTTGGCAAAAGATCGGGATCGTACCTGTGTTACGTTGGTTATATTATATTGATGTGGCTTGAAATGTGTATGGATTGCACCAATAAGCGTAGCTGTGAATGAATATGCATCGGAGAACACTAACCTAAGTGGTATATAGGTCACACAGCTTATATTTCCAACCAACGTGAGAATCTCGAGCAGAGAAACTTGATGAGGTAGGCTCTGTTTAACGTCAGCTAGGTAGTTGTTGTTGTTGCTGTCACTAACAAGGCAGGTGAGCAAAGCCAATGAATGAACGACAACTTTTCTGTCTGACAGTAAGAGCTAAGTAATCGCAGCTATAGGCCAGCTCAGCTGTACGTAAGATTCCGGGGAACTTGACATTGTTTCAGATCAGGTGGGATGGCTTGTGATCGCCATTAGGTACAATTGATCGACAACCTGGTCACCTTTTGAGCGATTCTAGAAAATTGCAGTCAGCGCCGGATGTGCTATGGGATCACTGATGCATACGTAGGATGGAAATAGGTAGACGCTAGAAATGATATATGCATGCGAAACGTCCTCTAGCTAGGATAATCATCCAGCAACCAACTATTAAGGTATAAGCTCCATACAACCGAACGATTTGAATTAGTCGGTAACAATAAGACCTGACTAATAGTCACATCTGAGGCTCTCACATCATATCGGATTTGACGACTTAAAATTGAGCGTTACTTTAAATATAATTGCGAAGAATATCTATTGAAATATTCGAGACGAACATGGTTTAGGAACCGTGTTTCGGTCTAGCTTGGTCAGCGTGTACCATGTATATTGAGTTATAACAAAAGTAGCCGGATCTTTCGGGATGAAGTCGAGATGAAAAACACCGCTTATACAGCTTAAAGTAGTATAAACCCCATCACAGTAGGGCTCGGAACCTAACTCAATAATAGAGGGCGTGTCAATAGTAAGCTGGAGATAATAGATGTCAATACAACTTCGTGGCATTGGCGTTGTTTCGAATCGTTAAGTAGGCCGTAAATTTTTCCACAATAATAAGAGGCTAAGTCGCACTCTAATGTGTCGTAGAAACTCTAGGCTGTTTGCAACTGACAGTAGCTCATACATACCACAGTAGCATACATAGCCTACTATGTAGTTTCAATCCCGCGCCATGCGTAGAAAGTGGTGGATGGGACTCGCGGTCCGGACGGGGTAGTAGTAGAAAAAACGGAAGAGGCTCGAAAGTCCGGTTCGGTGGATCCTAGGATCTAGATGGGCTACCCACGCAAGCCACGTAAAGCATGACGGCTGAAACTGCTAGTGAGCCCTGGAGCCCCAGAAACAACGTGGATGGTATAAAACGCCAGATAATGTCGGTGTGGCTTTTCTTAGAGGAATGCCACGGCTGCCGGGGCGTGAGGTGCACGGTTCTATTGGTTTTCGCTATGCAGAGCCCGAAATTACTAGTCGGGGGATTTTGAAGTTGCCAAATCCGTATAGATCCGTACAGCGAAAAGTCCCTGCCCACTTCATGTAGAGGACCTATGAGCTGTGAAGTGCACTTGAAACAACTGAAAATGTGCATGATATTTAGCTTACCGGCTGATTATCTTGCTCACCATCCATGGTCACAACGACCAAAATGCAAGGGTGTTTGGCGGGTGAGAAGACCAGTGGACCGAATCCATCTATCATGGGATTTCCAGAAGACCGGCACTTTTCGAGGCTAGCTTGGCGGCTCATGGCATACACTAAGACCTGAAGATTAGGAGAGAGGTTACTGGTCCGGGATATACATAGGGAGACAGTTCCGACCGTTGGATAAGTGACATAAGAACCTAAGATTTGCTTTTTAATAATAGGTTGCGCCGCCCAGCCTGATCTTCGCGATTTGTGCGATCTATCATCTACACCGGCTGCTTGGGTGCATCCCATCACGGACTTGTGAGATGATTAAAATGCCCTACTTATAATTACTCGAGCTCGATTCTTCGCTTCAGTTCTAATACCAACCGGAATTGGTTGGCTTGGCGATCGTCCTCATGGCAACTCAAGACACTATCATAACGACACACGACAGACTCGTTCTGTAACCTCAATGCAGGTTTCGCGCGGCGTGCCGTTGGACGTCACGTCCGACGCCCCAGACGGCCGAATAGCGACTCAAGACGAGTTTATCAAGATGCCTTCGTTGGCAGTGCTGAAACGCTCAGCATTGGTGTTCATTAAAGATGCCAAGGAACCAAGAGATGGCAACCGGCAGAAAGGGTCAACTAATTGCACTGGTATTCGAGGATTCATACGTCGGCCAAGAGAAAAGATTCGTAAGACTAATTCCACACGAGCACCGAATAAGTTGAAAAAGGATAGCAAAATCACCGATACGCAATATGGAGAGACGGAAAGAGAAAGGGAGAGCGAAAGAGTGGAAAGTTCCGGTTCTCAACGACGGGATGTTGGTGAAGTTGGTCGAGTCAGAAACGAAGGCGAGGGCAAAAACGAAAACGAAAATGAATCAACTGAAGCTTTAACTTTAGGTTTAGGCCTAACCTTTGGGAGCTTAGGGGCATTCGGAGCACGCCGTGCACGAACGGGGACGGGTACAAGTACAAGTACGTTCAGTGCTAGTACAGGTGCAGGTGTAAGTGGTGCGGAGAAACCAATGAAAGTCAACGCTGCGGAAACCACGGTACTGTAACCTTCAGCAGATTTCCCCTTTGAGTAACCCCTACCGCCAACCCTTACCGCTCCTACCCTTCAGAACGCATAAAACGCATATTCACCCATCCCTTTTCGGGCACTTGCCAACTAGTACCTGGTACTTGACTGTTCATTATTCGTTATTATTTGCTAAGTGGTTTGGAGCATTGTCGCAATTGCAGCAAATTGGCACAGTTGCCAAACAGCTCACCAGTGACCAGAGTCGATCCTCCCATTTTCCCATGAGCCTTCTGTCAGTCTACTGCATTCTGCAGGCAACCCCCAGGTCCGAGGTCCAGAAAGTACTATACAGTACATACCCGTGACATATACTTGAAAATCAAAGTACGAGAGCATCCATGATTTTGAACCTACAGAAACCTGGAACCAATACAATCTTCCCTTTTCAAGCCAATGTGGGATTTAGATGCGAAACCCCCTAAATCGTCTTCTGACCTCAGCTGATTATTCGTGCCTAGACCCTGCATTGCGTTGTTTTTTTTTTCTTTTCTTGAATTTTATTCTCATTTCTCAATTATTCGAATAGCAGAAACTATTAAACCGCACAGCTAAATTATTGTCTTGGTATAAGGCAATAGCACGTGTTTTAATAGCTTCATAATTTCCTAAGCCAGATTCACGAGAGTCGCCAAGTTCCGAGTTGTTGTTTAGACTCATCAGTGGCATCAGTGGCATCAGTGGTAACTAACCGTTGCTTAATTAATTTAGGTTGCATCCCCATCCCGCCAAGTTTCAAGCACGCGGTCATCGTCTGAGAGGCCGTCATTATCTCCGCGTTCTCCTGGCTCTCTCAATTATAACAAGCCACTTCCGTCTCCGCCTCCCCCGGGCACAATAGACAAAGTCGATGGCAGACCTCCCAAACCCGTGCTGAAGCTGAATCGCATCATGGCTTCATTAACTGAAACCGAGATAGAGAAGCTGTTCTCCGGAGCTCCGCAATTCTTTGCTCGGTCACAAGGACACGGAACCGGTGCCCCGCATCCATCCGTCGCTTTCCCCTGGAATGACGAGTTGGGCATCAGAGACCTAGCTGACCACGTTCAAATCAGCGACGATGCCTGGGGTTGTATTACGGCATGGCCTCGCATTATTCATCGCGATCCTATGTCCGTGACATCGCCATCCGGGAAGAAGCGTGCTCACTTTAATGCGAGATGTCAGGAACGGCCAAGCATGCTCAGCATGCAAGGTCTAGAAAAGGGCACGATCGGTTACCAAGCTGCTTTGGAGATTTCTGTTGCTGACGCCTTGCAGGAGGAGCAATATGGCTTCGATAGCTTGGGTTCCAAGGGTCATGTGATCGTCGAACAGCGTCAGAAACTTATTATGTCCAAGGACGGTCTGCGTCATTTGGATGATTCGACCATCATGGAACAGCTGATGAAAAATGAGGAGAGGTACCAGACCGAGAAAAGTGGACCTCGGATGAATTTCCATGACCTTTACAACGAGTTATTCTCTAAAATTCTCCATCCGCCGACGAGAGTTATGGACCCCAAGGAACCTCACAGTCTCGCTGTACAGATTTCTGCCTTAGTAAAGGTATTGGGGGCACCAAATGCCTGGATTGATTTCTCCCGGATCGAATGGAGAGTTCGCCTCGGCCAAATTTTGTGGGCCTTCCCCATGGACGATGAGATTTTTGATGGAATTTCGATAAATGAGGGGAAAGATTCGCAGGATCGAAGCGAAGAGCGATATTGGCTATTACTCCAAATTCTTCTTGCGTGCGAGCTCCTCATTCGGTTGGATGCCATCACAGAGGGTGACGAGTATGGATTGGGTGAAGGTCTTAAGATATCCGAGGTTCACAGATTTGAAAAGGAGGCTAATATCTCCGTCAAATGGTCATTGATCCTCGCTCGAGCGTGGCTTGAAAACATCAATGTCACAAAGACCAACATGACCCATACCGAGCCATCTACGCCCAAAGGGTGGCTATCGTCATTAACGAGCAAGATGAATCTAAAGCATGAGCATATGTACGGAGCGCATCATGTTGATCATAGCCAATATCGTCACAATGTCCAATCCGAATATGCATACGCAATTCAGGGAAGATATACCGAGAGACAAGTTTATGGACTAATACATTTTGCACGCAAGCTACGTTGGCCGGATATACAGTATTCCGGTCCAAAAGTAGCTGAGACAGCTATCGCGTTAGGTAAAGGAACATCTATCACGGCACCTCCTGTTTCATTTGATTCACGGCGCTCTTATTTTTCTGGTGCCAAATCATTGATTCCTAGCAGGAGACAGCCGTCCAGAAGACGGAAGATCGAGGCGGCTTTGCATGCATCGGGCTGGTTCTCAAAATCATACGTATCTGGTTTAATTTTACCTGGTGACATGTTGTCTCACTATCTTATGTCGGCTTTACTCGAAGTTGACGAAAACGCCTTGCCAAGGCTTGGCCCGCGGGCTAGCCTATGCGGCGGATTTGTCTATAGCGGGAAGAGTTTCTGGAGCACTTCTTGCATTGTGGGTCGCGTTCTGGCTGCCGGACAAGGCGCTGCAGAATGCATGGGTTGGATATCGAGCGACGTAGTCCCGCGCGGACTTGACGAGGGATGGGTTAATGTTACTGTCGATACTAATCCAGGTAAGCCTGAGAGAATTTATGTCGTTTTGTTCCACGCTACTTACACTTGCAGCCGATCTAGCTCGAACGGGGAGGAAAGCTCGGATCTATGGGAAAACCATCATAGAACGCGAGTCCGACGTGCTCGGTGATGCTGAGCCTTCTAATGTGCTACCGGCAGACTTTATTATCCCATATGAAAATTCGTATGCGAAGTCGCCGCCTTCGAACATTAGAGTAGAGCTTAAGTCATTAAATTTATACGCTCCGATAGATAGCGTAAGCACGACGCCGACGGCGGATAAGGGCTTCCACCCATTTACCGAACATAACAAGGAGAAGGAACCGGAAATCCGTACATATCCTGCTTCTACGACGTTTACGATTTCTCACGATTCACTTGACCAAGACGAATACCACAATTTTGCGCTTACTAATGATGTTAATTTTGTCACGGCGCACCCTTGCGTCGCCTCTAGTTATGTTAAATATTTTAAATCACCCACTAGTCCTACCATTCAGCAAATCGACGTCGGCGGCCACGATGCCAATGGGAAGTCCTCTAGCCCGGCACATATTACAGGTGAGCCCCTCTCATTCGCACGACGTAATCCATCCTACTAACACGCGTCAGGCCACCCACTCCATAGATACTACAATTATACTGCAATCCACCTCGTGGATCTGATTAACCAACACTCCAGCAGCTTGGACGATTTACTGAGCAAGCCCGCACCGCATACCCACACAAGGAGTGCATCCCAGTCTTCCCTCTCTAACAAGCTACCCCGCTTCCTCGTCATCGATTGCATCACCGGCTTCGCCCCGCCACAATCCCCTGACATGCCCTCCCTGTCCCGCATGTCCTCGCTCTCGTCTTCCTTCGGCATGGAACCTGCCGCCGTCCCGCCGATCCGCATGCCCGGGTCCCTGGATCTGGAAAGGCGGCCAAGCACGGCCGCGTCATCCCGCAGCAGGGTCGAGCGCATCGACCCCCCGAGCCCGAGCCCATCGTCTCGAATGAAGCTCGGAACCCGTAGGAGGCAGTTCGGATCCGACCTCGAGATCATGGTTCGCGCGCTCTGCGCCGAAAGGGGCTGGAACGCGGTTATTAGCCGTCGCAGGAGGGGATGTCTGTCCTGCGCCATCCGCGAGGCCGGGGCGCTAGGGTGGAAGGTCATCGTAAGGGTTGCTTAAGCACAAAGGCGTAATTAATCATCGTCGTACCAAAAAAAGGGCTGCCATTACACAGCAAGGGTGTTCTGGAGGGGTCGGTTTAAAATTGCAGAATCTCGGGGAAATTAACGAACTACAGTTACAGACTAAAAAGAAAAAGAAAAGAAAAACAGGACACGGGTTACGAGGACTGATATGTATGACGAATGGCGCGTGTATATAGTGGTGGTAGTGGTTGTTTGTCGCTGCTTTTTTGCGGCGACGTGTTGCGAGATACCCAGCTCCGTAAGCTATTAATTGAGAGAGGTTTTACTCTCGATGTTTTTTGAGATGCACTGATCGTGAACGACTCTAGGTAGGTTTCTATTGTGTATACAATAGATAACTAGGTACCTATTATACGGACATTACGTACATTTGGGATAATTGACACCTGCAGTCTTGAGTCGCTTCTCGACGCCTCTCGATGATATGGGCAGGTAGGACGAATTCTCATCGAGATCTATAGTCTTAGGTATCTGTACATAGGTATGTAGAAATGAAAGAACCCCTTCTATGAATTACTCCTGTAAGTCCCCCCCCCTATGTACCATCACCAACGCCAACACTCATTATAGTCTGAAAAGGTTCCGGTACATATAGCAAGTTGGTGGAGGGGTATCTACCGGGCGATTCGGAGATGAGCAAGCTTTGGATACCTACGGCCCGCCTCCCTAGAAGGCTTGGCATCTGCAGGACTTGTCTTCCCCTTTTCTTTTCCCGGTTTTTCTTCCGCAGGTGGCGTCTTAGCAAGTCCGAACTCCGATGCGTGGCTTTTGCGTAACGTGACGTGTTTCTCGATAAAGGTAACGAGAAACCCGAGGCACGCCACACCGGCGAATATAAAGAAAAGAGGGCGTTTAATGCGACCTCGATGACAAGGCCCCTAGTTGAATCTGGCAGCATGAGATGATTGCTGGCGGATGTGTACCTAGGTAGGCGTCGTTACCAGTCAAGAGTCGACGGATTTCCGGCTCGGTGATGATGTTGGGGTGAGCGTCGACTCGACCGTTCAAAGCGATGACAGCCATCGTCGCACCCCACACTGGACTGGGGGAGTGGACGAATGAGTATGTGCCCGCGGCAACCGTGATAGTGGATTCTGGGAACGCTGCGAGAGTCAACAGCAACGTGGCTGTGAAGACTATGCCGATCTCGCCTAACGCGATTACTTGAAAGCCAACCCAGATGGAGTCCTCGCGCAATATCGAGAACAGCCAAGTCCCGATAATTGCTACCAGCGGGGTGTTGCCCTTAGCTAACTGAGAATACAACGGAAGTACCCCATGGCTTGCACAACAATCGATGCTAGAAACATCAAGAGGCCTTAGACGGCACGCGATGAGCGTATCAACATTATGAGAACCGTCAGCAATGCTGTCACCAAGACTGAAGAGCGATTGCAACGAAAATTGACCAGCACCACCAGCTTTCCATGTAGCTGTTGGAAGAGATGTGATGATGGTTGAGTCAATAGAGGCCATTAAGGATATCATACAGAGACCAGGAAAACGGCCCAGGTGCGCCATGAATGCTGGAATAACTCGGGTCCATCATTATTCCCAGTCACGGCTTCGACTTATGAATATGAAACTTGCGGTACTGACTCTTCACCGATCGAAATGGGTTTGAGGTTAGAATTCTCTGCAGGGGAGATGGTAGGAGTCATCGTCATCTAACTTCAGAAAATGAACCAAAATCTTTCTCATTGAACAAATAATCGACTATCACCAGTTCCCAAGTGAAGCCAAAGAACATACATGCAGATTAATTCTCGCCTTTTCAACTGATAGCCTTGACATCTCTCAAGTGTCGAAAGCAAACAAGATCAAGCTCAAACGAGCTGTTGGTTTTATGAGTTTCCGACGGAAAGACGCACCAACACTATCCCTTGCATCGGCACGCACCAACCCAACGCTTCGTCAACTGGCAGCGGAAACCAGCCAAGAGTTCACGAGGCGGGAACCGGCCTTACGGGGATTTCCCCTTTTCCACACGACGTAGCTATCGACGGTGCCTGAGTAAGCGTCCAAGATGGCGAGGATGGTATCGCACGTGATGAAGTTGCCGCGGAAGTACAGCGCGTATATACGCATGCTGAAGAAGGTCGTGCGCGCTTTGTTGGTGTGCATGACAGCCGCGGCGGAGGGCGTGCTGGCGATGTGGTTCGGGTGCCCAAACTCGAGCATAGCAGCGCGCACATCCAGATACAACCACGTCTCACCGAAGGTCATCACAGTCGCCGTGAAGAGCGCGGGGATATGGCGGGGTGGAATTCTTCGAACATGGCGAAGAATTGGGCGTTGCATATTCTTCAAATGATATAACCTCTTATATAGAGATTGGGTAGACTGCTGTCATTACGATTGTTTTTTTTTTTTTTTTTTTTTTTTAAGGTGAGAGTATTAAGGGGGTGGGATCGTCTTTGGTAGCGACAACGATCTATCGACGTCTAAATCCCGACCAACGACCAAACCAACGGCTTTCCACATATGGATAGATCTATGCCTTATATAGAGGTAAATTTCTACTTTTCTAGGTAATTATCATTGAGTTAATCTGAAGATACCGGAGTAAGCTTCCTGAGATGGGACAGCTACTTAGCTACTAAAATTTAGTGGATAAATCACCGTCAGGTCTCAACCTCCAGAGATTTAGCGATAAAATACAGTGCTGATATATCGTTTTAGCGCTTTCAAGCATTTCGCGCACCGTACCTGAGTGCACCTATAACCCCCGCGATTACTGCCTGAAATCCATCCATCGCACCTGGGCAATCTCCAGGGCTCTAGCTGCTATCTGTAGGTAGGTGTAGGTACCCGTAAAATCAAGATTAGCAGTCGCTGCCTAGATAGTACGGTGACGTTGTAGTGGTTGTAGCGTGCACGCGCTTCTACGCGTTTCAATTTTTCAACCCCTCGACTTTCAGGTTTCTTCTCCAATTATTCCTTAACCAACCTTGGGAACTCACCTCTCTTCCCATCTTTTCTCGACACTTCGTCCTATTTCAATTACATTAAGTATCTTCTCTATTTCACATCAGATTTCAATATTGACATCTGAATCATCCTTACAATCGTCTAGGAAATATTTAGTCAAGTTCGCTTGGGCAATATACCCAAATTTACCCAAGCAACTTTGATTAAATCATTTCTGAACTTTCTGAACTAGCCATAGTCGTTCTATCTCGGTGCATCCATTGTCTAGTGCACAAAAGGAATCGCACCTTACAACCTACCCAATTCTTTATCCCCTTTCTTCACTAACTACTGACCTAAATATCATCTCAATTTTTGAAAATCTCGCAAACCTCTGGCGTCTATTTACTCGATCATATCGTAGACATTATGTCTTACAGAATCGGTAGGTCTTTATTCTCAATGCTGTACTCACCTAGCCTACTCAAAATACGGCACGTCACATCCGACAGTGCAACTTCCATCGTCGCCGTTGCTGCACATATTTTTTATTTAACCTCTCGGATTCTAGGTAGGCAGCAATGACTAACTCATTTCTTTTTTCTAGAACTCGCAAAGAGCGGCCGTGCTGGTTGCCAAGATACCAAGTGTAAGAGTGAGGGTGAGAAGATTGCCAAAGATGCTCTTCGCTTCGGTAGCTGGGTCGACATGCAAGACGGGCATGGCTCGTGGAAATGGCGACACTGGTATGTTTTCGCTCACAGCAAGCACGTTAGAGCTAATTCGTTAACCGATTCACAGGGGCTGTGTCTCTGGCCTATCTATCAGCAATGTGAAAGAAGCTATTGATGACGGCGAGGGTGGTTTCAAGTGGGACATGGTCGATGGTTACGATGAATTAGAGTAAGTTTCGTCATACGACCATGCATACGCTGATTTTACTGACACTTCCCTCGCAGTTCTCATCCTGAAATTCAGGAGAAAATTCGTCGCGTCATCACTCAAGGTCACATCGACCCCGAGGATTTCAAGGGCGTAGGTCGCCATCTCATATAGCTCATTAAGCCCCAGCTAATATCCGATAGGACCCTGAGTACAACAAACCCGGCCAGAAGGCCATTCGTGGGCGTGCTAAGAAACCAAAGAAGGGCGAAGATGAGGTTAGTACGCCTATAAGAATTAAGCTTCATGCAATACTTACATTCTACAGGACGGTGGAGCGGAGGCCGAGAGTTCCCCCAAGGCTCCCAAGAAATCTGCCAAGCGTAGCCGCAAGAAGGCTGAGGATGATGAGGAAGAAGAGGACGTGAAGCCTGCCAAGAAGAAGGCCAAGGGTGGTCGCAAGGCAAAAAAGGCCGCGGATGAGGATGAGGATGAGGTCAAGGACGAGGAGCTGGAAGAGGCAGAGGAAGCCCCTCCCGTCAAAGCCCCTGCCAAAGCATCCGCCAAAGCATCCGCCAAAGCATCTTCCAAGGCATCTGCTAAGGCATCCACCAAGGCCACCGCCAAAGCCCCCACCAAGAAGGCTGCGGGTAAGAAGACTGCGGGCAAGAAAGCCGCCGAGGCTCCTGCCGACGACGCTGCCCCTAGCGATGAGGACGAGATGAAGGTAGAGGAGGAGGAAGTCGCTCCTTCGAAGGCTAAATCTAAGGCGAAGCCTAAGGCTAAGAGCGCTCCCAAGTCAAAGGCAAAGGCAAAGGCAGCTGAGCAGGACGAAGAAGATGAGGAGCCTGCTCCAAAGCCTGCTCCTAAGGCAAAGGGTAGTCGTAAAGCTAAAGCTAAGGTCGCCGAACCCGAGGAGCCAGAGGACGTTGAGGAAGCTGAGGAAGAAGAGGCTCCAGTCGAGGCCCCAGAAGAAGCTCCGGAAGAGGCACCTGTCGTTTCGAAGCGTGGACGCACTCGAGGTCGCCCCAAGAAGGCGTAAATCGCTAGCTCACATTCGACAGACGGAATGGGCAAGAATGACGATAGTGTAGGCTTTCGCGGGCTTCGTATCAGCTTAACTTAAGAGGTTATGCCGATGAACCGACCGAAAACCCCATGCCTATTATTTGCTACCACATCGGAAATGTAGTAGTCCCTCAGATAAGGGCTTCTACCGAAAAATACGTGTTTTTCTCATTTAGCAGGTTTGCGAGTCTATGCGGGGGGTATCGAGATGAGAGATTTCTTTTTCTCACTTTTCATCTTTCATGATATCCGTAACCTCGGAAGGGGTATGCTGATAGGAGTTTCGCTATGAGAGATACCAATTGATGCGTTAGGTCCTTGCTGTCATGACAAGAATGGTATTTAAATTGCACCTAGCTGCATTTCACAATGAATACAGGACATGAAAACAGCTGCCCTCGAACTGGAGAATTGTGATCCTGTGAACTGACCCCTGACTGATATTTGACGCTAACAATTGCTATATTACCTAACTAATGCATATACCCACTAAGTGAATTTATAATTACGTAAATATGTGATCTAATCTGTTTGATATGTGCATCTACCTATGTAAGCATTATATCATAGTGGATCCCTAATCCCGTCAACAGCGATAGCTGACAACTCACAAGTCGCAATTAACAACTAACAACTTACAGCTTCCAACTAAACAGCGGGTACCTTAACTAGACGACTACATCATTGACCACGATGCCCGAAACCATTTGACGGAATATTGTCTCTTTAGTAAGCATAGCGTTGAGATACCTCGGCGCATCTACCAAAGATGCATATACCGGTACAGACGCTGTCAGTCGCGGTGCTGCTAGCTCTGCCTGCAGCCGTGCGCGCCGTCTTCAGAGACGAAGTCGACCACATCGACTACCACCACGAGCTCCTCGGAGTGCCCCAACGCGAAACCACATTCTTCCACCGACCCCGACCACAAGAGAAGGCGAGCCTCCTATACACCCTCAGCGACCTAGGTGTCCTAGGCGCTGTCAACCCTGGCAGTGGCGCCGTCGTGTGGCGGCAGCTGTTAAGTAACAATGTTACAGAGGGGGGAGGACACCTAAGAGCCGGAGAGGACGAGACGTGGCTTGCTAGTGCACTGGGGAGCTCTGTGCAGACGTGGGACGCTATCAGCGGACGCAATGTCTGGACATTGGATTTTGGTGGGGAGGTCAAGGACCTGGAGATTATGGAGATGACCGCGGACGGCCGCAAGGATGTTCTAGCGTTACACCAAGAGGATGGCTCGACTGTTACACGAAGAATACACGGAACGGATGGACGCGTGGTTTGGGAGTTCAGAGAGGTTACTGGCGATCTGCCTCTGCAGGTCAGCACCAATCTTGAGAAGGTCTTCGTCGTTACCTTGCACGGATCGCTGCTATCGTACAATTTGAAGGTCATTGTTCTGGACACTGCAACTGGAAAAAAACTCGACGAAATTCATATCGGCACTAAAGGTGACGTACAGAAGCCCGAGGATGTACAATTCGTTGGCGCGAACTCGGCTGCCCCAATCGTTGCTTGGACCGACAATACCTTGACGAAGCTAAAGGTCAACGTCCTCGGCTCTAAGAGCAGACAGGAGTTCCCTCTTACAGATGGCACCGTAAGCGTGGAGGTTCATGCTTCGCATACCACCCGGTCTTCGCCGCATTTCCTCGTACATACCCGGACTACAAAGGGAAGCAAAGCAGATGTATTCCATGTCGACCTTAAGAGCAACGCGATTACCAAGGCTTACGATCTCCCGTTATTGGAGGGAGGAAGTGCTTTCTCTACTAGTTCGTCTGCCTCTAACGTCTACTTCACTCGGGTTACAGCCGACGAAGTCATTCTCACTTCGTCCGCTTCCCACGGCATCCTAGGTCGCTGGCCTCTAAAGTCTGAGGCAGAGAAGCCTGTCGCTATCCATGCAGTCTCTGAGGTCATTAAGAAAGCGGAGGATAACTACGCTGTGAGATCAGCTATTGTCACGGATGCGGACGATTGGACGCAGATCGTCAATGGCGATGTCTCTTGGACTCGACCTGAAGGGTTAAGTGGTGCTGTGGCAGCCACGTGGGCGGAGATCCCCGAGTCGGAAGATCTGGCGAAGACTCTGGAAGCCGAGGCTCACACCGACCCCTGGTCTGCTTTTGTCCATCGTCTCACTCGTCATATTGATGAGCTCCAATATTTGCCAGCATACTTACAGACTATTCCTCAACGACTTTTAGCGAGCATTATCGGCTCAGAGACTTTGGCGTCTAGTGGTAAACTTTCACGCGACAGCTTTGGATTCAACAAGCTTGTTGTTCTGGCGACGAGACGTGGCAAGCTATATGGTCTTGACGTTGGTAATCATGGACGGATCGTCTGGTCCAAGTCGGCCAACGAAACTCCTGGAAGTAAGCCTTGGGATGTAAAGGCTATCTACGCCGACGATGCAAAGGGAGTCGTTACCGTCCGTGGTGCTCAGGGCGAATTCATCATCGTTAAGTCGGACACTGGTAAGACCGTCGAGTCGATATCGGTCGGCCTATTCCCACCCGTTGAAAGCGCTGTACTAGTAGACAGTGACTCGGGTCCCTGGCTATTGCCTATCGGCGAGGGCGGAAAGATACCGGAAATACAGAGTTCGTTTGCCCCCAAACAGACTGTTATTACGCGGACAAGTGATGGCGGAATCAAGGGAGTGAAAATTCTTCCGGATCACGGAAAGACTGTCGAGGTTCCAACTTGGACTTTCACGCCCCCTGCCGGGCAGAAAATAGTCGAGTTGGCGAGTCGTTCCGAGTATGATCCCATAGCGTCAATTGGTCGTGTCTTGGGAGATCGTACTGTTAAATATAAGTACTTAAATCCTAACACTCTAGTAGTCGCCGCCATTGATGAGAAGGCAACTTCGCTTACGGTCTATCTCCTGGACACGATCTCCGGACAAGTCTTAACTTCATCAACCTACGAAGGCGTGGACCCCACCAAGGACATCACCTGCGCCGTAGCTGAGAACTGGTTCCTCTGCTCCTTCTTCGGCGAATACAAGCTCCGGGACGTTCAAGCTCAGCAACTCAAGGGATACCAAGTAGTCGTTTCCGACCTATACGAATCAGACGAAGCCAACGACCGCGGGCCCCTCGGTTCCGTATTTAACTGGTCGTCCCTAGACCCGGTCGACACGCCCACAGGCCCCTACCTCCCCTCCGTCGTCTCAAAGACCTACATCCTCTCCAGCCCCATCACCTCCCTCGCCATCACACAGACGCGCCAAGGTATCACGAGCAGACAGCTGCTCGCATACATGCCCGAAACACACTCCATCGTCGGCATCCCCCGCCTAGCCCTCGAGCCCCGCCGCCCCGTGGGCCGCGACCCCACGCCCGCGGAACTCGAAGAGGGCTTGTCCAAGTACGTCCCTGCCATCGAGCTGAACCCGCAGATGCAGGTTACGCATCTGAGGGACGTGGTAGGTGTACGACAGATCATGGCTACGCCGGCCGTGCTCGAGAGCACGTGTCTGGTTTTCGCGTACGGAATCGATGTTTTCGGGACTAGGGTCGCGCCCAGTCTGGCGTTCGATGTGCTGGGGAAGGGGTTTAATAAGGTGACGTTGTTGGGCACGGTGGTTGCGCTTTTTGTGGGGGTTGGGGGGTTGAGGGGGTTGGTAAGTTCTCACTTCTGTTCCGCTTCCTTTGGGTGCATTTAGGGGAAGCAAGCTAACGTTGAGATTGCAGGTTCGCAGGAAGCAGATTGATGCTCGGTGGAAGTCTTAAATAAGAGGGCGTTTCGTGCAACAATGGATGAGAGGCTTGAGAAAAAAGGGAAAGACATGATTAGATGGGGATTACGAACGCGAACTGTATACTATTTTCATAGGAATACCTTTTGAGAGTCAAGCATTGAACTTGGCTCTCAAATGGTTGTCGAATACACGTTTTCCATTGTTTAAATCCGTTGTTCTGTGAGTGGTATCGTGATAGGTTTGTTCAATTACACAAATCATTCTGAGGAAGGTATTATGGGTATGGTTTGGGTTAACCTAGCTTCACATCTCATCTCATTTGTTTTTCACAATGTCACTACAGTATCAAAAACCCAGCTCGTCTTAGAAATTTCTTTTGATCTTCGTCCCTAATCGAGCTTCATCTATAACTCTATCATACGAGATTCGATCCTATCCCATTCCCTGCATTGCCTGTTTCCTTCAGTTCTCTCAGTACTAGATATGGCGCGCAAAACTGCCGCTTTTCAGTCCTTCTTGGAAGTCTCTATCTCAATTCTAAGGCGTCAACCTCTTCGGCGTACGCGGGTAATAACTAGCAAGATGCACGCTAGGCAGATTCAAGTACCACGCAACCACACGATCCAACCCAATACCACCTCCACCATGCGGCGGGACACCCGCGGACCTAAACACGTCGACGTACTCCTTGATACCAGGGCTCTTAGGATCGATTCCCTTCTTGCGCAGACGGGCCTCGAGCAGGTCCGGGATGTGGATTCGCTGGCCGCCGGACAGGATCTCCTGGCCGCGCATGAAGAAGTCGTAGGCGTTGGTGACCTTGGGGTTCTCGGGGTCCTCGATGGTGTAGAAGGGGCGCGCGCCCTCGGGGAACTTGTCCAGCACGTAGAAGTCGGTGCCGAACTTCTTGCGCACGAGCGCGCCGAGGGCTTTCTCTTGGGGCGTGCTCATGTCCTCGTCGTCTGACACGTTGCGGAATTCCTCGGGGCCCTCCTCGCGCAGGAGTTTTTGGCCTTCGGCGAAGGTTAGGCGGACTTCTTTGCCTGGCTCGGGAAGGAGGAATTCTTCGGAGGGGTAGATGGCCCGGATTAGTTCGATTTGGTCTTTGCACCGCTCTTGTAGGCCCCGGAAGATGTAGAGCATGACGCCTTCGATCATGTGTAGGACTTCGTGGTAGTGGTCCTCAATTTCCATTTCCAGATCAAGACCCGTGAACTACAATTTGTTAATTATCTACACTAATAAGATAGAATAATCATAATGGCCTACCTCAGTCATGTGTCTCGGGGTGTTACTGTTCTCAGCTCTGAATACGGGACCGATACAGTAGACACGCTTTCGACCACCGGCAATCTCGAACTGTTTGTAAAATTGGGGCGATTGCGCCAGGAAGGCTTTTTTGTCGAAATATGGTAGGGAGAAAACATTTGCGCCACCCTCGGATGCGGCACCGATTAAGCAAGGAGGCTCAAACTGGACGAAATCTTTAGACTCGAGATATTCGCTGAACAGTTTTCGTACCGTCATTCGGACGTCGGCGATCGCCTGCTGTACGGGCGCGCGCTTGTGCATGGCCGGGTTATTGAGATGTGTGGACAAGCTTGCCGAGGGCGCGGCAGCCGCGTCGGCGATTGAAAGGTTTTCGACACCTTCAGCAGGCGCTGCTGCGGGTGCTTGAGGGTCCTCATCGTCGAAACTGGCGATGGCGCGGTTCGCAGCATTGAGGCCTAAGGGAAGAACCTCAGGACCAGGAGCAATTAGGTAGACCTTGGTCGGATGTAATTCGTACTCGCTAACGCGGCAACTCTTTACGGGCTCGAGAGGTTTCTGGACGGTAGCTTCGACAAGAACGAAACTCTCTAATCGCAGTGCACCAACCCATTTAACCATTTGTTTGCTGACTGGCTTTCCCTCGGCACTTGCAGAGACAACACCCTGGATAGTCCAGTTTCGCTCTTCTCGCAGCTCGACGAATGCCATCTTAGCACCTTGCATACGGGCATTTTGAATCCACGCCCTCAATTTCACCGTCTTTCCAACATGTTCGTCGCCTAAGTTCTTTAGTTGCACCTTTTCGGCAGCGACTCTAGTGGTGTGGTGGATGTCGCCATAGTTGTCCTTAGCGAGATCTTCGTTTCCGCCAGAAGCAGCCTTCTGGGCAGCAGCGGCAGCTTCTCGTTCAGCGGCTTTGCGTGCCTTCTCGGCTTCTTTCTTAGCCTTGGCTTCGGCCTTCTTTGCGCCCTTCTTGGACTGGGCGGGTGATTCACCATCAGCCGGGGGGACGGCGCCCGAAGCTTGAGCTGGATCGACGGGAGCGTCAGACATGATGTGGTTTTGTAAGGCAGTGTTAAAGAGAAATGAAGGTAAATTGGACGCAATTGAAGGGTATTATTGCCCTATTTATGTCGTCGGAGCGATGCGCAACGTACGATCAATAGGTGACAATATACGAGAGTTGTGACTCTTCCGGTCAACTTTTGAACGTGTGACGCGGGGCAATTTTCAATCTTTCCGCCGGCGCTTTGGAGGGGTTTTATTCTCTAATAAATGAATGCCTCTGTTTTGTAAATACTAACACTGCATATGTACATACTTACATTTAACCGATGGTGTCAATGCTTAACTGAATTTTCTCAAGTCTCAATTGAGTCTTCTCATCAACCAACTCTCATCTCAAAACTATATTTTTTCATCTTAAAACCACCCTCCAATTGAAATTTCAGTTTTGGAGTCTCAAATATTAGTTCGTGGTGTCAACTATGTCTGAAACACAAGTAGTAAAGAAAAGACCCGCGACTTCTAAACCCAAGCCGAAGAAACGACGTCAAGACGATGAGAGTGGATCTCGAAAACGAAGAAAGCCAACAGCTTATGAGGAAGATGAGGAATATCTGGACCTAGAAGCCGGCGTGAACAAGAAGATCGCTTTGGTCGACAACTTACTACTTGCAGACTACTTAGCCAAGAAGATTAGGAGGTTTGGAACCGAATTAAAGCCCGTTGAGCTTAGTCAATTAGACATATCACGTATGTCCTCGTCGTTAATCGGGTTTGGACATATGGGCTAATCCATATTTTAGCAAATTATATTACAGACACTACCTCTTTTCAGGAGACGCGGACTTTAGATAATCTTCCTAGCTTCTTGGAAAAGTTTGCGGACCCGAAAAAGCTCGGTGAGGCGCCAAAGCAGAATGGCTCGCCTCATACTCTCATCGTGACCGGTGCCGGTTTAAGAGCCGCGGATCTCGTCAGGTACGAGTCCATTTTCATGGTTCTTTGATAGTATATACTAACCAACGATAGATCTGTCCGGAAGTACCAGACGAAAAACAACACCATCGCAAAATTATTTGCTAAACACATCAAGGTCGAGGAAAGCGTACAATTCCTCGAGAAACATCGCACGGGCATTGCGGTAGGCACGCCTGTCCGACTCTCCGATCTAGTTGAGAAATGTGAGTTTCCTTACAATTCCTCCTTACCTTTTCACGTCTAACCATAATCTAGCTGCTCTGAAACTAGACAAGCTCGAACGTCTAGTCGTTGATGCATCTCATATCGATCAAAAGAAGCGCGGTGTCATGGACATGAAGGAGACCATGCTACCTCTAGCTCGCTGGTTAGCGCGCCACGAGTTCAAGGAGAAAGGATTGAAGTTGCTATTCTATTAATAATAGGAACGTGGCGTTATGATCAGGTTATAGACAAAAGGTTAGACCCTTCTCCGAGAGTGTACATATGAAGACGGTCACAGATGATACCCAAGAAATCGATAGACTATTCCATACTATCACCACATCCACACAAAGTAAGATACCTAGGCGTACAGCCTTCCTATTAAAGGGGTAGTTCAATCAATCGTGTTACCTAATATTATAGACAATTGCCAGCATAATCAACTTCATACGGATGATCATTTAAACACTGACATTCGTCCTCGTTTCATAATAGTGAGTTTTCCAGATCCACGTCATTAACAACTTCAAAGTCAAACATGATGCTCGCCTAACCCCAGTAACCGTTCACCCAATAATCCATCACGACAACGACCGTTACCCACACCACCAATCCAAAGTACGAAGGCTCCATTCGAATACCTTGCGAGGCGGGGATTACCCATGGTCGACTGGCGGAGGGGGTAGCAACTGCTAAGGCTGCCGAAGCCGTCTCGATGTACGTGTACGGGGTAGGCGTGTGAAGCGTGAAAGGCGCGGGAGGCGTGAGAGGTTTGAGAGGTGTGAGAGGCACAGTAGTAGGGGATATTGACACGGTTACGATGGCCGTGATCATTGTCGTAACGGTCGTGGTCTCTCCGGCTTCGACGACGCTTGCTTGTCGTAAATGCATACCAGGGACGTTTGCGACTTCACGACCAGCGAGGTAATCTCTTTCGCGAGATCGTAACAGCTCGATGTCGACAGTACCCGGTGCCACCATGTAAATTTCAGCGCCGAGGTTCATGCAGAGTGAGATCGCATGGCTAAGAGCCGGGCCGTAGTGACTCGAGTCACATTGGGAATATAGACACTGAAATAGTGACTACACATTACAGTCAACTTATCGAGGACTAGTCATTGTGTAACAAGAGAAGAAACTGACCTGTTGGTAATCTTTCTCGTTGCAGAGGCATTTTGTGTCTTCACACTGAGTCACAAACATGCTATCGACCATACATCGGGAGGCACAACCTCGAGAGTTATTAGCCATAAATCAAATACCCAAATCCTCGGAACAAATTTACCTGGAGGTCTGGGAGATGTATCAGGGATCGTGTTGTTTGTGCTATTATCCATGCCGACGACCAGCCGCAACAGGTTCGCGAAGAGAACCCGCGCGAGCAGGATCTTAGCAGGCTTCATCTAGCTTAGCCACGCAAAAGAATTCGAGATAATATTCGAGAAGAGAACGAAGGTTTTATATCATGTATTTTCACCGTGTCTTGTTTTATGAGTTTTCTGCTTTTTTGAAGATTCCATAAATCCTACAAAGCGAAAGAGGGGGCTGAAGACAGTAAGGATGATCACCAAAAGATCAATCCAGGAGAAAACGAATGTTGGGTATATCGATCCAGTAATCCAAAAAACGAGAGTGTTATCAAGAACTTGGTGTTGTCTGTTGGTCCGTGAAAGGGAGACGAAGAGAGTGAATGATATCGAAGTCCATTGAGTAGTTGCCAAGTCTACAAGTCTAGGAAAGAATGGCTAGCTGACGATTATGAACTTGAACGAGTAGGAACCTTCAAGAGTCTAGTATTATAAGAGGGAAGTTCTATTGCAATGTCTCAAGGAGTTAAGAAAGCACGATGGGATATATAGACCCACCAATGATCATTAACTTCAAAGTTTGCCTTAAACCCCTTATTTTCCAAGGACAACTGTATACCGATACCATTCCTTCGAATCTCTCAATACGAACTAATCATATTCTTTAAGGAACCATTATTACTTCGAACTTGACGATTTGAAGTCATTTTAAAATTTGTGGTTGAGGCCGAGAACACTTGTAGCTATAAGATATATGGTACCTAACACAACTTGGGAAATGTTCAGAGGGAACAGGGGCTAGTTAAGTGTTATATTCTCTTTTTTCATGGATTTTATATCTATAAAAATCAATTCTGATAGAATTACTCATAACATTGGTGGGATCTCATGAGTGCGCGAGTAGAAGCACTGGTCTATAAAAAATACATCAGGAAAAACATGCATGTAGGTGAGCTTATGATCTAAACGCAAATGTATTTAAAAAGGATCATTCATATATCGAGGCGCTAATCTTATCGCCCCATACCGCTAGCAGAGCCCGTCACATCGGGCTCCACTGAAATTTTCTGTTCTTCATCGTGCTTGTGATTGTCTTTACATCTTCAGAGCTTGTCGCAGTCTACTTCTTAATCAACAATTTCTGTTGCGCGGAGATCCTCTCTTTCAAAATCGACTTGTTATTTCCAAATACCAGGCATATAGAAGCCAAGATGTCTTCCAAGAAGCGTAAGTCGGAGGAAGAGGTCACTGCTGTCGCCGCAATTGATAGCGACAAAACCAGCAAGAAGCGCAGACGCATAAGCGAAGCCGCCGACGAGGACACCTCAAGAGTCGAGAAGAAGGTAAAGAAAGATAAGAAGGAAAAGAAGGACAGGAAAGAGAAAAAAGAAAAGAAGGAGAAGAAGAGCAAGAAGAGCAAGAAGGACAAATCTCATAAGCGCTCTGCTCCCGACGACGATGAGAACATCGCCGAGGAAACCACTGCGCCCGAGGTCGAAGAGCCTTCCAACGAGGCTCCCATCGCCGTAGAAGGCGAAACCGAAGCATTAGTCGAAAAGCCATCCAAGAAGAGCAAGAAGGAAAAGAAGGACAAGAAAGAGAAGAAGGATAAAAAGGACAAGAAGTCGAAAAAATCCTCTGCTCAGCCTTCAACCGACGAACCCACGCCAACCGAAGACCCTACTCCCGCCGCTGACGCTGCGGACGAAGAAGAGTCCGCCCAACCCAACGGCAAGAAATCCCGCTTCATAGTCTTCGTCGGCAACCTGCCCTACAGCGCGACCGTCCCGCAAATAACCACCCACTTCAGCGCCGTACACCCCATCTCCGTGCGTCTCCTCCACGACCCACGCACCAAAAAGTCGCGCGGCATAGCCTTCGTCGAGTTCGCAGGCTACGACCACATGAAGACCTGCCTAAAAACGCTGCACCACAGCACCTTCACCTGTCCCTCGAGCAAAGACGGCCGGGCGCCCGAGGAGCGCAAGATCAACGTGGAACTTACGGCGGGCGGGGGCGGGAACACCGCGCACAGGAAGGAGAAGATCAAGGCGAAGAATGCGAAGTTGAATGAGGAGCGCGCGCGCAGGATGGAAGCTGAGATGGAGGCGAAGGCTGAGAGGGAGAGGGAGAGAGCTGGGAAGCAGAATGGGGAGGGAGAGAAGGTGGGTGGTGGGAGTATTGAGGATTCTATACACCCGAGTCGCAGGAGGAGGATTCACGGCGTTTGATCGAGTTTCTGTTTTCTTACATCCCCTTTCTTCCCTTAAACCACCACCAACACCACTATTCACTTGGTTATCAACCCTAAGTAACTACGTGAAGATGGATGCTTCTGTTATAGATGGATATCAGCTTTATTAATATGACGAACATGCTCTGGAAAAACACACAAGATTAGACCCGTAACACCCGTGACCCGTAGATCAGACAAGACAAAAAGGACGACGTATCCAAAAAGGGGGGAACCATGCAGTAAAAATTTAAATTCCTCTCGCAAATAATGCTATCTACAGAACTGTGAAAAGGCGAGTTTGAATTATCCATAGGGAGAGAGAGGGGAGGGGAATCGCGAACTCTCGCCACCGTCTACCTAAATCCAGAGGTTAGGGAACGACACGCGAGAACATAATACACGACATACTTCAAATGTTCTCCCGCAGAAAAACGACTAAAACCGGTTATCCCTGTATTAATGTCCAATCTGCTAAAAAGGACAGTAGACAAGTCTTGTTGGTAATCTTGTGTCAGAACTCTAAGCACGACGAAAACACTTCTCAAGCTTCTGGTGCTAAGATATACCCCCGGGTCTCCCCCTCCTGCTGACGGTCTCTCTGGCGATTTCTAGCAAACTTGCTTTCTCTTCCCTTCCCCCTCCCTTAATTCTGTTTCATGGTCGAAATATCCCATGGGTGTGCAACAACAAAAACACGGCCACCGAAAATACGTCTGTGGGTATGTAGGTTTCAAATGAGGGGACGCGAAATAGGGGTAGTCGGCCAACTTCGAAGATGCCTGAATACGTCGGTTCCTCATGGAGGATAAGTTAATCTTTCCTATATGTCCACCAAAAAACGCCTTCATCGTTTCGCAAAACTTTCTGGCTCGCTCGACCAAAAACGTGGAAATTTATCAACAGTGCAAACACAATTTTTATTATCCGTCTATAGGATCGTGCATTTGCTCTTCTTGGTGCTCCCTTTCGTGGGCACGGGCCTGGGGTTGAGGACGGCCCTGCGAGTACGATTAGCACATCATGACCTATCGGAGTTTCTTTCGTCGTATTATCGCCATCTTACCTAATAGCCTCATCGAAAACACTCTTCAGATTTCGCTGCGTGAGAGCGGAGCATTCTAAGTATTTGTGGGCACGGATCTCCTTCGCGCAAACGAGGGCTTGGTCGTATGAGACGGGTTCCATTCTCTTGGATCTCAAGCTTTCTAGGGTGGCGGGGTCCTCTCGCAAATCCAACTTGGTTCCGACCAGGATGATAGGGATGTTCGGCGCATGGTGGTCAATTTCGGGATACCACTAAGTCAAATCAGCAAATGCCTCCATAATCGAATTGAAAGCTTGCAGAGCATTGTTTGCTATTTACGTACCTTGGCCTTTACGTTATCGAACGACGGCGGGCTTACGATGGAGAAGCAAATCAGGAAGACATCGGTTTGGGGGTAGGAGAGAGGTCGCAGCCTATCGTAATCTTCCTGACCAGCAGTATCCCAAAGCCCTAAGCTGATGGGCTTGCCATCAACCATGACACTTGCGGAGTAGTTATCGAACCTGCATGTCAATCATGAGCTAACGGGCTAGAAAGGGGCATTGGGAGATGGCGGGTAGACTAACACGGTAGGTATGTATTCACCGGGGAAGGCATTTGTCGTATAGGAGATGAGTAGACATGTCTGACGCTAATGTTAGATTTCGGGGGACATCCATGGATAGGAACATGACTCGAGTTCGACTGAATCGAGGATGGTTTAAACGTGGTATTGGGAATAGTATAAAGACGGACCTTTCCGACGGCGCCGTCACCCGTAACGACGCACTGCAGGAGAATCTCGCATTAGTATAGTGTACTCGACTTGGTAATAGCTAGTAAATGGTGGCGATTGCGTCGGCGTTCGCTTGATTGCTGTTCGTTGTTTGAAGCAAGCGACATTACGACAGGCGGATAAAGTAGACAAACATTAACGTACCTTCAACGATTGAACACCAGGAGCTGCCATTGTTGGCGGTTTTAAGATGCTTTATTCGGTTTTACCAGCAACAGAAATTGGGGGAAATTGGAAACTAGACAAAAGGCAAATTGACAACTGCGACAAATTCCAGCGATTGTTAGTAGGGTATTTTTGATGAGGATAGGATTTTGAATATGGTAAAATGTAAGGAAAGTCTTGTCGGCGATACAATCAGGAGCAAAAGAGATGTAGAAGGAGCTTGCGTTGCATAAGGGTTAGAAATGTTTTGACACAAGGTCGGAAGGGTGTGGTGCCGCAGATCGCAGGAGGTGGGCAAAGTGTGCTTGCTGCAACGGGCTATGGGTTATGGGTTTTGGGTAATGACAATGGCAAATAGAAGCTGTTCGCTGGGTGCTAGGCTTATTGGACGATGGTAGGCTGGGAACTAGAAGGGGAATATGGGGATATCAAGAAAATATGGAGCACGGCGCTACCGCTACGGTCCCAAGAAGTGACAGAGGTGCCAGAAAGCCAGAAGAAAGTGCCAGGCCAGGCAGTATTTGCGGTGGTATCGTAGGGGTAACTCCTGTGTACTGGGTATCTCCCAGGTATCCTCCCAGGTATCCTTCTGGGTAATCGTAGGTAGAGCACTTTAGCGGCCTGAGCTATACTGGATGCGTCCGCATGTGCTGCAGCACGGTTCGCACACTGGAACGATAGCTGGTCAAGAAGGCCTGATAGGGTAGTTTTGAGTGTCCTGGGTTGTCCCGATAGGGATGGGGAAGCTTCTATTTAGCTAGGGTGTGTGTGGGGACAACGCTTACAGACAGAACAGCGGTTGATTCGAAGGCTGGAAAGGACTGCCCAGCGCCTTTCTTTGGGGGTTTGGGGTTAAGTGTTTGAATGGGCGGTGGCGTGAGTGGCTTTTCAATAAGAATTTCAAGTATCAGGTGAGGCAGAATTGATTGGTGTTTCCATTCGTTCTCTCTCGTCTTTCTTTTCTTGTCGTTAAACCCCCAACTCGAAGGCGGTTAAAAAAGGACAACCAGGTGGACAATTATATATCGGCCGTTGTGAAGGAGAAAATGATGGCGCTGACTGACCAGACCTGAGTAAACCTGACTGAACGGGGGCTAGAATGAGACGATAATGATACCTACTAGGTACCTTTGGTCCTGGGTAAGGAATAGGAATGGCGACGTCTTTAGGTCTTGGGTCTTGGGTCTTACCGAGGGAAGGGGAACAAAGAAAAAAACATCGAAAAGGAAATATATGACAACTTACAAACAGAAAACAGAAACAGATAATTCGATGAAGATGTCACAACACACAAAGCGGCGCGTACCGAAATATGAAATTTGAACGAAGTAGGAAATGAAAACCAGTCAAAGTCGATCAAAGTTGAGATATCATTCGATATTGGAAACCAATTGGTGTGTGATTCTTGATTTATGATTTGACGATTTCAAGGTTGTGATTTAAGAGACGCCGTCGCAATCGAACCCCTATAATTCGGAACTTAATAACCCACTCGGAAAAAGTTAGTGTGGAGGAGGTACCTAAGTATCCTACCTAAGTACCCTACATATCCCAGGTATCTCGAAACTAACGTAAGGGGTAAGGTTGGTCTAAGCGTCTTTATTGGTCGCTCTTATCTTCATTTTCCATCCATACAAATGAATTTAGACTTGTCCACAAGAACTACTACCTAATACAACTTCTAATGCTATCATAAGGCAGCTTATTCCTGGGTTTGCATTGGGGTTAAAGTTGAAATGGACTAAGAGAATAAATATCGTCATATCGTCATATATCTATTTAAGCTAACAAACACATGGATATGCTATCAAGGTCAAGAACGCGAGAGTGGAGTTTTTCTACCAAAGCGAGCCACACCTATATAGCTGATCTACCCAATGACATCTCGCAACTCGATGGATATTCGGTTGTTTTATAGGACTATACCGAGATCGATCGTCGCAAGCTATCTGACTGCCGTAGGACTACCCGCTCTGCATGTGCAGTACGCAATGCAAGTTAGCTACTATGTATATCAAAATCTACACTAGACATGTAGGCAAGCAAGATTGCATACATTAAGCATGTAAGCACTGAACAAAGTTATTAACTTTGTTTGTGGAAACGAGCAAGTAAAGAGTTTACTAGACAGCAATCTTTCAACGAGAGCAACTCGATAGGTCGAGGCAACACCTGAAGCGTAACCTGTCACAACCAATCCCTTTGGAACATCCGAAGACCTGTCGCTTGTCCTAGAAGCCAGGGGTTTGGCTTAGAGGACTTTCTTGTGTCAAGCTAGAATGCATCCGGGTGATTCGTTAAGTTGCCGAGGAGTTTGCAGCTATCCTAATTAGTAGATATTCATCGATGCTAACTCCAGGAAGCTTTCGAGTCCAGTCGTCGCGCTTTCAGGGGCGTCTTGGTAGATGTTCAACAAGCCAATAGCGTGCTAGACTGAACTCCAGGGGTAATAGGTAATCCAAGACCAGTAAGCCGAACAATCCTCTCAAAACCGGTACATTGCGTTCCAGCATCATGGTCAAACTAGTTTACTTGGTAAGTTAGATAATATCATCCAACAAGACATAGGAAAACGGCCTGCTATATGATAGGCTATGGTGCAAGGTAGCTTAGTATAATTTTGAGCTAATAAGTCAGCCAAATGTTTGGTAGATTCATGCTTTTGAGGTCTAACAGATTCTCTAGGTGGTGAAGGGAGAAGCTGATTGGTTTTCCAAGGACTTTGATTCGCGAAAATCTTCGTCATCATGATGGCTTCGGTGGGATGTTTGAGAGGGATTGAGGAAACAAATATCGTGAGATGTTAGAAACTCTGAAAACTGCAGCAAACACAAATGAATCGAAGCAGTTTCAGAAAGTTCTGTAGAAGTTGCTTGCGGAAGTTTCCACGGTTCGGCAAGCAAGGGAAAGTACGGAAATCGACAGGGGCAATCCAAGACAGAGAATCCCTGCAGATTATGTAATTGATTTTCCTGTATGACGTTGATATCGCTTTGAGCTTTCCTCAAGATAATCCATGGGCTGCTTTCGTTAAGTCATATCTCTGTCTAATTTGATATCTCTTGAAGCTTGCGAATGTCTAGGTATATTCCTCAAGATTCTAGATATTCATGGCAATCTAAGGGGTAAGCAATATTGAAGGCCAACCCCAAGCACAAGAAAGACCTCCCACCCAACAGGCAAGCTTCGGCTTATATAATCGCCTCGATAAAGTAATAAAATTCGCCAAAAGGGTTGAGCGTGCTGTCCAAGTCAGAGACTTGTTTTTAGTTAAATGCGATGTTGAATCCGATGATATTTCTGCATTGATACAAATGTTTAGAATTTTAATTCACATTAGCATCAATAGCGATCATTGACTCAAACAATTGTCTCCATGATTTCCATTTGACTGTCTTAGTATTAATATATGCCACTTAGCTTGTCATATAGGTACCTCTCAACCGGTTATTTATCTCAAAAAGAAGAGTATTATCTAAGTGCGATTTTACTTAAGCTAGGGGAGCTACCCCACTAATACATAGCGCAACCCCTGCTCTAAATTTCCACATGCAATCCCTAACAACTTGAAGACCGGGACGCGTCTAAACTTTCTAACCGCGTCAAGTAATCACACTCACACCTCACACGTCATTGCAACCGACGACTCCTATCTAGTAGGCTCCAAGGCGATACCACTTCGAGCCCTAATTACGACATAATCGAATATCGAGCAATAATTAGAGCGAGAAGAAATAGGGGATCCTTACTGCCATGAGCGAGGTGGAATCTCGAACTCGCTTCTGTCAATCAACAAGGTGCTGAGCTGGCCGGCAACCCTCAACATCAATTGACATAGTGTCGTCGCCGCCGTCGTCTCCACCATGTCGGACTCATCTACAAACAACACCGGCAATCACACGGGGCGCTTGCCCCCCCTCAGCACTCCGCGTAACCTCACAACACCCAATCGCCGCGCCATCAGCGCCGAGCCCTCCTCGAACCTCCGCCTCTCCGCCTCCGCCCGCCGCAACCCAAACACACCGCACGCGCGCGCCGCAATCCGCGCCATAGACCAGCGTCGAGCCGCCCTCTTCACCCCAGGCCGCGTCGGGCGCCGTCGCAGCCTCGCCCGGGAGCGGGAGCGGGAAACGCCGCGGGACCTACTACGGAACCTTAGTCGGGTTCTCGCCCCTACCTCAACCGCGGTCTCGTCCTCATCCTCGTCCCCGGGTCCCAACGCAAACAACAACAGTTCCACGTTACAGACGCTTATGGAAGAAGATGACGACGACGAGTTCCCGATCGAGCGGCCGCGGTTCTCGCTGCCGATGGACCAGGACGACGAGTACGACAGCGAGTTGAAGCCGCCCCGGTCTAGCATACTCGAGGACGAGAACTATACCGTGCAATCGATTGAGCTGCCCCGACGGGCGTGGACTGAGGCGCCGCCGGGCAGGGATAGGGGGAGCTATGGGAGTGTAAGGATGAGTGATTTCATGGGGCCGGAGATTGAGGATGCTGAGGATAACAACGTGGGCATTGACTCGGGGTTCTTTCCGCCGCCTGCGTTGGATGATACGGAGGTGAATATGGATGAGGATGCTATATTCGAACGGTATTGTTCTATTTAATTCCGTTGGTGGAGGGTTTGCTGCTAATGACTTGTAGTGTGGATGAGGAGACACGACGTCAAACTATGGGAGGCCGAGACGACTTTGGCCCAATTCAGATTCCTGATATTGGAAACGAGAGCACATTCGTCATGGCCCCAGTCGAATCACCTACTCGAGAACCGACGGTGACCGAAAACATTGAGACGGCAGATGCTCAGTTCGAAAACGACGACAATGATGATGACATAGGACAGCCGTTCGATGCTTTTGATATGGATGACAGCGATGGTGGAAACGACGGGCCAAATGATGTTGATGATGGTGATGGCGGCAACGAAGAAGTGAACGAGACCATTATCTCTGAAGCTTTAGATCTAGCAACGGAAAGACGATCGACAAGGAAGAAGGGTAAGAAGATCTCGAGACATGGTATCGAGTATCCTTCCTTGCCCCAGGGTGTGGTAAAACGATTGGCGACGACACTTGCGAAGACAGCCGGAGTCAGCAAGGCAAAGATTAGTCCCGACACGCTAGAGGCGATTATGCAAGCTACGGACTGGTTCTTTGAACAACTAGGGGATGACCTGGCTGTTTACGCAGGACATGCGGGTCGCAAGACGATCGACGAGAGCGATATGGTAATGCTCATGCGAAGGTATGTTATACATTTTTGAGTATTTGCCTAGTTGCAGATGTACAGATTGACTAATCGTAACTGCTACAGACAACGACAGACGAATGCGTCGACAACAACATTCGCCCTAGCGCAACGACATCTACCAAGAGAACTCCTACAAGAGATGCGTATGTCGGTCCCACCGCCCACGAAAGCCCCTCGAAAAAAGAAGTCACGGCACTCGGAGGTAGAACAGGAGGAAGAAGTGACTTGAAGCCTGGCTAAACCCCGAATTCTGTTTAATGATACAACGCATATTTGAGGCATGGATTTTACGACCAATCCTTGTTCATCCGCACCCTACGTGAGATATCGGAGGGGGGCTTCTTGACTACCATGTAGAACATTATTGACGTCGCTACGGCGAGTCCATACCTGAGGGATGATTGTGAGTATGGTAGTCAGGGATAGAGATAAGGATTGGGGTCAAGGTCAAGACATACCATGTGAAGATGTATTGGGCGTGGTTATTCCTTAAGTTGACCTCTGCCGGTCTACCGATGGGAATACCCTTGTTCTCCATATCTATAGCCTCAAGTAACTTCGGCTCTGCGGAGTAAATGCAAGATTAGTCCAAATAAATCCCTAACCACTTCAAGCATTCTGACTGCTCATCTTGATATTGCCCAGGACGTGAATACATACCCATAGTCTGCTCAATCCACACAGCCTGGCTCCCCGTCAAAGCAGCCATCTGCTTGACATCAGGGAAGTAAAACTCATTCTTATCCGGCCGATTCTCCGGCGTGAACATATTCTTCTTCCACGGCTCCCGCAACAAGCCCTCGACCTCCACCTCGCCCGTAGGCAAAGACTCCGGCCGATCCCGCTGCAGCCGGTGCCTCTTGCTGATCCAGCCCCGGTTCACAAGCACCGTCGTGCCCTCCCCTTCCCGTTCTAAAGGGGTCACGACCATGTACCCTTGCTCGCCATCCCGCATCCGCGGCCCCACCAACATCTCCCGGTCATGCGCGTACCGCCCCCGCGCCCGCACGCGCCGGAAATCGAAGTCGTGGATCGCGGCCGGGTCCACGCGCGGCGGTAAAGGTAACGGCGGCCTCACGATCCGGTCCTCGAATTTCGCGATCAGTTCGGTCTTCCACCCTAAACGCTGCACTTGCCATGTGCCGAGCAGGAACGCGGTTACGGGGATGATGGCGAGGATTACGAGGCCGGGGCCGTGCCGTCGACCTGTGCGCACTAGTTCGGGCGGGTTGTCGAGGATCGAGGTGAAGGCTGGGTCTTCGGCTGGAGGGCGGGAGGGACGTTTGGTGCTGTGGGTGAAGGGGCGCCGGAGGGAGGGTCGGAGGACGCTGTGGGTGCTTCGTGAGGGCTTCGCGGGGGTGTTGGGGCTGCGGACTTGGGCTTCTAGGGCTTGTTCGACTCGCCGGGCGAGCGATTGGGGGGTTGATAGCCACCTGTGTGGCGGCATTGTGAGGTAGAACAATATGCGAAGCCGTTAAGAAGAGCTACCCTCTGTATTTAGAACCATGATGACGTTCTTTTCTTCAGAATCGATGAGAATTAATGGAGCTATCCTATTGGTGAAGTTTTGCAGCTAATGGGGAGTGGGTCGAATCGGACAGGGGTTGTAGTGGGTCATTTTGGCGCTAGTTGAGTACGGAAGTACCTGCAGGATGATGTCCACCTGGATACTTCCACCCTGTACTTCACGCTGACGGTGACAGCTATTGGACTTGCCATGAACAAATAACATTTCAGCGTCGTTGCCTTATAACATCCCAAATAATCACGGTTTAATTCTCTTTGAGATTAAAAGGAATTTGATACTTTTGGTGTCACTTATAATCGGGCATTTCGTGTTGAGCTTTTTTAAAGAGCTATGAACTAAAGCTTCAGCTCATCTTCGTTTCCACAATCAGCTATAGCAGCCTTGCTGTTCATTCGTTATACAGTGTTTCAGGTTACAAACAACAATGGAGCACCAGGTATTTTACCAAGGCAGCTTGGAAGATGCCATCGCACTTGCCGTTCGAGAAGCAAAGATGGTTCTTGCATTTGTAGATGGTGAGAATACACCGAGATGACATGCATACGAGATGTCATGAATGTCATGTTAATACGAATATAGATGGCAGCGAAGAAAGTAAGCTGTGGGAGACTGAGCTATCCACCAACGAATCCGTAAGTAACATCATATAAGTGCTTATAATCTTCAAGTTTGGAGAAGTTGACTTTTATCAGCTACAATCACCACTCGAGCAATTTGCTGTGTCTCTCCGACTTCTCAAAGATTCTAGAGAGGCAGGCTTCCTGGAAGCTCTATTTCCTATCCCGAAGAAACCAACTATCATCATAATTCAGTAAGTATCATGAATATCACGTTCAGCTCTTAGACAATTGATGCTCATATGTGTTGTAGAAATGGCGTACTTAAGGAGTACATTCAAGCAGGGACGCCGAAGGAAGATTTAGTTCGCAGGGTTGCTGCTATGCTCAACACTGCTGCAACGGGCCAGAGTCAACCGTCCGCACCTACTCAGCAAACTCCAGCCCCAGCTCCTTCTTTTGAGCATGAGACCGATGACTTGTACGATGATTATGATGACCAGCCACAAGCTGATAGCTCTACCACATCAGCGCAAAATCCTCAGCAGACTCAGAGATCGCAAGAGAATCACGTTACTAAGAGTACCAAAGATAGAGCGGAACGAGAGGAGCGAGAGAAAAAGGATCGCCAAAATGCTGTCGAGAGCCATAGTAGCATTCATTCCGCAGAGCGAAGTTACGCGCAGGAAGTTCGGCAACGAAAGATACATGATGCTGAGGAGAGGAAGCGGATTCTCAAGCGCATCGAAGACGATAAGCAGGAGCGCAAGGAGCGTGAGGCCCGAGAGAAGAAAGCACGACAACTACTAAACGAATCACAAGATAGCGAAGGCACTAGCAGTCAGACCCAGCCCATACCCCTGTCGATAAGACAACCGGGTAGTTCACGGGGAGAGTATGCCAATATCCAAGTGCGACTCTTTGACGGCTCGACAATTCGCTCCCGTTTCAAGAGTGATGCTACACTAAATAAGGAAGTTCGCAAGTGGATTGACGAGGATCGTACAGATGGATATGCGCCGTACACCTTCCGCCTTGTCTTGTCGCCTCTCCCCAACAAGGCTATCGAGCCCGCCGAAGAGATCCAATCTCTCCTTACCCTCGGCCTCGCTCCATCCGCGACACTTGTCTTAGTTCCAGCCAAGTTCGCGCTTGCTTACCCACACTCGGGCGGATTTCTCTGGCGTAGTTTGGGTGTCGTCTTCAGCATATTTGGCGCTGGGTATGGTCTAATCAGTGGTGTATTTGGTGGAATCACGGGTATGATATTCGGCCGTAGACATGTCCACCAGTCCGGGAACGAAAGGATCCCACTTCAGGATTATCAGGGGTTGGGTTCAATGAGGAACTCTTCGCGCATCAGTGGATTCCAGAATCCAGGAGATGCACGAAGAGATACACAGCTGTATAACGGCAACTCAGTAAGTCTATCCGTGAGATTCAACCCACTGTGTAGTCACTAACATTATATAGCTGAATTTTGAGCCGCGAAGAGACGATGATGAGAACCACTAGTTAGGGGGTTGCCATTTTTAGGGAGGCTAGTGTGTTATTATTGACGATATTGATGTACACTAGGATGAATGTGTATGTGGTACACTCGGACGAAGTTTGCCCTTCAAAAACTTGGGCAAGATCAGGAAAGAGAAATGATAAGGGACTTGTTAATACCGTATGCCTTGATCTACAGATTAGTCTGCGATAATGGAGATTTTATATCCGTTTTAACAGTATATGAATCTACTCTCACCGGATAATGACTAGTTTCTTCTTGCTATTTTTAACTTGTAATGAAGAAGTTGAAAAATATAGGACCAACGAGGTATACGCAGATATGAAGAGTCAATGCGTCTCTAATGGCTATCGGTTAAATGCGCAAAAAGGGCAAAGTCATGTCTAAATGCCTTCGCCTCGAATGCATGCAAATCAAGGAGCCAATCATCGCGGAAGTTTTCTATATGAGAGTAATCCCTCACCTCAAAATCCCGAGGTCGGTTCAACAATTGGCTTCATAAATCAAACAGCCACGTTGATAAGACATAGACCAAGAATATAGAGATATGTTTCCGAAGAATCCAGAGTTGAGGTATTTACTAGGGTGGACCGTCGTACATGCTGTACACTGTAAGACGTCCTTTTTGGTATGCTACGGGATGTAACGATATGCCATAGAATGTATGCCAGCAAGAGCGGCGTGTCTTTTATTTCCTCCCATCTTCCGAAGCCAAATGACCACCATCCATTCATCCATCATCGCATCTCATCCCCATACCATCATCCCTCCTCATCTCAGCACCCCAACCCCACCATCCATCCTATCCCGGAGCAATGGACTTAGTACTGGCTAGCAGCGGCCTGGCAAGCCTTGAGCTGCTCGAGGTACCAGCCGCAGATCTGCATGTTGCCGCCCTGCTCGTCCATGCACTTGGTGAAGGACTGCGTGGCGCCCTGGCAGTTGTTGCCCCACTGGCTCTGCTGCTGCGAGTTCACCTGCGGCTGCGCGGCCTGCGGCGAGGCTTCGGCTGGCGCGGAGCCGCCGCTGAAGAGACCGCCGATGGCGTGGCCGATCGAGGAGCCTACTGCGACACCACTGTTGTACATTGTTAGTCTGCGAAATGTTTCATAGTTCCGCGAAATGGGAGGGGAATGCGAGGGGAATGCGAATAAGACGGAGAGGGCTTACGCTGCGGTGCTGGCCATCTGGCCGAAGAGACCCGGGCCCTGAGAGGCTTGGGGTGCGCTGGCCGTGGGCGCAGGAGCATGGTGCTGTTGCGCGGGGGCGTAGGTCGCCGCGGGTCGGGTCTGCTGGGGAGCAGGCGCTCTCGCGGGAACGGTAGGGCGAGAGGGAGCAGGTCTAGCGGCGGATCGGTTGCGAGGCATTTTGATTTCGCGTCGTCGAGATTAACTAAAAGCTTTGTTCGGAGTTGAGAGAGTGGAAAAAAGAGCGTCGGAAAAGTTGACAGGTTTTTGGCTTGGCTTATTTTATAGGAAGTAGAAAGTTGAGAGTGGAAGGCGACGGAAAGGTTGAAACCGGCACTTCGGATTTAAAGAAAATTGCAATCGCTGCAAGTTCCAGGGCGGCAGCTGCAGAAGCTAGCGCTGTAGCTGTGGCGGTGGCCAATCAGGCACTGTCAATCGGTCATCCGTCACCTGTGTTCGGCATAGGGTTCCTTCCCCAGATCCGACGAATTGGCCTATCATTGTATCCGTGAGTTATGTAATCATGCATGTATGCGTACACCGAATTGACGTTTACGGATCCATTCAAATGTTGAAGCTTAGTGAGCTCGCTTTATCTTACAACATACGATATTGAGAGAAATATTCACGAAATAGGCTCCTTTATGTGAGTATAATGAGAGGAATATAAGGATAGGTTTTTAAGGAACTCGAACATTTGAGAGGCCAGGGGTTCCAAAGCCAACATGAAAACCCTCACTCCTCATCTAAGCTCTCTATCGAGCAAGTATAACCTCATCCAACAGGCTCATCACGTGCAACAACTACCCCTGGTAGCAGCAACGCTCTCATCACACACTACGACCAACATGAGCACTATAAATGGAGCCAATAGACAATTTTCGGTGCTTAATCGGCCTCCACCAAACTATCCCGGCCATGTTCCTCTCACCCGTCTCGAGCGCGCCGCCCTCGCCGTCGGGTCCGGGGTAGTATCTTTCTTCGACCCCTACCGGCACGACATGATAGCCGCCCTAGGCGAAGCCACCGCCTCGCCCTACTTCATCGAGCGGCTTCACCGCGCAATGCTCTCCTCCCCAACCGGCCGGCGCATCCTCCGTGACCGACCGCGGATCACCTCCGCCTCCCTCAACCTACCACACCTACGCACGCTCCCCCCTAACACAGTAGGCGGGACGTACGTAGCGTGGTTAGACCGCGAGGGCGTATCGCCGGACACGCGCGACGCGGTGCGGTATATCGACGACGCGGAGTGCGCGTACGTGATGCAGCGGTACCGCGAGTCGCACGACTTCTACCACGCGCTCACCGGTCTCCCGATCGTCCGCGAGGGCGAGGTCGCGCTCAAGGCTTTCGAGTTCGCGAATACGATGCTCCCTATGACCGGGCTCAGCCTGCTCGCCATCGCGACGCTGAAGCCGGCTGAGCGGAGCCGGTTTTGGAGTATCTACGGGCCGTGGGCTGTGCGCAATGGGCTGAGGAGCGATGAGGTCATTAATGTGTATTGGGAGGAGGAGATGGAGACGGATGTGGATGAGCTGAGAAGCAGGCTTGGGATTGAGAGACCCCCTGACTTGAGGGATATTAGGAAGAGGGAGAGGGCCGAGAAGAAGAGGTTGAAGGAAGCGGCGGCTGCGCAGGCTGTTGCTAGTTAGGGGGGCTTAAAGGCATATGGGAATCTACAAGGGACGATATCATGAAGAATCATGAAACTTAATTGTGCCATTAGTTAAACACTGTTGTACCATGACGAAATAGAGAAAGTACCCCTATTTTTTTCCTAAAAACGCCGACGCCATGCCTAATCGTGCTGCTCTCATCCACCTTGGTGTTTACCATCACTTCCTCGCCTCTATGGTTCTTTCCTACAAATCCAACAGGTCATCGTCCTCGTCATCCCAGCCCTTGCGCCTCGCGACCACGATCTTCTCTTCCTCCTTGTTATCGGCGACGGCGTTCAGGAGCTCCTTGAGCTGGGCTTCGGTGACTTTCTGTCGCAGCTGCCCCGTACGCGCGAGCATGATCAGCCGGTTCTCGACGTCGTTCGCGCGCTCCTCTTTCACGAGCCGGATGCGACCTAGGCGATCGGCTGCTTCCGGGTGCAGGATCTGGTTGAGGATGGACTGGCGCGCTTCGGCTTCTTGTCTATTACGCGCTGTTAGGGGATGTTCTTCTCGGACATTATTTGGCTTGTATATGGCCGAGTAGTAGGTAGGTAGGTAGAGGGTATGCTCACTGTTTCTGCTGTTCTGCCTGGTTTGCTCCGGAGCCGCCTCCCAGCCCGTTGCTTGCCCCGCCACCTTGCGCCTTGAGCTGCTCTAGCCGGGCTTTGCGGATCTAGAAGTTGGGCATTAGCTCTTGATGTAAATAGGTGCCTATAGATGTAAATATACCTGCTCTAATTCGGCGTCTGCCATTTTGTCGTCTTCCTCGAAGTTATTAGGTCAATATCTTAGGTGTTGATTATGTAGTTAAGCAAAGATACCTAAGCTCTGAGGGTTCAAGGTTATTGCGTCGACAGTTTTTAGCGGGGTAGGAATAACCTGGAAAATATTTCGGAGTTTACGGGCTACTTAAATAGGTACGAGCTCAGCGATCTCCCTAAATTTATTTTAGTAGCGCTTGGATGCTGCTCGCGCTAGGTAGGTGCCTGTGTTATACCCCTTTTAGATTAGCGCTAAATCACAGTTACAATATCGAAATGCATGCACAGCGCCAGCCAACAGCCACCGTTACTCCTTACTTTTAATGAAAAATAACGGTTATGTTATTTTCACCGTTAACCATTCCAGCGAGCCTTGGGGGCTGCTGGGGGACAACACGAGATGTAAGCGATATAAGAACCCTCAAGGACTCGGGCAGAGCCTACTTTCTCTTACCTACCTAGTAGGTCCTACAGAGTATGTAGGCACTCAGTGAAAATCCTTGAGAATGATGTGAAATTCTTCCAAGTTTAACTTTTATATTGTACGCTCGATCTTTAGTGGCAATCATTCATTGGACTACATACCATCCTGGTCTCTCCAAACTCGAAAATGCTTTGGGAAACGCCATCCATAGAAGGCTCTTGGGAGACCTTCCAGTCTTTCCCTCGGGGAGCTATGGCGGTAGTCTTACTTTGGGCCCTTTGGAGGATCTGGACATTCAATATTGCCCCTTCCCTCAACTCCAAGTTGCCAGAGAATCTGCCGTATACCGTTCCATGTAGGTAGTGGCCATGTATATCCGATTGATCCACAGATCTAATGAATGTTGTAGTCATTGGACATCTTGTTGGCATGTCCCAGAATTCAAACGCTATGTTCACGGCGGGTCGGTAAGCACCACCTAGTGCTTTGAATTGAGTATCTAGCTAAAGTCTTTGCATCTTTGAAGACAGTACTTCGGCAATACTAAAGAAGTTTTTACTATTACTGTTCTCGGGCAAGAATATTACATTGTTACTCGCCCCTCTAACATTCTTGAGGTCTTCCGCGAGACGAATAAGCTAGATTACGATGCCATCGCTAAAGATTACATGGAGTCTGCTGGCATGACTGTAGCTAATAATGATCGTCTTTTTGATCGTAAAGACGCGTCTAAGCATGCGATTGATCGTCTGCATGACAATGTCAAGCTTCAACTCCATCCAGGGGAGAAACTTGATATGCTTCAAAAGAGGATTCTTCAGAATCTCGACCGTTCCTTGCAGTTTAACAAGCGTATGTGATACCTCAATGCTCATTTTACTAATCGGAACTAACACCGTGCAAAGTTCCTAGTCCAGCAATACTTTCATCCACAGAAGAGGCCAAGACAATGTCGCTTTGGAAGTGGTGCAGTCACGTCTTTGTCGAGGCCACCACCACCTCCTTTTATGGGAAAAGCATATATGCCGTATGGCCGGATGTGGTGGATGACACTCTAGACTTCGACGCAGAAGCTTGGAAATTGGATTCCGGATACCCTCGGTTTGCTGCTCGGCGCATGTATTCGCTGAAGGAAAAAAGCCAAAAGGCATTTGCCGACTACGCTGCTCAGCCAAGCGAGAAAAGGGCAGACGCATGTTGGTATATGCGCGGTTTGGACGAAGCTGTGACAGGTACTGAGGTCGCGGACCAGGCACAGAGAAGTCTTCTTTTCTGGTTTATGAACCGAGTGTTAGTTGTGTTCCTCTTCGTAGTATTGGCTGATACTGATTGAACCTTAGGATCAATTCCAATGCCTTCAAACACTGTTTCTGGTGTCTCGCCTACCTCCTTCATGACGGAACCCTTCAGGCTAGGTTGACAGACGAGGTACGGCCCGCGTTCACTCCTGGCGGTGATTTGGACGTGTCATATCTGACGAATGATTGCCCGTTGCTGGAATCTTTCTGTGATGAAGTCCTTCGCATGACTGTCGCACCTATCGGTGCACGGCGAGTGGTCCAGCAGTGCGAGATCGGCGGAAAGACCCTTAAACCCGGACGCATGGTCATAATGCCATATCGGCAAAATCACTTCGATCCATACATATTCGGCGACAATTCGTCGGAGTTCGATGCCTACCGGTTTATCAAAGTCAAGAACCTGCGCCGGAATCCAGCTTGGCGACCTTTCGGTGGCGGTACGTCTTACTGTCCGGGGCGGTATATCACACGACGGGAAGTTTACATGTTTTTGGCGCTTACTTTGAACCGTTTCCACCTTACTTTGGAGCCTAGCAGGAATGGCTTGAAGCAGAGATTCCCAGCCATCGATGAATCAATCCCTGCTGCTGGCGTGCTGCCGCCTGTTCACGGCCACGATGTACTAGTGCGAGTCCATCCTCGCAAACAATGAGGACCTCGCATACTAGCACCTATTAACAATTATAATGATATCTAGCTTATGGTAGCATTGCTTCAGAAATTTGATAATAAACATATCAACCAAGATAATCTCCGTAAATGCTGTTATGATGGCTGATATTACGTAGGTGGAGCTCCGGTACTCCGGAATTCAGGAGAAAATCGTTCAGCAGATCCCAGAAACTTTTAACGAATAAAATATCAAAAGATACATTTTTGTGGCTTGCAGTCTCCTATCCATCGCTTTTCAATCGTACACCAAGGGTGTACCTAGCAGCACATATCTGGGTCACTTATTCACATAAGCGAATGTATTAATTACAAACAGCCAGCCACGGAGGCGATTGGTCTATAAGCGGACAGCATCCAATGTTGCTCTAAGCACTGACAGGCTTTATGCAGTAAGCTCTCGGTTCCTCCCTTCGATCCTTCAGCTTGACACATGTACCGGACCCAGGCATGGGCATAGGCATCTAACGAGTGACGACGTCGGAAGTCACCTATGGATGATACTCATGTCATCTTCTCTCGGCGTGAGCACATATTATCGTGCAATGGGATATATTTAGGTAATCTAAGGGTTAGGGGGGATTACGTTACTAGGACAAGTAGAAGATTACCTCGGTAACTTTGAAGTACATACAACACCACACTCCGGATCCTCGCTATAAAACCTGATTGCAGAACTGTGTAACCTAGAAATACTTCTATTATGTACCCAAGGTTGCTTTTGCAACACAATTTTCACCGCAGTTACGTGGCGAGGGAACATCATTATTTCAACTACATATGTGGTACATAGTATTTGGTAGTCTACGATCGGCCTATGATGTTTATCCGACAACACTGTCGTTCATCGTCACGCCAGCTGCTGGCCTCGATAGCTGTACCCGCAAAGTCGTAGCCTTGTCCCCAGTCCGTATTCTCGACGGAGTCGAGGCCATCTCCACGCGCAAGTCGTTTTCGGGCTGGAGCAACATCCGCGCCACGTTCATCCCGAACGAGTTCTCAACTCTGACCGATTCCCATCCACTGGCGACAGGACGAATGTCGAAACGCAGTATCACCAAAGCTGCAAATGCTAAGATGCTGTTATTGGCAAAATGACGTCCCGGGCAGAGTAGCGCGCCGCCTCCAAAGACACGAAATCCGTCGGGGTTGTGGCGCTTGCTAGGATCGGGGCCGGTCCTGCCTTTAACATGTTCTTGGACAAAGCGTCTGTGATTGAAAATATTCACCTAATACGTCATATTAGGGTTAGCATGAGAGCGGATTTTGTTTATCCCTAGGTACCATTGACTTGACTCACATCAGGACCCCATACGCCTTGCGAGTAGTGCTGTACGGACGTGGGCATGATGACGAAATTGCCTTTCTTGAGCAGATAGGTTCCGTTGAGCATGTGGTCCTCGGTCACTTGGCGTATAAGCGTGGTTCCCACTCCGTGATACCGATAAACCTCGTTGAGCGTCGAGATCAAGAGTGGACAGTGGGCTATAACGTCGGAGAGATCAAGCGTATGAGTGCCATCATGCTCCACTTTGACGGCCTTGTAGAGCTCTTGGCGGCATTCTTCCAAAATGGCCGGGTTCGAGAAGATATGATAGATCAGCCAGAAGGTACTGGGGACCGTGTTATTCACCAACGACATGGCGAACCCGACTTCTCCTCTCGCCCTATCGGACAAGGGAAGTCCTTTGGTGATGCCGTGTTCTGTGCGTGCGAGAGCCGACGCCGATGCTCCTTCCAGGTGGTGGCCCTCCTCGAAGTAATATTCGAACGCCTTGGAGAGGAACTCGCGAGCTTCGAAACTCTTCCTGGCAAACAGTTTAGGGAAAAGGCCGATGACGAAATAGCGTACGCCGGGGACGAAGTCACTGCGTTCTTATGTGAACCTGGTGTTCTCGCTGCTACAACAACAGAGTTATACTTACTACCAAGCTTGCTCGACGGCTGGGTTTAAGAAAGGATTTCTAGGACCGTACTCGCCCGTTGTGGTTGCTAGAATGATCTGATGCCTCACCCATTGGAAAAGGTCGAATTCGGCAGAGTTATACTTGCTCTGACGATTGAGCGATGACTCCATTGCCTTGAAGGTCTCTGAGAGCATATTATCTAGCCCAGGTCCCGGACCCAAGGCCGGACGGATGGCTTTATGGAAACTTTGAAAGTGACCATCATCGCTCGTGGGGTTTAAGCGCATAATTCTGTTGGTCTCTTCTGTGGTTCCAAGGAACCCAGCTGTTGCGTTTGCCTCGATAGGAGCAAAGGAGATGATCTTGATTTGACGGTCGACTGAGGGGATAAGAGCTGTATCGTTGATGATATAGCACCGAACGAAGGGCAGACGAAGGGTGCAAATAGCAAGACCGCATTGGTCGCTTGCCACTCGACGATCAGTTATGGAAATTTAGGTACCTAGAGCATAGAAGAGTGCTTACCGGAGGGACATGAAGAATCTCCATCTCTTCTCGATAATCCCAAAAATGGGGCTAAGAAAGGGGATAGAGTTAAAAACTACAGGTGGTTCTTTTGGGTCATGAGTGAACCAGATAGCTAGCCATAAAGCAAGGTAACCTATCCCAGCCCCGAGAACAGAGAACACAGGTGCAGAGGGCATTGTCAACTATGATGCCTCGGAATAAGTTGATTCGGATCGCGTTAAGCTCAAGACGAAGCACTATTTTCTACCCGCACATTCATGACGATAGAGGGTATATATATTTGTATATAAGTATACAAGTAGATCTACACGGGTAGTGTGTGTGAATGCTAAATTTAAATAGACCTACGTATAAAGTATGGTAAGTACGGAGTCAATCCATTTGTTGTAGTGGATGTATTAGTCAACGCGACAACCTCGGTGCGACAGCGGGAGCTGAAATCCAACTGCAGGTCTACAGAGGAGGTCGATCGTGTGAGTCTTGAAATAGCATCCAATGGCACAAGGCTGAGTTGGGTCATATTTTTCTTACTTATATCCCTATCCCTTTTGACCAGGAACTGAATAATTCTCTGCCAACTTTTCACGACGTAGACGAAGCTCCTTTCGATCATACTTATCTACTCCCCCTCCTTCGATCTATACCTGTACGAATATCAAGCATCCTCCTTCCCCATTTTACGATATGTCGACCTACTCAGCGGTAGTCGAAACGACCAGGACGTCGATATCTGATCACGTCATCCTCGCCCTGCTGGGCACCCGAGGTTGCCAAGTTCTCCTCATATCAGTCTTCAGCATCCTTATCGCTTTCTTGCTTCCCGCAATGGCGCAATGGGTCAAGAAAGCGGCTGGTGCCTTGAACCTTGCATTTCAGATCTCCCACATCCCGCTATCGAGTAAGTTAGGCATATTATGATGACTCTTACTCTAACGAATGGCTGTGCTGACGAGAAGAATAGGGTATCATTAGAAAAGCAGAAGCGAGCTGAGTCTGGGTGTTCGTATCAGATGGGGGCGTAAGACGGATTCTACTACGCACATAGTTAATGGATAGGTGGTAACCTGGTTTCACTATTATGTTGTTGGTTGAAAGTGGAAGTTGTTGTTAGTTAGCGTGTGCATGCAACATCCGTGCCACGATCAGGTCTTAGCTTTGAAATCACTCACCAATCCGGATTAGAGACCGGATAGGGGGGACCGGAGGAGACGGAGACGTCCCCATATTTACTTAAGCCGAATATTATGTATGGATCCATACCGCGGGGTACCTGGGGTACCTGGGGTACCTAGAATTATGAATCCCTTGAGATAACTCTACCCCTGACGTATTCATAGAGAGAACGTATGCAATATTATGAACATAAACACATGCTAATTCGTATTCGTAATGCCTAGAATCGCATTCGTCATTCTGTCATTTGGTGTAACTTGTAGGGCTGATGAAGTAATCATAAGACCCGTCTAGAACTATCGAGCCATCGAGCCATTGCATAGGCACCTACGATGTGCCAACTTAGTGGGATCACGGCAGTGATTGGCTCCCTGCAGCCGCCAAACAATCTTGGAACCGCCCCCATGTGTCTACCTGCAGCAACAACGGAAATCCTATGCTACGGTAGCAGTCTGTTAATTTATTTATATTAAATTTCAGTTATATAGAAGTTTCAATATTGAAATATGATAACGGTATTCTTATTTACCAGTTATTTGCAGTTAACCCAAAATGAACCCACCAATTCTCTTTCACCCTTTCCCGATACGAAGGCCTCGGACACTTCCAATACTTCCTTACTCACTCTTTGACTTCATATCGAACTTCTAGTTGACATCAATCCACGCCATTTTCGGGAGTTTTTGGTTATTTGACCGACTCGTGTTTGATTTCGCCCCATAGTCGATCCTCTAGAGTCAAGCTCGGCGAGGCTGTGCGTGAAGCTTCGGCTTCAGCTTCTTTAGACGTTCTCACACCATGTTTATGCGCGTTTTAGTCGCAGCAGTCGCGCTGCTCATACCTTATTTGTATAGTAAGATCCGATATAAGCGATTAAAACAGTATGCTCGTTTTGCTCAACTCCCTCCTTCGGCCATATTGGGGCATCTTCAGGCCTTGGATGAATTTATCAAACGAGCACCGCCTAAAGCTCATGCAGGTAGCCACCCACATTCCTACTAGTGACACTCATCTTAAATGCTATGACTAATTCCTAATGAGATGTGGCGATTGCGGCCATTCATAGGACTTTGGGCCGTCCACCAGTAATGCTCATAGATCTTCGTCCTATTAGCCCACCCCTAGTTGTAATAGGGAGCTATGAGGTAGCCGAACAGCTTGTGAAGGCTTCAAGTCGCTTTCCGTATAGTCCTCCTAAAGCACCAGAGACTTGGAACCATCTAGAGCACCTGACTGGGCCTACCTCGATAGCGGCTACTCAGGTGAGATGGTGTTTTCTATCATCATTTTACCTTTGCTTTTGAGAAGCTTTGGGTTGATGGCCATTAATACTTACATGTAAATTTTCTAGGGTGAGAGCTGGAAAGCGCTTCGCAAACGCTTCAACCCCGGCTTTGCTCCTCAACATCTTTTGAGCCTACTCCCTTCTATCATCGACAAGTCTTTCCTCTTCCTCCACCATCTTGATGATTTGTCACGCTCCGGAAATGAATTTTCGCTTCAAGAACTTGCAACGAATCTAACCTTCGATGTCATTGGACGTGTGGTTCTCGATATTGATATGGTTAGTAGTTTATTTTCAACGTAGTCGCTAGCCTACCTAGACAATCGAAATTAATTATCAGTAGGGCGCCCAAAGCGATAATCCGACAGATTTTATGCGTGTTTTCCACGAACTCATCAAGACTTATGCGGACGAGCAGGTAACTCTACCGTGGTGGTGTACGCCTTTTATAGAATGGAAGCGCCATCGTCTCGCAAAGCGGGCCAGAAACACACTCAAATCCATTGTTCGTGAGCGGTATGCAGAGCTTAGCCAGGCTTCCAAGTCTCGCAGCATTCTTTCCATGAGTCTCCATGGCGTTGAAGACTTAAATCCTAGGACGATTGACGTCACGTGCGATCAGCTCAGCACCTTCCTGTTTGCCGGTCATGACACCACGAGTACTATGCTGGCATGGACGTTCTATGAATTATCACGCACTCCTCATGCACTGAAAGCCGTCCGTGCCGAGATGGACGAACTCTTCGGCCCGGACCCGAACCCAGAATCCGTACGCGAACGCCTTACGGGGCCCGGGGGAGAAGAGCTTGTGCATCGTATGATCTACACCACCGCCGTTATCAGAGAAGTTCTCCGATTGTGGCCTCCCGGCGGCACGGCACGCACGACAAAGCCCGGGGACGGGCTAACAGTTACATTACCTGCCTCTCCGTCTTTGCCTAATGGTGGATCAAACGAAGTAAATTTGGACGGAGTGATGATATATCCCATACACTCCATTATCCAGCGTGACCCGGCTATTTTCGGCGATACAGCCGACGTGTTCATCCCGGAACGCTGGCTTGACCAGGACGCTACGGACAAGATTCCGGCCGGGGCATGGAGAGCGTTCGAGAGGGGTCCTCGAGGCTGTATCGGCCAAGAACTCGCGATGATCGAGGCACGCGTCCTAGTTGCGTTGACAGTGAGACGTTATGATTTCACCAAGATCGGTATCGGGGCAGCGTCGCTCAATGAAGCTACCGGACAGCCTGAGATTGGCAAACATGGGCAATACAAGGTAGCGGAGGAAATGTACATGGTGAGTTCTTCTCCGCGAAGCTTTGCAAGTATTCCGGGCTAATAAGTATACAGAAGATGCAGGTTACCTCGAAGCCGGTTGACGACATGATGATGAAGGTGAAGATTGTCGCGTAAATCGGGAGTGGATACAGTACAAGGCGGTGAATAAAAGGTAGACTGCTGGTATATAGGTGCCTATGCCGTCTATACTATTAGATTCTTCGAAATATCCTACTGCTTAACAGTAGGATACATCTTCATATGGATTATCGACATATCTGATAATAATCACTACAAGATCGGGATTATGTAGAAGTTCGGAGATTAGAACCACGTGCAGCCCCTGTAATGATGTAATATGGACTTTTTATGTGATGACATAATAAATATCATGTGATCTCGTCCGAGACTTTCCCCTCCTAAATTTTTCCAAGCTGAATCCCTAAGAACTAACGCCCCCAACTCTCGTCATTTCAAAGGTTCGCACGCTATCCACGTATATCATGGACATAACCTATTCGATATAATCAAGGAGATGGTGTCCAGTTCCGCGCAAATCATCCTTGCGCGGATAGAGATATGTGCAGCGTAACGCCGGACGGCTAATTCCTTTGTCATCACCTTGGGTAAAGGCGGCACTCAGGAGGCGGGTAATAGTAGGACAAAATCGGTTGGGACGGACACTCAATGCGGCTGAGAGGCGTAGAAATACACCCTCCTCGCAAAGAGAGGCCTTTTTGAGGCGCAGTAGTGACCTCACCTCAAAAAACGGAAGAATGACGATATCGCCTTGATAAGGTGGTCAGATTTGCTTGCGAAAACTTTGGGGTCTAGAACCTGCCAACCAACTTATGCAAGTAACTTTCTATAATCTTTCCACTGCACTGTAACATCTTGGATGGCAACGCTCCACGACGTCCGAAAAACGAGGCGTTTACCGTTGGGGATGTGTATCTATCCATATGGATCTTAATTGCATGCCTATGCCTTAAAACCCTTGTCTGTCCGCTTAGTGGTCCTATAGATTAATAACAAAGAGTGTTGCCTGTCAGATTATACCACACCACAAGGCTGAAAAGCTGTATGAAACTGTTGGTCTAAAAAGGGATTCCTAGAACCACTTATTCGGGTATCTGGGCTCTTTTCATACAACTTCATTACTAAAGCGCCCCCATTGGAGCCAAGATCGAGACTGTCAGCTGTGTATTAATCAGGAGCCATTCCTCGAAATCTCTCCCGTGAAGGATCATAACGGGAAAACCCGCTGGACCTTCGTAATGTCGGGGTGGCATCGAGGTTATTTAGAGGTTAATTGGACTTAATCCCTCCATGAGGTCTAAAGAAAACCCATGAAGCCAACAATGTGGAGGTTTGTGCTGTTGATCCAACGATCCTAGGCAGTGCTCACCCACTACCTCACCTAGTTACAGAAGGCTCAAGCTGAAAATGATCTAAGGGCATACCTATACTTCGCGTTAGGTTCCTTTATTTCATCTCGTGTCCCTTTGCTTATGATTTTTAGTCTTCTCTTCGTGCCTAACCAATATCTCGATATATCTTGAAAGAGAGTTTGTATACGCTTCCCACGTCTACTTTATACTTCTCCTTAAAATACCAACGCCATCATGGCCGTCACTAAAGTTGGTCGTACTTTACTACCACGCTTAGATACGTCCTTGAATTCCTCCGTGGACCTCTCTCAGATTCCGGCCGCGCAGCCGCCCGCCGGCGTGACGCCTAACTTCGTAGACCCTCCTTCGCTGGACACGGTATATCGTGTATCAGTATACCTATTTGTGCCTTTGATGTTTGTCTTCGTTGTTATTCGATTACACGCTCGTTTCAGGCTAGTGAGGAAGGTTGGTGCAGATGATAGTACGCATAACCCCTATATCCCTCAATATCATTGCACTGCTCAAGATGCTCCTGCTGACGCAACATGAACCTTACCTAGTTCTCTCTGTGCTTAGCGCGGTATGTTCCATATCAAACTTTAACATTTCCATATCGTATGTACTCATCGAGAAATCAGGCCTCTATCATCTCGTACTGCGCTACTGTACTAAAGCGTAAGTTAGAGATTAACATGAAATCAATCACATAATTCTAATAATCCCGCGATAGTCGTCAATCACCCCCTGGGAAGACACTTGTGGGATGTGCCTCTTAGCGAAATTAGCAATGAGTATCTCAAGGTTTGATTCCCGCTATCCTCCCAATTTATCCCTACCTCTGACATTTCAAAACAGTTGACGACCGTCGGGCTGGTGCTATACTCACTAGGTGCCATGTTCTTTAAGCTCACCCTGCTAAGCCTCTACCTTCGCCTGTTCAACCCGGTTCGCTGGGCACTCTATATGATTTGGTCAGGTGTGGCTGCCGTCACTGGTCTATACATCGCGTTTGCAATCGTCATCTTAGACAAATGCGTTCCTCGCACCGACCAGACTTGGCAATCTACCACGTTCGTCGGCGATTGCTCACCCTCACAACATACTATGTCGAAGGTGACGGGGATATTTGGCCTAATATCTGACGTGTATATCATGGCTATACCCCTGTGGCTTGTCTCTCGTCTCACTCTTAAACCGAAACGGAAGGCTGGTGTTTTGGCTGTATTTCTAACGGGTCTGATGTAAGTTATCGCATCTCCTAAGTCTACCAAACTCCTGTGTAGATTTCCATGGTACTGATTGTGCATTTAGTGCCATTGGCTGTTCCGCTGCGGGATTAGCCACACGCTACCTATGGAACGAAGCAGACGGCACTTGGGCTGTGGTATATGCACTCGGGTAAGGCACATCTTTTACACTTCCCAGGCCTATAGGACGGAAGGCTTATACACTATTTGCAAACAGTATCATCGAGTCCAATGTCGGTCTTATTTGTGCCTGCATGCCTGCTATGGTTCTGCCTCTCAAAGCCTTGGTGAGCAACGTGCTGGCCACCTGGAACACCATCAAGATCTACTCTAGATCACATAGATCACGGGACCGGAATCTCGGAAGCGAGAGCACGGTAGAGCTCTCCCACATGAAGGAACACGGTGGCCAACTCCCGCAGGCACCCAAGGGCAGCGGTACGATTTCAGGCCTCCGCACCTTCATCCGCAGAGCCTACCGGTCGACCATCGCCTCTGAGCAACGCTCGGCACCCATGACGGATACGACTACGTTTGCGACGCTGGAGTCAGTCGATGTAAATCGCGATTACCATGACCAGCTAAAAGCTATGCATTCTGTCGAATATCCGCGTTGCGCTACTTCGGGGCCGGGGTCTGCACCGCCTGGCACACCGAGGACTCCGAACAGACAGTAGGTGATGAGCAGCGTCCGTAAGTTCCAAAGAACATTTCAAAAGTGCTAGGATAATGGAACGGAAAATGGGAGGCAAGTGATGTTTTGGTTTTGGTTTATGAAGTTTATGCCCAATATTTCGAATGATTTTTCGATCTTTCTGTCGATGAGAAACGAACCTGAGAAGAAAGCCTCCGGAGAGGGGAGGGGAAGAGTGCCACTCAAGCCACACCAGGAACTCCGGTTCTACAGCAGCGTGCATCACTGATCGGGTGGCCTATCGGCACGGCGGGGTGGGATTCAGGAATAGGGGGTCTGTATCGGGTAGATACAGTAACTCTGTACTCCGTCTTACTTACACTGTCAACTTCAATGATACCTCCTATTACATTATATTCCTGGACGGTTAATTGTTTACCTACCTAGTAGTTTTCAAATCCTAGGTAGGGTATGCAACTTCAGAGGAGGCCTATAAGATCACACTAAGATTTCAACATAACATCTTGGATCAATTCAATGTTGTTTCATTGCAAAGTTATATCAGATGTGCTTAAAAGACAAAACCACCCGACCTAACCGTCAATTCAGCCTAGTAACCTTGACCGTTGACCCATGAAATAATCGTACAGATTCCACGACCGTTAACCGTTGTCATTATGTGTCGTACCCAAAATGCAAGACCGTGCCCATATGTTTCCCATTCTAACCTATCCCAAAAGAGCCCTATATCAGATAATATCGACGCAGAAAAATCTAATATAGTCGTCTCTGGTAGTAAACCCGTTCTGTACCTTCCGATAACCGTCGAATTTCCTCTTTAATCTGCCTTCTCCTCTCAGCCCGACTAATTGGTTTCTCCTGTTTCTTTGCATCTTCCTCTTGGTTGTCTTGCGTCCCTACACGGGGTTCATCGGCATCATTCTGCTCCGCTTTAACCGGTTGCTGCGGCTCTGGTTTCTCGTCCGGGAACGTTGGTCGCACGATAATAATATCATCCTCTTGAACATTATTTCTCCTGCGGCGTCGTCCTAGTCGGGGATCATCTAAGTCTACCACTGTCCCATCCTCTAGTTCCGTTGTAGACTTCTTAAAGCGATCGGGTAGGTAGATCTTCGGACTCGGTCGAGGTTCCCTGTTGACTTTGATGGCTGACCGGAGATCGCGGAGTGTTCGTTGCTGAATCGTATATCCACTGAAAAACAAAGCGGCTGTACATAACACAACTAGATGACGGGTAAATTGGTTAGATTTGCGGTTGATGTTATCTGGTATGTAGATTTCTGAGAATGGAGGGGATCGCCCATACCAATTCCTGAAGAGATCAGGACCGAAACTTGTGACGATGTCAACAACATAATCCTTCGAAATTTTCAAAATTGGAAGATATGAACGTATATATAAAATAGATAGAGGTAATTGTAAATGTCCAAAAAAATAATGTACACTTAAAATAACAGAAAACGATTTTTAAACGGTGTTTATAACAGTAAATATAATAGATTGTTTTCGATGATGACGGCGTGCGTAACTTGGTTTCGATATTCAATTACCTGTTTTGTTCCCTGCCTCGTGTCTCCCCGGCAACGCTGAATAGCCCCTCTCGGCCGGTACCCGTCTTGGCGATCTTGATCCGATCATGACCCAAGATCTTCGTTATAACCCTTGCGATGACCTTCAAAAATCATACCGCTTGTCTCATTGACGAATATAATTCGTTCAAATAGGCCAAATATCTGCGAAAATTCATATATGGGGTAATTGATGTTTATTGAATTTCCGCGAGTTAGTAGCTTAGTAGGTCGATGTTGTACAAGGTAAGCCCCTTTTCTCAATTAGGAGCTTAGCACGCTAAGTTATCGTAAAGGCAATTTCGTGCAACAGTCCGAGAATCCCATAGTGCTCAGGTAGCTTCAAACCCCCTATTCTCGACTAGTAGTCTGGAGCATGTGGAGTTTTTTCTCACGTTTGCTGGATTCTTGCTGGAATCGTGATGTGTTTCAAGATGACATCACTCAGGTCTTCTTGGGTTGATAGCTGAGATGACCCGGTTTTAATAACTGCTCAGCTTCGTGAAACGGCAACCTCACAGACTGTAGATCATGCATAAGTACTCAAGCTACTTACCATTCGAAATTGAGAGGATTCAATTCGACAGGATGAAAAAAAGGAGAAAAATTAAGGTTAACAGGTACGATCGATAGCAGAATGGCGAATAATAGTGAAGGGTAAAATTCGGACTGTGCGCAACCCCGCAATCGGAGCGGCCAGGAGTCACTTTTACGTGGGGCAAGGGGAACATCTTTTTCACAACTTTACAATACAAGACGAGCTTCAGCAAGTTTGTAAACGGTACTGTGATTGGGGACATATTTGGATTCATTTTCAGATATATCAATCTCAATACAGAAAAAGTTTATTCTTGAGTCAATTGAATCAACTTCATAAGAATCACTGGCAAAGATGGCTCCTACTAAGTAATTACCCCTCCAACAAAATTTTACCCCAATGTAGAAAATTAATACTAACGATTCACAGGAAAGCTCTCCTTTTGGGAGGTGAGAAGCATTACATGTGATGCAATTGGTCTCTGCACCATTCTAACAAATTTCATAGCCGGCTTCGTTACCAAGCCAACCATCCAGATCCTCGCAGATTCTGGTGTTGAAGTTATCGTCGCTTGCAGAACTCTTGAGAGTGCCAAGAAGTTAAGCTCCGATATCAAGAACACCCGTGCTATCTCTCTCGATGTGAATGACAGCAACGCTCTTGATGAGCAAGTCGGCCAGGTCGACGTGGTCATTTCTCTCATTCCTTACACTTTCCACGCCACCGTCATCAAGTCAGCCATTCGCAAGAAGAAGAATGTCGTCACTACCAGCTACGTCTCTCCCGCCATGATGGAGCTGGACCAGCAGTGCAAGGATGCCGGAATCACTGTCATGAACGAGATCGGCTTGGGTACGTTCTTTTCTCAAATATCTTAATTAAAGAATATAGATTGGCTAATCATCTTTTAGACCCTGGTATTGACCACTTGTGTAAGAACGTTCACAAACCGTAAATAAGGTGTATGGCATTAACCTTTTTTAGACGCCGTCAAGACCATCGAGGAGGTCCACAAGGAGGGAGGAAAGATCCTATCCTTCCTTTCCTACTGTGGAGGTCTGCCGGCCCCCGAGAGCTCTGGAAACCCCCTGGGCTATAAGTTCTCCTGGTCGCCCCGCGGAGTCTTACTGGCATTGAGAAATGCCGCTAGCTTCTACCAAGGTGGCCAGGTTGTCAACGTCGCAGGTCCTGGTAAGTGACTTAGGGTCGATATATCTCCTACTTTGAGATATTTCGCGTTTTTTATAATGATTGATGCTAACCTATGCTATTTCCAGATCTAATGGCCACCGCCAAGCCCTACTACATCTACCCTGGTAAGAAGCCCCACAAATGATGTAGCAGAAGTAATACTGACATGAATTTCAGGATTCGCTTTTGTTGCGTATCCTAACAGAGATTCTACTCCCTACAAGACCCGTTACAACATCCCCGAAGCGCAAACCATTATCAGGTACAACCCCTAAATTCCACATTCCGTGATTAAGCAATTTGTTATTAACATCCATCTTAGAGGTACTCTGCGATACGCTGGCTTCCCGGAATTCGTCAAGGTCCTTGTCGATATTGGCTTCCTCAGTGACGAAGAGCAAAGCTATCTCAAGGAAGCTATCCCTTGGAAGGAAGCCACACAGAAGGTCATTGGTGCTCCGTCTTCCGATGAAAAGGACCTCGTCTCTACCATTACCGCCAAGGCTAGCTTCAAGGACGATGGTGAGAAGCAGCGTATCTTGGCCGGCCTCAAGTGGATTGGTCTCTTCTCGGATGAGAAGACTATCCCCCGAGCGAACCCCTTAGATACTCTTTGCGCCACCCTCGAGCAGAAGATGCAATTCGGCGAGGGAGAACGAGATCTCGTGATGTAAGTAAAGCATCCCCAAATCTAGCATAATTGGAAAGTTAGGTAAGTGGATATTTACTAACATTATAAAGGCTTCAACATAAGTTCGAGGTTGAGTTGAAGGATGGCACCAAGCAGACCAGACTCAGCACTCTTTGCGAGTATGGTAGCACAGAACCGGGCGGATACTCCGCGATGGCTAAGCTTGGTAAGTATTTGAATTAAATATATCGTCCAACTTCCACTAACCGTACCTAGTCGGTGTCCCCTGCGCGGTTGCCGTCCAGCAAGTCCTTGATGGAACCCTCTCCGAGAAGGGTGTCCTCGCTCCCATGAACAGCAAGATCAACGGACCGCTGATTAAGGAGCTTAAGGAGGTAAGTAAAAGCATCTTTCTATAATCGATTTTGATTGTGCTAATATTTTCTCTTTCAGAAATATGGCATCTTCTGTGTTGAAGAGATCGTCGCGTAAAAAGGAAATAGATGAGTAGGTACCTAGTCGTTGGATAAAGTGGCCAAAGCCGACCACTTTGCCAATACCATTAATGCGTTGAAACGATGCGAAAAACACATTGCCATCAATAAAAAATTGTACAGAACCAAATGTTTTCGTATTTTGCCGTGACTTTTAGCAATCCTGCTATTTGGTAGCTATGATACTGCCAACTAGTTATCTAACAGCTTAGTATCTTCGGTGACACTCTCGGGCTTCTCTTCGCTACTGAGCCATATTCTCTTCTGCTAACCTCGAGTGCAATTGACTACCTAATATATCTAGAAAACCGAGGCCCTCAGCCCGCCGGTACCACGCCAAATCACACGCATCTCATTCGCCCTAAAGACCTAATCCCATAATATCCTTCGATGTCAGGGGGTAAACCAGTTTTTCCATACTAATCGGCCGCATATAGTCTTCAGTCCGATCACTGACCTCCCGTTCACTAACTCGTATAGAACCAAGCAGCGCAAACCCATCCGAAGCTATTTTATCAAGACCACCAGGCATAATACGCACGGGGTTCGGCTCAAGCATGCTCTTGCCATGCTCAGTACCCGAGCTTAGGAATTTGTAAAAATCAACCGCGAATTTCCTAGCTTGCGGATTCGCCGGCAGCGTCAACCCTAGAAAAAACACAGTTAGCAAATGCAAGCGGCAAGGAATAGATCAGAGTTATCACCATACCATTCAAAAACCCAACCTCAACACCCAACCCCTCCCACACCGCCCCATACGCGGGCTTTACCCGCATCCCACTCACATCGTATCCGCCGTTCGCGGGCGCCCGGATCACCGCCAACTTCCCACCGCGAGACCCGAACGTGCGTTCTACTTGCACCACGGTGGATCCTTCTGATATACAGTCTACGGCGTAATCTATACCCCGCCCGTTTGTTAGGGAAAGGACGTCCGAGACCCAGGTTGGGGATCGGTAGTCTACGAGTGCGGTGTAGGAGTACGGTTTTTGCTGCAGGAGTGCGTGTTTGGAGGGGCTGGCGACGCCGATGAGACGGATTAGGAGGGAAGAGACTTGTGAGGTGAGGTGGAGGAGTTGTGCCACGTACAGGCCGAGGGAGGTGCTGGAGCCGTAGACTAGGATGTTAAGGGGTTCCGCGGAGGCGGGGTTGGAGATAAGGGGGGAGGGTGGGAGCGATGTGCTGAAGGGACACGGCAGCCCGAGACGCCCGAAAACTGCTTGTGCGGCGGTGAGCCCGCACATGCTTACTGAGGCGGCCTGCTCCAGGCTTAGATGCGAGGGGACGTGCCAGACTAGGTCCCATGGGATGGTCACGTATTCGGCGAAGGCGCCGGGGCGTTCGTTAGTCGAGCATGCTTGATTTTCTATGTCTTAGCCTCGTGCTTTATGCAAAGACTTGCTTTTTCGATTTTGGGGCTGGCTGGACTTACCTCCCTGCAGAAACCCCGCCACGCGCATCCCGATCGGGATCTCTTGCGCTTCCGCCGCGCTTCCCCGGTTAACGACTGTTCCGGCGAAGTCAGTCCCGAGGACACTCTTGCTTCGCAATCGGGTGCGCGGCGAACATCCAGTCTACGGGATTGAGAGCCACGGCGGCAACGCGGATTAGCAGTTCGTTTGGGTCCGGAACGGGTATGGGGAGTTGCTCCACTTGGATCGAGGGTGATTTCGGGTGGAGGGTCAGGGCTTGCATCGTGGCTTGCGTGGGAGTGCACATGGTGTTTCGGATAGAGAGAATGACGTCGGTTAGTGATAGCTAAGTGGTGGGAAATCATTGAAGACTTGAACGAAGGGGGTTTCGGGAAAAGGGGCTTAAATAAGGTATGTTGGCTTGACTTGTGAATATTGTCAAATTGCTATACTCTGCCAGTCGTCTTCGGCGTTAGGCGTATTAATCTCTGTCTTACTAACACAGACTCATTCTATACTGGATCGAGTATTTGGCATAATGCACATAAGCTGAGTCTATCCAGGCTAGGCCAAGTCCCAATTCTATTCATGAACTATATTGCTGAATAATAGGTTCACCTGGCGGGTTTCTTCCCGCTCGGTATCCCGTAGACGGACTTTTGAAGGAATTCTCCCATCGGATTCCGTCGGATGCTTTCTATCTCTCAAACTATTGGACGATGACAACGCCTCCCACGAGCGCCAAGACTTTTTACTTCCTGATTGAGAATGTGTTGCGTGTTCTGATTGGCTAGACTCTTGACGGGGGGTGAGAAGATCGTCAGTAAAAGGTATGAGTCGTATGACTAAATTAGTGATGTTAACAAGTTCTAGCTTTAGTAAACATTATATTATTTTGGTATATCTATATAAAAGTTTCTATATATACATTTCGAGTAATTAACCAGCTAGAGCGGGATACTCTTCATGCGAAGCAGGCAATAAACAAAAAGAACGGAACCTGTCCTCGCGGATATCTCAAACACGTCTACAGTGGTCTTGACCCCTCTGTTGCGCTCAATATTACACGAAACCTGACCTCTTTCCGCATACGATACAATTATACAATCTCTGGTGCGATTACTGCAGACTTTGGCCGCGCAGGGTTGTATTCGATATCTATCCTCGTGTTTTTGATAATCACTAGCCTCTGGTTTGACGTTTCGTCGCACTTGCTATTACTATTTGCCCAGGGGCAAAGGTCTGCCCGGCAAGTCGTTACTAGCGTATTGCCACGAGAAGATGGCCCCATGTTCTGCAACTGAATCGGTCGGGAAGGCTGGGGAAGGACAGCAGGAGGAGGGGTGGCGGGAGGGAACTGTTGATAGTTGCAGCGGCTTATTGAGGGACTGGCATCCGGCTGGTGGTCGTGACGATTGTTGAAATATGTAAGCTTCATGCGCCGGGAGGTTTCAGTTCCTACAGTCATTTTTCGAAGTAGCGGCTGTAGGGGAGGGAGAGAACCTGCGATAACGCCGATGCCGCATTCGACGACAGACCAAATAACCAGACTCCCGCCCTTTTCTATAATGATGTTAATTGTCAAGAACGGTTGCAGGTGGGTGTAATGGGTTAGTGCGGATTCACTCACGAAGGCCATTGTCAGGCTGGACGTAAATGTGCTTGTAAATGTGTATATAAGGTAGTCGAACACACGTGGAAATGCTAGCCCTGTGTAGTTGTATAGGTCAGTTGTCAAGTCTATTTTGTTCTGTAGAGAGAAATAATTCTCGAAAAGGGGTTAGGGGTAGAGAGAAGGGGACATACAAAGAACCAAGGGCTAGGACAAAAATAAGCCAGATCTTGACTTTAAGCTTCATGTTCAGATTCCACAGCATAATAGCGGGAAGGATCGCGCATAACCAGTCGGTCAAAATAGAGCTGACTGCGACCGTAATGGACATCGCGCCAACGCGGGCGGTCCCATCGCAATCCGCATAGTTCAAGTTCCAATTCGCCGCGATTGGTTTGCATGCTCCCATTACAGCCGTAAATCCAAATATCCCGGTGAAGAAACTGAGGAACATAATGCCCCAGATAGGTACGACGAAGCGCTTCTGTCTCGTTATACGGAGAAGTGCAGTACAGACGCTAGCCTTGATTAACGGGACGCAAAACTACCCAGCGTGATATTAGCTGCGAAAGTAATTATTCTGTCGTGGAGGACTAAACAAACGTACCATATAAAAACATTGGAACAAGAAAAAATCTGAACACGGGTAAAATATAGGTAAGTCTGTAATCCTTCTTCTGTTTCATGATATTTAAAATTAAAACATACATTTCAATCCGTTCTCGTACGTAAGCATTGTGGAGTCATATCTCATGATGATATCGTCGTCGGCGCCGAGACCCGACAGACAGGCGACGTGCCCAAGGACGCAGCAGGTGATGAACAAAGCCTATAAGAGAACGAATTCCTTATATTAGTTGCAATTACCAAATTCAATCTAGATATATAGATACCCTAATGATAAAATAATTGAAGACTTACAAGTGCTATTACCATGAGGTAATCATCTCTACCGATCGCGCCGTTTCCGAGTCTCACCCAAAGTCGTAAGGCGACGACTATCATAGCTGCGACTCCAAGAACTACAACAGCTACCTCAATACGTACACCAAGCCCTTGCGGCATTGAGATGCCGGAATTTCTCATGGTGCCGTATTTCCTCCTCAATGTTGGGCGTAACATATGAAAGCCTGTTCACCCTGTGCGCCCGGGAGGAGAATCCAAGATGATATATACCAACCAACATTCCAAAAGTCCCACATGTTCAACGAGCTCTCAAGCATGGATCTACTTGGTATACTCTATATGGATCGATATCTTCATCCCTTCATAACGCGGTAACCAGAGGTATCCATGAAAACTTTCTTTCTATACTGGGCCTCATCGTACATCGAAGGCGGAAGCCAATGGACCCAACTAGTCAAAGCGAGAAAAATATGACATATCCCCAGATATTAGGAAATTGTTTTTCGCTGTATTTATGTGATCCCAGTTATTAACGATGGGGCCTTGAAGAACTTTGCATTCTGTCTGATATACCAGGGCAGCCCTAAAGACCGGTCATGGGTCCCTGCCGAGGTGATACAGAGCTCCATCGAAGCTCATTCTGCCGATAGAAGTAAGTATGCGCTCCACGTAGTGGCCGATATAGGATTGTTGGTTAGTCTCGGTGATTCAATCGTGCAGGTGTCGTACCACAGCTATGGAACCGGACTTTGGTTTGTTTATAGTGGTTATAAGACTTTTCTTTATGTTTGATTCCGGCGTGATGGATATAGCAGGGTCCATGCCTGTATACATCATCATCTAATACAGCGCGGACACCTTCCGGAGACCCGCCATCGAGCCCTAAGCCACCAGCAATTATTTTTTTTTATAGCTGATGGTAACGCACTAAGGTAAGGGAATAAGTGATGCGCGTAACATACTTACATAATAAGGCGTGCCTATAATAGAAAATTAAGAAGCTAGAACACGGAATCGATCCAGTTGGTAGGTGGTTGCGTCCGATAGAGTGGTAACTACTCTGCGGCTATGAGTTCCCGCGTTCCGTAGCCGTAGCATGCCAGGAGGTATGTATTAGGACCGCTCTGGATCATCCAACACCGGCGGGGACCTTACAGCTTGTGGACTTAGATATCGGTATGATATGTTATCACAGAGAAACCTAGTACCTAGTAGGTATGCTATATTTTAGAGCTTAGAGTCTAATAGATATTTTGGATCTTGGCAACAGTAGGAACTCCTACAGGATATTGAATCTTCAACGAACGTCGAACATGCCTGACTCTTGAGGTTCTCATATAAGTTCGACCGCAAGGTATACATGGGCGTAAACGATAATTGCAACATACCTACCTAGGTATTTTAACCTACCAGATTTCTCATCATCTTTAGGTGCCAACTGAGAACTTGGGGAATATGGGCCTAAGTAAAGATCCTAGTTTTTTACATGTCATATTAAGAAAACAGTCTTATAACATGGGGAAATCCTATATTGTTTAAAAGTTATACCACATATATCTCCTCTTCCGCATTCTGGCAGGCTATTCTACCCCCACGCTTACTCATCGGGCGCATCTCATTAGTAGCGCCGAGCGAGCGATATGGACCGGCAGCTTCGCCCGTACCATGAGTATCTGATGTCCTAGTCTTACTCCATATGTCTGGTATATGCTTTAGTAACGGTCGCAAGGCTGCCGCAGACGCCGCGAAGGTGGCTAGCCCCAACTCGATATCAGCCCAGAGGAGGAGATCGTAGTGTAAGGCCTGGGCTTCTTCACCCTTCGCCGTTGATAGCCTAATTATGATGACTAGTTTGACAATCGTGGCGGAACTTGCGCTATAAAGGAATAGAATACCAACTAATTAGCTAAGGTGAAAAGAGGGAAGTAAAGGGGGAAGGATTAAAACGCACAAAGCCCCTAACCCCAGTAGCAATATTACAGATATTTTCAGTCTTGTACTCATGCGAACCTTTCTGAGTATATATATCGGTAACAGCGCATAGAAGTAGTCGATCATGATGTTGGTGACAGTACGGAAATAACCAACTTGCGTACATGCCTTGCTCCCGGCCCAGTTACTAGAGCCGCTCTGAGCGCAAGGCCATGATGCAAATATTGTCATGACTATCGTCCATATAGTAACAACAGTCATAGACCCTATCAACACCCAGCGTAGCTGTTTAGTCGACGCCAATCGGTAGAGGACCAATGCCACAGCTAGCTTTACTAGACCAGCACTGATGTATAGTGCCAGCTGATTGGCGAATAAGAACTGGAAGTTGATCGCAACTTATTAGTCCCGCGGTCGTTATAAGAAGGCTAGAAGGGTTATTTACCTGCGTTGCTTTGGTTTTATCGTAGTATGGTTGTTGGTCTATCGCAGCATAACCGTATCGCATAGAGGTGAAGCCCATAGCGCATGATATAATGAATCCAATCTAGAAGTTACATCCACGTCAGCTACATACCCTCGCATGTTTATCGAAAAAGTGATGTTACAAATGTGATAATGAGTACGACATCGTCTAGTCCAAATCCGCGTGTAAGCATCTTCGTTCGGACATAAAGGCGGGCGGCTATGGCGATGCTATCAACTATCAGAAAGACCACCATAGCTGCGATGAGGTCTTCTCGGTGACCCATATTTTCTGGTTGTCCTTATTGAGAATCAAGCGCTTGATCAATCTATTGAGCTAAGCTTCAAGCACATCGTTGGCGTGGAATAGCATCAGCGTATGAGAACAAGAACAGAAGGGGGATGTGGGGGACGCTTAGCAACTTATCCAAGTCCGGATGAAATTCTAGTATGACTGGAGTCCATATGGATGCTGAATGAAACCTGCCGGGAGAGAAGAGGCGGACGTGGAGTATTACAGGTCCTACTTAGTCACTGCTATTTTGCGATACATATTCCGGCGAGCATCAGCTCTCCCAAACTGTAACCATCCAATACGTAATTCGTAAATAGGCATTTCAGCTGAGCTAGCGAATGGTATGATTTCTACCACGAGACACATGATTACCTGGATCTTCAGATGGTCGTGGGATTTGGAAGATAAAATACACAAGTGTAAGAACGCTCGGGCGACATGTCAGCTTGATAGACCGAGACACCATGTCTGTTACTTAATCAACACACGATCGGCGCGGGTCGACTGTCAGCAGCAGTGAAGGCGGGTATGCAATGTGCTTGGATCCGTAGGTTAGGGAGGGCAGGGCTTGCGGGAGCTGAACTCCAGTGTAACGCTGTCGTCGGCACACCACATATTCCCGCGAGGCAAGGTAACATTTTAACCTTTAAATGGAGAAGGTGTCTCTTCTATTCACAGTTGTGATATAACAAAAGGAGGTATTCTTGATAGAGATACCGAAGACTGAGACATGGATGAGGACAAGGCCTTCGCTAATGCAACTACCGCTGGTACCTATAGTTGAGTAATGCATATCACTCACTGCGAACCCTCTGCAACTTCGTTACGGTCGGACATGCTATAGGTGGGACAAGTTCTCATAACGGCGTTGTGGCGTTGCGCAATGGAGCTGTATACCGAAACATGGCGTCGCCTACTGAGATCCGGATCACCAAGAGATACTTGAACTACCTCCCACCAGATTCATCATATTTGGGTTCTTGATGCTTTTCCCGTATTCTAATGCAGCAGTAAGCGAATCGGTAGCGTTAGTGGTTGGATGACGAGGCAAACCTATCATAGTTAGGTACCGCAGGATCTCGAATTACCTGCTAAGACAAAACAATAGAAAACACACGTATGATAGACTCATCTCTGACTCGCCAACCACCTGTGTAGATTGTTTCCAAGAATCTTGATGAAGAGATGAAGAGGGGTAAAAAAAGCATTCGATTGCATGGAAGGCTTCGAAATACCACCCTCCTTTAGAAAAGTAACCCCCCCTCCATGTCTTACATTGACGGAATAATAGTAGCCCGTTCGTTAGTGGGATAAGAATAAAAAGCAAGTGGCTATTTGTGCAGATCTAGATTGGCAGCGGGAGAACGGAAGGGAAGGATGCTGAAATATTCTCTGTGATGAGTGCTGCGTTGGTGAGCTGACGAGCCGAGGCACCGGATTTCATATAGATTTCAATCTTAACCATCAGAATGTATCAGCTTTTCTCAACAAAATAGTGATTGATTCTCTCGTACGAAACAGCCAATGCGATGATTATACTTGGTGTAGGTAATATCCACACATTATTAATCATCCCTGAGTCCTGCAAGAGGCACAGCAAACAAAATTCCCGGGTGGGAATAAGAATGACGTAATTCCCCCCAAAAATTAAACAAAGTAAACATGATGCATTTCTTATTCAACATTTCGATATGCTTTTGAGTATCACATAAACCACCAAAAAGAAGAAGGCTTCATGGTTTGATACAAACTCGTCGGCTTAACAGGCGAATTTCGGGACTAATTCCGGAGCGCGGCGAGACGGGATGGTCTTTGTCCACTATCCTTGTTTCCAGAGCTTCGCTGCCGCCGATCCGGTAAGCTGGTAAGCTGGTAAAGTTGTCAACTGCGTGAGCTTGCATGGCCAATTTCCGGCCGAGAAAAACAAACTACCAACACGTCTTACACTTACCGTCATCTTTCCTTCCCCTTTACATATCTGTGACTTTAAACTTCTTACAGCCACGTACTTTCCCAGCATTCCGTGACACATGCAATCCCGCTCGGTTGAAGGTTCCTTAGGTTCTTGCGGTGGTCGTTTAGTGCGAGACAAATCCTAATCGATTTGCGAGGATTGGATCGGATCACATAATTTGAGGGGAAAGGATTAAGGATATATTACGTAGTAAAGAAGAGCGAAAATGAGGATACCGACATTATCAAGCTTCGCAGAAGTTGCCGTCATTTCGACACTCCTCGCCAATGTAGCAGCAGCTGAGATAAAGTACTCGACATGGATGGCCTCAAGCATCATGTCGCGCAGCCAGGGCATCATGACCGGCAAAGGCGGTTCCTCAGAGCTCCTCCAAGCAGGCATCACACAACGCGCGCTCACCGCCCTCGCCTCGCAGTATCCGAGCGATAACATAAGCTCCGCTGCGCAAGCCTACGTGCACCGGAGCGCGGCATCCGTGGCCCCCTTCACGCTGAACGCAAGCTACGACGCGCTCTCGTACCCGCTCGACCGGCTGTCCACCGGCAACGCGCTGCTCGCTCTATACGCGCCTAGCGACGCCAGCACGTCGACCTTCCGCTCCGCGGCCGACGCGCTACGGCAGAGCATCGACTTGAACCGCCGGAACCCCGAGGGCGGGCTCTGGTACTTCACGTACCCGCAGTGGAGCTACCTCGACGGCATGTATTCTCTCGCGCCCTTTTACACCCTATACTCTATCGCCGCCGTCGGCTCTTCAAACAACGGTAACGGCAGCAGTAAGGACGCGAACGTGACCGCCGCGCTAGATGATATGGACTTCCAGCTCGACCTGCTATGGACGCACACGCGGAACGCGACAACAGGGCTCCTAGCGCACGGCTACGACGCCTCGAAGACAGCGGTCTGGGCAGACCCACAAACGGGCGCAAGCCCGCACGTCTGGGGCCGCAGTCTGGGATGGTACTTCATTGCACTCGTCGAGACGCTCGAAGCGTTACCGAAATCCGCGTGCGTCGTGCGCGGCAAGATCCTCGACAAATACCGGATGCTAGCCGGGGCGGTCATCGAGGCCGTGGACCCGGTGACCGGGGGCTGGTGGCAGGTTCTGGATGAGCCGGGCAAGGAGAAGAATTATATCGAGTCGAGCGGGAGTGCCATGTTCTCCTACGCGCTGCTGAAGGGTGCGCGTTTGGGGTACCTGGGAGTAGCGAATGAGACGTTGGCGGCTAAGGCGACCCATGTTGGTGTTCGGGGCCACGGGTACCTGACCCAGACGTTCTTGGTCAAGGAGGCGAACGGCACATTAGGGTACAATGGGACTGTTGCCGTCTGCAGCTTGAACTCCACGGCCAGTTACGATGTAAGTGACATAGTCGATGCTTTTTGTTTTGTCAAATCAGAGATTGGGAGGCTAATTTTTAGCTGTAGTATTACGTCGGACAACCCATCAACTACAACAGTGTGCTCGGATCCGCTGCTTACGTACTCGCGTCACTCGAAGTTGAACAATTGCAGATTTCATGAGTGACCGGTCGATGTTTTTATGTACATACAAAAACTGCGTAGTATTTGCTAATCTATAATGATAGTAATATCCTTTAGGATCTTGCCGTGCTACGATGAGCTTTGATCTTATGGGTCGAAACGTGATGTTCTCATCACCCCAACTCATACCAATTGTCCGGTATAAAAAGTCTTATTTTAAGATGAACTCAGATTCTAATAACAATGGATGCCCCTACTTTAGTTAGTATAGGTGCATACATATAAATCGTCGTCCCAAGATTCAAAATGCATAGCGTTCTAGTTCAATAGTTTAAAGATAGAAAGTTCGAAATCTAGATATTACAGAATAGCCTCAGACTTTTTGCGTAGATATTAAAATCCTGCCTGGTAATTAGTAATTGAAAACCACCTGAGCGAGCTGTAAAGCCTCTCTCAGCGATCTGCAAATTGACCATCCTCAAACCTCACCAGTACCAGGAAATTAGTTCTTTAGCTAAGTAGCTTAGGCGAAGAATCTTGGATAAATGGGCGGGACTCACCATGCGCGATCATTGGCACGTGGCTCGAGAAGTTGGGACGAAACCAGGATACGGAATCATGAGAAGATCGCCCGACTCACAGGAAGCTGAGGAAACTCTCATGATCCGCGTGAGCCGCAGGCTAGATCCTCTGACAAGTATCTAGTACCAAAAAGCGGTCTTGTCCGTCTCGTTATCTCGCTGCCTTCGTGGAACCGGTCATGCAAGTTCTCGCTACGAAGAGCTCGTTTTCATCAATTATATATTGGAGTAATCGATGTAATAGCCCGAATTGGAGAATTTTGGGTCGGCGAGATGAACTTATATGAAGTTTGTGCCATCGGATATTGTCCCGTAAAGAGGCTGAATGGCCTCGTCAGATTTTGTGGGGCGGTGCCATCATTGACTTGGGCAGCAATCACCAATCAGGAGGGAAATCCCATACCAGAACCTTCCAAACTGATTTTCTCAATGTGAGCCTCGGTTTTGCTGAAATATGTTGTCACACCTCTCGCCTATGGCAATATGCGTATCATAGTATCTCATAGTCTAGAACGCGTGGAAGTCAGGGAACGGATGCCGTCGATGCGCCCAAACTTGTGATTTCAGTCAAATCCAGCAGTTCTTGGCCAGAATATATACTCTTCGGAAGAGCCTTGAAGAGGAAGGTGACTTTTCTCGTGAAAAAGCTCGTTGATGAAGGATTCGAGATCAGGATAGCGGCTTCTTTCGGCCCTTCACGACGGTAGGCAGAGTCGCTCGTGTTGTGATGGGTTGAAGGATGGCATATCATACCATCAAGACCTCATACTAGCCCATTTTTCTACGTCTGTTGACTTAAGAAATGAAGATTTAGGTATGGCCATGAAGTTGAGAACTTATGATGTATGTCGAAGGACTTAAAAGAAGAGACCTTGGCCATTGAGCTTGGATTTCTTTCGGGTTTTGGAAGGGCCGTCCACATGCTTGATAACACTCTTGTAAGGTGAAACATGGGTAAAGACCGTGGCCTAGACTTAATATAAAGAAAGGTTATTCTGAAAATAGCACTAGGCCTTCACACAGAGTGAGAGCCCGAGCCACACTTTAATATAACCGTACCGTGAAAACTGGTCCCCGAAGCTGCACCTCGGAAACCGTCGTCTCATTATATGCAGTCATTTGTGCATTGGGAAGACATGACACGCTCCGGGAGGATGGAATGGACCAGAAAACAATGGTCGCCCACGCGGAGCATGGTTTCTTAAACGGGTGACAGTCGTGAGGTCTCCAATCATGCAGGTCCAGCACTATTTAAAGATGAGTGAGGTCGAAGATAGTGATAGATAGGTAAACAACGCGTATATATAATCTACGGGTGGTTTCCGTCGCGACTGAGTTTATGTTGATCATCAAATCCTATCCACCATTAGCTTGTCCCTCACCAGAAAAACTTATCTTCGAAAATCAGGTGAGCATCCATTCGCACCACAGCAGATTAGATGAAGTCGTATGAAACTAATTGGTCGAAAAAGAACATTCAAAATGAAGGTCTTCATCGTTGGGCTCCTTGCGGCCGTAGCCAGGTAAGCGACCCTGATATCCCTCGTCAAATTTGGTGATGAGCCTCGCAAGGCTAACAACAATGCAGTATCGCCAATGCTAGTCCCATGCCTGACCCAGACGTTACAGAGCCTGAACCTTATTGGCCGCACCCAACAAGGACGTCGAGCTTAAGCTCGTTGAGCTCTTCGACTTCGACATCATTCATCATCAGCATCACTACATTGCCGGGAAACTCGCCCACCCCTACTCTCGGTGCTTGCCCGACGGTGACGCACACAACTCGGCCAAGCGATTGTTCTCCGATGCTTTGCCCAGTACCTGGTTGCACGGAGGAGAAGGAATTAATTATCCCATGCGGCTGTTCGGGAGTCAAAACTGCTCTTTACGTTGACGGGTGTCAAACTGCTTGCCCTGCGGGATGTATTACCCGGCTTATGACTCTCACCGCAGCTTGCGATACTCAGACTCTAGCCCCAACGCCAATTCCGACAGCGTCCTGACGAGAGAAATCAGCCAAACAGGCATGGTGCCTAGTCTGATGTTTCATTTGCCAAAAGTTATACACAATATGTTCATGCTTTTTAGTCAAACACTTATCAATAAATAAGCAGGTTTTAATTGCTTTTTGACGATGAATTATGAGTGAAACCTTGAAGTTGATAAGTTAAGTTGAAGATGGGAAGTCCGTAGTTAACCTTAGGAGACCTTTAACGTTTCCAATACCAAGCCACGAAACTATGCGCTAATCATTCACTAAAATGACGCTACAACGGATGCGTTCCTAGCGCCGGTATTACTGTGGCGTAGTAACTTCTCAACTGGCTATCCCGCTATTCCAGCCTTCCCAGGGCATTGGATGTGCCAGGATTCAGCCCACTATTAGCGGTAACGACGCCCCCATTCTCCACACCTTATCTGGAACTGGCCTCAACTCAATTGCCCTCGTGACCTCGTGGTCAATGACATGTACCCCTTAACTGACACTACTATATATTTCGTTTCTCTTCATATTTCTTGCATAGTTATTCTTTAATCTTATTTTTTGAGGGATATCATATATTTGAAGAGTATTAACAATTCGGACAAGATGACTTCAAGATACAGGGTGGAATGTGAGTTCAATTGGCTATATCCGGCCTATTTGCTACCCTACGAGCCCAGTCACTAATACGGACATAATAGATGCGTTGAAGACGCACAGAAGAGATCAATTTATAGGTAAGATCTGTTTTTTTTTTTTTTTTCATTCATTTCTGCCCAATTCATCCTACAATGTATAATCATTATTGGAAATGAGTTCCTAGATATTCACCATACATAGGTGCTAGGTACCTAACTATTTACCAAATGAATAGCATCTCCGATCTCATAAATCGTAGTCAAAATTTCATTGATATTCAAATAACTAACGATTATATACATATAGAATGGATCAAGGGATTGCTAGCTGTTCCATTCGTGTTGTATTCCCAACCGACGGGAGTCTTCGAGACGAATGGCTTCAACCTCACACAAATGTCAGAAGAGGCACACAGGCGGTATGCCGAGATCATGAGGGACATCGAAGTGATGATCGATGATCAGTGTACGTTTCTCCTCCTCACCTCCTCATCTTACACCATCCATCTCCTCACTCCTTCTCCTCTCCTTCCCCGCGCCCAGAACCAAGTTTATGCGACCACTTACTGACAAATTTCCCACAGTAATGCACCAATTAGACTCTAGCAGGGTTCCCTCAAAGCTCAAGCTCCTGGTGCCTACTATAGGCAACTTCTTCACTCGGCTGCCACTCGAGGCCGCCTTCAAGTTCCAGGACCGCAAGCGGTACATCTCATCCCGGCGATTTGTGTCTCCTTCCTTCAACGATGTCCGCCTCATTCTCAACACGGCCCAGCTCATGGCCGTGACTACCCACACGAGCCTGCGTCTCGCCACTTTCGACGGAGACGTGACGTTGTATGATGACGGCCAGAGCTTAGAGCCCACTAGCCCGGTGATCCCGCGCATGATCGACCTGATGCGGAAGAACGTCAAGATCGGCATCGTGACGGCGGCCGGGTACACCACCGCGGACCAGTACTACGCGCGGCTCCACGGACTCCTGGACGCCATCGCCAACTCCACAGTCCTAACGCCGCAACAACGACAAAACATCATCATCATGGGCGGCGAAGCAAACTACCTCTTCGAATTCAGCCCCACCTCACCACACCTCCTCTCCCCCGTGCCTAGGGAGCGGTGGTTAACGGCGGAGATGGCCTCGTGGTCGGACTCCGGTATCTCAGCGCTCCTCGACGTCGCCGAGGCCGCGCTGCGCGATTGCATCAAAAACATGCACCTACCCGCGACCCTAATGCGCAAAGACCGCGCCGTCGGCATAATCCCCCGGGACCCCACCGTCCGGATCCCCCGCGAGTCCCTCGAAGAAACCGTCCTCGTGGTGCAAAAGATCCTCGAGCTCAGCGTCGGCGGTCGCGACTTCGACAACAAAGTCGTTCCCTTCTGCGCCTTTAACGGCGGCCGCGACGTCTTCGTGGATATCGGTGATAAAAGCTGGGGCGTGTCCGTATGCCAGCAATGGTTCGGCAACGGGAACGGCAATGGCGCGAGTGGAAACGGGGTCGGGGGTGACGGGGAAGGCGCCAGGATTAGGCCCGAGCAGACGTTACACGTCGGAGACCAGTTCCTGAGCGCGGGTAGCAACGACTTCAAAGCCCGCAGCGTGTCCACCACTGCATGGATCGCGAGCCCGGCTGAGACGGTCGAGTTACTAGACGAGCTGGCGGATTTCATGGGGAAGAAGCTGAGCTAACCGCTTACCATGACTTCCTACCGCCCTCGTTATTTCTTACGATACGATACAAACGATCACGGGGAAGCGAGTGAAAAATTGCGAAGTTCAAAAAACGGGGAAGGGTCCGGAAAGGCATGTTTGGCGTTTTGGGATGCTACATGGACGAATCTAATGGAGGAACACTTTGGATCTGATATGAGAGCTCAAAAGTACCTAGGTAACTTATACAACTATTAATTATTATAGATGGCCAGTTCGACCAAGGCATACTAGTAACATATAGAATTCAGCTTTCTAGTTTGAGATTCTTGAATTAGTATACTGATATTGTGTTATGTTAACTTGATCATTATCAACCATGTGACTTCGTACTCTCTTCATTTGACAAATATTTGCGTAGTTCTCAACCCAAACCCGCGTTGGCCTATCAAATTGGAATGATACATGATGGCGACATTCAGAACGTCGAGAGCCGTAATCGAACGATAAATTGGCATGAAAAATGCCGGTGTTTGTATTGAACTTGGGAGACCAGTTGCCCGGTCCACGAATGTAATAGTCCGAGGATTCCTCCGCTCGCTGATAACAATTACTTCAATAAAACAGGTCCCTTTCCTATGCAATTCCCTCGCTGAAGACAGGGCTATGGCCCAGGTATAAATATCTAGAATGCAATGTGTAAAGTCCCGTCTTGTCGCAATTTTTCTCTTTCTCCGTCCAGATGCCAATCAATCAATCGAGCTCGCCGTATCTAGATGCTTCTCGGAAAGCAATCGCCCAAACGAAAAAAAATTCAAACGGATAAACGCTGCCCCTTACAGATAATTATGGGGATGATATTCCACCCAACATTGCGCCCTTTTCAATGCATATTTCGTCGTCCTTCAAGTTCCAAACACCGTGACCTAAGCCAACCCAGAATTTCCTTTGTGCAAACCAGAGTATTAAAAAATTTTTGTCAATGGGTATCGGGAATCTGGAAATTGATGCAAAATCTTCGTAGTGCGTATCCACACCTAACCAACAAGCAGCCCCCGCTGTCCGTATCAAAAAAAGCGCCGGGAAGGACAGATAAGTAAAAAAACGATAATTCTATGTGCACAGAACGTAAATTGCGAACGAGGTTGTATACGTCAACAACATCGATCAACGGAGAAAATTTAAAATCCTTGTTTTCGAAGTTGACCCAATGGTGCACCGAAGTTATTGGACGGTTTTAGCTTGAGAGGAATCTCGATATCCTCTTCTTCCTCCTCCTCAGCTGGCTCCCCGTGCGGCTTCCCGTGGGTGTCGTGAGCTCCATCGCCACTAGCCTTCGCGATAGTATCACGGTTTAGCTCGGGAAAGTCCGCCTGCTGTGAAGCCTGGTCTTCGAGTACAGTCGGGCTAAGATTGTTGATGACGACGTGCTCGAGTTTATCTGCCAAGGCCTTAAGGAACGGCTCGTCAGCTGCGGGAAGATTTCTGAGTTGCAGTGGCCCTTTCAACTCCGGGTCATGCTCACGCGGAACTAAGACAGGTAGGGGCCCTTGTCTGTCGGTCACAGGTTCGTTACCAGTATCCGATTCAGCGCATGCTTCCACGATAACAAAATCAGATCCTGGTTGGCCGTGATCGGGTTGTTCCAGAGTGCCGTCTTGAGCGGCATCCAATGGGGGATTTTTAGGGGTTTGTGTGCCAGAGCTATTGGATGTGTTGGTTGCTAAGGTAGATTCGACGGTGTGAAGACGAGACAGTGACATGGAGTGATTTGGCGTGTGCCCAGCGTGCATTGTGAGCCTGTCGGACTCGGGAGCCTGTAGAGCCTCCTTGGTTAATTCGGCTGGCACCACACGTGCACGAGCTAGATCTTGCTTAGCTGCGGTAGGTGGCGAAAGCTTCTTTAGCCCAGCTGGCGGCGAGAGTGGTTTTCCGTCAGTAAATGTCGTTTTCTGGACAGCATTCGGCCTTAAGCGGATCCCTTCCAATTCAGGCATGACCTCTTGGATATCGATCGATGGAATTCGTTCTTCCTGAGTGTTTGGGGACGCCACACCTGGCGACGGGCCTTGCATACGCGGGTCTAGTGGGATGAAAGGTTGCGATTCCGGCATCGTCGAACCACGAAGGATGTCGGGCACTGTGCTTGCCGAAGGTACCGTATTCGGAGATGTGCCCTCTGATGAGCTCTGTGGCATATCTGTCGACTGCGAATGGGACCCTGGACTACCGAGACCACCACCTCTAATGGAGCCCGCCGTGGTCTCGGTGTTACCATCGAGAAACCTAATTGCCTGGCCGCCTCCACTCCGTGCGCCCCGGAGACGGATCGATAAATTTTGATTCTGTTGTATCAGCTGGTTCTTGTCGTGTTCAAGCGATTTTACTCTCTTCTGCCACTGAAACAACTCATTTTGGAGCCTAGCCTTTTCTTGTTCCCATAGCTTTCGTTCCTGGTCCATAAGGACTCGCTCTCCCCGGTAAAGTTCTTCGGCTTGATCACGGTGGGCCTCAAGCTGCGCACGCTCAGTACGCCATAGCTCGATCATCTTCTTGTTCTGCTCGTCCCTGCGCCGTAGCAGGTCTACCAGATTGTTGGCACTCATGTCATCGGGTGGGGATGCCATCCCAGGCTCGGGTCGGTTTCTGGTGGGTGATGGGCTAGCCAATCTAAGCTCAGGGTTGTTTAGAGGACTTCGGCGTGGTGAAAAGGATTGCTGCTGAGACTGTGGAGCTGCGGAGAGCGAAGGGGAATGCGAATAATTAGGTGATAAATTTGTTAAATGTGACTCGTCAATATATGACAATTGATTTATGGAGTGTGGTAAAGATAGCGGAGATATGATTGACGCCGAGGAATGGCTGTTAGAATGAGGTACGAAGGAAGATATCGATCGTTGGGTATGGTCAAGCATGCCTCCTGTGGGCAGGAAGGAGTCGGACGGTAACCTCGTCATGGTAAGCATGGTCAAGACGATACGAGCGAGTCGTTGAGGAAACTGAGGGGAATGGATATGTCGTCGATGTGGAGGTTGCGTTTCGCAAAGCGTTGATTGGACGATCACGATCTCGAGGATCTAGATTTCCCCAAATCGCAAGGAAGCTTCCCAGGAACCCAGCAGTAGATTATTCAAGGCAGTTCAGGGTTGTGGATTTGGATGAATAAACCAGTATCAATCCTTTCATTCAGCAACTTCATCCAGCAGCAATCGTCGACGATCTCCTGAGTAAGAACTGGGCACAAACTCGATGGGTATCGAGTCGAAGGAGGGGGAAAGGGTTTAGTTCACTCGGCGAACCTGTAACGTGCGACCACCTGGCAGTCCCTCGAGTCTCGTTCGTTTGCTCGATACAAGACGTTGCTACTGTAACCCGCAGTAACCTAAGCACAAGCTTTGATTCGTCTTTTTTAATCCGTCTTAATGAAGTCGCAGTAGGGTCGTTACAGCCCGGGGAAGTGGTAGGTTTGGCAGTCGAGTGTATATAAGTGTTGGTGTTAGTCGGATACTGAGGTGTAAGTCAGGATCAAGCCGGTTCAGGCCCAGGTTCAAGTTCAGGCAGGTCAGTCAGGTCCAAAGTCTTGGTCTACGTGTACAACAAGCTAGCTCCCCAAAGGCGATAAGGTAGAGAAGTATTACGGTCGATGTCTAGCTCATTTTCACAAAGAACTGCAAGATGACAAGATGGAGAGTCTGGGGGTATCGAAGTATATGTTTGCCGGTCGGGTTTGTTCACATGAAATTTGCATTGACATGAACAATAGGAGTTGTGCGGTCTCGTGGCAGAGTGTAATTATTAAAATGGTTAAAATGACAAAAAGATAAAAAAGCGGATGGGGCATAAAGAAGACGGAAACTCTACCGGGATGTATTAGTGGTATTAGTATTGTAAGGTATTGTAAGGCAAGAATAGCATAGCTCTTGACGTTGTGGGAGGTCGATGAATCAATTTAATGCGGGTCTGACAGGGGTTCAGATGTTAAACAAGGTGGGAACATGCTTCTTTCCTCTCTCACTTCTTGCACTTGTGTCTCTCTTCCCCTCTGTCCTCATTTGCCCTCCTCTCTGCCCCCTCAGGTGCCCCGACACACTTGTGGTACATGTGGTACGTGAAGTATGAGGTACGTACATACACTACACCAGACGTTCCTGCTTTAGGACCCTTAGGTTTTTCTTGCTTTTAATGGGCCTTCTCCAAGACTTCTTTTCCTTTGGCGGGTCCTCTAGAAGCAACCGACCTCTCAGAGCGGATCTTACCACTGCCACGTCCTAGCTTCTCTCCACACATCCATCTAGATGGAGCTTAGCGTGGTACCTCCCTCCGTCTTGTCCAACCGAAACCCTCATTTTCACTCATTTTCTTCTGAACCCAGGTCCAATCTCGTCACTCCTCCTCCTCAAGATCCTTTTTTGATCCATATCCATATGGGCATGCAGACATGTACACAACCGACAAGACGTCAGGATGTTCATTTATGTATTTCCCTCCACCACCTCTTATAATCCCTCTCTTTAACTCGTCAAATGGTACATGTCAATGACCTGCATGTCTAAGTGCTTGTGAATATCCTCTAAAACACCAAACACCAGCGGTCTCCATCCTTATGAGGTAAATGCGGGAATTGCAATCTCCAGTCTGTCTCCATTCTGACGACTTGAGAGTGTTCGACAATTCGGAACCTTGATACCCTTGATACCCTCCCTCAAGAGAATATTGTGTCGCATTTCAATATCAAAATCTTTTCTTTTCATTGTTATTCAACTACCACTTCCTACCATGATCGACGTCACCGCTCAGCTAGCCACCCGTGAGTCTCTCTGCAAATACCGATTATCTTACAGCGCACTTCCCTGTGCTGCTGGCATTTTCCTGCCCAATGGTTATTCGCCAACAAGGCCAATTGTCATCAAGCCAACGGGCGAATCCTAGCATGCCAATGAACAATTTACCTCGTTACAGGGGGGACGGGCCGCCAGAGCTTCGAATAGAAACTCTTCAGATGCGAAACGACTCCAACCCGCCAATCAGAGGATTCCCAACATAGCAACATCGTTTCTTACTCGCAGAAATGCTGATATACCTTCAGCTTCTTATCCCCCTGCCCCCACACGTTTCTTTTACCCCCCCTTGCGTTCAACCATCACCAGTAATTATGTCTCTACTTTGCCTGTTTGCCGGTCCTCCCGCCCGCCCCTTAGTGCTATTGTGCCGTCGATGATTTTCCTTTTCGGACTTTTCATATCTAACTGATATGCCCTAAGTTGCTCGGAGGCGTTTGCTCCTAACCGAATTCGATTACCACCAAATATTATATCCTCAGGTACCATGTCCAAAGGGTTCTAAGGGTTCTAAGGGTCCCCCTATGGAAAGACCCTGGTGGTAATGTCCAATACGACTTTCCACATTAGATCGTGAACCCCACCCCTTTTCCTTTCCCCGCGAATGACTCCAATCCCTAGATTGCTTTACTGAAGTATGCAATCGAATTTCGGAATATATTCGTTCGCCTATTTTCCGGTTTCACTCGTATACACTATCGAGAATAAGATTACTTATGACCATCGTTTTCCTCAAATGTGATAAATATCCAGCGAACCCCGCCTGCAAAATGACCACGCGAGTGTCTCCTTATTGGGGTTCACGGACTTGGAGACCCTGCTAATCAAATCAATAGCAGCCCACAAGCCTAACGCCTGCAGGCTGGGGTTCTTAGACCTCACCCCCTCTCGAAAAACAATGTCATGGGACGCTTAGAATTTGATCTCCAACTCCGCCTGAGACACCGATTACGGGCGTGAATATCAACTTGCGTCAATACAAACAGACGCCATTCGGATCTCATCCTAGCAATTGTCATTTTACTATTCGTGAAGGAGCTTTTTTGTGCTATCTCCAGCTAGCTGTGCTAGATGACTTCTAGCGCTGTTCCCTTACGCTATGAAGTCTCTAACCATAAGGCTGAAAAGATTGGATCCTAAATTTTCACACTTCCAAAGAAATTTTACAGATATTGCCAGCTAAAGCTATATACCTACGGAGGCTAATTTGAGAACCACGAGATACTAATTTTGCTCGGTCCATATCGTAAATTTGCATGGCGGCTAACTATGGAGGCTAGACTAGGCCACCGCCTAGCCTCGCAGTCCATTTCTATTTCGGATTGCTTCAGATTAGAAGCCTTGTACTGACTCATGTGCACCTTTCTACTACGTCCTTTCAGTTCCAGGCCCTGTTTAACCGCATTGCCGCGTGGCTAACAGTAAATGTAGGCAGAGACTGAGGTTCTACGAGTAATCAACGGTGGCTATTAAAATGTGCCTAGATCAGACTTTGAAGCAGGACTAAAACAAATTCCGATCTAACGAAATGAGAACATCGTGAAGGATTTCACCGGTACCGAATCATGAAAAGGCCGATTCTCCATTGACATACTACAAGGCACGCGGCGTTTCAGCTATTGATTGTCTCGGCACAAGCATATAAAATGTGCCGGTTAAGCAGCTACTATGCATTAAAACTCAAAAGAGCATCTCAGATTCAACGAGACGACGAACGTACACATCACTTAGGACGGAAGTCAGCACACCAGACTTCAAGATTATGAGATTGCCGAGTTATCAGGGTCTCAATTGTGGAGAGGGTTAGGTTAGTATGTTCTCTAGCTCTGCAGCTTGCCGGAATCGGCAGCTTTCCAAATGGATGATACCTAAGACTGAGTACGATGCTTTTGACGATTATTACTACTTCGGGGGTCCACAATTCCCGGTATCTTGGCAAGTCTATCTACAATAGTAGAGCAACACAAATGCATACAGTGTGTTCTTGATTCTTTCGGAACATGTCTCAGACATCCCCAGCAGTAAGAACTCTATCAATACCATAAGAGTATGTGAAGGGCTGAAAGGGGCGGGCAGTCGAAGAAGCCACCATATTTGCCATGAATGTTCTCTTCTCCTTTATTACTCGCCGATTGGTATTGGCTCAAATCTCTGGCACCTAGTCTCATACCTCTGCAGCCAAAAGTAGTACACGTCACCATAGCACGGTGGAACTCGATAGACGACTTGCGGCTCTCACCGCAACAAGCTCTGACCAACAGTATCCGCTTCGAATGGAGCAAGCAATCGAACGTATCCCAGCCATCTCAATTTTTTGCGATTGCTATTCGCATTATCGAGCTCTGTGGCAACGCAAGGCATGAATCGTAAATACCCGTCGAAATAAAGATACATAGGTGTGGGTGGGCTTACAAACGCTTCCTCCCGTCGTTAGGGCTTGTGTCTCACCACAACAGCACGTGTGGTAGTGGCCAACAATCCAGATCATAGATTTGATCAGGTATAGCGGACACGGCTCTTCCTCGGATTCGTGGATCCAGCACGAGCTAAAGGCTACCGCAGGCCTGTGGGACTACCGGGGCTCGGTCCCGGTTTTCTCGACTTCTCAGGACATCGCTACCGTTCGGACCGATCCTAAAACGTGCGGGCCTCAAATGGAAAATCCCGTCGATAACGCGTTGTTCGCCACAGGTACTGCGAGATACTGCGACGGGGTCTTAATTCTCCTATGTGGTTGAAGAGCCTATCAGGATTGTCAATCGGCAAGGTAGCGCCACGAGGCATATCTGGCAGATTCATCGAGAGATTCCGCGGCGAAAAGGCAGGGTTTTAATAGGGCCTTAGGACCGAGGGCTCGCTTACGTACAGTCTGCGCAAGCTGTTGAGGGCCTAATCAATGACCTAGGCCCTGATCTCTTGAGGTCGAGAATCAATGTCCCCAGAAATAGCTTTCTCTGGTGTTGGAGATTGGATACCAAACTAGATGAAATCCTATTTTGAGCGCAAGATTCCCTAGATCGCTTTACTTACGGTTCTTACTCTGGTGCAGCATCCAAGGCTTTCGTGTCGTCTCTGGTCCATGTGGGCAAGCAAGCAAGGTCGATCCAGGCTACATTGTCCCGTACGAATGGGAATTAGATGGCGTAACGTGCCTCTTTATGTATGTATGTGTGAGATGCATTGCATTGGCCATGTCCAGTAGTTCGTCGGGCAGCATTGGGCGGAAAAGAGATAAGAGGTCCAGCGGGGCTTTGATTTTTTTCCCTGTATGGTTCACATGAAAGTTGTTGAGTCCTATCGAAGGATCAGTCCCAGATACCTGGCGTAAGGCATTCCATACTTTCCCAAGAATATCGCGACGACCTCTTAGGTTGACATTCATCAGCTGAAATTATAATATATTGCTGTCCGCGATCTCTTGGCGAATCATAGCTCCCCACGACTCAGGCTGTTCATACCATTGGTAAGACCAGTAAATCAAATTCATCTATGCCAAGCGAATATTATATGTAAACACTCTAGAGAAATCCACAAGTGCTCTTCGTCTTAGTGTTGTTAGTCTCTTATTGATCCGTGGCCTTCATCGTAGCTGCGGTTGGCTCCAGTAGCCTCGATAGACTTCTAAAAGAACAGCATTACTCGATCTCCCGCATATCTTTAGTAGCGAAACAAAGAGCCGTGAGTTCTTCAAGTTCGTTGAAAAGGGGACGCATTGTAGCTAGTTCTAGAGTATTAAGCATCTGAATTATTTCCTCATTGCACATTGATTTTCTCGACTCACAGAGATTGGCACAAAGAAAACACACCAGGCATCTGTAGCGGAGATGGATCACTGTAGCTTTCTATTCCGTGAGAATGCCACTTCATATAACGAGAGACTTGCCTTTGCGATGCTAAATTCTCTATCAAAGCAGTTAAGTCCTCGTGTGGGCATGAGAGCAAAGCTCATGCATGATGCAAGAACAAGGTTAGTCCTATATTGATAGTCCCACCAAAAGAATCTATGGAAGAGTTCGCGATGGGATGACCACTCAAGACGAATATAAGGTACCCTTTTCCAATTAGAGCCTAGAGCTATTTGCTGTCAAAGCCTTTTCGCATCTCTAAGAGTTAGCATGTGAAAATCCAGATCCAACTGATACCAAGGCGCATTACCTAGTATCCATTGAAATAGCAATAGGGACATCTCCTCAAATAATCATGAATCATGCTGTTGAAGCGCAGACAACCAGGTAAATAAAGAGTACCTAGCTATTCTTATAGAATAGCAATTTACTAGAAGGTATATTGTCAACGTATAGGACTATTGCCAGGAGAAGACATAACACAGGTATAGTCCCATCCACAGGTACTTCTCTGATGTGAATATTGACCATACAGGTAGAAGCAAAGAGTGAATGCTTGTGGGCTATCCTGGCGTTGCCTAGCGCTCCTTAGTGATCTCCTTTTCTCATTTGTTCAAGTGAATTGTCAGAATATTTGAGACACAAGCTCAGTGATTCTAATTACATCTATGAAGATAGGTACTAGGTATACAATAATACAGGAATGTACAAGACATCTCTCTTTCCATGGAGAAAGCAGAAGATTTGCTACAGTGAGACTTTTCCTGGCTTATAAGTATTACGCATGTTTAAATAGTATATAAAGGCTAGATGGTTGTATGTAATATGCTGCCTATTAATCTACCTTGTGAAGCATCTATCGCTTTGAAGTATCGCAGACTAAAGAGTGATCTTGAGAAGCTCAATAATAGAGCCCTACCCAGGCAATATCTAATAGACCTACTCACTAGAGGCTTTCAACCGTAAATGAAGTATAGCTTCAGCCAGCTAAGTTTTCTCAACCGCAGAAACTCTGTTACAACCTGGAGCAAGTCCTCTGCCCTCCTTGGCTAGCTGTCGTGTCAGACATCCGGAAACAGCAACAAGTCCACGTATCCATAAGCACAGAGGCATTGACATGTCTGCTACACAGTTCCACCAGCCTATCGGATTTGTATGCTGCCTTTGCGGGTATCGTAGTAGTGGAAGCCTCTGCTCGAATCCAGATAGACCAGACTGTGCACATCGCGCGTTCCCTCGCTGCCAACGATGCGCTATCATCTTTACAGGACCTCGATATAATGATATACTGAGAAGTGATAGCAATCACGGTATATCAAGTGAAAAGCAATATCATTCACAGACGAAAGGAAGGCATCGTTCCTTCGATTCAGTAACAAGCGATGGAAGTGTAGATGGAGGGTTTATTTGCTCATACTCAGGCAGGCAAACGATGAGAAGGGATGGTGAAAAACAAACACAACAAAGTAGAACCGCCGGTACTGACCCCCAAATCATCTTACACCACCCATGTAGGACCATCGAGCCCAGTCGACCACCATCGTTCAGCGTCGAGGAGGATTTGTAATTGCTATAGAATCAACCACTTACTTAGTAGGTAAGCACAAAAAGAAGGATAAAGTTAGGTGCTCGGAGTTTCCTTCATATCCTTTACTAAGCTGACCATAGCTTAGAGATACGAAAGTCTCTAGGTGAGACGAGCATCATTGGCTGTGTCAACTTCTACCGGGTGTACTGTCTAGAAGAGACAAGATTGATGACGATGTCATCCATAGGATGGCTTGAAATTCCATAGTCAAAGAAATAAAGACTTGCGTGTTTTTAATATGTACTCACACTGTCGTGTGCGAACATATTGTTTCGTATCTGCGTACCAGTTAAGCATATGCTACCAACGCACAAGTAAATGAGTCAAACCTTGATCCACGACCAACTCGTAGAAATCTCGTCTTAGACATCCTTGTCTTCCAACCCCTTCCAAGACCATCTATATTCTTAATGGCATTGATTAAATATTCTGTGCGGGAAAACAATCGCATAGGATATGTTGTGTGAGACGACAGGAGAGACTTCGGAAAAGGGGCAACCTTGAAAAAGATCAGGGCAGTCACTAGAACACAGGAACCGGAGAACAAGTTATTGACCCTCCCACCGACTTGCTCGCCCCAAAGCTACATACAGCTGGTTAATCCAGGTGTACCTAGGAGGAACTCTTTGACACTTCGGGCGGAATCCGTTGGCGTAAACCTTCTAACCCAACCCTAGGATGGCACACGCCCAAGCGCCACAACGATAAGCTCAGGTACCTATATACTTACGGCAACCGTTGAACTCAGCCAACCGAAAGAACAAATTCGTTTCCAAGGGAATACAATGCGAGTCCTCTCTACACCGGCCTGGAAGGCATTAAAAATGTTGGCCGTCTAACTGGCCGAGGACTACGGCACGTCCTGCAACTTGGTGGGATATTCATCCTCAACAGCCTTGGCTTTGAAAACGGTGGTAGCTCAGTGGCCTGACCGCTCTGCTCGATGCCATGATTTACATCATATGTTGCGGGTGTGCATATTAGTCAAAGCAATACCTTGATGTCGTGAGAATTAGCAGACGGAGTAACTGATGCTCTTGACAGGGTTCGTAAATCTACGTCTACTAGCAAAGCCCTTGTAACAACATGTTTCGTGACGACATGAGTCCTGAGTCCGGTTTCATAGTACTAGTACATAGGCACCTAAGCTTGCTGGGTAATAGATATTCCAAGGTTGGAAGTCTAGGCTGAAAAATGAAATGCTTTGATCTTGTCCTTTAACGTTTCTCGAAGCTATTCACGACGGCCAATCGGAGATCACAGAATAGGTGTTAATATACCTCCATATAGAACGCTCGTTGACAAACTACGAAATATCTACTTCGTCAAAAGGTATTTCTCTCATTATAGGATTCTGACTGATCAAGATCCATCTCGGAAGCCGAAGCTAATACCTCGGAATTGGCCTCGGATTGTCAAGTTAGGTTCAACCCCTACCGGACGTTCCATCTGCTCTCAATTTTCTATGATGTACCCGAATGAAAGTGGCTTGCTTACTGGCTTGTCTGCCCGAGACATATGTCGTACCATGCTGTTGTATCTAAAAAGGGGCCCTGATAAACAACGATCTGTGATAGTGGCTACGTGAGAGCCTTGGCAGTTTGACTGTCAAACCAAAAACTCGCCCAGTGACATTCATATATTGCTTTTTGCGTGCTTGATCATGCACAAACCCTCCTAGTCCGCCTTCCCGAGCATTCCGAGTGACAGATAAGATGCGGGAAGGTGCATCGTGTACGATGTGAGAGTTGACAAGATATATGGGTCTAAATCGCTGAAGAAGCAGATCAGGTGGCAACAAGTTTGCAAGTGTTCAACCGGATGTCGCACTCTAAAATGACTGACTGATAATACAGAACAGGTTCGTGGGTTGGGTATGTCTCCCTGCGCCATCTGAACAATGGTACTAACAACACCGCCAACATCAGCCATAAATGCAACGTCGTGCCGTGATATGTGGGCATCGTAGCAGCCCCGTTTTCTCCTTGATCGTGAGAAGGTGAATTGCTACCATTATAAGCAGGTACGCATAATCATGCGACCCAAGTGACTGTACAAACCAACTTCTCAGCCGCGTACGTCGGGAAACCCAAAAACTCCGTATGAGGCCGGAGATGACCCATTCTGTTGTACCGTACTCCGCTGAAGATAATGCCTATGTTTAACGGGTATGTAAGTAAGCTCTTGGCTCAATTGTCAGCGATATTAGGGGTCCACTCTACATTGATGACCTCTACCGTGACGACAATCGTGCTAAAGATGATACACATACACAGTATCTAGATAGCCTATGCATAAACTGGTGAGCTGAGGACGATGCTATCAAATCACACGCGTATTGACGTTAGCCTTTACGGATACGAATTGCATTCGCGTACCGATGCGGTACAGTCGAGAATAAGAAGCGTTTTAAGACTTCATATTCCCATGAGTGGACACAGATGACACGTCACTTTACCAGAGGAGCCGGCGGGCAGCTTGGCAGCATTCCTCGAACCGTCGTTTTGTGAATACCGAGATACTTGACCGCCCAGCGGGCCATGAGGGCCTCGATCTTGAAGGTGTGTGGTGCGGGATGCGAGACATAAATCGTCTCCTTTGGGTCTTTTTAGCCCTGGGGCACGTCGCACGCGTCCTTGGCAGGAAACGCATCTATCTCGACGGGCTACCGCCGTTTACGAAGCCGGCGAATGAGCTGGCGAGTGCCGGGTTGGACGTGCCACGGAAGCTCGCCTGTCGAGGATGCACATACATAATTCTGCAACACTGCACTGTCTCCCAGAGATCCTTCCTAGCTGACGTGCAGCACCGTCGCACATCCCCGGAATCCCCCTATCTGCAAGCGTACACTTATCGGAAGGTGGTTAAGGTAGAGTGGGCGATATGCCTCTGCATTCCGGCTCCTAGAATGACCGAAGCCATCTTCACTCCGTGCGGACAAGTCTCCGCGCGGGACCGGGACGTGACGGCGACGAAAAGTGATGGTGTCCTGTTATAAAAGGAGAGGGATGGCTGAGGATGGGCTTGGCTTGTTTCGTTTCCAAAGACGCCAAGGACGCGATCTTTCGCCCCCGAGAGGTGCCAAGTTCTTGTCGGACCGACGTGTAGCCAGTCTTTTCGCTTTTCGCCCCTAATACCAAGAGATTCGATCTGCGCACAATCGACTTGGCAGGGACGGCAGTGGAACTCGCGAGTCGCTGGCAAGGCGCGTCGGACTTTTTATTGAGAATCCACTCCATGTAGATGGCGCTGCTGTTGCTATTCTTGCAAACATCGTAGATACGAGATACGTAGCAGACTGTCACGTTTTGGATAGCGCATCCTGAGGCCTCGTGGTCTTGGGACGTTGCTTAATAATACTGTCACCCTGCGTGATGTAGAATTGGAAACGGTTCCTACGCTGGGTCATGTTCTAGAACTAGTACGTATCAGCATGCGGTATTTTTACTAGCATTCTTCAGCAGCTGCAAATATGGGCAGATATGGGCTCGTGCGTAGCGCTGCGGACAAAAGCAATAAGGCAAAGCAGCGACAAGTGTATGTCTCACGCGTAAGACTCGTCAGAATGATTACATCCCATTCAGCCATTCATAACTTCCTACACGAAGGCGTTGAAGATTCCAGACTAGACTTCCTAGGTTTGCCACGTCCCCATGTTTCTCCAGGATGATTGACGAGACGGGATGAAGCGGCAGGGATGTGATTGTCGCGCACTAGTACCCGTCTTGGCTGTCTCTGAATATCATCACAGACTGTGGTCTGTGCCGGAAAGGGCAAGGAAGGCTAGCTAATTTCGCAATCCGACTTTCATAATCAAAAACAAGCTTTGCCATGGCGATTTATTGGGTACTCATTTTTGACCCCCAAAAGGAGATACCAAGAAGGTAAGATAGCACACGACGGCACACGACGGTGAGCAGGGTGAGCTGATGCTAAACAACAAGGGGTGGCACTCGCTGACGTGGGGAAAACCTGGAGACAAAAATCAGGGTCCCCAATTGTTGGTTTGTATGTCTTGCTTGCTTACCGTCGGTGATCCGATGGCTGCCGTCACGATTCCCACGATTCCTGCACCTGTTCTGCAGGCTGAGGAGATTTTCCCAGCGGATCGTGTTCCTTATGGGCAACAGTGGTCATAGTAGTCATACTAGCCATGCTTATAAGCTTGTTGGCACACCTAAAACTCACCGGTCCTTCCGGGCGGTTGAGATCACTCTTGGTCTAAAAAGCTTATTCACCGCCACTTTCGTATTAGCTCGCCGATGCTGTCGGCTGTAGGCTGTAGTGTAGTGGGTTGGTGACTCTTAGTAGAGCGGAACCGCGAGGCGTCACGTTTCGAGGCTCTCAATATTGAGGGCGACCATTCAGAAGCCGTAATTCGCTTGATTGAAACCGGTCTGCCTGCGGTGGTCGTAGTTTCATGGTCGTCATCATTTAAAATGCCATCGCAGCCATCGGCAAGATCCCAGTCAGACGGTGCTGATTGCTTGGTTAAGGGACCTTCACCGTTGGTTCCTTTTCTCCCGAGACATACCCCATGGGTAACCATGTCGTTATGTGGACGAGGGTTAAGGGTATGGAATAAATCCCTCAAATATTTTGAAGTCATTCTGGTCAATTTGATACTTCGATACGGATGTATTGAAGGACACGGAAATATCCATGGATGACAAGAGCTAGGTCTGGAACTCGCTTATACTATGTGCATGGTTTTGCAACTCTGACTTCGGTAGTCAGCAATGGAAAAAATGTTCCTAATTGCAATGCTGCGATGATAGAGAGAAAACTTGCCGATCTTGTACTTAGCCAAGAGCCTCAAAAGGCTGACTGCTTCGCCAAGCGTGAAGAATTGCCATACATTGAGCTCTTACAGATTGCACTGGAACTAACACAGCCTGGTACTATATTCTTGGCTATCTATTTTATTAATTCTTACGCAGAACTAGAACCAAAGTCAGAATCAAAAACCAAAAATATCATCTCGCGAACTGGTCGCAATTATCTAGCAGCCTAGACAACGTGGCCAAGACGGCTTGCCACATCTCAACCAGATTGTGTAGTTGGAACCATTTTGACAGCAGCTAATGCAGGAGGAAATGCAATGCTTAGGTCACGAGAGGTGAAGAGTCTGACCCATAGGAGGCCCCGATTCGTTGATTCGTTACTTGTACGTAGAAGGTACCGCGCGTAACGAAGCTGGACAAGTTTGCTTTATTGGGACGACTGCAGAACAAGCGACCCAATGGTCAACCTCAGTTGCGTGGGGGAAATGCAACGCTCCATCGAGTCTATTACCATCGCGGACAAGGTTGGGGGGGACAGCCCTGTAGGATACTTGGCGGATTGCCAATTTCGACAAACCCGACCTTGTTACGAATGTAACAGCATCAATAATGGAATTTCAGATGCCTGCCGCCGGTCTTTGGGATCGCTGTAGGTTTGGATTGGCGCCGATTCTTCGCACCGCGTACGAAGTACCCGAGTATTAGTTATGAATGCCTACTACCTACATGTCCATACCTATGCGACCTATGCTAGGTACCCGTATGCTAGACTTAGACTCATAGGATAAGGCAACGCAAATATGCCAATTGAAGGGTTGGATCACAATCGCCATTCCGATATGCTTCTCGATTTGCTTCTCGTCTAACGGTCTAAGTCTTGGCCATACCTATGAGGGCGTCTACTTGGGATTCAGCCGATGTTCTCGCAAGCTAGGCGGAGCTGGGCGAAGATCTCGACCGAAGCCTATTCCTCGCGCTCTGTCTGTTAGATATAACCTTCATATATTCAGCTTGGCCCGCCTCGGAAAGGGAATCGGCCAAGGCGTATTTCAATCCATCCTGGCGAGAACTACCTATACGGTACGAACTAGCGACGTCGATAGTCACATTCTAGAAAACCGAGACATTCTATGATATTAACCAATCAGGACACCGAGATCGTTCACAATCCTGCTTAGATAGGGATGCGTCCTGCACCTCGTGAACTAAGATTTTCCAACGGTCTCTCGCGCTTGCATTCTCGCCAAGTGCATGTAGTCGAAACTTGGAAAGCAAAGATATTTTCATGTCATGATCTTCTTCTCATCACGATCGCGCACTCTCTTGCTTCATCTATCCTCCGGTGACAAAGCAGAACCCCGCTACCTTCGGTAGTTGAAAAGAGGTTCAGGGTTTTACGGCGAATGGGATTGTATGTCATACAAAGCCTGTCAAATCTAATTCGTGCCCTGTCGCTCGTGGCGTGGATGATAGGTTAATAATTTTTCATCGGGCTTTAAATCGAGGAACCCCTATAGAGTATCTACAAACCCAATACCGTGAGCGCTGCAGTGATGTCTAATCCAAATCCAAGTGGGAGGTTAGGTAGGTCATAGAGTTGCTTTGGGTATAAGATCTTGAGATCCCTTTTTTTGATGAGTGGATGCCGATGCCCGCCAGTGAGAGCCGGGACGGCAAGCAAATCACGAAAGCGCGAAATGCGGCGGCATGCAACCAGGCGACGACACATGCTATTACCGCCTCGGAGACCTCTCGGGATGGGTCGCATATCCCTAGTGAGCGTCGATGGGTAAGTAATCGACCGAAGGAGCAAAAGAGACAACTGTCAAGAGAGAAATCATTGGAAAGGATGGTATTGTGCGGTATGTACGTATCTAAGAATATCTTAATAGTAAAATACACCTGCCAATGCTGGGCGCGTCAGCGAATTCGTACCAAAGATCATCATTTGGCCTTGGCAAGCTTGCGTAAAATGTTGATCGGAATATCTGTAGACTGGCGGTGCCCTGGCAGCCTGGGCAAGATTGCTAACACTGGCTAACATCAATTCGACTTCCCATCATCCGGAACACGTCTAAGCTGTATCGGCTAGTGCGCCAGCTTTAGTTTCTTAGCAACATCCTTTGGAAGCTCTTTTGCTAAGTATCATTGATCAAGATCCCAAAGGCGTTGCGTAAACTAACGGAGGATACTTGTTAATCTACCCTACATATGATATGACGCAGGTAGGATCAGGCCTTGAAGTAGGCTGGCTCGTGTCACCTTTCCCTACCAACAATGATGATGAATTATATTCGTTACACGAGACCTGGCAGGGCAACTGACTCGAAATTCCTCGTAATTGGCGTAATTGTGCCTGTAAATGCACCTAACGGTCCCGGACCTGAGCTCTTACATCATTTCGAGAATGGCACGGAAAACAACCGGTAACCACGGGTGTTCTACCACTGCTAGATGGTCTCTTTTTACGATGTCAAACTCTAGGGGGTCGCGCGATTATTATTAGTAGCGCACGCTTCGTCGATTGTTTATTGAACGGTGGAAAATGACAAAACCCCCCTCGCTCCTTGGCGGGCGGGAGACGAAGGAGAACCGCAGGATAATGGCTGAGTTGAATTGCGTAGAAGGCCGCTCCGCCAAGGCCTTGGTCTGAACCTCTAAATAGATGAGCGATTCTTGGTATTGCCAATGTTTCTAGTCTCGGTGAAACGATACCGAGCACAAGTCAGAACTCAATTACACAGCCAAGAAACCCCCAGACGGCAATCATTCACAGTTACAAGTTGTTTTGTAAATCTGTTTGATGACAGTGCCCATAATACAAGCACCCTCTTGACGCAAAGACCCAAAGTATCCTTGGCGTTGGGTGCAAGTACCGGCGACTGCGAACGAAGGAATCTGTCTTGACTTCCTTTTTTTTCTAGAACAGAAGGTCGAAGACAATAAATGCAGGGAATTATCTACCATAAGCTTATGGTTCCTCTTCACTGCCGCTTCCTACGAGGCGACGAGCGATGCATTTGAGAACGAGTTTGATTGCACTCCTTTCCTAGTGTTACCTGCCTCCTGGGTATCTTGTGACCGGCCAATCATAGTCGTCGAGATTCCACCTGTGGTTGGATTATGTAAACACCATTCACATGTATTTGCGCGGTAAGCTCAGAAGTTTTTGGATGTGTATACACGTGTAAGTCGTGATGTTATCACAGGCCATTGATTCGGCGTCGTGACCGACAGCGAAGTTAAGGGCAGATTGATGTTCCTCAAGTTTGCCCAACTAGGACAACGTCGATTACCATCACTAGACAGCCAAGAGTGTCTATGGAATTTAAACGCTAGTCAAAGACGATAGACTCACTTCAAAGCAAAGTGGCTGAACTTAATAGGTAATAAGCTATGCCTACTCCGTCTTTGCCTAGCCTCACCATTTATTACTGTATTCCAAGTTTTGGCGCTTAGGTTGTTAGGTTCGTTAGTCAGCGTCGACCAACAATATTGAAGTGAGTTCTTATTACTCTTGTTGAAATGTAATCAAGCATAAAAGTTATGAAGTTGCCTCGGGACGCCGTTGATAGTGGTGGGAATAGTGGCCCCTTACCCACTCACTTAGAAGCCACGAACGCCCACTCTAATGCTGGGGCCCTCTGGGGTCTCCATGGACCCAAGAAACAACTAAGGTTAATTCTTTAATTAATGATACTCTAGAGTTGTTAAGCGTAACGAATGGCGTCCGAGTAACACAAGCCATCAAGCCTATCGTCCACATTTCCTCCGTTTCGCCGCGGTAGTGTCTCTAGTATGAATGTATACGATACCTCCAGCGGTACCTCGCGCTCTCATGGCACTTTTGGATTACATACACGTATGTATCATAGGTATTACTAGATATCTACTATGTATACATCCATAATACATAAGCTACTATGCCAGTTTGGTTTTTATCTGTATTATGTACGCAGTAGTCAGGGCCGTAATCTCACGTTTTCCCCGTTCTGGCCATCGATCTATATACACGTACTGTGTTGTAGGATAGTAGAACCGCCAAGACCGCATGGATTTTGCCGCGCAATTACAGCGTACACGTCCTACTGCAAAACAGATTCTGAGCGAGCCAGAGCCAAACTTCAATAATGTAGGAGGTCGTTAGATATGTACGCCAAGATAATTCCTTTCGATCATGAAAGTCCGAGATCGAAGAGGTACTAATATCTTAGATCTCCCCTTGCCAGTAGAGATTTGAGTCTTTTTTTTCGTCTTTGGGTTTTTGTTAATCTTTTAATTCCAACTTAAGTCGACATTATCCCATTGTCTCTCTGGCTTATGCTTCTCTCCCCACGTTGTGCTACCCACTCTGCCACTTACGTTTATTGTCCACATCGTCCAGAGGTATCTCTACGCAGTATACTGCATATACTGCATGCCGCTGCTACGATACTACTCCCTACGCCCAAAGCGCCCTAGCATAGCAACCCCAACCTCAAACCTGAGTTTGATCCTTGACCGGGACACACACCACATACATCACTCTTCCTGCAAGCCGCTTCGTCTAGTCCCCCCCTCCACAGGGTCCTCTGCAGCTAGCAGTGCAGGATTTGAGTTGCGTTCCGCGTATTTTTGTACTATACCTGTCTACCTATAGTATCTGCTATCTACTATCTGCTTTCTCACTGCGCGCTTTACATACTTTCAACTAGGGTGGTCCTTGAGTGCCATAGTTGTGGGTTGCTCGCATGCACATTACAACTTTGGCCAAAGATCAACGAAGCGGCCACTAGATTCGACTTACAGACATTATACGCTCACTATCATGTCGGTTCTCCCTCAACCCTTAACTCTATTGTTATAATCGGCTTCCCATCCCCTCACGGGCGAATCTTGCTTCCTCCTCTTCTTCTGTCTTTGCCTTGGCACTCAGGCATCGTAGATCTTTGGGACCCTTTATAATACTTCTGTGGCCCTGTTCGCCGTGTGCGACTACGACATTGCGGCATACCCACCACATATAAGCCACCACCACCCACCCATTAGGTATTATAATACTATAATACCTGCACCGAATCTTCGAAGAAGGGACCAGCCAAGACCATCTTGCAGGGAACCCTTTTTTCTTTTTCTTTATATACATATATAATCGGCTTTTCTTGTTCCTTTCTTGTCTCGGATTCCACTTGAGGCGTATACGAGGATTTTGTGTTGAGATATCCGAAAGCGAGAGAAGCACCGGTCTGCTATTCCCGCCGCCCCATCGAAATCGAAAAAAACGGCCTTGCCTTGTCTATACTAGTCCGGTGTCGTCAGTCCGCCTTATTAAGAGAAACGCCGGGTTGTCTCGTTATCTACGAACCAAGATTTTTAAGATCCAATCTTATAACAAAGAAAAAAAGAACGTCATCGGAACGCCGAATCGAACCGAGCGACCCCGACTGCCGACTACCGAGGGTGCTCCAGTCATCAGTACCATTCAGTATCATTCTATAGGCGTAATTAAGCCGCTAGTGTGTAGTTCTGTTTGGTGTTTGGTTCTAAGGCTCCAAAGCTCCAAGACTCCCAAGAATCCCAAGACTACCAAGACCTTGACATTCGATTTTGTTGATAAGAGGATTGTGCCTAGGGTGGGATATGGGCTACTAGTTGTTAGCTGTGAAATTGGCCGGAACAGTCTACGTTTTCGGTTACTATTCCAGGAATTCGAATTGATACTAGCAAGACGGCGGAAAATAACGCTTTAACGCTTAACGCTCGAACCATCGCCGAAGTCCCGCCATCGGTTCCTAAGAGCCCTGGAGGTCCCAGAAGGTCCCAACCGAGTTGTTCGCGGCGCCTTAATTTACTGCTGCAGCCACCTGGAATACTACCTGTACCTGCTGTACAGGCTGTACTTATTACCTAGTACTGCCCTGAAACCCTCCCTAAATCGGATTAGGCCTTGCTCGGTGCTAAAGTTGGTTAACAAGCTTCTAACCTAGAAAGCCTAGCGCCTTATTTGATTATTGTCCGCTGTCCGCTGTCCGCTGGACATTGTCAAGTACAGGAGAAAGCCCCCCTTTTTATTACCCTTACCCTTTTTAAAATCAATTGACCTTTTCCTGCTTTTTGGTATCTTGTACCGTACCCAAGTACTGTACTTAGGGTACATTTGTACCAATCAATTTATAACGATGGCAGCCCCACAAACCCAAACCCGGCCAGCACCCCCAGCGATGTCATCGCCATCGCAATTAACTAGACCCTCGCACTTTCCCGCATTGAAGCCCTTGCAGAGACAGTCGCAGTCGGCGCCCACTTCAAATCAACTGTTGCATCCGCATCTTTCCTCTGACTGCGAGGCAACGACAATAATAAAAACAAACTCTACTACGGACGCTGCGACGCTTGTTACCAAAATTTCGTCATCTGCATCGTCCCAACCTGCACAGTCTGCAAATTTTGCAACTTCTGCAATTTCTGCAACTCCTGCACAGTTAACAAAAACCAAGTCTGCCAAATCCACAAAGTCGACAAAAAAATCTCCAGGTATTTTCAACCTAGAGCGACCACCATTTGACTTTGCAATAAATTTAATAATCCCTCCTACAGACATCTCACCCTCACCGTCCACTTCCTCACTCAATACCACCAATACCTCTACCACCTCTACTTCCCAAGCCCCAATTGATTCACTTCGGCGTTATCCTGCAGACCTCGCCCACCCAATCCCTGAAGAAGGTGACGAAGAGACTAGTAGCGAGTCATATTCCAACGAGCCCATTACACCAGTTAGTGGAAGACAATCACGGGATTTTCGCTATTGCGAACAGCACGATACTTACTATCGCGACTCACTTACTAATTACTCTGTCGCCTCTTCATCAGGTGTTCCGGAGAATGCTGACGATTCTTTAAACATTGTAAATTCTAATAAAGACGTCGTGAACCCGGCTCTTTTAATTCCTTCACCAAACCATCTCGTTCCTGCACAACATCTAATACCACCATCACATGCTCCACCACCACCTCCTGCCATCATTACTACTCTTACATCACAACCGGCGTCTGATGAGCCATTAAATACACCGCCATCACCACAATCTGAAAGCTACAGGCCAAAATCTGCACGTCGCCCATCATCGTCAAGAAAACTAATATCGCGACGGTCGTCATCTGCGCTATCTACCATTTCTGCAATCTCCCGAAAGATGTCGATCTTTAAGCGCAATAGTTACCACGTGGGGGACAATCGTGGTGCAACGGCCGATTTTCGAGACCCTAATTATGAGTCGGGCTCGTCTGAAGCCAACCTCACCCCGTCCAATGGCGTAACACCAAATAGGAGTATTCGTCGCTTCTCCAGGTCGACGCGATCTAATACCCCACCTTCGCCGGCCTCTCCCGTAGAGACACCCCCAACCTCAATGGATAGGTCAAGTCGTATCAACTTCCCCACTAGCAAGGACTTTTTGGAGAATCGCTCCAAGAAGGCCAGAGCCAACACCGGCTTGTCCTTCCGTGCAAAGGTGGTCAACTTCACATCAGCCAAGAACCCTCGACGGACGAGGAGTGTGGAACGAAAAAAGAAGAATGAAGAGGAGCTGACAAGACAGCCATGGGCGATTCCTCCGGATGCCGGCACCGGCATGAAGGCTAGAAGACTCAGTCTAAGTCTCCCAGATGACTTCACTGTTGATATTGCCGAATTGATGAAGGAGTATGAGTACCAGCACAAGTTCCTCGGTCGTCACGGAAAACACCTTGGTAAGGGCGCGACTTCGAAGGTCACCTTGATGATGCGTAAGGGCAGCCCTGGAGAGCTATACGCCGTTAAGGAATTCCGCTCCAAGAGCTCGTCTGAAACAGTGGAAGAATACGAAAAGAAGATCAAGTCCGAGTACAGCATCGCCAAAAGTTTGCACCACCCTAACATCGTCGAGACTATTCGTCTATGCACTAACCACGGACGTTGGAATCATGTGATGGAATATTGCTCCGAAGGCGACCTGTTCACTCTCGTTTCGAAAGGGTACCTTAAGGAGGATGCCCGCGAAGGAGATCGACTTTGCCTATTCAAGCAACTCTGCCAAGGCATTAACTATTTGCACTCGAACGGCATCGCCCACCGCGATATCAAACTTGAGAACCTGCTCATCACGAAAGACAGCAAGTTGAAGATTACCGACTTTGGTGTTTCGGAGGTGTTTTCTGGCATACACCCCGGTCTTAGGGAAGCCGGTGGTCAATGCGGTATCGGCATGGGTGATGTGCGTTTTTGCAAGCCAGGTATCTGCGGTAGTCTCCCATATATCGCACCCGAAGTCCTTAGTAAGAAGGCGGAATATGACCCGCGCCCGTTGGACGTGTGGAGCTCGGCAGTCGTGATGCTTTACCTTATTTACGCCGCGTGCCTATGGGAGAAGGCCGAGCCAGGTACACCCAGTCCGGTCTACGCCGAACTTATCAATGGCTGGGACAAGATAGATGCGAAGAAGGCAATCAATCCCGAATCAGTCAAGGACGCCTATCCGAAAGTCGAGGCCTTCGAATTCGCTGTAAGGCCCGTCGCCCTTCGACGCCTACTTCTCAATATGCTTCACCCCGACCCGAAGAAGCGAATGACGATGAATGAAGTTGTTACGAACAGATGGATCAAGAGCATCGAATGCTGCCAACTGGAGAGTTATGAAGATCCGGTCAAGTTTATCGACGCATCCAAGAAGGACTGTATGAAATCGAGCATAGGCAAGATTTATTGCCACAACCACCTACCCCCTCTAAGTACGGGACATGGTTTGCCCCCTATGCCCGGAAAGCCTGGCTATTGAGGACCGCGTGGAAGCGATTTCTAACACCTTCACAGAGCATAATACATTTTCTTTACTTTCTTCTTTCCTTTGTCCCATACACTTCAGGCTATGGTCACGTTGATACACTGGCGTTTTACGGCGATATCCCAGGGACTCGAGGGAATAGGAGGGACTCTTGGCACGGTAGTGTGCATTTCACGCGTTCATGGATCATATAAAGTATTGGTGCCGACACCGTACATAACAAATTCGTTTCTTTCGTCTCGCGTTTTTTTGCGTCATTTTAGCATGCGGCATACGAGTTGTCGGATACGCGACACTCGCGGTTTTACAGCATAAGCATTCAGGGTGGTGTCACATTTGAACGAAAAATTGTCTGGTGGATGAGAACTGTACAAGGCGTGGAACTCTGTAATACGCTAGAGGGAGGGACAACCTCAACGAAGGGTCGTCCGGCATAGGTCAAGCTGCAGTTTACTCTGCGGTGAGCAATACAAATTACTTCAATATCAAAAAATTTGATGACAACCGTTATGTGGTTGTTTTTATCTGACAAGTTCAACATTATTGTGTATTTTACACATTACACGGTTAGGGCGGCGCGAGCTGAAGTTAGACATGCCTTAGACAGCAGAGAGGGCAAAGCACTGACCATGAAGGAACTTAGACGAGGGCACGTCCATTGATGCATTGCATTCCCCCGCAAAATGTAAGTATCCAAAGTCTCCGGCGCGACACAGATCGCGCGGGTGGCGTACCTAGTTTGACGTCTTGACTGAAAGGTTACGCCATTATCATCAGTATGGGCATGTCTTACCGTAGCTTACCGTACCTAGTGAAAAGCGTGGCTGCGTGGATGTCAGACATAAAAAAGCTTGAGCGCATGAAT